>OU342699.1:17659551-18859551 GCA_910589285.2 Mythimna ferrago | reverse complement strand
TTGTGGGGGCGACCGGCGACAACAACCTCTCGCGCTGGGCCTTGGTGGCTGGTGAAGGAAAGCAGCCGGTTGCCTCCTTTTGCGAATTAACTCTTTGAATGTCGTAATTAGAGACACAATAGAAAGACAATTACCTTATGTCGGACTGTGTAACTTAAGACATTCGAAAGGTTAATGCTTGCGAAGGAAGCGGCCGCACGCGTGAGGGAACGGCCCTCACGCGCCAGCCACCGGAATCTCGACCCTGATTTTCAGCCACCGTAAGCGTGGGCTAGCTGACGGCGAGCAATGGATCGCCGTTCGACCGTCCAGTAAACGTCCGTACCGAGCCCAAGTCGTCGACGGCACGTAGTATTCCATGCGCGCCACAAGGAGATGTCAGTAAAACCGTTGGCGCTCAGCTGGGTCGGAGCCTACTGGGGCCATGGGTTTGCTTCTGAAAGGAAAACCCGGGGCTCTGGAACGCAAGGCAAAGAAGAAACATCGGAGTGGGTTTAGTTAGTAAAAGTCTGACACGCCATCGCGCCCCACCGAAGGGCAAGATAAGTCATTGAATGATTTTACACCTAAAAAAATAACCTATAAAAGTTCTTTTACGAGCCACAAACACAGATGAAAGTTACTCATCACAGGATCTCACACATTTCGTCTCCACCAGAACATAACGTTTATGTTCGAGTAATTTATATAAACAAGAGTGTTGCTTATCTTTGGCGTGTCGTCACGGGAAAACGGGAGAATAAACACACTCACTAGGTTTGGCAAAGAATAACGAAATTGGGTAGATGCGAAACTTCTTTGTAGAAGTGCTGATGCTGGCAATACAGCATGTAAACTAGAAACTGGAATTAGTAGAAATTAAGTACTGGCTAAAATGCACTCCTAATCAGGGCCGGTTTATGCATGTCGGGGCCCCTAGGCAATGCACCTCTCGGGGCCCCCCTATCCTTTTCTGACTTCTTATTATATTTTGTGTCTTACATAAATTTATTCATAATTACGTTGTTTTTAGGGTTCCGTAGTCAACTACGAACCCTTATAGTTTCGTTTAAATCGACAAAAATGTTTTATATTGGTATTAAACGGATGGGTTTAATTAGTTTTAAACCGGCCTTACATCTGTAATCAGGTGAATAAAATATGTAAAAAATAATAAAACTTACGTAGATATAATAATTGTAACTTCAGTTTATGAAACTTTACACTATTTTAATTTTGTCATCGTCTCATCGATTTCCTCGAAGCCCGAAACACTTCTGCAGTCTTTACAAATAAATATCCAATACTAAGATTTAAAATCGTAAGTTTTCAAACACAAACTGTAAAACTCTCTTTTTTTTTCACGGTCGTAAAACTGTCAAAGAAATTCGTCTAAGTGAAAATTCAACGATTAAATAGTACGAAAATGTTGTCTGTGATACGTATTGAACAAATCGGGGAATGCCCCGGTCATGCGAACGAACTAGTACTGCCAATCTTATGAAAGTAGCGTGGCCACAGAATATGGTACCTTTAAAATTCCGTAAAAATATATATTATTATACAATATATTTAGCAGAAGATCTTTGTTTTATAAATTAAAAAAAATATTTTAAAATATTGATTTAAAAAATATGCAGTGCTGTACACGGGCGTATAGTAATAATATGTCGAACTATGTTTCGTTTTTCTATGTAGTTGATTGATTCAATTTTATATTATGTAAATTGATATAAACAAAATTATCAACAAAAGCCAATGAATATGCTCTGCACTCACACGTTGATAATGAAAGATTATGTTTTATTAACTCCGTCTGTTGACAGCTTTTCCCATAATCCAATGCTAGGATTACTCATCGAAATTTCAATTTTTTTTTTTAATTTTTATAAATGTAGTCTGTTTATTTCCTGAAGCGCGGGGAAGCGCCCCTGACCCTGGCGGGGCCCCTAGGCAGTTGCCTAAAGTGCCTAATGGATAAAACGGCCCTGCTCCTAATTATGTTCCATGGCCCCAGTAAGCTTCCTGGTCCCCTACGATTTTGTTTACATCTCTTTGAGATGCGCGTAGAACACTTCGCGTCGTCGATGCCTCGGGCTTGGTCCGGATGATTACCGGATGGCCGGACGGCGAGCTAACCAATGCTCGCCGTCCGCTAGCCCACGCCTACAGTGGCTGGAAATTGGGGTCGGGGTCCCGGCGGCTGGGGCATGAAGGCCGTTCCCTCACGCGTGCGGTAGCTTTCTTCGCTAGCATTACGGCTCCTCGCTCCAGACTATGGCCTGTATCAGGGCCCGGTGCAAGAATTTGTTGCTGCTGTCTTTCCAGCCACTCTTCAAAGAGGAGACTTACCGCCATAATAATTATGGTGTGCCCATTCAATAGGTTACATTGGTAAAGTATCAAATTCTAAATTGACCTGTACCTACTTTTATCTCAATATCCGTTTTTTTTTGTCACGTCTTGGGTGTTCAAAGCTTTTTCGCTTCTACACAATTTTCTTCTATGATTTTAGAGAGAAATGTTGATTATGCGATGAAAGATCGTGTCCTCGAAGACGAAGCTAGCGTTAAATAGAAGGTTTGAGATAATAGTGTGGGGATAGAGGTGTGAAATGCTAAAGAGGTCCTTATTGACGCTATGAGTGTGTGACGGATTGGGAGATAGGTTAGGTTGGTAGAATTTTTTGCTACTTTACTGTTGTTTTTCGAGGATTGTCTTTTGTTTATTGCGAGTGTTTTATTTCATGGTTGATTTGGTTGATCTTTGTGTACTTTTTCATCAGAATGTATGTCTTCTTTAGAAATAAAAATGCCTATTAACTATACAGATAAAGTGTTTACGATTAATTTTAAGTCCGTGTTATTTAATTTTTCTTTTTTTTTAAATTTATTTCATTAATGTCATATTAGACGACCTAGATGCCTACTGCGGGGACTGGTTCGAGGTAGCTCAAGAAAAGGACTGTGATCTGACTGCATTCTGTGACTGCATTCTTCTAGTTAGTCCAAAAGGCTTCTTTGCAATTGGCAATTGGCTTAAATATAACATTAGATATCATTAAAAATATTATTTTTACAGTTTTTTCAGTTTTGGCGAAGTGGTAACTGCCCCAATTTACGAGTTCTCGGTCACGAGTTCAAAACCAGCCAGGTACAGTAAGGCCGCAAAAGTCCATAGGAACGCTAAAGATTACATTGCTACGAACCGAGCGAGCGCGATCCTTCCGTGCGTATGTGTGCGCATGTATGAGTATCCACATTCCACAGATAACACACACTAAGGAACTGTCGTCGCACTGAGCAAAACATTTATTATTTTTCTGTTCTTACCATAGCATTAATAAAATTCGCCCAAATACGTCATGTGCTGGTAGCCGTGTGAACTAAGTGTTGGATTCGCAAATCACGTAACCCGAGTTCAAATCATGGTCGGTCCGTTGCAGTTATTTCTTACTTTGAAAATTCCCAATCTATATTGATATAGTTGTTTTTTTATATTTCTATGAAAAATACTATTGCATTTTTTGCACTAAATAGTTGCAAATTACGAATGTGATCTATTAACCACAAGAAGAATCACATTCGTAATTTGCAATTATTTAGTTGTTACATCTTTTCGATGTTATAAGGTGGAAATAAAAAGACGTGTTTAATAAAAATGTTTATTCTTTATATTTACAAATTAAACATTTATGAGAATTGTGACGTCGAATTGTTACCTAGACAAAAAGTTATCTTGTAACCGTTATCTATGTTACGCCTAAGATTGTTTGTTGGAAGTATACCCACTTAGACCATTCATAATATGAATAACGTAACAATGAACGGATATTCAAATTTTAATAAAATAAAATATAGGTAATTGTTTATATCCAGTTATTTATTGAAAAGTGATATATGATTTGGACTTTGTAAATATTTTATTTTTGTGTAACGTCACAATGAATGTATTGAGGTCATAGCTTAATTGTTCATTTTCTTGACGAAAAGAAGATTGAAACCAAACCTCAATTTCTGTTAAAAGAACTTTAGTTCTCACAAGATAATCGCCAATTAGATGAGAAAAATAAATTGAACTATAGTATTATGTTAAAACAGTGCGGGTAGAAGAATAAAAAACGAAATAGACTCATGATTATTGTCAACAAAATTGATAGCGAGTTCACTGCATTCTTAAGATGAGGCGATGGCACATGTTAAAAGATATAGCTGTTTTAAACGAAAGTAAACACAATATAATACAGTGTTTGTTAACGAATAATCACAGATATGTTAAAATAAAATGGTAGGCCATTTAGTTTAGTTAACATTAAATATTTAGTGCGAAACGTAATCGTTCTTGTTTGTGCCTCTCTGTCAAGTAAGGCTTTTTAGCAGGTTTTCTGTGATGCACGCCTTCAGCGTGAAGTGCACGGCGAACAGTATCCATCGAGGTGTCATATAATTCCGCAAAATGTCTCGTTGGTGCGAAACCATTCGTTTCGTATACGTCCACCATATGTCGCCGCTGCGCCTCGCTAATAAGCTTCGGTCTCCCACTTCTCTTTCGACTAGCAAGGCTACCTTCTTCCTCATATCTTTTTAGCCAAAGATTTACAGTATTTTTCTAAAATAAAAAAAAATATATATTAGGCAGCTATACCTACTTCACTTCATTTTCATTATATAAAATGTTAATAATCATAATTATTTAATATAATTTTAAAATAAAATTGCATTTATTAATCCAATAACCAATCCAATAAACCCAACGATTTACGTATTTCTCTTTTAAACCTCATAAAGATACGATGAATGGATTCATAAATGGCATACATTTTAATTAGAAGATTAATTTGTAATAAAGTTACAATTCATTAATAGCTATTATACTCACATTCAGTCCGGTTTCTTCAGATATTTGTGTTTTATTAAGACCACTTTTATGCAGCCCAATGATAGTCGCCCTCACTTTAATACTAATATTAGCCTGCATTTTGCGAATATTACAATACTGTCAACCTCACGTCACTAACCAACAACTACAACCAAACGACAGTTCATTTCGGTTAAGTTAAAACTCATGTCTACCTCGCAGAAATCTAATTCTTTATTTAGTTTTTTTGTGATCTACCTTTCTAACTCTAAGAAATGTGTGAACAAGTTAAAGAATAATTTAATATATGTAATGCAAATACATAACTTCCAATCGGGTAAGAACTTACAAAAAGTCAATAATTGCGTGGGATTTGAACTTGCGGCACACTGATTTGCGCTTCAAACTGTGTGCCTATACCACTGGGCCATCTTGACTTATGATAAGTTGATGAAATTGTGAATTTCAATCATTTGTTGGCGAAACTTGAAAATAAAAGGTCGTAAGTCAAACTAAACGTCAAACGAATAAGTTTTAAGAATTCTTATGGACTTTTGCAAGTGATAGTACATTAGGTACTTTGTGTAATTTATTTCATTAAAAGATGACGGAAAACGTCCGAGGGCTTTGCAAACCATTTTTCTGGTATGTCCTGGGTTCTAAAAAATCTATATATGTCGCATTGTGACATCCACCAACCAGCACTGGGTCTGCGTGCTGTATTATGGTCCATTCCCTCCCCTGGAGAGAAGGCTTATGTCCCAGCAGTGGAAACATTATAAGGGTGATTATTTAGGGTTTTTTAAAACATCAGTAAAACTTTTACAAAAATCACAAATATAAAGAAAAATGTTCGTAGTTTTGACATAGAAACCTGAAAGGAAGCCTTATAGAATTCAAAAGTTTCGTAAGCCAATAAAAACTTTGCCCAGAACATTGTATCAATTGGATTTAAGGAATGTGCTTGTTGACTACCGTTTTGTAACGTCTGCTACATTTAACTTAAATTTTCTTTGTCTCTGTCCAGCCAACGATATTGTAGTAAGCATTTATTTCAAAGGAAATAATTTAAAGCAAAAACTACCGTTACTCACGTGATGTAAGATCTCTTCGCAGATGTCTACACCCCACAAGGAACCGACTTACCAAATAGGTTTTTTTTTTTATGGTGGGAAAAAATCATCCAATGACAACCCCCGCTCTTGGGCGGAGCAGGGGATAGTGTCAGACTCTTACTGACTAAAAGACCCCCTCGTTCCTTCTAGCCTTCATACCGGGACTCGAGCTGTCTTTCGAAACTAATCCTGGCCCCAGTAGGCTTCGACCCAGCTGGGTCCCTGCTGTTGCTGACAACTCCTTGTGGCGCGCGGGAACAGTGCACGCTGTCGATGACTTGGGCTTGGTCCGGACAGTTACCGGACGGCCGGACAGCGAGCCACCCATTGCTCACTGTCCGGAAGCCCGCGCCTACGGTGGCCGGAAATCGAGATCAGAATCCCGGCGGCGGCGGCGAGAACGCCGTTGCCTGATGCGTTCAGCCTCCTCCTTTGCGAGCATTACTGTTTCGCAGAAGTTGGCGACCGCCTGCCACTCCTCCTCGCTCCGGACCATGGCCTCAACCAAGGCCCGGCGCGAGAGGTCTCCTACCAAATAAGTTTGTAGGAGTTATAGTTTCTGAGATTTCGTGATTAAACAGTGAGTGACTTTTTACAAAACATAATTAATTTACCAAAAACAAACCATCTAGATTTAGTTGTTCTATCTAATACATTTCAACTCTGTATTTAGTTATACCTACCTACGTCTGTCTAACGCGACGCAAGTGCATCAAGCACCCCATCGCCCGATCCCAGCTCCCTTCTGCTATTGTACTATCGCATATACTTTGTAATATTTAGAACATTCAATTTGAATATTTTTATTTTTGTATGAAAATCTGATGAACTAAAGTAAGATAAATTAAAAGTCATAGAACAAAAATTGTTGTTTATGGAATTAGGAACGTAGTCCTGAAAGGTTGCCAGTGTATTACAAGTAACCCTGTATAAATAGATTCGATACTCGTTACTTTGAAAAGTCATGGTACAAAACAAAAGACGGATAAATAAACCAAAACCATGGCCTATTGTCAAGAAACTTAACCGCAAGTTCATCCATTAACTACCGCATTGCCCCTCCCCCCACATCCCCCCCTCGCCAACCCACAGAAGTCTTCTGCTTCATGTAACGGATAACGATAATTGTTTGGACAATCGTTGTTATTCCGTTAACTTTGTGTAGGTGACAGTTAACAAGGAGCTGGTAAGATAAAGGTAGGGTGACCATGGCATAAGGGTTACGAAATACTTTTTTAAAGAAAAGAAAAATCTGACTCAGATGCTTATACAACGTGTAACAATAAATGCGCAAAATTTCAGACACCCCAAATGATTTTTAATTTAAAGCGACATTTTAAAATTCTAAGCAGTCGCATTTACAATTTTGTTAACAATAAATGTTGCATCTACAAATTAAATAAATTTGACTGCAAAGCTCGAGTCAGTAAATGGATCACCACCCTCGGTTATGAAGAGGTCGAAAGTATCATCAAAACGTAGCTTTTTGTCCCTCCCCCTTTCCCAAATCCGACCCCCCCCCCCCCCGCCCAATTATCATCATACATACACTTACACACACAAAAACACCATCACACACACACTTATTTCATACAATATCACTGGTGGTTTGGATGTTCAAAAAAAAAAAAAACTTGTTTTCTTTTGAAATAACTAGGTTTCCGAAGATTCGATATATCTGCCTGTTTTAAATTTTAGAGAGCCCTGACACTCTTAACACAAGTTCAATCTTAGCTAGGGTGTCAGAGGTGTATAACTCGGTGCTTACTTACGATTTAACACATTATGCTTAATGTTATGTAAAGTACGGAGCCACTTGTAAAATTCTAAAACTGGAAATAAAGATTTTTATTATTATTATTATTATTATTAATTCAATTGACCTAATTCTGTGAAAAAAATAAAACTTAAAAAAAAATTAAAGGTTTTATGTGTAGTTTTAGTTTATTTAAAATTCGTATTTGTATTGAAATAGAACTTTTATTATCCCGCGTATGAGAAAATTTGATTGTACTGCAACCATTTGTGTTTGTTTACCTATTTGAGTGGGTTTGCGCACGCGATGGCTTGACCTATTAATAAATACATAGGGCAACGTTTCAATGAAGTTTTTTTTGAAAATGTAACCTATATTAAAAAGTGGTTCAATTGATTCTGCTCGTGGTTCTGAGTTTGATCAGGTTTTGCGTATTTAACATTACACGTTGTATAAATAGCATAGTTAACTTCTCTAGGATAGGGAATGTGCCAAAATCCACCATGCGAACCCAGTGCGGATCGAAAGATGTAACATGTCTTCGAATTTTTCATTCTAGGACATGCCGGTTTCTTCACGATGTTTTCGTTCATCGTTTCAAGAGCAGTGGTACAAATTACACAAAGTAATGTACCTGGATGGGTAACGATCTACAACTCGTAAGTCGTGGCCGTTGCCATTGGGCCACCATTACTCTATTCTACTCTTTAGTACTGCTTATTGGTGTATTTACGATTAATTAAAAGAAGCATGCAATCCAAATAAAAAAGATACTAACCACAAAGGTTCCTCTTCATGGAAAATGACCAATTCTGACGTACCAGCAGGCTTGAACAAATCACTTATAGTTAGCGTTGCTCTCTTCAAACGACTTGTGCTCGAGTCGTCAAAGGCGCGTATTGTTCCACGCGCATCTTAAAGAGATGTTAACTTAATCTTAAGGGTCCAGCAGGACCGAACTCTACTAGGACCATGGATTGGTTTCCAACAGAGAAACCTGGGATCCTTGAATGTTAGGCACATAAGCAACATAGTAGTGGTTAAAGTCAGCAAAAGTATGACACGCTCTCCGTAAATAAAAAATCTGCAGAAGTACTCAACTGCGTAGGTTTATGCAAATAGAATAGACTTTGACGAAGAAGAGAAATGTTTTGATATGTCAGAGTTGAAGGTACAAAAAAGGTCAAAAAGATGTTTTAAAGAGCTCATTAAAAATTATGTTAACATAACAATGAAGAAAATCTTGTACTGCCTACAGGGAAAGTTCTAACATTCAGGCAGAAAGTAGAATGTTTTAAAATAACAAGTCCATAGCTTTATGAATACAAGTAGATTCATTATGCTTTTGTATACCTATTAGAGAACCACGTAATTTTTCTGGCAACTTCAAAGTGATCAATATACTGTCATTGCACATTGTCATGATTGCCATCATCAGCTAAGTCTTTGTCCAACTCGCAGACGCCCCGAGCATCGGAAGTAGCAGGACCAAACCCGGGTCGACGCCCGCGCATTGTGCTTTACGCGCCCCTCAAAGAGATGTCAGCAAGATTGTCAGGGCCAATCAAAGCCGATGCCTGCCAAGGCTGCGGATTGTTGAAAGAAGTTACTGTAGTCCTACTAAATAGGGTAATTAACTCATCGAATGCTGTAATTAGAGACACAATAGAAAGACAATTGATTATGTCGAACTGTGTAAGTTAAGACGTTCAAAAGGTTAAGAACACTAGGTTTTAGCGCGTAAAAGTTTAACACTCCCTACCATTCCAGCTAGAGCCCACCTTAAAACAAAAGAAAAACCTAATAATAACTTACACCATATTAAAACCCCCATGAAGTAAAGAAACCACCATCCATTATCATCCCCATGTCCAACAAACATCCAAACCGTCATCCATCTTTTAACTGTCTCCCTCAAATCATAGCCACCCTAACGCAAAGGCTACACTTAATTAAGCCACCTGGCTTAATTTATAATCTGTTGTACAATTATGGCCGGAATAAGGGGTGCCCCTTATAAACTCGGCAGGTTAAGGCGGGGTGGAAAGGGAAGGACTTTGTCTTGTTTCTTTGTAGGCTTACAATACTTTTCGTGTAAATTTATTGTTTTCAGCAGTGGATTATGAGAAAAGACGAAGTTGATTCACTAATGAAATATTGTTACTCGTCGTTTAATTTATCGACAGTGAAATAAATAATTCAATGATTTGTTTCAGAATTTACTAGTACAGTTTTGTTAGTACCATTACGACTTGCAAAACAATGTTAGAATTCAATTTGTAAACAACAAATATGTTACTAACATACTTAATGACTTTGTTAGTAAAACCACAAAATGTAAACGAACAACTCATTTATAAGTGTAAATGAACAACAATGTCAACTACTAATTTATAAAAGTACACATTGTGAATAATATGTCGTCATATAAAATGCTATTTTTTATTTAAATTAGTACGCGATGTTTGTGTTGAAAAAGTTAGTGTTGAATTAAACTGTACTTGGAATAAGTTAGATCGAAACACCTCTTCATCCTTTCTAATTGTCTTTGCTGTGCCAAACGATAATCATCATCATCATCATTTCAGCCGATACTCGTCCACTGCTGGACATAGGCCTCCCTCAAGCGTCGCCACAACGAACGTTCCTGTGCGTCTCGCATCCATCGGTTTTCCGCAACCTTCACCAGGTCATCGGTCCACCTTGTAGGAGGCCTTCCAACGCTTCGTCTTCCGGTACGCGGTCACCACTCCAGAACCTTTCGGCCCCAACGGCCATCTGTTCTGCGAGCAATGTGCCCTACCCATTGCCACTTAAGTTTGGCAATTCTTCGTGCTATGTCGGTAACCTTAGTTCTCCTGCGGATATCTTCATTTTTTATTCGATCGCGCAAGGAAACCCCGAGCATATTTTAATACTATGCCAAACGATAATACTTTACACGATAATATTTTACCTATTAGTATGCCCATTGTGAAATTATTTATAGTTGAGTATTGAGTGAATAAAACCAAATAACTTCATGAGCATACCTACCAAGAAATAAATTAACAAGCCATTTTACAACGCTACATTAGTTGTATCTCATTTCAAGTTTGTTCCTACTCAGAAGTTCTCATACTCGTCGTCACGCTAGACGGTTCCAAAGGGTGGAACAAGCAGGTGTGCGCTAACTAAACCCACGCTAGTCGTTCACCTTTCAAAATACCTATGAACTCACACTATGTTTATTTAGGAGATAGATTGCAGGAACATGAAATTATATGTTTTGATACAAGTGGGGAAAGTTTGTCAATACGACTGAGGCGGAATTCGCCCGAGCTGTAGGTGAGGGTGTTATGGAGCCGAGTGCTACAGTGACGACTTGTTTCAAAATAGTACATTTTGATACAAGTGCAGAAAGTTTGTGATTGTGGTCGAGGCGGAATTCGCACGAGCCGATGGTGAGGGTGTTATGAAGCCGAGTGCTGCAGTTACTTTCCACGTGTATAAAACGACTTAAGTAAATATTTCAAAACGCCTACGAAGAAAAATTTACAGAGTTGAGAAACTAATGGGGGCTGCTTGGCGACCAGTCTGATACAGTAAATTTTAATGTACTTCTCCCCACTAGTACGGAAAACAATATGTTATGTAACTAAAAGCAGTAGGGATAAGAGCGGAACTATCTCTGACATAACACAATAATACACAACGCAAAATTTAGTCGGAGTTCCAAAATTGAATTCACTTCAATCATCCACTGAATTCAAATTTTGTGTACACGAAGTGATCCAAAGTGAATAGCTAATACCGATGCAGCGATTGGGTGTCGTTCGGGTCTAAACAACGGCGCGAACCTGTTAGATTACGCCTCACTTTTGTTTCTTACACTGACGTTAGCGTTCTACGTCACTAGCCAAGTTTACAAAATGAAGTTATGACGCAAGTTCCTCTAACAACTGTCGGATGAAGTTGATTGCTAAATATAAAGCTCTATAGGGACTTTAGTATGGCCTCACAATTTTTCTATAGGTAAGGTAGGTAGGAGTAATGATTTTTTTTTTACTCGGTTTACGGTGACACGCAAAGGCGTAACTGTTTCCAGGTATTCTTCTCTTGAGCCACCTCGAATATCTTTTGGTAAGGAAATATTCTTTTATCTTATATATAAAAATGAATCGCAAAATGTGTTGGTAAGCGCATAACTCAACAACGCCTGGACCGATTTCGCTAAATTTTTTTTTGTTGTGTTCGTTATTATGAGGAGAAGGTTCTTATGGAAAAAAAAATGAAAATTAGGGTAGTGTAGGGTAGAGTAGGGTAGTGTAGGGTAGTGTAGGGTAGAGTAGGGTAGAGTAGGGTAGAGTAGGGTAGAGTAAGGTAGAGGAGGGTAGAATAGGGTAGAGTAGAGTAGGGTAGGGTAGAGTAGGGTAGAGTAGGGTAGAGTAGGGTAGAGTAGGGTAGAGTAGGGAAGAGTAGGGAAGAGTAGGGTAGAGTAGAGTAGAGTAGGGTAGGGTAGAGTAGAGTAGAATAGGGTAGAGTAGAGTATAGTAGGGTAGAGTAGGGTATAGTAGGCTGAAGTAGGGAAGAACGGGAGCGAAGCCGCGCGGGCACAGCTAGTTTTATAAATAGAAACAAAACTACATTCACAAATTTCTTGACAAACTTACCCAAACCGGGAGCAGAACCAGCAGAAAATGAAAAAATAAATCTCGCTGTCTTATTCTTCTACTCAATATGACATACCTTGTCTCTATATTTTTTACTAGCGGCCCGTTTCGGCTTCGCACGGGCATTAAGTATAGCCTATGTTACTCAGGGTGAATGTAGCTTTCCAATGGTGAAAGAATTTTTGAAATCGGCACAGCGGTTTTTGAGTTAATTCATTACAAACACATTTACAAAAATACATATTTTCTCTCTTTATAATATTAGTGTAGATAATAATAATAATAATAATTACTTTATTTCAAGTTTGCACTCATAGAATGGTTAGGTTAGATAATCCTTTGATATTACAAAAACTAATAGTTTGAGTCAAACTAATGATCTAAAAACACATTATTATCTAATAAAAGAGATTAAACAACTTACGAGACTATTTATCTATAAATTATTAATCTATAAATACATTTTAAGGGCTCTTAGATCAATTTTGAGACGATTAATATAACTATTATTTTAGCAGTTGAAGATATCTTTAGATTAGTACTAGAAAACACAAATATTAAGTGTGAAGTTATGGGTTTGATCTTTAAAATGTTTATTGGGATTTTTAATCAGTTTTTGAAGCTTCAGTTGCCCTTTGTAAAAGCTATGGTAACTCTTCCGTTCAAGCTGCAGCTTCAGTAACAGCCAAGCGTCGGTATTTATTTGTTAAAAAATATAAGTTCACAGTGCAGGAACAAGACACTTCTATTCTAAAATCTTAAAGACTAATAAACAAAACTAACAAACTTAACAAACATAAATTACAAAAAACTTAAAAAAGAATATATAAACTTACAAATTTGATATGGCTTATCATGGAAGATATCCAGTTCTATGTGCTGAGTGAGCAAAGAGTTGAGCAGTGTAATAGCTCGTGCTGTGAGCGCTGCAGCAATATTTGTCTACAATGGAACTACACTTCAGACCTTATTGACTAACCGTAAGCGCGGGCTTGCTGACGACGAGCAATAGATCGTTCGCCGTCCGGCAGTCTGGTAACCATCCGACCCGAGCCTGAGTCATCGACGGCGCATTGTGTTCCACGTGCACCTCGAAGAGATGTCAGCAAGTAGAGGCCATCAGGGTTGAAGCCTACAAAGGTCATGGGTTGGCTTCTGAAAGGGAAAACTAGGGTCCTAGAACGCAAGGCAGAAAGGAAACATAGGGTAAGTTACAGTTAGGAAAAGTCTGTTGGATGATTTCCCAAATTAAAAACCCTACCCGGTTTAATGCTTTTTTTATTGGTGACTAGCTGTGCCCGTGACTTCGTTCGCGTGGACTACAGGATTTTGAAATTATTTTTTCTAAAATAAAAGTATATTACTCCTTATTACATCAGCTACCTGTCAATAAAAGTCCCGTCAAAATCGGTCCAGCCATTACAGAGATTAACCGGAACAAACAGACAGACAAAAATTAAAAAAAATGTTATTTTAGTGTATGTACCGTATATATAATGCATGTTGTAAAAAGCGGTTATTTCAATATTACAAACAGACACTCCAATTTTATTTATATGTTTAGAAGATCAAAATCAAAATTTCAATGATCAAGATGGATTGTGTGAGAAGCGATATGAAAGAAAAGGGAGTTAGTGATAGCGTGACGAGTGACAGGACAGAATGGAAGAAAAAAACGTGTTGCGCCGACCCCAAATAAAACGGGAGTAGGGCAGGAAGATGATTATGATGATAGAAGATCAAAATTTGTTGCGACAAACGCGAAAAGCGATCATGCATAATACTACGTACATGTACGAGTATGTGTCTTCAGCTATGCAAATAACTGAGAAGAATCCCAATTCATCCTAAACAGTTTCTTGAATAATTTACCAAGCTCGGTTAAGTTCCGTATCTCCAACATTTAGTTAGTTCCCTTCAGCGAGTTTGATCTAAGCGATACCTTAGCCCGGAAATTTGCGTGGCGTTGGAATCCCCCACGGACGCGGCAATATTGCCTATGAATATTATAAAGCGTTATGCATTGTTTAGTACTTGAGCTCGAATTTGATTAGTTATTGTTATATTCTCTGGTGATTAATCTGGATTTGCATTGTGAGTAGTACAGGTATATGTTTAATATTTATCTTCAACAGTAAGCGATTAAGAGGGCCTTTGTCGATTCGTCTATCGTCAACCTGAGCAAGATATAAAACCTTGTTGGTTCACCCAACTAATCTAACGCAATGCTTGATGTAAAGGCTATGCTAAAAAAGAAAGACAACACCTGAACTTTCTGCTGGCTTTCGGTGATTCCGTCACTCGTATGTTTCAAAAAACTTGTTCCAGGAAATACGTGTTTTTTTTTAAATCTTAAAAGTTTTTTGAAAAGAAATAGAAGAGATATTTAACCTTTCGTATGCCGTAATTAGAGACACAATTAAAACGTTATTGTGTCCCGCGTGGATCCGCGTTCCGGACATACAACGGTTTAATCAAGATTTTAAATGATGAAATTAAGAATCTTGCTTAGATATGTATGGTTTTTATAATTATTTTCTTTATTTAATTTATGAGTATAGTTATGATGAGCCAAAGTTCTTGAGAATCAGCAGATTTTCAAAGGTCTCTACTGGATTAGTCTTACACGAAACGATTTGATTTCAATAGAAACTTAGATAATATCTACGATATTATATCCACGATATTATCTAGGTTTCAGGTTGTATTATTAATTTCTATTGAAATTAATAATAGATAATATCCACGATATTATCTAGGTTCAGATAATTATCGTGGATATTGAAGATATCTGTGTTTCCAAAATATCTAGAGAACGTACTAATAACTTCATAATCATGTAAAAGCGGTGCTATGAATATGTATCTCGGAAAGGACGCTCTTAAGATACATTCTTGTCTTACTATACGAGCGTACGTTTTAATAATAGATCAGCCTATTATATATATTTTTTTTTACACTTTATGCTCTAATAAAACATGTAGATACAACGGTGGACTACAGCCTTGAAAATTTTCTACCAGTCGATCTTAAGGTGGTGCAAAAATATAACACGGCAGGTGCAACAAAATAATACTTACATAATCGGTACATAAAAATACATACAAACAAAGAATGTTATTGTAAATATTGAGACAATTATAATGTATATCGATATAACAAGCGCAATTTTGGTGAAATACACCTCCTTTAGTCGGAGTTTTGTTATGTGATGTTGTGTTAAATTTCATGATTATAGGTCGACGGGAAGTACAGCCTTTTTATGTTTTGATTCCCTAGCGAGTGTTGAGATATGTGACGTAAACGGCTGTTTCTTTTGATTACGTTAACTTAGATGTTTGACTTTTTACACAACTCCAAGGAATTGCACGTTTGCGTATTTGGTTTCACAAGTTGGTGTAAAGGTTCTAAAAATAATAATATTGCATATATTATGAGGAAGTTCCTGTCTCTGGAGCCCTATTATAACCGCCGATATCTCGGACCCTACTCCCGACACCGGTGAACCACTATTTTTTTTTTAATATTTTTAATTTTTTTTTTTAAGTAATACTGAGATAATAATATCATGTCTTTGGTTAAAAAATTGTTGGAAGTTACAGGTTTTATAAAATACAAACTTGAGAAAAATGATATGGGCAGACTAACTTTTTTTTTTCGTTTATGTTACAGAACTCGGAAAATTAAATTTCGAACTATTCTCCAGTGATATTTTGTTAGTCATATATTTGGCAGTTGATTTTCAGTTACATAGACAGACAGATAGATAGATTTCACCCAAGAATTTACACTTGAATAGGAATTCAATCCTAAAATTATTCAGGCAGATTCCAAACTAACTTGCTACGTCTGAAACAGTAACACAGTTACCATGCGAGGTATTTTCTCTACCGATTAATTTGGTTCAATATTCCAAGATGTGCACCTAGCATGAGTAATATTATTCAATGTTAAACCATCCAGGCGGAATCGTTCAGGGTTCAGGCGTTTCAGACCATTTCGGAGAACTACCTCGCGTTGGACGTTCCTAGAACCAATATTGGATCCTTTATTAATTCAACTAGACAGGTAATTGCATAATATACTCATCGCTTTTGTTTTGACAAACCAATGTGCTTGAATTTTTAAAATAAAAGCGCTCGAGCAGCCCGACAGTTTTAATTTTGATATAGTGATGCCGGACATGGACTTATAAGTTATTTGAGTCTGAAACACGGTTTATCAGTATTTATTTAAACATCATATTGGTCCATTTACAACAAGAAAATTGTTAGTATGATCTAAAATGTATGAATTGAAATGTTATTGTCAGAGAAAAATATTTCTAAAAATTTATTCTTTTATTATTGACTAGCTTTTACCTACAGCTTCGTCCACGTACTATCACTTGCAAAAGTCCATAAGAATTCTTAAAACTTATTCGTTTGACGTTTAGTTTGACTTACGACCTTTTATTTTCAAGTTTCGCCAACAAATGATTGAAATTCACAATTTCATCAACTTATCATAAGTCAAGATGGCCCAGTGGTATAGGCACACAGTTTGAAGCGCAAATCAGTGTGCCGCAAGTTCAAATCCCACGCAATTATTGACTTTTTGTAAGTTCTTACCCGATTGGAAGTTATGTATTTGCATTACATATATTAAATTATTCTTTAACTTGTTCACACATTTCTTAGAGTTAGAAAGGTAGATCACAAAAAAACTAAATAAAGAATTAGATTTCTGCGAGGTAGACATGAGTTTTAACTTAACCGAAATGAACTGTCGTTTGGTTGTAGTTGTTGGTTAGTGACGTGAGGTTGACAGTATTGTAATATTCGCAAAATGCAGGCTAATATTAGTATTGAAGTGAGGGCGACTATCATTGGGCTGCATAAAAGTGGTCTTAATAAAACACAAATATCTGAAGAAACCGGACTGAATGTGAGTATAATAGCTATTAATGAATTGTAACTTTATTACAAATTAATTTTCTAATTAAAACGTATGCCATTTATGAATCCATTCATCGTATCTTTATGAGGTTTAAAAGAGAAATACGTAAATCGTTGGGTTTATTGGATTGGTTATTGGATTAATAAATGCAGTTTTATTTTAAAATTATATTAAATAATTATGATTATTAACATTTTATATAATGAAAATGAAGTGAAGTAGGTATAGCTGCCTAATATATATTTTTTTTTATTTTAGAAAAATACTGTAAATCTTTGGCTAAAAAGATATGAGGAAGAAGGTAGCCTTGCTAGTCGAAAGAGAAGTGGGAGACCGAAGCTTATTAGCGAGGCGCAGCGGCGACATATGGTGGACGTATACGAAACGAATGGTTTCGCACCAACGAGACATTTTGCGGAATTATATGACACCTCGATGGATACTGTTCGCCGTGCACTTCACGCTGAAGGCGTGCATCACAGAAAACCTGCTAAAAAGCCGTACTTGACAGAGAGGCACAAACAAGAACGATTACGTTTCGCACTAAATATTTAATGTTAACTAAACTAAATGGCCTACCATTTTATTTTAACATATCTGTGATTATTCGTTAACAAACACTGTATTATATTGTGTTTACTTTCGTTTAAAACAGCTATATCTTTTAACTTGTGCCATCGCCTCATCTTAAGAATGCAGTGAACTCGCTATCAATTTTGTTGACAATAATCATGAGTCTATTTCGTTTTTTATTCTTCTACCCGCACTGTTTTAACATAATACTATAGTTCAATTTATTTTTCTCATCTAATTGACGATTATCTTGTGAGAACTAAAGTTCTTTTAACAGAAATTGAGGTTTGGTTTCAATCTTCTTTTCGTCAAGAAAATGAACAATTAAGCTATGACCTCAATACATTCATTGTGACGTTACACAAAAATAAAATATTTACAAAGTCCAAATCATATATCACTTTTCAATAAATAACTGGATATAAACAATTACCTATATTTTATTTTATTAAAATTTGAATATCCGTTCATTGTTACGTTATTCATATTATGAATGGTCTAAGTGGGTATACTTCCAACAAACAATCTTAGGCGTAACATAGATAACGGTTACAAGATAACTTTTTGTCTAGGTAACAATTCGACGTCACAATTCTCATAAATGTTTAATTTGTAAATATAAAGAATAAACATTTTTATTAAACACGTCTTTTTATTTCCACCTTATAACATCGAAAAGATGTAACAACTAAATAATTGCAAATTACGAATGTGATTCTTCTTGTGGTTAATAGATCACATTCGTAATTTGCAACTATTTAGTGCAAAAAATGCAATAGTATTTTTCATAGAAATATAAAAAAACAACTATATCAATATAGATTGGGAATTTTCAAAGTAAGAAATAACTGCAACGGACCGACCATGATTTGAACTCGGGTTACGTGATTTGCGAATCCAACACTTAGTTCACACGGCTACCAGCACATGACGTATTTGGGCGAATTTTATTAATGCTATGGTAAGAACAGAAAAATAATAAATGTTTTGCTCAGTGCGACGACAGTTCCTTAGTGTGTGTTATCTGTGGAATGTGGATACTCATACATGCGCACACATACGCACGGAAGGATCGCGCTCGCTCGGTTCGTAGCAATGTAATCTTTAGCGTTCCTATGGACTTTTGCGGCCTTACTGTACATACATAAAATATAGCCTATGTCACTCAAGAATAAAGCATCTTTATATCGGTGAAAATTTAGCATTCAGACCAGTACTTCTAGAGATTACCTACACACACTACTCATGATAGAAGCAACAAGTAATATGTAACCAAGTATTATATGTAACACATAATATATGATTTAAAAGAGTGTCCATGGAGTTTCTTGCACGTTCTTCTCCATAGAGACCTACTCTTTGGAACGTGCAATTTAGCTTCACTTTTCTTGGACTGACCGACATTTGACTATTCAAAAGTGCCTGTAAATGGTCTATTTGAAATAAATGTTTTGATTTTGATTTTTGACACAAAAAAAAAACAAACTTTGTCACTTTATTATATTATAGTGTAGATAAGCTCGCGCTTGACTGTCTCATTGATGGAAAACAACGATTTGATGGAAATGTTGAAATAAAGGACAATCCAGCTTTCATCCTCTAATAGGTATATTTTTTTTAGATTGGTTATTAGTGTCTTCTTCTCCTTCCATATATTTATGTATCATTTGTGATTTTAGTATTCAGCTTCTACTAAGGCTCGCATTTAGCCACTACCTCATCAGAACGATAAGCGACGATATGGTAGACGATGGTTTAGAATCAATTAAAAAGCAAAATGATAATCCACTGATGATTACACACATTCTTGGGCACAGATCCACATTTCAATAAAAGTCCCCAAATCATCTATCACTCTTTCATTCAAAACTTAATATCTAAGATTTTATCTTAGATCTGAAAATTACTGGAATTAACCTTACAATACAGGTACTTAATTAAGAGGCAAGGCTCGGTTATATAAATTAATAAAATAAAATAATTAATGGTGGCGATTAATCTTAGTCTGAAGGAGCGGCTGAGTAATGATCTGTAGTCGCGACACTCTCTAAGTGTATGTAATGTGAATTTTATTTAAATCCACGATGTTTTTGCTGAATAAGTAAATTGAATGGCTGAAGTTTCATTTATCTAGTAACGTATATAACTGATGAAGACAGTAAATGTGTAGAATTAAATTTACGTTAAAGTGTAACCTGATTTTTGAAAAATTCTGTGATAGACAGGCAGATTAGTCTTTATTGTGTTTTCTTTATAAGTAAGATAATAAGATGTAGGTATATGTTTGACTACAGAAATATTTTATGAAACAGTCTATAATAAAGTCTGAGGAGGTATATTTTGTCCACAAAGCCACCCAAATTAAAAAAAAGTAACATACTATTATCTAATTTAGAGCCTTTGAATAATAGTACCCATGTATTTTACGAATAAACTTAAAATACAAAAGGAATTAAAACTTAAAAATATCAAGCGTAAATACATACAATATTTACATTATGGGTCTCAACGTGGTCAACGGACTGTCTTATCGCTGATGAAAAAAGAAAACAGTAGTGATAGGAATTAATACATCTAAAATTGGTGTAAGACTAATAATATATATCGACAAAAATTTTAAAGTAAAACACACAATTAAAACCACTTCTGAATCTCATATCAAAAATACAAAGGCATCTGACAAGTTACTTAGCTTTAGAATCAAAGACACTGGTGATATATTCAACTGTGGCTTCGACAAAGAAGAAGCAAAAAGTAAGCTCAACATAAAATAATTCTACGTCCAACATCGAACCGAGAATATTTCAGATCAAAAGGAACCTAATATTAAATTATCTCCTCTCTCCATAAATATTTTATTCAGGAAAGCATCATTTTTCCCAGCGCCATTTTTTCCTAACCACGGCTACACAAATGAAGGCGCACAATAAAAGGGCCCATTCTTGCTTTTAGACTTGAAAGCAATGTCTGATTGATTCGCGGCCGCCGTACCATCGCGCTGTCTGTCGAATGATCACACTGACAATATCGGTGCACCTGTAGACACCCCTAGTTTGGTTTGGGTACAAGTTACAGGAGAAATGCGGTTGAATAAAAAACATTTTTTTTTTAGAGTTTCTTGTAAGCATCATTTTTTTTTTCTCCAATAGCACCTTTCCTTACCTTAATTGAATAAATAGAATAGAACCCCATAGTTTGAAAACTATAGAGTTTGAAATCTATTCAATTCAAAAATTGTTTTATTTCACTTATGTCTACATGGGCACTTATAAAATTTCCAAATCTAGTGCAAGGTTCTAATTAGTGATTTTTTATGAAAAAGAACCAGCAAAATATTCCATATTAACTCTTTAAAAAAAATATTGATTTTACAATATTTTCACATTACAGTGTTTATAGATATGAGAAAATAGTGTACCTAGACCAGTCAGTATGTACCAAATAAGGAACATTATGATCTATGAGTCTACGAAATATATAGTGTAAGAACATTCACATTATATTTCTATTTCATATTCCTATTCCATTTTACTTGGGATTGGCGCAACACGTTTTTTCTTCCATTCTGTCCTGTCGGGTGCACACCATCACTTAAAGAAGTTATTTAATAATTAATTTTCCAACCCAAAAACATATGCTATTTGATATTTAAAGTAAAACAACTTTCTGATCGAAATCTATAATCTATGTTCAATATCGTTTTGATTACATCTATTCTTATCGTTTCTACGAAACTCATTTTCTTCAAATTTAATTTATATATTCATCACCCTTCCTAGAATTCCGTCCTCTTCCCGTACCTTGATCCTCAACCATATTCTCGTCAAAGAGAGTCAATATCCTCCATTCTTCTGTGACTCTGACGTCACACGAGTCATACTTGGAATACATGCGGTTATCACCACGCTACCTTTGATAGGGCGCGGAATGTACTCGCTTTGGAAGTTAGTTTTATTGGATCCTTTACAGAGCTTCCTTTTCAGGATTGTGTTTATAATCGTTGGAATTTACATAGGTTTGTGTTATTGCAAAGGTGTTTGAGGGTTTTTCTATTTTGAAATTATTTCTTCTTGTTTTTATTTTAGGTCGTGGTTTAAAGTTATGTTTAGAATTACCATGATGTAATTGTAAAACACGTGAGCAGAGCATATTCCTAGTAGAACAGATCGTCGATGGGGCCAAAAGGTACTTGAGTGGTGACCGCGCACTAACAGACGCAGCGTTGGAAGGCCTACCGTAAGGTGGACTGATGACCTGGTGAGAATCGTTGCGTCGAATGCGTTGGATGCGAGACGCACAGGACTGTTCATTGTAGTAACATTTTGAGGAGGCCTGTGGCCGGTAGTGGACTTTTTTGGCTGAAATGATCATGATGAATTCCAAACCTAAAAGTTTTCGGCTGATATCATGACGATTAGTCTATTCAAATATCGAATTACTACAGACGCCACCAAGTTTTCTGACTGTACCCAAAACTTGTAAAATGCCGATATACACCCACACAATGAAATCTTTTAATCTACGACACCCACACGGCACATAATAAATCTACTTTCATTTGTACGTTAGATAGTTGGTCGTACTGTAAATAGTTTATCTGTGTGAGTTGCCGCCGCAAATTGTTTCACTCAAGACATGAATGTGAATCGGGAATTAAATGGTTGAACTTAATTTACATGTTTGGAGTTCAGGAACTGAGAATTTTTACTGTTACCTTGAAAATGTATATTGGTCTCGTAGGTAATAGGCTTCTAATTATACTGTATATAATTTTCGTGATAATTATATTTCTTACTATACTGAAAAAGAACAAGCAATAATTATAATGATGTTTTCAGTGATAAAAATTGGGTTGGTAATGATCTAAAAGTAGCAAGAGGCACATTATTTTGCGTAGAAATTTGATCGACGCTTCGGCATGTGCAATTAGCATTGACTGACTAACTTCTTGACAATTCAGAAGTGCTTGTGAAAGGTCTATTTGAAACTAGGTTTTGCCCGCGGTTTCGCCCGAGCACATAAAACATAGCCTATGTCACTCAGGATTACAGCAGCTTTCTATCGGTGAAAAAAATTTAGCAATCGGACCAGTACTTTCAGAGATTACTTCATAGAAACAAAAACATTTAAAAAAAACTTATAAGTGTAGATAAATGCTCGTTCGATGATTGTTCAATAAATGTTAACAATAGTCATATTGCTATCGATTTTAAAGTGTGGGGTTATTAGTCATAATCTAGCAATAACGTAGACTAGGTTATAACCTCACATTTCAGAGTTGGGTCAAGCTTCAGAATTAATGGACTTTCCATTCAATGACGTATATGGTAGACATATATAGTATACATCTATGATGAATTCCGATCCCGGCTGTTGATGACTAACCGTATCAGGTTTTGATACTAAAATAATTTTAGACAAACCTAAATGTATATCATAGGTGTTGCATATATTCGTCTGTTTTGCGTCCAGTTAGATATTATCCGTGTTAAGAATAGTAAGGTTATACGCAAGAAGCTATAAACAACAGTATAAGATTACGTGTAAAAGGATTCAAAGTCGCAGGTCATCATATTAGTCACCAAAGTGTAGTGGGAATTTTCTCACAGTACACAAAAACAGAATAATTGTCTTGGTTCAAGATTCAAGGTTAATTTGGACTGAGACGCTTTTGTTCTTTCTGGTTTAAAACTATACATATAGGATATCTAATATTAAAATTAATATGTGTCAACTAGAAGTTATATTCAAATAACTTACTTCGGGACTTATATCTTCCAAGGAATAGGAGTCGTTGCCAGGCAAGAACTGCGCGCGTACAATAATATCATCAGTCTAGCCACTGCCTATAACTATGTTATGTATCGACTCACTAACTAGCGAGCTGCGACAAAACACCAATACCTCAATATATCCCACACAAACAACACTCTCTTTTATTTTCATTCACAACGAAGAAAAACGAAAGTAAATATTTCTAGACTTAGCTCTACGTAATCATATCAACATGATATTCGCGTATCTGGCTCGACCAGAAATAGTTTTAGTCTGCACAGTACAGTTTATTTCTGCTTTCTGCTTGCGGAACCAGTGCGATGTGGTGAGGATTATAAATAGAGTTCTGCATGCCCGAAGCTCCAGAACAATCGGTTATCGGTCCTCATTGAAGAGTTAAATTTCATTTTGGAAATTTCTGCACCAAATCAACCATTTGATACGTTAATGCAGTATTCGATATTGATGTCGATCTGAATATTGTATTTTCACTCATATTTCGTTTCATTGAGACGTACAAAACTTTAACTTTACAGACACAAAAGTAGAAGCCATAATTGACTAACACTATTTTGCAATAAAAATTAAAGCAGTTCTTAAAGGGTCCATTCTAGGCCCCTTGATAATTGCAAATAATTACGTCAGTAATCTGTTTGTCTGGAAACTTGCAAGGGCTGCGGGATTATTCAAAAGAGTTACTGCGGTCCTGAAACGTATAAAGAAACTGAAAGACCACGGGTGGAATTTTTCCGAAAAAGTCTGACACTCCTTCTCACCTTACCTTTAGTGAGAGAAGTTGTTTGGTAATTTCTCGCCCAAAAATCGAGATGAACTCGCAGAGCTAGACACGCGTTAGGTGCAATGACATAGTCTGCTGATAGATTTAAGTGTACCTGTGTCTAGTAAGTGCCAAAGATATATAAAATCCGTTCACTATGCGACAAGGTGCATGAAAGATTATGCTAGTGAGCCAATTAGTTTTTCTGCTATGGGAAAAGGGAAATGACTTCATAGTAATTTAGCAATGATTGGCAAGTTGCCACTACTAGTACTATTGTGATCTTTAACCTAAGAAACAGCGTGATTCTAAACAGTGCCAATACCTCGTAAAGATAGACCTTGAAAAAATATTATTACCGGTAAATTGCAGTAGACAGTTTTTAGATCTTGAGTCATGACATGAATGATTCATGCGGATAGAAACTAGTATGAGGCTACAAAATGCATTAAACAAAAAACAGACATACATTATTGTAGTTAAACGTATAAAAGAAGAAATTTTCTAAAGAATGTAGTTTATAGATCACTTTTTCTTGTAGCAAGGGGTTTCACTTTGTGTCTGAGGAGGAAATTTTGACCAATTAATGAAATTTTAGCTGAAAATCGTTTTTATAAAATTATAGTTTGATGAGTCGCAAATGAAACATTTTTTTTTTCAAAAATATTTACTGTTTTTACTTACAATAAGCGCTAAACGCAAATTCTAGTAATTTACTGAGTAAAAACAGTGGGTTCTTATATCATATTTAAATTAGGACTAAAAATGGGCATAAAAAATATTGAAAAGATTAGACACGACGATATGTACTAATTACGGTGCTGTACCTAAGTGGTATCCAACAGAATCCTATCAAAACCTGCACTGTTCGTTTATCTATCTCTGTCTACCTAGACTGTTGACTTTTTCAAAGAGCGAGTTTTGATTGCCATTATAAATGTACTAGCTTTTGCCCGCGCGGCTTCGCTCCCGCTCGGGAAGAGCGGGAGCGAAGCCGCGCGGGCTACTCCACCCTACTCTACCCTACTCTACCCTATTCTACCCTATTCTACCCTATCCAACCCTACTCTACCCTACTCTACCCTACTCTACCCTACTCTACCCTACTCTACCCTACTCTACTCTACCCTACTCTACCCTACTCTACCCTACTCTACTCTACTCTACCCTACTCTACCCTACTCTACCCTACTCTACCCTACTCTACCCTACTCTACCCTACTCTACCCTACTCTACCCTACTCTACCCTATTCTACCCTATTCTACCCTACCCAACCCTACTCTACCCTACTCTACCCTACTCTACCCTACTCTACCCTACTCTACTCTACTCTACCCTACTCTACCCTACTCTACCCTACTCTACCCTACTCTACCCTACTCTACCCTACTCTACCCTACTCTACCCTACTCTACCCTACTCTACCCTACTCTACCCTACCAAACTTCATATAAACCATCTACTAAATAGTCCGAACAAAGCCTAAACATTTGGTTTGGATAGTTGGGCCCGTTCTTAGTTATAAAATTACAACGAAAAGTGGCATTGATTTTTATATAATAGATACAATATAAATTTAAAATTCTATTAGAGTTTAAGCAATAATCGTGGATCTTTGGGCGGTTTTATTTTTCAACCTATCATTGATCTGTCACTGTAGACCAAAATGCTCTCCGGTCTACCGCTCATAATAATTTAACCGCCGCATTCCGACATAAAAATGATGGACTGAAACAAAAATAGAAATAGATTGCCACCGCAACGCTTATGTGATTCAGGTAATTCGCGAAATACGAATTTGAAATTTTTATCAGTTTTTGTATAATCAAACTAAAATATATTTTCATTAGTAGTTTTTAAATGCGGTTTTGTATTTAAACCACGAAATATTATTATTTTTATCCCTTTGTTTCATTTTGAAGACGACCTCTTCTTGACATAAGCCTCTCCTAAATGAGTGAATTAGTTTGATAATGTAGAATATATATTTGACATATGACATATGACCGGGTACCTCGTGAGGTTCTGTGGTGGGCCCTTAAGGAGAAAGGTGTGCCTGGGAAGTATGTGCAGTTGATCCGAGCGATGTACAGCCGATGCAGTACCCAAGTCCGGTCTTCAGTGGGCACTACTGGAAACTTCAATGTGGCTGTCGGCTTACACCAAGGGTCGGCCCTCAGCCCTTACTTCTTCCTAATGATAATGGACGCTCTGACGTCGGACATTCAGGAAGAGGCTCCCTGGTGTATGTTGTTTGCCGATGACATTGTGCTGGTTGCCGAGAGTGGCCTAGAGGTCCAGAACAGATTGGAGGTGTGGTGGCACAGATTGGAGAGTGTTGGCCTGAAATTGAGTAGAACCAAAACGGAGTACTTGTTCTGCGATTTCGGCGGTCTCTCCAATCCAGTGCCCTTAGCTCTCGCAGGAACGCCCATACCGATCTGTTCCGACTTTCGGTACCTCGGGTCGCTCGTCCAAGGGGATGGTGAGGTAGACCGGGACGTAACACATCGGATCAACGCAGGATGGATGAAATGGCGACAGGTCACGGGAACAACTTGTGACCCACGGATGCCCCTCAAGTTGAAGGGTAAAATCTACAAGTCCGTGATAAGGCCTGTCATACTGTATGGATCAGAATGTTGGGCTGTGAAAAAGACGGATGAAAAAAGATTGCATGTAGCGGAGATGAGAATGTTAAGATGGATGTGTGGTGTGACGGGAATGGATAAAGTGAGAAATGAGTACAGGAAGTTTGAAAGTGGCGCCAGTGACTGAAAGGTTGAAAGGAAATCGTTTGTCTTGGTATGGTCATATAAAGAGGAGAGATGAAAAGCATGTTGCTAAACGAGTTATGAATTTACATGTGGATGGATGGAGAGGGAGAGGGAGGCCAAAGAAAAGATGGATGGATTGTGTGAGAAGTGATATGAAAGAAAAGGGAGTTAGTGATAGCGTGACTAGTGACAGGACAGAATGGAAGAAAAAAACATGTTGCGCCGACCACAAATAAAATGGGACAAGGGTAGGAAGAAGAAGAATGTAGAATATATATTTACGAATTCTTCTCTCTTGTTTCACTATAGTATTTTATAACTAGTCTAATTTTATTCTGATCCTCAATTAAATGAAACTAAAACTTTGATTACTCGGTATCAGTAATAAGATTTAATTGAATAGATCCTTCAGAAAACGAGCCTAAAGAAAATTATGCGTATTCATTGCCCAATCAGCCATCAATTATTTGAATCAAGGTTAAATATAATATAAGTTTAATTAGTTTAGTTGAGAGTTTCACAACATCGGATAACTTGGCTAGTTAATTTTAATCTGGGTTATTTTGATCGAATTTTGTTTACTTATTTATTTACTTTAAACATCAAGTATTTATTGGAAGAGTTAAGAGTAGATAAATTTTGACTTATGTTTAAACTGGATTTTGCCTGCGGTTATGTTTGCGTTATTTTAGATTTTCAGAATCAATTCAGGTTTTTGAACAATATTGGAATTATTGACGTTGAATATAATTTGTAGCGTTCTCAAGCATCCTAAAATAATTGGGACCATTATTAGTAGTACTTTTTTTCGACAAATGTGATATGTAAATATGATGATAAGATAACAAACAGAATATTCTTTCATTTTATGATTGGTATTATAATAGTTAAGGTGTTTTGCATTTTAGTGCAAAGAAGTGTTTGTTAACCAAGGTGAAGTCGACACCTGAGCTCACTATGTAGGTGCTATGGAGCTGAGAGTGCATTGACAAACGTTTACGATCGTGTATTTTTACGTGTGATTCACAATTTTTTGAACACCTTGTGATGAAAAGAAGTACTGTCACATTGTACCGTGTGCTGTCTGCGAAATGTACCGACAGTCAAGGGCAAAAGTGCAGATGCAACTACAAACAGACTAATACAAAATCGTCTAAAACTTCTTTGTGTAGTAGAATTTAAGTTATTCACAACTAGTTTATTCAATACTTTAGACCATATGCTACAAATTAAATTAGTCATGAACCATTAAGATTCTCTACAAGGAAATATAAAACACTAGCATTGCTAAAATTTAATCTTTACACTTGTGTGCTTTCGCACACACGTTGCAATGGTCTCACACAAATATCGTTTTAACCATTATTTATTCTTTTCATTGAGTAAAACACTTTGCAAAACCAAATATTTTACACTATGATTCAATAAATTAAATTGATTAGTAAATAATTTGAGCGGAGTGGACCCAACCGGATTGTAAATATTACGAGATTAAATAAAATAGAGAACATTAAAATCACAATACCCGCTGTGACAATTTATAACAATGATCCATTGAACTATTTATTCATTCAATAAATTATATCTTTTTAGAATACGTTTATTTATTATTCGTTTAATAAATATTTAATAATATTTTTCTCTCTTTGCAGGTTATAAATCCGAATGAAAACCGACTAGAAATGTTTTGAATAGTTTAGTAGTGTTGTGTTAATAAATAAAATAATAAAAATAGTGAATTGTGTAGTGGTAATGGTGTGATTAGTGAAACAGTCACGAGATGGCGTTGAAAGCGATTCTCATCATTCTCGTCTTGGCCGTCATCGGGGGCGGACGTGCTGCTGCTGAAAGAGGTATGATTATTTTAATTATGAAATAGTAATTAAGAATTGCCGTTTAACGCCAGATTTTGATCATAAACACCTGCTATAAAATGGAACAAAAACACAAAAACTTACATCTCTTTTGAGTTTAGATATTTTTTTATCGACAATTTCAAATTCAATTTCAAACCTCTATTCAGAAATTGAGGGACAGCTGTTACACGAAAAGCTGAAAGATAATTAAAATAATTATCAATCGAATTAGGTCGTAGATAAGTGAAGATTTCAAAGGTATTCTTCTGTTAGTAATTACATTATAAAACTACGTCAATTTATTCTTGGTCGAAGTTAAACTTAGACTATAACTAGGACACACAAATATGTAAATACAGTTTCTAATGCCCCACATACGAGCTTGCGAAACCAAATATAGTATTTCCGTTTTCATGTAACTGTACACTAAAAACATGGTAGGTATAATCCTGCAAAAATATATTAAAGATCTTTATGCTATACATATGACATCTAAACCCAAGTCCTTACGAAGGAACCTTCCTTCACTCAAATCGCCCAAGTCACCAATGACAATGAAAAAAATCCTCAATTGAAGGCAATAAAAATCAAAGTTCTAACTCGTAAGACTGATAACTGTAACCTGAGAGTCTTTAAGTCAAGAATGAATAGGTTTCTTTTAGACAAGCGCACTCCATCGTTGACCACATAGTTGCTTACCATCTGGCAAGATATAGTGGTGAAGCACGAGCCTATCATTGATAAAAAAGACTGTAAACTTGACTAAAGAAGGCTGATTGTTTGTTTGTATCGTCTGAAAAAAAAATGCCCCTGTATTTGGAATTACTCCTGTAACATGGGTTCACCAACATGTAACATGTATGTAGAAACGTAACAACTATGTCTGTAGGCCATACAAAATATTTGTTCCGTGAAGTTGACTTTACAAACTGGATATAGATTTTTTAAGGTGTGAAATATTTCAATGACTTCTCCCGTTTTAGAAAGGAGCGGCAGGGTGTGTCAGACTTCTACTGACTAATATCACAGCTGTGTCTTTTAATTGCCCCTTGTAGTCTAAGACCATGTGTTCCCTTTTCAGAAAATTCTAGCGAAATTGAATAGGTATAGGTAACAGAGTAATTTTAGCCATTACCTACGCCTCGCCTAGTTGAACATATTTCAGTAGTAAAACACGAAACTCAGAACTATTGAGCCATTGACCCACTCCCTTGTTTAAAGTTCGAAGGAGTTTGGCTCACAAATGAGGTTATTAATTACATTGTAGTAGAATTACTGTGTTACTGGGAGTTTACTACTTTGTCGAGGTTTGGGATACTCGCCAATATAGCTCTGAAATAGGGATACATGACTTTGTAACAATTTGTAACTTTGGACAATCGATATTCCTGTTTAATAATATTATTGTATGAGACGGTATAAGGCCTGTGATGCTTTATGGTTCAGAATTATTATAATAATAAAATTCTACAACTATCACACAAAACCGTCTAGTCCCAAGCTAAGCAGAGCTTGTTTTATGAGTCCTAGACAACTGATAAACATACTTATATATTCCTAAATACACCCATATTATAGATAACTTACACCCAGACACAGAACAAATGATCATGCTCATAACAGCAACATTTATCCTGGGTGGGAATCAAACCCATGACCTCCGGCAGGACCACTAACCACTAGACGAACAGATCAGGCGAATGAAGAATGGTCGGCTGTAAAAATAATTGACAGAAAAAGATTGGAAGTTGAGAATGTTGAGATTTATGTGTGGACGAGAATGGATAAAGTGAAAAATAAACACATTACAGGAAGTTTGAAAGTGGCGCCAGTGACTGTAAAGTTGAAAGAGAATTAATTGTTTGTCTTAGTATGATCAAATAAAGAAGAAGTATAAAACGCATGGCTAAAAGTGCAATTCAACATACCAACTATGCAACATTATGGAACGCAGTAAAGTATTCAGTATTGAGCATATTACTAAAAGAGTAATAAATATACATGTGGATGGATGGATAGGGCGATGGATGAGGAGTTATATGAAAAAACACGAAATCATTGATAACGTGTCCTCTGATGAGATATTAGGGAAGAAAAATATGTGTAGCGCTAACCACGAATAATATGGGACAAGGGCAGGAAGATGATGATGATGAGATAATATATATTTTTTAATTTATTGAATCAATATCAGTGTTGTGTAACACATAATAAAATCAGACGCGATGCAACAATGTATAGACAGCTGTATCAACTGGTTACTCCTCTGATAATTATACTTTAGAAAAGGAACAAACCATTATTTTGATGACGCTATATGGGCAACATTTATTTTTTTTACGGTTAAATATTATTCCACAATGATGATTACTCCTGTATCGTCAGGGCGTTCACAGACGTGTACACTCACATCAGTTTACATGTCATATTAACATACTATGAATAGACCATACAAATATTAAAATTTGTTTATTACGGGAATCGAATCTACGATACACAATGCAGCGACCTATATTTTAATCACTACACCAACCATGTAGTAGATCTCTTAATCCTGTTGTCATTGTAATTTTACCCACTTCATAAAATAAAATATAATAACAAAAAAAAATGTTACTTGTCGAACATTTTCCACGCAACAAAATTCATAATTGGTATCACAATAATGTTTTTAACAGCATGTTGCATAGCCAATTTTTATTTAAATGGTTTAACCAGGTTGCTCGCTTTTATTTCATGAACTGACGCGATTAAGCTGGGTACATACTGTTGTAACGTAACATGCAATGTAACATTGAATGAATTTGCCGTCTACATTGTCAATCAATCAATTAAAATTACTTATTGTTTGTCACAGGTGGTTTAGTTCTTATAATACAATTGCATTAGAGTCGCTGCGAAATAGCAATGGTGTAAAATACTTTAGTCAAGTCGCTGCAATATACCAATGGTGTAAAATACTTTTGTCATTTATAAAGTCGATTATAATTACTATTATTGCAAAATTATTGTTCATGTCACTATCCATTATTATTCATAAAATTAGTCCACATAGTCAAAATAAAATGTAATTGTCACGCAAATACAAATTATATTATTATTTCATTTGTCAATGTGTTTGTCATTTAAAACGTCATTTATCGAGTTGTGTGCTTCACATAATTAGATTATTGTTGCGTTGGGATTACAATTTATTTTATAGATTCCTATCCCAAAAATTCTCGATTTAAATTTATTGGCGCAATATTGAACATAAAATATAACAAAATTATAACATTGTGGATGCTTTGCGCGCGCAAACCATGCACACTACTCACGCGAACAGAGCATTTCAATTATGTGAGTAGGTACATGCTCGGTTCGTGCGCGCGTTACGTCTACACTTATGAAATGCTCCTTTTATGTTACATTGCATGTTACGTTACAGCAGTCTGTACTCAGCTTGTTGGCTCAATCAAACTGCCAATATTATGCAAATGGCGCGTCATTACAAAATCATGAGTTCTAATGTGAAAGGCTGTCAATAATGACAGTTATCATTGACGTCTGTCTACCAACCGGTGTAGACTAAATGTTTTGTGAAATGTCAAATATAGAAAGTGTCTAAAATTAGAATTGAATTACGATGAAAAATATCCGTGTACTAGGTGTATAAATTCCTTGTATTTTAGAGATTCGATGAGATTTAGTAAAAAGGTATTTTTATTCAGCAAGTATCAAGACTCATAAGTCGTGTAAATAAAATGTTATAAAATAATACAATACAAAAACAATTACTGACAACACTACTGCGGGCGGACTTGTGGACGACAAGCTATGGGCAGGTCGCCGACCGTCTGACTGGTAGGAATCGAGTCCGAATGGTCGATAGCGCGATGTGTTCCACACGCGCCTCAATGAAGTCAGAAAAAACTTATGGGCTCAGCAGGGCCGATGTACGGGGATTTTCAGAAAAGGAAGCCTGTGTTCTTTAGAATACAAAAGGCCGCTGCAAGACACAATTGTGGTTTTAGTCAATAATAGTCTGACAGACTCTGGTAGAGAATTACACTCCTTAGCTGTACTTCTGGTGTAAAAGGAAAAATGGCGACGTACCATTTTAAAAAATAGCGATAAAAATAGTCCGAAATTACAATCGTGTTATAAGAATTAATTTACTGTATGAAAGGAACCTTTTCCCTTACCTACAAAAGCAAAATTATGGCCAACAAAAAAAAAATCCCTGTAAAACCTTCATAAATGAAACCTGTTCGTTTAAACCAGGCTTTTTATATATAATTACCGATACAGGGTTGTTTCGCAAAATAATATAATTATTGAAAATGTATCCTCTCACCGACGAGGCCGCCTCTGGCGACATATCACGTTATTCGCGCCGCGCCAATATTTTAGCTTTTAAAATGATTACTTAATAAAATTAAAACAATGCGGAAATCATAATACGAACACATTATTTCGTATATGTCGGATATTCATAGGGCTGATGGTGACGAAAACTTTTATAATCACCTGTTTCTTAAAAATTCAACCCGGGAATCTTTAAGTCGAGAGTGAATAGGTTTCTTTTAGGTAAGTCCATCGTCGACCACATCGTCGCTTTCCATCAGGTGAGATAGCGGTCAAGCGCGAACCTATCAAAAATAAAATAAAATAAAAAATTGTCAAAAAGTTAAGTATTTTTGCAAATAGGTTTAAAAAAAAACTCTTTTTCACGTTTAAATTAGATGAGACTGGTGTTTCCTTGCTGACTACTGAGAAGAAGAACCGAAACAAACTTAGGAGAAATATTATTGTAAAGTCGATATACTCGTAGTAATGGACCTGCGTTAATCATTCTCGTCTTTCTACTCATGTCCTGGGTATGAGTACAAAGATGATTTAGGCTCGACGACATATTTTTTTCTTCGATTTCATATTCTTTCCCATTTCTATTTTTTTTTTTTTATTTATATCTGATTTATCAAATGTTTTTCTTTTCTTTATTACTTATTAAACGTCTGTCTCAGTATCATACTGTTTTATTCCTAGCAAAATTGCTGTAGGAATAGAATGATTGAGAATATAATATGCGTGCGTTATATCAGCAAAATTAATAAACAATGGCACTTTTTGGTCTCCAATTTATTTATCCTAATATGTATATATATCTTTTTTTAATTGATAGAAACTAGTGCTTGACTGCGATCCCACCTGATGGTAAGCAGTGATGCAATCTCTGATGGTGTGGCGCACTAGTTTATTAAAAATAATATTATATAATCTCCACTAATATAAAAAAGAGGTTTGTTTTTTTTGTTTTTATGTTTTTTTTTGTTTGTAGGAGGTAATCTCTGGAAGTACTGGTGTGATTGCTAAATTTTTTTCACCGATAGAAAGCTGCTTTATTCCTGAGTGACATAGGCTATTTTATGTACGTGGGCGAAGCTGCGGGCTAAAGCTAGTAAGTTAATAGTATTGACATGAAAAAATACAAAACATCAAACATTTTCTTTTTAATTTGTGTATGTCTAGCACCGCATGGCATTAGCGATGCAGTACTAGAGATAACGTAACATACGACGTAACGTACGTTGAGTACCAGTTAACGTACAAATAATGCTTAGAATACTTTAATCAAAGTCGCAGCAATAGTGATACTACCCAATAATTGTCGTATTTAAAAATACCCATCTAATTCAGCTAAAGTCAAATGAGTGCATTATTAATTATACTGGTTCTGGTCACCGGTCTCTGCTCTCTGGCGACTGGTCGCAGGTCGCACTCTGTTGAAACAAAACAACACGGCATGGCAGTCGGACGTATGTGATGTGTGTGTGATGGACTGACGGGCGCGGAAACGCTGCGGTTAGAACGTTACATACATAAACAGCTGGGATTTAGGCCTTCTCTCTAGGAGAGGGAATGGGTCATAATCGATCACGCGGGCCCATTGCCTGTTAGTGAAGCCACAAATGTCATTCCTTCACACTTTTGAGAGCAAAAGTGATAAAATAAACGTACGTACGTACCGTCGTCTAGAGCCTGGTCCTTACCACTGGATGGGTGGACGCGACGTTTAGCTATGGGCGGACGACAAGTCATTTTTTTTTCAGCTGACGTCCTAAAAATGATTCGAGAGGCTTGAGTGGTATTTGTAATTTATTTTATCACTTTTGCTCTGAAAAGTGTCTCAAAAAGATGTCAGCAAAGTCCATATTTTCTGATAGCTACAACCTGGGGATCTTTAAGTCTAGATTGAATAGGTTACTTTTAAGCAAGCGTGCTCCATCGATGACCACATCGCCGCTTTCCAAAATTAATCTATACATCAAAAACAATAAGTTCAACAATAGTAAAACTATAGCACCTGCCCGTTTGCCCACCCCCCAATCAGTCCTCTCCCGTGACCGCGGTGACGTGAGCTTAAAAGCTTTCCGCCATTTTTAGTGTCGCCATCTCTGTGGCGCAGCGGGAACTACCGCTAACACTGCAGACTATGAATATTTTGAAGTTTTCATAATTGGCCACTACTCGAAAAAGTTTGAATGCGTTTTTAACGAAGCATCTATGTGGATAGAGCTGGAGGCTGATTTGGGACTAGGAAGGTATAACAGAATAAAATATTGAAGCGAAACAAGAGCGAAGACAAGAGTGAATTATTTAAGCAAGCGTTCTCCACCGTCGACCACATCATCACTTACCATCAAGTGAGATAGCAGTCAAGCGAAAAAAATATTAATTTCGTAGATTATCCTTTTTACCCAACTAATTCAAAGCCAAAGGAGGGTTATGATTTTGACATGCTATGTATGTTTGTGAGTATGTTCATTTGTACCCTCATAGGCTCCTAATTTACTTATCGGAACTCAACATATATGTATCTTTAGAACCGCCTCAATCGTCCGCTGAACATAGGCTATGTGACATGCCACAAAGCCGATATGGCGCCCTCTAGCGGACAAAAAGTAATGTGTTAAAAATAAAAATGGAGATAAATACGCCGTGTTTGGTATCATTTGTTAGAGCTTCACCTGTACATTTCTAAAATACTACTCAAATTTAACGTGTGACTGCGGCTTTTCTTTTAGTTCTGTTCTGTTTTTTCGGTTACCTTGTTTATTTCAGCATCCTGAAAATCTTCATACTTTGTCAATGTCATTTTTTTAGTCGGGTTTTAGTTTTTTTTTATTGATATAAACTAGCGCTTGACTGCAATCCCACCTGATAGTAATGACGGCGCACTACGCCGCACCATCAACGATTGCATGAAATAGCAAATTTGAGTAATAACATTTAAGATTTTTTTTGAGGAACAAATTCAATGAATTCAAAACATCTTATACATAAATATGTAGATGAGTACATTATATACATGTGTACGTAGCATGCACGTATACAGCTTCATCCGGTTGGATGAAAAGACGACCTCAACACAGCTGGGGTAAATCTTTGCAGATTAGATTTTGAAATAGGTAAACGAGAAATCTTCTGCTTTTCAGCCACAGTACATATCTAGAGAAGGTAAAATTGTAGCACGAATGGCAGATATTTAAAGATATTGCATTTAACACTAATGTCTATTATCCTGGTAGATATTACAAATATTATAATTATATATTTTTTTTATTGTTACATTATTATTATTTTTTTTTATATTTTTTTGTAGAAACACAGAAAGGTAAATAATAAAGAAATTGCGTAATTTCTGCTGCATTCGGTTTCATACAAGTCTATCTATATAAGTCCTCTTTCATTCACATGAGTTATCTTTTCTTTTTTTTATGGTGGAAAAAAATCATGCATTGACATCCCTCGCTCTTGGGCGGAGCGGGAGATAGTGTCAGACTCTTACTGACTAAAAGACCCACCCCGTTCCTTCTAGCCTTCATACCGGAGCTCGAGCGCCCTTTCGGATAACTCTGGCCCCAGTAGGCTTCGACCCGGCTGGGTCCCTGCTGTTGCTGACAACTCCTTGAGGCGCGTGGGAACAGTGCGCGCCGTCGACGACTTGGGCTTGGTCCGGACAGTTACCGGACGACCGGACAGTGAGCTACCCATTGCTCACTGTCCGCAAGCCCGCGCCTACGGTGGCCGGAAATCGGGATCAGAATCCTGGCGGCGGCGGCGGCGATAACGCCGTTGCCTGATGCGTTCGGCCTCCTCCTTTGCGAGCATTACTGCTTCGCAGAAGTCGGCGACCGCCTGCCACTCCTCCTCGCTCCGGACCATGGCCTCAACCAAGGCCCGGCGCGAGTGGTCTCCGCCACCGATCGCCCCCACGAGGGCACGGCGATGCTCCGCCCAAGCAGGGCACACCTCGACTGTGTGCTCCACCGTGTCCTCCGGGCGTTCCGCACAGTGGCGACACCCGGGCGTCACTTCCGCATGAATCCGGTGCAGGAAACTCCCGAACGAACCAACATGAGTTATCTGCCGCAGTAGAAATGCATGCAGAAGAAATTACGTAACCGATATTCTGCTACGTTCCATCCCTCTTTTTCGCTCGCACGCCTGACATTTTAACACGCCATAGTAAGAACCCTAGAACTAAAGAACATCTCTTCGTCTGCAAAAATAGCACCAGCTACATAAATTTCGAAAATGGAAATACTACAGAGTTATACTAAACTAGATCAAGTTCAAAGTTTACGGTGTGCTCAGTATTTGTGTCGTGATGTATGGAGTCTGCCGGGTAGCGGTCGCGATATTCAATTTCGAGAGCGCGCTCGTTCATGCACGCTGACGAAATTGGGCACTTTTAGAGATGCGCAGGGTTTAGGTTCTTGTTTTCTAGTTTAGTACTTTATCGTAGTAAGCTGGAAAAGTAAATAAAAGTGTTGTTGATTTTGTAATTAACATTAAAGCCCCTGAAATTCCTATATTAATTTATATAAACCGTTTTCTTTTTTAATTATAATTATTTATTTTTTTACTTTATTACTTTATACTATATATTTATTTCATCTCTCTATATAATATACTTGTACCCTTGATTTCTTAATATTTTTTTATGCACCTACCATGTTGATGTATGATCACTTTATCCAAACTATCGCCTTTTTTCTATCAAGACAGAATATTTTTCTCACACTAGTAATTATGACCCGCCTAAAATGATTCATTATGAAAATGACCATTTTTTTTTTACTGTAGGTACAATTGATTTGAACTATATATTTATAATATTTTTTTTTTTAAACAATTATTATCTTTAAATCAATTTAACTTATTACATACACAACTAAAAACTATAATTACAGTAAATTAAAAAAAATATAATAATAAAACCCAAGGGCTGGCTTTTACCTCGGACAGAGGATAAGCATTGCCATACAGCGTGGCAATGCCGCCAGCCTTTTGGGCACATTACCAGTCGACAGCGATGTGAAAGAGTTTTTTGACGCCATATTTTAGTTTGATTTTAGTTAGTTGTAATTAGCGTAGGGTTTTATTATTATATTTTATTTATAATTGCTTACTTTACCTATTTTTAGTAGCGGTCAATTACATGAAAACGTGCAAACATTCAGTTCAAAATAAAGTTCAGGACGCAGAACCCAGTCTCCTAACGCCAACTTTGCTATCTGAATTCTATTTCCATCCTTTTGAAGATAGAAGCCGAGTGACGTTTGTTAGTGCGTTTTTGTTGCGTTTCAGCTGCGTTTTTGCTGCGATCAGTTAATTAAAGTTTTCCATCCAGTGTAGATTTCACTCCAGTCTCGGTTTCAATTCTTTTGCATTGTATGTTTCTGATATGTGGTGAAAAGGAAAATAAATGTAGGCTTTGTGATCTGTTCTCCATTCGTTGTTTTCAAAATAGTTTATTTTCTTTTTTATCCAATTACGACGAAGCTAAAAATATAGGAGGTTTTGAATATCATACGGAGCTTTGTAATTTTATTATATGGTGCTTATTTACAGCCTGAAACACTGAAATCTGTTTAAGATGAATGTCTACTAGTGAATGTCTGATATAGAGTAATATTATAAAAAGGCATAGTTTGTTTTTTGTTAGTAGGAGGTAATCTCTGAAAGTACTGGTCCGATTGCTATATTTTTTTCACCGATAGAAAGCTGTTTTTTTCGTGACTGAAATAGGTTATATTTTATGTATGTGGGCGAAGCCGCGGGCAATTGCTAGTATTGTATAATCTTTACAGTTAGAGAAATAAGTATGTACATAAAGGAAGTGTATATAGTGTTTGAAAGAATCGAAACATTGAGTAAAGTTGACAAAATAATTAGGTATTTTATTGTTCGGCATTAACTGATAAACCCTTTGAGAAAACAGACGTTATAATATTGTTATGATATTACTGTGTTTTGGTCATACTATCCCACTGCTGAGCAAAGACTTCCTTCAATTCCTTCCATTATTCCTGGCTCTGGGCCACTTCTCTTCTTGGTATTTCTGGAAGATATCGTCCAGTCATTTCTTTCGGAGTTAGCCGTGAGCATGTCTCGCGATTTTAAGGCACCAATTTTGTATTTTAGATGTCCATGGCTCGATCTTTTAAAGAAATTAAGTAATTAATAGGCCAGCTACACTTAAGCCTTAACTATGAGTTTGGACATTTGGATCTTAAAAATATAATATATTTTTATTTTATTATATATATATATATATTTTATTATATTATATGCCATCATGTTGATTGCTATAGGTTACATTCTACCTACCTGAAAATAAAACACATAAGGAAATGTACAGTAAGCAAAAAAATCTATCAAAACATTTTCCAAACTACTAAAACCGTAAAAAAATATGTCAAAATATACATATTCCTCTAAAAACTTATTTATTATCAAATAATATATCAAATGATTAACGTGGCAATATTCAGATTGAATGTCGCGAGGGGAGCCGGGAGGCGCAGCCGGGTCAGGTCAAATGCAATTTATGAAATGACTACCCAATTTGACTTTACAATTTCCGTACGACGTACGCTTCATATATTGTACTGGTGGCAAATAAAATTTTGACTTAATGATTTTTTTAAATATTGACGATTCTTTCGTCGTGGGTTTGATCGGGCAAAGTTTTCATGGGTAGGCCGAAAGGGCACCCTGGAGCCCTGGTACTCAAGGCAAAGGGACACAGGTGTGGTTTTAGTCACTAATATTCTGAAACGCCCTTCTGCTTCACTCTAGAGCGGGAGAAGTCATTGGATGATTTCCCACCTAAAAAGAAAACAGTGATTATGTCTATCTTAAATTAATGTTACATCAACAAACAAAATACTTGAAGCGACATCTATGGTATCACACAAGAACTAATCCTGCATTGCGCAATTAAAGTTCTTCGCGAGTTTTGAACATCCTGAAAACATCTATCGGGTAATTGCCCGCCAGACAAACACCCGTCAAGTCGGAGAATCCTCCCTTTCCAACAGAGGTCGAGAGGTGGGACTCTACTCTCTGTTCTGCTTACCTCCAAATACTTGGTATCCCATTACAATTCGATTCTAACACGTTCTATTTTTGATGTAAACAAAAAAAAAAATTGCCTGGAAATCGTTTGAAGTGACACATTAAAGGTAAACAGCCTTCACAATAAGGCTCCGCGAAGGGAACACAATATTGTTCTCGGTATTCTGTTTATAAGGAATCGACGGATCGTAATGTATTTGGAAAGAGGAACCATATGAAATTATCTTAGAGTTAATAGAATTTCTCAAAAAAAAAACTGTTTTTAAGAACCGAAAGGCAAATAATGTAATGTTTTTTTATTAAGTTTGTTACTTAGACTCCGCTCTCCGTTCGTCTGTCTGTCTATCCGTCTATCACCTGGCTGTATCTCATTAACAGTGTTATCTAGATAGTTAAAATTTTCAAGTAAAAAGTTTTTGTTACCGCTATAATAACAATTAAGTATACTAAAAAAAATATATATTGAAGTGAGGCTCCTTTACAACAAGCGTGATTTTTTTACTATGAACGGAACCTTTCATGAGCGCATCCGACTCGCACTTAGCCGTTTTTTTTTTAAGGAACTTGTAAGGAAATGATCAATGCAGCCAATTTGATCGACTAATAATAGAAAAATAAGTTCTAAGTAAGAAGTTTAAGTGGGTCAATGACCGCTATCACCACGTTACAACGGAATAGCTATATTAAGTAAATATTAAAAACAAAAGCTAGAAGAATTTTAATTAGAAAGGGTATTCTGCTACAAGATACGGACAAAAGATCCTATATAAACAGAGATATTAATTTTATAGAAAAGGTCAAATATTTACCTCATCTCCTAAAAACACTTGTCTTGGTAACGTCGGTAAAAAAAAATCAACTTAATTTCTTCTAACCAAAATTGTTTAATTTATTCAAACGAAATTTTGAACCAAATATTCCTGTTTGATCGTTCATTCCGTTGAAAGTTTTCTCTTTGCTATTTTAAATAATCAGATCAAAGCTCGTTTTGTTAAAATATACATAAAAGAGAATCTTTTATAATATTTTGGTAATCTTTGCGCGTATGAGAATTGAGATAAGCTGAGGTTGTGGTTGACGCGGCTTTTATATACAAAGTTCATCATCATCTTCCTGCCCTAGTCCCGTTTTATTTGGGGTCGGCGCAACACGTTTTTTTCTTCCATTCTGTCCTGTCACTCGTCACGCTATCACTAACTCCCTTTTCTTTCATATCGCTTCTCACACAATCCATCCATCTTTTTTTTGGCCTCCCTCTTCCCCTCCATCCACATGTAAACTCATAACTTTTTTAGCAACATGCGTTTCATCCCTCCTTTTCACATGACCATACCAAAACAAACGATTCCCTTTCAACTTTTCAATCACTGGCGCCACTTTCAACTCTACTTTCTTTTTATATACCTACAAGGTTATTATATTATAAAACACCGGCAACCTCATATCTATCTCTCAATCATAAACAACTTTTGTTCTATGACTTTTAAAAATGTATCGTATTTTAGTTCATCAGATTTTCATACAAAATTTAGATTGAAATTTCTAAATATTACGAAGTCTATGCGAAGAAAGCGATAGTACAATAGCAGAGGGGATCGGGATCGGGCGGAGGGGATGCTTGATGCGCTTGCGTCGCGTCATACAGACGTAGGTAGGTATAGCAAAATACAGAGTAAAAATGTGTTAGATAGAACAACGAAATCTTGAAGGTTTGTTTTTGGTAAATGAATTATGTTTTGTAAAAAGTCATAGAACAAAAGTTGTTGTTTATGATGTTAGTAATACAGTCCTGCAAGGTTGTTAGTGTTTTACAAATAAACCTGTATACATAAAGGTAAAAGTTTGTGAGTGTGTATGTTTGTTAATTCTTCACGCCCAAACGTGGAGACGTAATTCAATGAAACTTGGTACACGGGTAGACCATGTCCTTGAATCCTCCTCCTTGCGTCGTACTCCTCAATGCTAAGGGTCGTGACCTCCCTGCTTCAACACTTTCATTCGAACGATATTCCTCCATCTGCTTCTTTTATTTAGACAGGCCTGTTGGTCTAGTGGTGAGTGACCCTGACTGCTATGCCGGAGGTCGTGGGTTCGATTCCCAACCAGGACAAATCTTTGTGTGATGAGCATGATCATTTGTTCTGTGTCTGGGTGTAATTTATCTATAGTATGTATTTATTTAGAAATATGTAAGTATGTTTAACAGTTGTCTAGTACTCATAACAGAAGCTCTGCTTAGCTTGAGACTAGACGGCGTTGTGTGATAGTTGTGGAATATTATTATTGTTTCTGTCTCTGGCAGTGTGAATGGCATTGTATAGCGCCGAGTCAAAAACAGTGCGGATCTGGTCAGACCAACGTATTGGGCTGCATCCACGAGGCCTTTTCCTATTCACTTTACCGGTCACGATGTTCCTTTCGAGCTTATTTCCTTGCAATGTGACTGAAGTATTGTAGAATCTTGTATGAACACTCTGACGACAACCGCGAGCAGATTTTGATTTCTCGCAATATGGATGGACGTTGGTTCGAAATGCTAAGCATCCTTATCCAGAGCCTAGAATAGCACATAGGATACTTTTTATCCCGAGTATATGTTCTCTTAGGACAATTTTTTTTATATTCGCTCGTGCGATGGCTCTAGTAGAAACTAGTAAATTAATATTTGCAAATCTTTACTCCACACTAAGTTTAATATAAATAAGTTTTTTCTATGATACATAGATTAAACAAGTGCTTGACTGCGATTCTATCTGATGGTAAGCAGTGATGCAATAATTGATGGTGAGACGTACTAGTTTACTAAGAGTCTATTTACTCCAACGTTGAAGACTAAATTATAATCGGAAGGGAAGACCGCAGCAGGCAAATTAGTCCAGTCCTTCTATGTAAGTGGTATAAACGACGAGGCGAAGCGCTTAGTCCGGATCATATCTTCATTTCTAATGCAATTACGCAAAAAAGCTCTGAGCATACCCTTCATTTCTCAACAAATATTACATAAGGACAGGAAGACCGCAGCAAGCAAATTGCTTCAGTCCAGCAAAATTTCCCCTGATGTTTTTTCTTTTGTGCATTTACTGTCAAATGACTCTGTAAACATTTTGGCAGTCTATCAGTACCGGGCATCTACAAATGATGCCAATGACGGCTGATTACGTCGTTCGTCGATTTAGATCGAACGAGTGAGATACCACCTTATAGCTTATTTTCTTTACGCACCTCGCTAAGGCACTCTGGGGTTGCGGTAATAAAGTTAATAAGTTTATATTTGTTCAAATTATAGTCGTATAGAATTTTCGTAAGTTATGTTATTTGGAGGCGGTTTTATTTTTGTGAATAGTTACGACTTGCTTGTTACTTTAGTTTTGATTAAAGATAAAAACGTGATTATGAGCCAAGCTACTCGTTGGGTAGTAAAATAACATAAATAATTATGTTTTGTTTAGAAAAATGTAATCTATTATTACAGGACTTAAGTACCATTTTTTTACATGTTATAAACGCACTCATAATTTGTCAGTAGTTCATTGTTTCTGTTATGTTCGTTTGATATATACAATTAACATGGTATTCATGCCTAAATACGAATAGGCAATTTAAGCTAAATTAAATATTTATATGTATATTCTGTGAAAACACTGTAGTCTCCAAAGATTCATGCACTGTTTAGTGTGTAGTTCAATTTACTTTTTTATTAAAAATAAAACGAACGAAAAATTTCCAAAAGAGCAACCATGCAATATTTGCCAGATCTTTTCCAAAAAAAAAAAACGACCGATTTGAACAGTGTACGTGTACTAACTTCTGACGTTTTATAAGTTCCCATGTTACTTTTCAAATAAAACCATTTCGATTATTTAAAAATTTAAAAATCCACAATTTATTTTAGATAAATAAAACAATTTCCCTTCACATTAAATAAAGATACATCAAATCAAACTGTTACATTCACAAATTGCTGCACGGCCTACACTTCTGTCAAACCATTTGGGACATCAGAAATTTACAAGCTTTGATGTCAATAAATAAAACGTTTCAAATTAAAACTGTTCTGCTGACGCTACTACGTAATGTGTTATTACGCAAAAGCCCCGGGGAGAGTGAACGATTCATATGTTTTATATATTAAATTTACCAAATATTCCGGCCAATTCACGATATATCTGGGTTATGGGGGGTTGATGGCTGTTGATGACATTACTGTAGTGTAGGGGATTTTTTTTAGGGTAGTGTCTAAATTTTCTTTGACGAGGTTGAGGCAAAATGGCATCGGCCGTGATATACGAGGTATACAAACTTCTTGGGTTTGGTCGTGATAGCCCAGTGATTAAAGTAAGCCACCAACCTGGCAATATGCATTTTCATATCATATGTACTTTTTTTCTAAGTTTATCTAGAACATTACTGATACCCCGTGTCTCAGAAAGCATAATATATAGCCCAATGGCTATATATGCTCGGGACCAAAGTCTCAATTATGACTTGGGTTCCAACTTAGGCATTTAAAAGTAACGCAACAGTTTTATAATCTTATCTTACTGTTGCCAATACAGCCTCTCACTTCGTAAGAGTGAATCTGTAGCATTCCGTAGCACCAAAATTACCTCAATACTTTCCGTGTTGCTAGTCGGATTTCCCTACAGAGCGTTGGCCATTCGGTATGCTCACAATTGTGAATTTTTAACCCTTTACAATTCTGCATGTGGTTTAATGCTGTTACAGTACTGTGCTTAAATTTTATGGTATTTCAGGCCTTTTGTAAGCTTGCAAAGGGATTTCAATTTTGATGTGTGTTACTAAATAAACACTGAATCTCAAAAATGTAAACAGTGACTTTAAGAAGCTTTAAACTTAAGAAACAAAGTGCTGCGGTGTTAAATGTGACCCCATTTGCTTCAATTTCGACGCAATAGTGTTCAAAAAGATTGCAATTATTCTAAACAATATTGACCAATTCAAATCTCGACCACGAAAATCGTTTTTTATTCAAACAATAATCAACACTACAACACCATCTAGCATAATTGACATGAACTAATATTATTTGTGTTGCCACAGCTACAACAGTGTTAGCAGAGTAAATTATTACTATTCTGCAATACATATTGGAAAAAGTGACATCTATTGTTGCGAGAAAGACTTAATTGATGAAGAGATATTAGATCGACAATTCGCCGCTTCTAGTACAAGACATATTAGTCTAGCGGTAAATGCATCGACTTGACGACGGCGTGGTCGTACGTTCAAATCTCACGAAGTGATATTCTTTTTGAGATACTTTGAAATTTAAACTAATTTACCAATATGAATTTCTTAGAAAATGTTGTAGATAATATCACGTTCCGGCGCAACCGCAATACATCGGAATCTAATAATGATGGTAGTGACGTTATCCAACAAACGTTAGATTGTACTATCAACAGTATGCCAACAATGTCAGAGGATGAAGATGAAACGCAACTAAACATGTATAGAAATGAAATAGCAAACCTTAAATCTGAACTTAAAAGTGCACATCAAGAAATAGAAGTATTGTCTTTGGAAAATAGTAACCTAAAGCAATTAAATAAAGATTTATTAAAGAAAAATGAAATGTATAAAAAAATTGCCATTAGCCCAGTTAAGCAGAAATTCCAAACACCAAAGAAGAAGATTGTATTTGAAACTACTCGCACGATAACTAAACATGCAAAAACTTCAGAAATCACAGGAGTACATTGCGCGCCTCAAATTGATACCAGTACAAGTAGCACTCAATACAGTCAAAACCCCGCAATATCACCTAATGTTATTACTGAAAAGAAACCTACGTCGTCTCTAAAAAGACCTAAAATTTGTATTCTAAGTGGCGAAATATCTAGTAGATTGAATACAATGAGAGAAAAAACCCCTATCTCTAACTATAATTTCTGTCACTATCGTATGCCAAAATGTGGATTAAAACATATTTTAAATAATATTGAGTCAAAAGTACGAAATTTTACATGTTCTGACTACTGTATAATTTATATTGGCGAGGAGGATTTCAGGGGAACGCATAATTATGTAGAACTAGTTAAGTTTACTCGTGAAAAATTGCAAACATTAAGTCACACTAATTTTATAATATGCTTACCAACTTTTAAATATATGGATAACGGCAATATTATGTTTAACAGCCGTGTTGACATTTTTAATAATTTGATTTACATGGATGTGGAGACGCACGAATATGCGTTCATACTGGACTCTAACCTCAACCTTCCATATACTTATGATACTTATAGCCGTCGATATGGGAGTATAAATAAGAAAGGCTTAAATATTGTAATATCAGATTTACAAGATCTTATTCTAAACTTAAACACTAAGAATGCGACTCACTCTGAATTTGACTGTTCCCAGAAAAATCAGACACAGTTGATAACTGAAGTGCAATCGCAAGCCATATCTCAGTTTTTTCTATAGTAATTACCTTAGTATTCTTCATCAAAATATTGCAGGACTTATAAATAAGTTGGATTTACTGACAATTAAGTTAGACGAACTTTTTAATAATGGAATAGATATAGATGTTATATGTGTCACAGAACATTTCGTTGAGACAGGTAATGAGAGCTTGTTACATCTACCAAATTATCGCTTAGCTGCCATCTTTTCGAGAAATATTAAAAGAGGAGGAACCTGTATATTTGTTCGTACAGGATTACATTATAGAGAGTTAACGGAAGTAGCTAAAAAATCAGTGACCGGTGTTTTCGAGTGCTGTGGTATTGAGCTGATATCTCATGGTATTATTATTGTCTGTGTTTATCGAATACCTAAATTTAATTATAACGTGTTCTATGAAAAATTGGATGATATATTGAGAAAAATACGTTCACTTACAAATAAAAATATAATTTTAACAGGAGATTTCAATATCGATGTTCTAAAAAGAAACAAAAGTACACTGGAATTTGAAAATTTTCTCTTACAGTATAATCTTAAACTTGCCCTCTATGAACCAACTAGATTAAGTAGCAATTCTTGTATCGATAACTTTGCACACTCTTACCGAAAAGAATGCAAAGCGGAAATAATTGATCTAGTTCTTTCGGATCATACTTCACAGTTACTCAGAGTACCTATTAATAAAGTCTGTACACTAAAATTTTGGAAAACCAAAAAACAAGACATATCAGCATGTAATTTATCCAAATTCAAAAATCACTTAAAGTGTTTATCTTTTTTGCAAGTGTACAACGCCAAAGATGCAAACGAGTGTTACGACAAATTTATAGACGACTTTTCGTTATTATATCGTTTATGCTTCCCTGAAAAAACTGTCACTATATTTACTAATAAAAAGACTAAATGGTTATCACGTGGGATTAAATTATGTAGTAAAAAACAGAGACAGCTACTCTGGGCATATAGACTTAATCCTAACTCAAAAAATAAACTTGTTTTAAAAAAATATTCCACCCTTTACCGAAAAATAATAAAGTTAACTCAGAAAGCTCAAAATAACCATTTCATTAATGTTTCACAAGACAAGTCAAGGGCGGCCTGGCAAGTGATAAACAAATCAAAAATAAGTTTGCCACAAGAACCAATATTATCTTTAAAAAAGGATAACTTAATTTTAACCCACCCGTTGGATATAGCAAACGAATTTAATAATTTTTTTATTGAGACGGTCGAAAACAATCAACAAACGCATTGTACGTCGACAAAAAATCATTTTAGTGAAAATTCGACATCGCATTCGTTATTTATGATGCCTGTAGTAGAGGATGACATAGTTAAAATAATTACCAGCCTTAAAAACACAAACACTGTCGGACATGATGGTATTTCAACCAAAGTGATAAAATATGTAAAGGAAGTTATAGCGAAACCACTATCACATGTAATCAATCTTTGTATCGCTGATGGTATATTCCCAAATAGTTTAAAGAAAGTGATTATTAAGCCCCTTTTTAAAAGAAATGACAGAACTAATGTTAAAAATTATAGACCGATTGCTAAAATTCCGATATTTTCAAAAATAATAGAGAAAGTAATTTATAATTCGATTTATGCTTACTTTGAAAAATTTCAATTATTTTGTAAGGAACAAAAGGGATTCAGAAAAAATGTCAATGTTAATATGGCACTGTTTGACCTATTATCAAATGTCTTGACATCTGTCGATAAAAAAAAACCTGTTTGTGCAATATACACAGATATGACGAAGGCATTTGATTTTGTGGATCATAACATTTTATTGCAAAAATTACATAGTTATGGCATTAGAGGGAACATCCTCAAGCTTTTAGAATCATACCTAAGTGACAGATTACAATGTACAGAAATCTCTAGAATATGTCCTACAACAAAATTAGAAATTACATATACCTCTGAACCAAGGTACATAAAATATGGCGTACCTCAAGGTAGCGTTCTAGGACCACCGCTATTCTTGGTATATATAAATGACCTCCCAAAATGCATAGGGCAAAAAATGGTACTTTTTGCAGACGATAGCACAGCTATTATAGAATGTAATAATCCAAACAATTATCAAAATGACATTAATAATTCTTTAAATAAAATAATAAATTGGCTTAATGATAATAATCTAATAATTAATTTAAATAAAACTAATATAATGCACTTTCATCAACGGCTTGAGAAACCACTAATTAGTGTTGCTTATGATGATTATGAAATTGAGGAAGTTAGTACTGCGAAGTTCTTGGGTATAACTATAGATGAAAAGCTGACTTGGAAACCTCATTTGGAGGAAATTTGCAAGCGATTAAGTAAATCAGCATATTTGTTATTTCAACTTTCCAAAAAAGTTAATATTGAAACACTGCTGATGGCATATCATGGACTTGTCGCCTCAGTTCTGCGATACGGTGTTATTTTTTGGGGACAGTCAACAAATAGGGAACTTGTTTTCAGGATGCAGAAAAGATGTATACGGTGTATGTGTGGTTTAAAAACAACAGATAGTTGCATTCCTTATTTTAAAAAGTTAAAAATATTACCTCTGCCGGCTTTATACATACTAGAAATTGCATTATTTGTCAAACTGAATCCACATTTATTCATAAAACTACGTACAGTAAAGAAAACACCCATGCGTGCTCAGTATGTTAATGATTTATGCCTTGTAAAATGTAAAACTTCTCTTATGAGGAAAAGCTTCTTTGGTAATGCACCGCAAATATATAATAAAATACCCGATGAAATAAAATGTATGCCAGTACAGAAGTTTAAAAAAACCCTTAATGAGTTATTACTAGAAAAATGTTATTACACTATAGGTGAATTTCTTAATGACGAATCTCTGTGACTTTACAATATTGACATTTTTACATAAACTTACTTGACATTTAAAAAATATTTTTAACTTATTTTATTTTTAATATTAATCTTCTGAACTGACTATACTTTTTGACATGGAATGAAATTTATTACAAATATTAAAATTTTGCTAGCATAATGATATTGTGATGAATTTATATTTTAATTTAGTAGCATTTTTTTTTTCTCTTTAATAATTTGTATGTCAATTGACAAAACATAGAGTACTATCTAATTTTTAAGATCTTGTATTTAATTATCACCTATGTTTACGAATAAATGATTCTGATTCTGATTCTGATTCTGATGTTTTATGTAGCTTTTTGGTGAGTTTGTAGCTGAGTAACTTGTAACAGTAACTCGAAGATTGATGTTCGTGATTACCGTTTGACCGCCACAGTTATATATACCTAACGAAGCAAAGTGACCAGCATATAACATCCTCCTCCTCATCGAGTCATATTCCTCATTACTGAGGGTACTGAAGTTCCCGTTGGATTAGCTTCTTATTGATAGCATATAAAATTCTATACTCTATCTGAGCATAGCATTTTTATGTAAAGAATCTACGTATTTTTATAACTGTATCATGAAAAATCACAAAGTTATACGCTTGTTATGACAGCAAAAATACATAGTCACCGGGCCATCCACGTGACTGCGGGATTGTTTTGCACTTGCATCCAATTGTTTGCTGGCGCCTAATACCTGTGTTGTACTTAGCCTCGGTGTTGTCCAACTTGTGACCTTTTGAAACATTTTTGGGGAAAAATATAACTTGGTGTAAAAACTATTGGGATCCATTCAGTTACTGATTCTGAACAAACTATGTATATCCAGGTTTCACATAAATTAAAAATAGTGTTGTGTATAAGATGAGTATGACACGGTTGCTGCTTGGCGCGGTGGTTGAGAAAGTGGCTACTGCACTGCATGTCACCAGGGGCCTTTTTTTTTTTTTTTTTTCGATGGGAAAAATCATCTTATGACAACCCAAGCTCTTGGGCGGAGCGGGAGATAGTGTCAGACTCTTACTGACTAAAAAACCCATCCCGTTCTTTCAAGGCTTCATACCGGGGCTCGAACGCCCTTTCGGATTACCCTGGCCCCAGTAGGCTTCGACACAGCAGGGGCCAAATTCGTCATTCCAACACGATCCCATTGTCATTTTGCTAAAAGTTTGTAATCTGCTAATTCATAATGATCGATCATTGATCGGTCAATGGTCTTGTAATAGAATTGTGGTAGAATGACAATATCGAGCTTATTAAAAGCACTAATTGCGCAATGACGTCGTAATGCTAGGTCACTGATCAAAGGAACTGTCAAAATTTTTGCAAATTACCGCATACGTCAGATATTCATTTGTCGAGATACCATTCTATGCCATTTCTTTCAATGGAATGTCTGTGGTTGACAAAAACAAACACAATAGATACCAAAACTTGTCAAAATCAACAATTATGAAATCAATGATAAACCATTCTGACACTATTGTAATAGCAGACTTGAGGCCCAGTTCGATTCCCACAAGGAACAAATATTTTTATGACCTACATATATTTTTTCCTAGTCTTGAGGTCTTGTGTATGTGAATTTATATGTTTGTGAATGCAATGCATGCAGGATGAATTCCTCGCTAAGGCCAATGTTTTAAAAAAAAATTTCTTTCTAGCTACATACATTCTCGGTTGTAATATTTTTAATGCACATTAAAGCAGTGTATGCTTAAAATCTGATTTCATTATGTTGAGTAACGACACATACATACGAATGAGTCCCTTCTTTTATATTTTATTTCAGAGGCTCAATGAATCTTTTAAAGTAATTTTAATTTCGTTATTTCGTATGTACCAGTTCCTCTTTGTCATTCAGGCTGTAGCGCTGATTTTCGAATTTTGTAATATAATGACGCATTTGCATTTGTATACGCATGAGTCTAAAAGAGAGATGGAAATTAAAATTTGAAAGACGAAGCGGGAAGGAAAGTAAAAAAACCGGGGGGGGGGCATTTTACCAATTTGGAATTGTCTCTCGCGCAAACTATTCAGTTTAGAAAAGAATTATATAAAAAACCTCAATATCATTTTTGAAGACCTATCCATAGATACCTTACACGTATGGGTTTGATGGAAAAAAAAAATTGAGTTTCAGTTCTATATAATATGATGACTCTCAAAATTTAATGCGGTTTACAGAATACATCTACTCATTAAGTTTCATCAGTATAGTTCGGAAAAAGTGGCTGTGACATACGGACTGACAGACAGATAGACAGACATGACGAATCTACCTATATTGTTCCGTTTTTTGCCATTTGGATACGGAACCCTAAAAAGAATGGATTGTGTGAAAATGTGAAAATATTGTAGAACCAATCTTCCTCCTTTATTATGTGATGAGTGACAGAACGGAATGGAAGAAAAAACGTGTTGCGCCGACCCCAAATAAAACGGGACAAGGGACATCTTCCTGAGATGATGACGATGATTGCAGAATAAATAATTTTTAAAAAGATCACGAAGAGTAATCATTGAGTTACTTGCTGATTATTCTCCATAGAAAACGACCAATTGGAACTGTCTGCTAATTTCTAATGTTTATAAAAACATTTTGAGTTGGGTTTGTGTGGAATGAAAATTTTGGGATTGAATAAAGACGCGTTGCATTGATCCCAGGTAATATTAGACAAGGACAGAAATATGTTTGGGCTACGGGATTATTTTAAAGAAGCACTGAGGCCCTAGATTGCAAACCGTAACTGAATAAACACACGGGTCCAAGACGCTTCATAAGAACTAAAATTAAAAATCCTGCATCGAAGCATTAGAGTTTTTAACGCTATTAGAATATTTACAACAGCCTGAAATCAACTGTCTGGACCACACACGAGACCTATCTGATTAGAAGACTCCCTTTCCAACTGAGATTTTCGGGATTCTATACTGTGTTCCGCATACTTCTATATGTATTTTAGTCAGTAAAAGTCTGCCACTTCCTCTCCAAGAGCAGGAGATTAGAAGTTATTTGATGATTTATATCTCAAAAAAAGAAAGAAAGATAGCATTATGCTTATAGATTTGCGCGTACAATGACCATATTTTGAGCTATTTGTAGTACACCTCATGTTTGCTTGACAAAAGCTAGTATATCCAAGATGTTCGAACACATTGAAACTCCAGAATCCTATAAAAACCAAAGCTGCGTAACAATTGACTTACGAGTGCCCCCAACGGTGCCCTGTGCCCACTTCACCCTCTACCGACCCTGCCCAGTGCCCAAACGTAACGTCGTTATGTGAGGTCCCCCTATTTGAATCTGCAGGGGAAGGCCCATAGAGCTATGATGCAAAAAAGCTGTCTATCTAACTTCTACAAATCATTACTTCTTCTTCGTGTATCGATGGCAAAACTAGTTAAATTCCTTGCCTGGCCCTGAATTCGGTCACGGCAATGCCGTCCGCTGATGCTGTCAGTGATCCCTATGTGAGCAAATAACAGTGCACGTGATTCAGGGCGGAAAGTGGGTCTTGGGTCTGCGGAGAGACGTCGCACAAACACTAAAGATCGTAACCATCTGAGAATCCCTACCTGTGGAGATTGTCTTAACCATTACTTCATTATCATCAACATCATGTCAGCCGAAAGATGTTCACTGCTGGACATAGGCCTCCGGGACATAGGAGACATAGGAGAGAAGATAGGAGAGGGCATAGGAGACGTACAGTTCATTTTGGTAACGCTTGAGAGATCAAGCGTTACTAAAATGAACTGTGCGTCTCGTATACATCGGATTCCTGCGGCTTTCAACAGGTCTTCGGTTCACCTTATGAGACAACGAACGGGCCCGTGTGTGTCGCATCCATCGAATTCCCGTGATCCTCATTATTGATCTAATTTGTGGGAGGCCTTATAACGCTGTGTCTTCCGATACATAGTCGCCACTTCAAAACCTTTCGATCCTGACGACCATTTGTTCTGCAAGCAACGTGCCTGTCCACGGTCACTTAACCAGTACTAGAGTGACATTATCATGGTACTAGGCTGCATGCGGCGTAACTCCCATGATGTTAGAAAAATATCCCATGGAAACATACTCTCGGGATAAAAAGTATCGTAAACGTGCTATTCCAGAACATGGTCTAATTTTATCCAAATCCATTAAGCCGTTTAGTGAAAGAGTAACAACTATACACGCACAGTCACAAATTGCCTTTATAACAGTGGTGTGATATTTAAATAATGGTGTCTCTAGCCGTAGCGATTCCAAACTCTGTGAAAAGACCAACAGCAGCCTTGCAATTGAATTTTAAAACTTTTTCCTATAGACTTTTTAGTGCTTGACCTGTTATAGGTAGTTTTCTGTAAAACAAAACTATTATTTTGAATGAAAAAATATGTGGATCATACGACACAACTCATGGAAGTGAAGTCACGGGATAAAGGTAGTTTACTAATAATAAAACTTGAAATAACTTTACGTCTGCCACAAAGTTTTAATATTATATTTCAACTTGCCACTGCTCAAATCACATAAATACGACATACAAGGCCACACGCCAACATCAGCAACTAACTCATTAAAAATATAAGAGAAGGACATCGGGTCCACTCAATGGAAAAGTTTGTAAAGCATCACGCTCCTATCTGACAAACTATTACTTTTTTCCCAAATAAGTCGTACGATTCTACTTGCAAGACAAATTTATCTTACAGCTATCAAAAAACCTGTGACACGTTGATCCTTCGACTTAAGGTCCAATTTACTAGAGTAAAAAGTTTTTTAAGCATATTTGGAAAGTGGTTGTCGTGTATGAAACTTAGAAAGACAAATTCTGTACATAACTGAAGCTTGAACAACAATAAAGTTTGATTTTGGGTGAACGGATAGTGAATGTGACGGGTAACACAAAATATGACAGGCAAGTGGATATACCTTAGCAATATTAGCTGCTCCACTTAGCTAGACCAGGCATGTACCTATGTTTGGATTATTATTAATGTTTCACTCAGTGGACGACTCAGCTGCCAAATTACTATATACACTAAAGTTGATGGCAAGACGAGTTGGACTTAAAGGATAAGAAGAGGGAAAAAAATAACAAGTGGTAGTATAATGTCAAAAGCGCAAAATGACGAATGATAGCAAAATGTTAAAAGTGAAAAAAGACAAGCAGTAGTAAAATGTCGAAGTGCAAACGAACAAGTAGCAATAAGTCAAAAGCAAAAACGACAAGCCGTAACAAACAGAAGTAAAAAACTACAAGTGGTATCAAAATTTCAAAAGCGCAAAATGTCAAGCAGTAGCAAAATGACAAAAGCGCAAAATGACCAAAATGCAGAATTATAAAAGATTACTATAGTAAAACCTCAAAAACTATTGAACAAGTTTAAACAGTAAAATTAACAATTCCATTCAAAGCCATTTTTGGATGAAACTCAATTTAATAAAGCTAAAAGATGTCCTATTTGCAACTAAATTATTAGAAACTCCTGTCAGCCCTAATCTTGACAAGGTAAAACATTAAGATTATAATCAGGCCACGCAACTGTGAAATTGAAAGAAGATAAAAATAAAATACATTTTTTGTTTGACCTTGCTCAAAACAGCTGTCTGTGATCCGATTCAAAGTGTAATGTTTACGATTAGCAATGGTTTATTACATAAATACGTCTATTATAATGATTGTAATGGATGAAATCGATGAATTGATCTTATCTCTATTTTGTGAGGGTGTAAAATTTATCAATGACTTCTCTTGCGTCGGTGGAGCGATTGGAAGTGTTAGACTTTTATTGTTAACACCGGCCCAGTTCTGTTAAATACCTTTTGCGTTCCAGGTTTGCAGTGACTCTTTACAAATCCAGCAGTCCGACTTCGTTAATCATGCTGACATTTCTAGAAATAAAATCAGAATCTCTAATATAGTTATAATATATTTATGTCTGTTTTTGTGTGGTCATGTGTGTGTATGTTTTGGATGAAATTTGACACAAGAGTAGAACATGACCTGAAATAGCACATAGGATTTTACTTTATATGTGTGGTGTATGTCCCTTTAGAACAATTGTCTACTATCACATGGGTGAAGTCACTAGCAGCATCTATTTCTGAATAATTGTCTATCAGTCATTTAAAGGGCGTTCCCCTTTTTAAAGGTCACGTCCAGCCCAATCCCGCCGTCCTTGAGCATCGTAACAGTAGACGGCATAGTTGTCCGAGTGTTCAGGAGTCGACCATTATGTTTGAGGTCGTTTTGACCCACGCCACGGTTAATAGCGTAGTCCTTCAATTATAATATTGAATTTAATTATTCGAGTGATGTTGGTTGAAGAGAGTTTTTTAATTATGTGCGCATTTTTAGAGTCATTAATTTTATAGAAGTTGATTCAGAAGAATACAAGAATATGGGTAGCAAAAAGCCTCCTGTCTATTATGGACAGAGGTTGGAATTAGAAGTTATTCATGTACTTGCATCAAAATGTTTATATTAATATCGATCGTCCCGGTTTCATTAAAAATAATGAAAAACGCCATGTAGCCAACGATATTAAAAATAAATAATAATAAAAACCTTAAAGATAGAAAAGAAATATCTAGAACAAAGTTTATTAAATTACAATTTTTATTCTTATATTCTTCATTGTACATAACTTTACGGATTATAAATAGTAAGAATAATAATAGTAATAATAATAGTAGTAGTAGTTATGTGTATTATCCTTGAAAAAATCTCTCTATGTCAACTGAGGTAAGGTTAACAAATTAATATCTACACTTCCTCCTCCTCGTCATTAATGCAGGAAGAATTTTTCTGCTATATTTCTGATAGTATCGAAATTATTCTCGGGATTTGGGGCATATCCACTTTCTCTTTCGCTGTGTGAAATCAGTGTAAGCACATAAATAACTAACTCTACCTAATTCCGACCTCTGGTTATGAAATATTGAGCTCCTGCTATTCGATATCTAACAAATGCGTGCACTGTCTGGACAGGTCCACTCAATTCTGTGTAATCCTTTCTTGAATATGTCACCTCAGACAACGTGTATGGTTCTCATAATAAGAAACATATAGGTTATCGACCACTGAGTTGGTTTGAGTGCTTCTTAAGGGTAGTTAGCTAGGAAACATCGACCTCTTTCAGTTTAAATAGACAAAAAAATGATTTAAAAGTGTTATTTATAACTAATTTGTTAAATATATGCGTAATTATCAAATTATAAAAAAAATATGATCACTTTTTACCGTCGGTGCATCGCCGTACGCGAAATTAAATTATGCAATTTCGATGCACACTCTTTTCATATGATATAAACTAGTGCTTGACTGCGATCCCACAAGATGGGAAGCCCTGATGCAATCGTGGATGGTGAGGCGCACTCCCCGAAATGCAACCGATAGAAAATCGACAGGCTAGCAACTCAGCGTTGATGCATAAGATGATATTATGGTTCTAGTTGCCTGAGATGAATAAGTGAATTATAAGAGGTTAAAGTTTCGACTCGACGAAGTACCATTATAAGAAGCAGTGAGTTTTTCCTATCATTATGGTGGCTGGTTCATATATAGCTAAGCGCATAACTTGCGCGCGCGTGTAATTAATTTCATCACCATTGCTCTCAAAACTGTGAAAAAAATCACGAGGAAACCGGCATGTCCTAGAACAGACAGATCAGAAATTCACCAATCCTCACTTGGTCCGGATTGGACATGGTGGATTATGGCCCTGCAGTCCTTTTCCTAGAGAGGAGGCCTGAGCCCCAGCAGTGGGAGCATTAAAAGGCTGATTATACTTTATATGCTAAAAAAGGTAACATTCAGAGACCATGATAAAAAGTTGAGTTTTAAACTTGAAAACATTGCAGACATATCTTGAAAACAAAATATCGAAACTTTTACGCTGGTTCACCACACGAAGTGAGAATTCAAATCTATAATTACTTCATAACATTGTTCAGAATCTTTAACCTAGTTTCAAATGTCGGCAGAAGTGGGTCGTTTTAATGCAAATAAGTGGGCCGGTGTTCTGTTGTCTAAGTGGGCATAAATTATGGTCAGAATCCGGTTCTTATGTCCAGAAATGTTAAAGACAAAAGGTCATCCTGAGATGATAATAATTTTCCAAGTTTGTTACTGTTCTACTGCAGAATAAAGGCATCTTCGTAAACAGAGGAGGCTTAGACATGAATTACCACCCTCGCTCAAGGACGGTTGGCTATTTCACAATCGCTTGGTGAAATCTAGACAAGCAAGATAATACCTCGACGGTCCTGGATAAAACCGAATTGGCATGAAGAAGTTTTAGGTATAGAATGACGGTTGACTCGTCAGTTTGAAGTTCTTTGCCTTATTTGTCTCTTGCCTGCGCCGATTCCCTTGGGTTTCTTCAAGGTTCTCTTTTGTTGAAGAATCAGTTTTGAATCTTTTAGCCTGACTCGTACTATAGTACTTATAATAGTTCATAATCGAAATGAGTGTCTGCCTGAAGAGAGCAGCTATAGTAGTATAACTGACGCCATTTTTATTCTGATTAAAAACGTATCAACAGTAATTTCTTATATATTTGATTTTTGTTTATAGGACACCGTTTTTTTTTATAGAATTTTTAATTAATGAAAATTTCAATATTTGATATACATATTTCTCGACCTCTGTTAGTGATATCAGTCGTGATCTTAAAGTACTAATTATTTAAAATTGCCTGCCTAACTAGCTTTTTCCTAATTGTTTTGAAAAAATCAACAAAGGAACTTCCAGTCAAACTGGATGCAACTGAATTTCAGTATTCAACATGCAGTGATCGCATCAGGAATGAAGATATATTATTTTTAGAGATCGACTTGCGTAGCTGTTGCTTTGATTAAAAAAAGAAAATTTATTTTCGTTCAATACCAATATTTTTACTTTATCTGACATTTTCTTTTTATTTTCTTTAAAAAGACTTGAACAATATACTAATTATATCAACCTACAGAATCTAAATTGGGCTTCTGATATCAGAAATTAATTATAAAGTCGGTTCCTTTAGACTGAACAAGACAACATTTACCGAACCTTAAATAAATGTAGAACTATGTTTCATCAGTTAACTCATAGTCTCTTGATTGAATATCAAATTAATGGTGTGTAACAATGGGCGGTCGTACCGTTAAAAACGCTACTAAAAACGTTACTATAAATAATAATCTTTGGATGGATCTGCAAATGCAGAGAGAAGAAAAAACTACACAGGTAGTTCATGGTGGTAGTTCATTTACATATCATCATATAATCATCATCATTTCATCCGTAAGACGTCCACTGTTAGACAAAGGCCTCTTCAAATGTCGCCATAATGACCGCTCTTGTGCGTCTGGCATTCATCAGATTCCCGCGATCCTAACCAGGTCATCGGTCCACCTTGTGGGAGGCCTTCTAATGCTGCATCATTCCAGAACCTTTCGTCCCCTTCGGCCACACGCTCTCTCTGCCCACTGCCACTTAAGTTTGTCAATTCTTTGGGCTATGTCTGTAACCTTGGTTCTCCTGCGGATATCTTTATTTCTGATGTGATCAGAAACTCCGAGCACAGCCCTTTCCATTGCCCTTTGAGTGACTTTAAGCTTTCTGATGACAAAGCACTAATAATGTACTAGTATGGAATGACAACAATATAATTATCATTATCTCCCTAGTCTTTTTCCGATTAGCTTGAGCGATTTCTAGCTAGTTAGAAAAATGCTTCTAGTCTAAATGTATGCAACTGAATACCTGTGTTTTACGAGTACATAGAACAACTAGAAAAACAATATATGACAGCATAGCATAGCATTGTCGGCCCAATCAATAATCAATAGCATAGTCGGGTAATGTTCCCACTGTTGGGACTCAGGCCTCCTACAGAGGGGATATTTATTCTTTGTTTATGGAACTGCGTGTATTTACAAGCATGTGGATATTTAACTATAGCATAATCAGTCTTTTAATATTCGCATGGGACTCAATCTTCCTCTCTCTGGGAGAAGGAATGGGCCGTAATCCACCTCGCGGGCTCAGTGCGGGTTAGTGGATGTCACATGTTTTTGAATTTTTGTTCTAGTACATGCCGGTTTCCTCACGATGTTTTCCTTCATCGTTTTGCGAGCAGTGGTGATGAAATAAATTACATAAAGTAATGCGCCTGGCTGGGTCTGAACTCGTAAGTCAGGGCCGTTGCCACTCGGCCACCACTGCTCACAAATATGACAGCAATAATTCAAAATTAAGTTAAAATTCAAGTCAGTTAGGTATCCAAATTCAAAAGGTCCATTGAGATTATGTTTCCTTAAACAATAACAATAATAACTTCCCTCACCTGGCCGAGGTCGACACAAATACAATTTGACCCCGAAACCTTAAAAACAAAATGTTCCATCCGGGTCGGATCATAGATTCCGGTCAGAGGTTGCTCGTAACACTGTCCGGCTGTCCGGCTGTCCGTTTGTCCGGTTGTCGAGTAACTTGGGGCTAACACATGTTATTTAAGGTACGGTACTGGATGCTCTGTTTGAACTGATAACTAGTTACGATTGCAGCACGTTTGTTCATTGTGGTGGTGTAGAGGAAGAAACCTGGTGTGTGATCAACATGCTGAGTTTGAATTCACAAAACGCCATTAATTTCAAATAATTCTGGGTTCCTCAAAACGTATAGGAACCTGTTGGATCCATTTTTTTATTTATCAAATAACTTTTCCCATTTTAAATGCGCAGTAATTTCTCGTCCAATATATCACAGTGGCTTAAGATGAAAGTCTGCAACCAGTGCGTGTTGCCAGTGATGACAAATGGCTCTGAAACGTATTCACTTCCAATGGGCCTTATCAAAAAGCTAAAAGTCACCTAAATGGCAATGGAAAAAGCTAAGCTCGGTGTTTTCTTACGTGATGCATCAGAAATGATGATTTCTACAGCACAAACAAGGTTACTGTTTGGATTTGAGAAACCAAAACTGCTTCTGACTTCAATATATAGTATTTATTTAACGGACACAGTTTAAAAGACTTCACTTATATAAAGACACACAGTGGATAAATTGATCCCTTTGCTACTGGTCGTTAGGTGTGGAGCGTAGAAACAGATAATGGCAACTAACGAAAAGGTGTGAATATATCGCCACGCGTCCAGTTGTAGTGATGTGCGCATGATCGACTCGACTAATAAAATAGTTTTAGTGTTGGGATTCCAACAGTTACTGGCATAGCCTTTTGCGTTCAAGGATCACTGACTATTTAAATTAATACTCCTGTCAATGCTGACTGGAACTTCATACTTGAAATTTCCGTCGTTTTTCACCGAAATACATATATCTTAGTCTTAGAAATTATGTTAGTCTTAACTTTGCACCTTTTCCGGCAAATAAAATGTTTTTCTTTCTTTCTATAAACTATGACCACTTTTACATCATTATTTTCAAAGACCAATCAATGAAACAGAACATGACCCATTCTCTGAAACAACTTGATAACGAAGGCACAGTCTAGAACTTCGTCCAATAACGTAACTATTTGGCAAGCAATGCCTGAAATACGTTTAATTAACGATATGTATGGTTTCTGTCTGACCAACTTGATTAAGTTCTACAGGGAGCTGTACTAGGTCCAGAGTAGTGGTATTTACGAACCCATTCATGCATTTCATTGTTTGAATAATATTATTAATTGGTATGTTTATATTCAGTTTCCCCTTTAGAATTTCTCAGAAGCAGCCTGGTGTTTCCATATATGCTCAGTTGATGGCCCTTTTTGTTTGCCTATGCAAAGGAGTGGTAATATGTTTCTCAGCCTGTCTTTGGGGTGGCAAATTATCAAATAACTTCTTGTTTTAGTTGGAGCGAGAAGAGAGAGTTTCTCCTATCTTTACATTACTTTTATATCTTAAAAATCTTGAAAAAAAAAATGACTATTTATGGTTTATAACAATTTAAAGTTGGTTAGCAACTATTCTTAATTTTATTTTATGACATGATGTGGCATATAAGAAAAGGCACAAAGAGACGATTCTAAAACTACACACTACAAATAATATATGCCATAAAAAAAAACGTTAATATTAATGTTATTGTTTAGAAGTGTAGTGTTTCTATAACCACTATTTAGGAGTAGATATATAATAGTCACCAAATCTGGAATTCGGACCATTAGTTTGTACAAGGAGCATCATGTTGCTCAGTAACTGGGTAGTGGAGGTTTAATTAGAATCTCTCCATGTAGAACGTGAGTATGCAGCTGGTTAAACTGGAAATCTATCCCAAGCTAGATAACAAAAGGCAAATTAAATGATTATGAAGTTCCTTTGAGGTATGTGAACAATTTTCATACCACCAAATCCGCAGATAGAACTCAAATTTATTCTGTTTCAAATTACCACAATTATAGAGTACTAATTTAATTACCTAATGGAAACAGACCGGTCGATTTACTAAAATGATTCACAAGATTTAACTCCAAAACACAAACAAGAACAAAACCGAATGAAAGTCATGAACTTCATAACAGTACGCAACCACTATCTAACCTCCAAGCGAAACAGATATAATATCAATGTTGCCATTATCAACTGTAAATAACGCGGGAATTTCAGGGGTATTGTGTTCCAGTGTTGCCAGAAACAATGGAGGGTTAATGTTACCCTTTGTTGAGGAGGTCGGCCATTGTGGCGGCCTGGAAGTGTGCCGATTTTTACAATCACTAGTATTTTTGCTATGGGGGATTGGAAAACTGGGGAAGTGGAAGTAATATGCATATTTATAAAGCTACAGTTCTAATTAAAAATAATGATGAAGCAGTCTGTTTTTTTTATTGAAGGTAGAAAGATGAGTATAATGACAATGTATAGTATTCTTTTACAGCAGAACAAAGGGATATATTACTAGGTATAAACAGGAACAAAGCAGCTTTCTATCGGCGAAAAACATTTTGCCATCGGATTAGTACCTATTATCAGAGATTACCAAAAACCAAAAAAAAAACTTTACCTCTTTATAATATTACTGTAGATATCGCCCACTGTTTCTTTAATCTCTTTTTTCTGTTACTAGATAATGATCAGACCTATTTTCCTTCTTACCTGATGTCAAAATATCTAACATAAAGTAGCAAAGTCGTGCCTTGAAAACTTTAGTGTCGTTGAACTTCGTATCAAAATTAACCGCATGAATTAGCTACGCATATAGAATTTGCAAGTATTAACAAATAGCGGTAACCACTTCACACAGAAAACGCAATTAATTTAAATTGTGTTACAACTAATATACAATTAAATTAATTCATCTTCTGAATGAAAACAGAGTTCATTAATAACTTCTAGGAATTTATAATTATGTTAGTTTACAATAACATTTAAAACTTCACTATTCATAACTATGTTTAATAATACATTTTCCAGAAGCAATTGTTCCGCAGTTAGTCAGTTATTTTGAACTTCAAACTAGTTATTTCCAGTTAATACCAGAGCAAACCGATTACAACTGGAATATTGATCAGATAATTTCTCATCACGGCATACCAATATTTGTGGGCAGAGCGAGTGGAGTCTGGTTGGCCGTAATTTCTCAGTAAATAGCCAAATAAATTTATTTAATGGTAACCCAATGATCCTCGTGAATAACGGCCAGGTACTTCGGAAATGGTCCTGGATTCTTAGCGGTAAGACCTTCGGGGAATAAGGAGGTTGGTTATTATTGCATGAAGGTGGCTTGACTAAGGTGAACTTTTTGTTTATTTGGGTTCATGATCGAGGATCGCAGGCAATGTTCGGTTTTATGAAGATCTCTAATTCACCTGTATTATGGAACCAAAAGAATTTCACTATTGGATCAGCCAGAAACTTCTCAATTCTTTGGTTGCAATATCTACACTATTATATTTCTTATTAGGAATTTAAATAGTGTTTCATATCGAACTTGAAATATCCAATATGCCTATGCGTCCCTGGTACTTGATAATGCAGACTTACAGCCCAAAATCCGAAATAAATGTGTAAAAAATATTTTCCTGACACAAAGTTTCAAAAAGATTTCTACGCAATAGGAACCACTTTAAACTCAAAGCCTACAAAAAAGTCCCTCTCCCCTAAAACAAATAAAGACTCACCCCAGTTCAACATTATCACTATTAACAAGTTAACGCAAATAAATCAATATAAGATATCCACCTAATCCGTAGCGTGAAACTAGCCTCGAAAGGGACACCTTTGTCCACCCCCTACTGACTTACCATCAATCTTGCACCGTCGGATTAAAAGCTTGCCCACCCTCCGGGGCTGAGGATAAGAAATGTATGACAGGGGGTGGAAAGATAGGAAGGTTAGATCCGAACAAATGTCCAAAAACTAAAAAAAACTATCGCCCGCTTGTCATGTTCTTGTTGAAACAAGGGGATTGGAATCTAGAGTAGTTTGTTTCTTTGTCTTGTTTTGGACTTCAATTTGTTCCAGCAATGGAAAAAATAATTCAGAAACACAGATAGTTTTCAGTGGTTCATGTATTCCAATATTTGAATGTTTATAAATGCTAAAAACTATAGCAAATATTATAATATTAAATTAGTTTCGCCCATATTTTTCATTACAACCTGCCACCTAAAGTGACCTATATATGTCACAGGAAAATTGAAGCTCCACTAAAAATGTAATAAATCTTTATTAGATTAAAATTCCTCGATATCATGAAAATATTGTTTTCTATACGATAAATTACACCCAATCTCATAAGTTTCCAATATAATAGTGTTTTATCTAGAGAAACATATTTTAAATTTTACGGTGACATAATATATATTTTTTATGTTCTACCAGATCACCAGCAACTCACACTATCAACAGACTTTTATAATAATAATGAATTAGAAATTTATTACACACATTTGTTGTTTCTTTTTTATTATTTAGTATTCTCGTCATCCCTTACGAAGCTTTTGCTAGCCAGTCCTGTCTTATCGCATGCCATTCTTCTTTTCATTTTCAAATCAGTGTGTATTCTTTATTCCAATTTTCGTATTTCCATTACCAAATAGACCTTCTGCAATATCTCCTCTAATATTTGGGGTTCAGTATCGAGTGTAGTATTGCTAGGATCCTCGGATTATGAGGGATACGGCCAATTGTGGACACATTCAGCTTCTACTGTTATTCCAAACAAGTTCGGGCATTGGGCTTTAAGATTTTATGGGTCAGTTAGTTCTGTTATAACTGTATTGTGTTGTGGTAGTGGAGATTTACAGGGTTTCGAAATTTTGGTAGCTGGGTATTGTTAACCGTTATAAGACTAATAATACCAATGCTAAATTCGTGTTTGGCATATTAATGAGACTTTCAAGTTTTGTCTTCTTAGTTAACCTCATTAGCTTTCTGTACCACATGTGTGCCAGCCTTAATAAGTACCTCTCAAGTCTCGAAACAAGTTTTAAGTACAGAATAAGTACTGAAACTAAAACAAATTCTATCGTGCAAAACTCCGTCATTACAACACAAAATAAGAAAAAAATACAGCGTATTTTATGTGCGATATAACTCACAAAAAATATAAGATAAAGAAAGGGTCTACATTAATGGAAGAAGATTGCATTTAACTATCGTGTGGGGATAAATAGGGAAGGGAGGCGTTGCTCTCAGCCCTCAGCCCTGAACCCTCTGTCCTTCAGCTTCCGCAATACAAATCTCAAGTAATTCAATGGACAAGCCCTCTAAGGAATTGCGCACAGCATGCGATTGTGCGACTTGTCGTGGTTGAAAGTGTCGCGAATAATGTTCGTTGTGTGTTCAATTGCTTGTGACATTCTCTTTCCGAAATGAATAAAGATGATAGTTTTTATTTGCTATTTCATTCAGTTTTATTGTTAAGTGCATTACTGCATGAGTAGGAATAAATTTTGTCTCTTTATTGTGATATCGAAAGGAGATCGCATTTGTTAGTTTTTTATAAAGCCAACGAACTGGCTTCTAAAATATACTTCTAAGGATTTTGTATTCTAGAATAGGTTTGAAAATTTGTAGAAAAATAATGTGTGTTGTTTTTTCAGTGTTGAAGTGATTTTTGTAAGAAAAGCTTGAGCGTATTCAACTAAGAAAATATAGTAGTGTGAAGGCCCGTGTCTTTCATTTATAGAAAAATCCCAACACGAAGCCTACCGTGAGCTGAGCTACGTTACATTATTAAGGTTTTTTCAGTTTTCACATTCATTGGATATTTTGATCTATAGATTAAAAAAAAAGAATTATTTGAAACTGAAAATCATTAAATAACTTCTTCTGCTCTGAGTGAAATGAGAGGAAGAGTCAGACTTTTACTGACTAAAACCCAACTGTAGTCTTTCAGTTGCCCTTTGCGTTACAGGGTAGATACCCTTTAAAACTAATCGTGCAGATTCATACGAGATGACTTTTAACTTAGGTCTTCTTTCAAGGTACCAATATAATATTAGCACCAATATAGATGTAGAAGTAAAATTTGATATGTTATATTCATAAGTAACAGAAAATCAATTAATCAAAGGTATGGGGGTGGTCTATGAAAAAAACCATGTGCATATTGATCCAAAGCCCGATCAAAGGTAAATGTCAACCTTTGCCAAGTCTTTTTTTTAATGATATAGGCTTCGGTCCCACCTGATAATAAACAGTGATGCATGCGTTGACGGTGAATCGCACTATTTTATGAAAAGCCTATTCACTCTAACCTTGAAGACCTCTAAATTATAATTGGAAGGGAAGACCACAGCAGGCAAACCACAAAAATAATTTTAAAAAGTAGGTATACTTCGATAATGTCTTTCTGTGAACGTGTCTCTGAAGCAAATCCTAAGATTTACCAAGACAGTGATATCAATTCTCCGATTTTAGCAATTACAACAGAATATTTCGGACTTGTATTAATAAAACTTGATAAGTATTAGGTTCTATTACATATCTTGAGATTTTATTTTATTTTCAATTTTAACATCGATTGGGCTGTTACAGTAACTTAAATTTTTTTTTTCATTTACTATTTCCACTTCTTGATTTTGCAAATATTCTTTGTAATTAGTATAAAAATGACTGTAACTAATAAAGCAGTTTTTCAAGAAATCTTCGAAAAATCAAGAACCAAAAATGTTCAAGTACCTAAAACAAATTAACAAAGAAGGCGTATCCCCGACCCAACCGTCGACCGTATTCAAGTGTGTGCCCACCTAAACAGATTTGCCGTAACTCGTAGTATTTCGTTAAATTAGTCCGTTTGTTGTGCCTCTCTGAATCGCGCTAATGAAGTTTCCTTATCGACACAATGAAGCGATCCATTATCTTCAACTGCCTTTGCAAATAAATCTACCTTTTTGTAACCTTTGGATCCGAGAGGATAAGCAGTGCTCTCATCATCATCATGATCTTCCCACTTATTTGTCTAAGCGATATAAGTATATATCTTCTTTTATATATCTTTTTCAGTCACATTATCTCGTTTCTTTATAACTATAATACTTCCATATATACTGTTATCACCAATTTTTTACTAAGCGTAACGATTATTGCTATTGCAATCTTTTATCTTTCTTAATCGCCACATTTGTCTTCTGTTTTCACAGTCCACTTATTCCAAATTACTTCTTCAAAACGACATAATCTAGAACTGTTTTCATTTCTGACTTCTTCTCTAGAAAAACACTAGCCTGTATCTTTACTGTATCGCCTTCAATGAGCTAGCTCTTCTACTGTTTGACTGCCCTGTTGTTCTAGTAGTTAATGACCCTGACTGCTATTCCGGAGGTCGTGGGTTGGATTCTCACCAAGACAAATGTTTCATCACGTTTTGTGTTTGGGTAATTCATCTATAATAATTATGTATTTACAAATTAATAAGTGTGTTTATCAGTTTTCTAATATGAGTACCATAAGTTCTGTTCGGCTAGGGACTAGATGACGTTGAATGAAAGTTGTGGAATATTATATTATATTTATATTAAGTATATCTTCAAAGCAACTTTTTTCTTTTTCTGCAACCATCTTCAGTTCTTCACCAAACATAAACCATCTCATATTCCCACCATTGTTTTCCTTCTCGCTTTCTTCATCTATTTTCTCAAATGTTTTCTTACCCAAAACGAATTTCCTCGTGATTCCGTTCCATATTGTCAAATTAGATCGTTTTGTTCATCTGCTGAATACGCTAACGAAGTTTTCTTATCATGTTACGTAATGATTTGCTATGGCGCCAAGTAATGAGTTCGAGACAAGAAGGTTTTAGTCTGATTGTAATTAGATGTTTTATTAGTAATCCTATTAGAATAATTAGTGTATAATTATTGACAGTTGAGTAGGAACAGTACATGAAACTTCACATTTCAATTCTCTAAGTTTTTGGTTTCTGTAAAGATATTATCGACGTCAGTAATTTATTGTAAGGTCAGAGTTATCTCAGCAGCTATTAGCAACTAACTTTCATTCTAGAACTAGGCGTATGATCAGTTACAATATTTATCAAATTGCAGTTATTTTATATAAATTTTGTAAAAATCATCTTACCCATAATTTATATAAAATTTGTGAAAAGCAAAAAAATAATTATAAGTAAGAAATTAACCTGTACAATTTAAAGCTCATCAGACACTTTAGATATGGTTCCATAAACTCACCAATAAGAGATTTTATTTCAAAGTAAATTAATTTCTAAAACTTTCATATGTGAGTCCACAAGGGTTCAATTCTATCGAGCAAAAAGCTAGATGGGTTTTATTTATGACCTATTGACAATTCAGTCCACCCTTTTTCGCTTACCCATTCTGAAACCGCAAAAATACTACACATGACTGCTGCCACAACCACCGTAAGTCTTGCAAACACTTGTAATAAAACTTCAATTTGTCCAACCGCTCACAACCCTCACAGAAATGAGGGAAAAAAATAAAAATTTCCATCCCCACACGAACGGAGAAAAAAAAACATTTATCAACGCAATGGCATGGATTCTTGAAACAGTCATATCAGCAGTTCTTACTAAACACATCGACATTTTCTTTACACTTCATCCATTACCGTTTTTGTACTGAGTCATAAAAGCTTCTTGGAACAAATGCGACGATGTAAACTGAACGATATAGAAGTGTCGCTTTGTAATTTACTCGGTGGTGTGTCGTGGTACGAGGTTAGGGGAAGCCGAGGAGTGTCGCGAAATCGCCGCGTTTTGTACACGATAATACCTCTTAGACGAGCTTCCCCTTGAGATGGGGTGACGTCATAGGATTGAAACAGAAGGATTGGGAATTTCTTGTTATATAGGATAAAGGAATGACGGATAGTTGATACCGTCACCTCTAGATAGAACTGATGTTTGCAAGAGCTTTGAGAGTTTGTCATGCTCACTCAAATGTCTCGCTGTTGGTGGCACGTGTTATTGGGTCGTTCAGTTCCCTTCAAAATGGTTGAGCTGAGTGGGGCTGATGCACGCGTCATGCTCGTGAACGGGTGCCGTCAGATGGGACTGGTCATCTCTTAGCTGCCAGTGGCTTAATTCAGTTTCTATCTTTTAATTATTTTACATTTTTATTTCATTTCGACATTGTGCTCACATGATAGAAGCAACAAGTAATATGTAACCAAGCATTATATGTAACACATAATATGATTTAAAAGAGTGTCCATGGAGTTTCTTGCACGTTCTTCTCCATAGAGACCTACTCTTTGGAACGTGCAATTTAGCTTCACTTTTCTTGGACTGACCGACATTTGACTATTCAAAAGTGCCTGTAAATGGTCTATTTGAAATAAATGCTTTGATTCTTTGATTCTTTGATTCTTTGATTCTTTGAAAATGCATTCTTCTTCTTCATGTTGATGGTTCCTTGCAGATATATTGTATTAGCTGGCATTTCTGACTTTAAGTAGAATTGATTTTTTGGTTTCTGTTCGATTTGATTAATTAACAAGAGATACAAAATGTAACTTTTTGGTGTACAAAGTTGTACACCAAAAAGTAGTAGCGTTCTAGGACTTCGGGTCTTCTTTCCAGAAAATCCCCACGGTCCCAGCGGGCATCGGCCCTGCTGGAGCCCTGGCTGGTTTACTGACATATCTTTGAAGCGCGTATGCACCGTCAATGACGATTTGAGCTAGGTTCGGATGGTTACTGGATGGGCAGACATCGAGCTGCCTATTGCTAGTCATCCACAAGCTTGCACCTACTGTGATTGGGGATTATGGTGCGACTTCCGACATCTGGGGCGTCCCCTGTTGCGTTGCGTCGTATCTAATTCATTTCAGTATTTATTTTGACCTGGCGAAATTCGTAACACCTAACAGTCAATTAATGTAGTATACCTGTTATCAACCGATTGCGATGATACAAGCCTAAGTAATATATCAAGTTACACACAATTTTAATGTATAAAAGTTATTTACGTCGATTTTGAATATTTTACGTGATGTGCGCATACCTCAAAACTTCTATATATGTATAGATTGTCCAAAGTGAGCCTTCTAATATATTTGCACCATCGCAAGAAGCAGTAAAGACGTAATCATATTACGCTACGAGTTATTTTAGTAAGGATAATTGAATGAACCTTATACTCACGTTTATAAACGAGTGTGAGGGCTCTCTATAGGTTCGCAGGTTGTTGAATGAAAGCACAGGTTGAAAACCTGTTGAAAGGACTCCCATCAGTGTTGTTTAATTTATTCATTTAAAGCTGGTTTTCATTCTTTGGGATGGTAGCTGATTCTTTTATTGCTTAACACGTTAAGAGCGCACTCATTTTAGTAATATTTCCATTTCTGCGATACGGTGCTTTTAAGACCTCGTTTGAAAACTGCCATTTCGGAAACGAACCGAAACCAAAAACGGCGGTAAGGGGCTTATTAGACCTCGTAAAGTTTAAGAACCCAAAAGCTTTTTTTATTAACAAAAAAGTATCATATTTAACCTACCACAAAGTTGTCTTCTTATAACCCAAAAGTTGACTGGTAGAAAATGCCTTGTAGCATTTTAAGTCCACCTATGGACCACTACTGTACATGAAGATTTAATCATTTCGACGCGCTACGAGGTCAATGTGACCCCGTATTAAAATAGTTGTCGATTATTTTTACAACCTGGGGGTCTTAGAGTCAAAAGTAATTAAGTTACTTCTAAGCAAAAGATACAGGTCAAGCGCACTGTGGGTTTGTACAAACTTATCTATGAAAAAAGTTTAACTCCTGAATTGAGTTATGAAGATTTTTCCAAACAGCAAAAAAAAAAAATTGTGACGTAACTACAAATGTTCAGATTTTTTCCTACACTTGTGCTATGAGACTTTCCTTCATGCCGAATTTCAAGATTGTAGGTCAACGGAAACTACGCTATGAACTTGTGACTCTCTCGAGTGTCGAAATATACGTTGTTTGCAACATAAACGGCTGTACCTTTTTTTTCTCGTTAACTTACAAGTTTGATTTTTACAGCTTCAAGGGACCGCTAACTTGAGTATAATGATTTTAATTTCAATTCGATACCTCTAAATACGCGTCCTTGAGATAAAGGGTCTTGACAGACAGACAGACGCACGGACATAAAAGTGATCCCATAAGGGTTCCATTTTTTTCCTTTTGAGGTACGAAACCTAAACTAAAAAAAGTAGAAAAATGTAGGCACATTGAGCGAGAAATTTTATTTTCTACTCTATAATGCTCCATTCCTGGCAATGCCCATATGCGTATAACTTTAACTTAACATTAGTAAAGTGCAGGGGGCACTTTAAAATACAAATACCCCTTAAGCAAGATTACAAAAGCTAACCAAATACACTTTATCTAAAATCCTCGTGCCCTAACAAATAAAATTCGGAGACTACAACTACCCTTAAACAAGAACTCACCCTACGAGTTTCACCCCTAAGAGATTACATGTTATCAAATCAAATTGTGCCAGTCTGCTTCACCGGGGAATCGAACCCCATGCCAGAGGCATTGTTGGAACCCCTAATGATGTATGAAGCTAGTCTTCTGTCTAATCTGGTTTTAACAAAGTCGTCTGTCCGTTTGTGTTGGCTTACGTCAGTAAATGCTTGATCGATTTTGATGAAGCTTAACCTTTAAGGAGTTAAAGGGCCGACACGTGTCTGCTTATGCCTGTCTACTTGAAATTAATTTTGCTTGTAGCAGATCATTCAATATTAATACAAAATAAAAGCTCTTGTAAATGTATTATTTTTTTTTATTTCATCTGAAGGTTATTTTTCAAATAGAACTATTTCATAACAAATTGACTTCAAATAAAGGATTAAATTCACAATTTAGTGTCACATATTTTTTTATGCTTTTTACCTTTGAACTCCGCCATTTTTCAACCCAAATGTAAAATTTTTATTTCTATTGAAAGGATTAGAGGATTGGTACTATTTTTATCAAAGTCGAGTTCTAGTGACGGGATCCATATGGTATTGATTGAACTTTTTTTTTAATATGATAGTTATATAGTTGTGCTTGACTGCAGTCTCACCTAATGGTAAGCAGTGATGCAATCGTTGAACTCCCAAAATATTATAGAGAAATACAATAAAATTATAAATCTATTTTGGTCTTTTTTATAAGAAATCAAGCATTTGCATACAGAAAATACCATTTGATGAAGTGGCCACAGGAGTTTCTTAAACACAGATATCTCGATTAAGATAGTAAAGCAATTATGACTACTTATCGGCATCACTTTTTTTGTTAAATGATCAATAAGAATATATAAAACTACTTATTACTTATGGCACTTTGTCCGTGGCTTCTTTTTGGCGAGTCTACCAATGGAAACTTTCTCTTGATGTGTTTTTTCAACAATTCATGTGACTACGAATGAGATGATCGACATTTATGTCGAATATAAGAGTTTCTTGTTTTTCTTTTTTGACGACAAGTTAATTTAGTATTTTTTTCTTCTGCCTCACAGTCCATCTATTGTTTGATAGCGTTAACTTCATTCTAATATTACAAAGACGCCAGATTGTATCTATGTCCATATGTCAGAATGGATTTCGATGAAACTTGAACACAGATTGACCCTGTTCTGGAATACCTCGAACATAAATACTGGCAGGTTTCATTCTGAACTGGACCTATCTTGTCGCCGCCGTGAGGTGCACTATTTAATTTTTTTTCTCATTTTTTGTTTCGTTTATACGTTTATTATTTATTTCCTACTGTTTGTGGTTCTTGTGTTGCGCCAAATAAATTTTCTTTCTGTCTTTCTTTTTTTATTTCTTTCTTTCTCTCTTCTGGAAGTATGTCTTCTTGTGTTAGTTTTTTACATTCACGCGAACAAAGCCGCTGGCAGAAGCTAGTATGTATACTTATGTCGTGGCCAGATCTTACAATTGATCACTTCATGATATGGCTAACTAAAACTATTCAGATCGTTCAAACGTTAACATTTGATGATATATCAATCCTCGTTTGGCCTTATCTTCGATGTAGGATTTCAATGATAATAAAAAGTTCAAATAAAGTAGGCCAAACGAAGATTGAAATATTATCAAACTTTAACGTTAAAAACGATATGGCCTGTTTATACTTGACCATTATCATGAAGAGATCAATCTCTAAGATTTAGCCACGACATACAAATAATAGCTTCTGCAGGCGTTTCGCTTGTGTTAAAGTAGAAAATCATCCCACAGAAACATACTTCCAGAAGAAAGAAAAAAGCAAAAATAAAGAAAGACTGAATTGGACACGACATACGTGTATGTATGCATAAATCTTAAATGCCCAAAAAGCAGAAAGCAAAGCGTTCCTTTTTCTTCTTTTACGCGCACTAAAGACTTTTAGCTTCCCCTCCTAAAATAAAAAGATATAAAACATGCATTTACCAGCTCCAGCTAGTTTGCTTAAGCCATCATAGTCCGACCGTGTTATCATGAAATATGTTCACGACGGTACAAAGAGGGGGCGCCAGAATCACCGTAAAGAATATGAAACGATTCTATCTGCTCGGTTAGCGGGATGAATTGTGATCATGTTGTTTAATTTTATTTATTAGGTGCCAATATTTTTTGTTACGCCGTTCTGATATGTATATGGTGTAGTGAATTTGATATAGTGCTGTTTTTAGGAGTATCTATGTTATCTATGTTAAAGGAAAGAGTGAATAGGCTCTTAATAAACTAGTGCGCCTCACCATCAACGATTGCATCACTGCTTACCATCAGGTGGGATCGCAGTCAAGCACTAGTTTATAACAATTAATAAAAAAAAAAAAACTATTGAAGCTTTTATAGGTATTATAGAATTTTAGATTTTAGGTCAGTTGAAACTGAAATTCGATATTTCCAAATCATTAATGTTTTTTTCCAGCAAAAATGTATATTTGGAAGTGGCTTCATGGCTATTGCAGGTATTGGAATTAACAAAAATGTTTTATCCGCGTATTAGTGAAGGATTTATTCCAATAAAACCTTTCCACAATATTAACAAAAACTACTCACGCGTACCGACCTGATAGCCGTTTTAAATCACTACAGATTTTTTATTATTATTTAAAGCTCGTATTATGGTATGTATGAGCCACAAATATTTTCATAGCGGTCGTTGACGTTCTTATATTTACTGATATTCTTAATTTGAAAAATGGAAATTAAAACACAAAACTGTCCTGAATCGACGTCTATCGTGATTCTTTGCATGTTTTAATATTTAAAAACAGTTCGTTGTTCGATTTTCAGGTACTTATGCGGAAATGTTAGGAAAAGATCAATGTACTTAGTTGAAAATTAATCTGGTGCATTCGATTCTAGTAACCGTCACCAGGTCATCGGTCTACCTTGTTGGATGCCTCCCAATGCTGCGTCTTTCCGTACACGGCCGCCACTCCAGAACTTTTCGGCCTTGTTTACCATCTGTTCTGCGAGCAATGTGCCCTGCCCATTACCTTATGTTTGGTGATTCTTCGGCAATTTAACGCAATTGAATGGTTAAATATTATTATACACTAGCTGTGCCCGCGACTTCGTTCGCGTGGACAACAGAATTTTGAATTTATTTTTTCAAAAATGTTAGTATCCTATGTTACTCCTTATTACATCAGCTACCTGCCAAAAAAGTCCCGTCAAAATCGGTCCAGCCATTTCAGAGATTAGCCCGGATAAATAGACAGATAAAAATTGTAAAAAATATTATTTTGGTGTATGTACCGTATATATATGCATGTAGTAAAAAGCAGTTATTTCAATATTACAAACAGACACTCCATTTTTATTTATGTGTATAGATGTATAGATTGTACCTACATTAAGATAAAACTAAGCATAGCGACCTTTTGCACTTGTAGACAAAAACTATGTAATTTCTATGCCATTTCATTGAACAAAGAAAATTATATGGATACAATTTTCTAAACTAATGGCTGCCTATTTTTACGTACTCTCCACTCAAGTTTCCATAATTACAGTGAGCGTCGCACATACCTCCGTCCTTTGAACAAAACATTTGTAGTTGAAATCTTAATGGGACACTTAGAACAGGGACCATTGTTTGCTTTTGTCCTCTGACTAGTACAGTCAGGCGCAAAAATATGTAACCTACAATGTAGTGAAACTGATGACACTAGTTTTTTAATCAAATTAAGAGGTGTAATAGAAAAGTATACCACAGAGATACACGCAATACATCCAATGTATTTCTAAATACACACATATTATAGACTAGCTGACCCGGTGAACTTCGTAGGTACCTACTTTTTTTTTTTATGGTGGGAAAAAATCATGTATTGACATCCCCCGCTCTTGGGCGGAGCGGGAGATAGTGTCAGACTCTTACTGACTAGAAGACCCACCCCGTTTCTTCTAGCCTTCATACCGGGGCTCGAGCGCCCTTTCGGATAACGCTGGGGCCAGCGTTATCCGAAAGGGCGCTCGAGTAGTACGCTTCGACCCGGCTGGGTCCCTGCTGTTGCTGACAACAGTGCGCGCCGTCGACGACTTGGGCTTGGTCCGGACAGTTACCGGACGACCGGACAGCGAGCTACCCATTGCTCACTGTCCGCAAGCCCGCGCCTACGGTGGCCGGAAATCGGGATCAGAATCCCGGCGGCGGTGGCGGCGGCGAGAACGCCGTTGCCTGATGCGTTCGGCCTCCTCCTTTGCGAGCATTACTGCTTCGCAGAAGTCGGCGACCGCCTGCCACTCCTCCTCGCTCCGGACCATGGCCTCAACCAAGGCCCGGAGCGAGAGGTCTCCGCCGCCGATCGCCCCCACGAGGGCACGGCGATGCTCCGCCCAAGCAGGGCACACCTCGACTGTGTGCTCCACCGTGTCCTCCGGGCATTCCGCACAGTGGCGACACCCGGGCGTAACTTCGTACTGCCTGACAGTCAATGAATGTGGCATGTCCTTCGATACAGCCAACCGATTGCGATGACACAAAACCTAATGAGAAATGTATCAAATTACGCACAATTTAATGTATAAAATTTATTTAAATACATCGATTTCGTACATTTTACGTGGTGCGCGCACAGTTAAAAAACTTCTACAGATTTACTATTTAATAATAAATTACACCCAGAGACAGACCAAATGATCGTGCTTTTCACACAAACTTTTCAATCGAACCCACGACCTCCGGCATGGTAGTCATGGCCACTAACTACTAAACTAACTGGCCTGGCACATATACTTTGAGTTCGAGATAGACACCAATTTTTTTTGGACTGGCTTGCGTTTGACCATTATCTCATCATCAGGTGAAAAGCGATGATGTGGCTGGCGATGGAGCACGCTTGCCTAGAAACAACCAATACATTCTTGACTTAAAGACCGTTCACTAACATATTTTAGCCGTTGACTGTACACAAAATTATATGGGACCCAACATAGCAGAATTACGCACATTATGCGTAGTAACATACTCGTAATTGAGGTACATGTCTGTCTGTGTGTTCAAAGTTAAAGCTTTGGATGTAAACTGTAAGTCTGAACTAACAAGTAAAATTGTTTGGCCTTTAAATTGGATTGTTTTAATTACTTTTATAACATAGGTACATAACATCACGCACGTACTGCCCTTGAAGGCAGAGAACAGAGGTGAACCTTAGCACACCTTTCCTCCAATAATGTTTAAATTTTAAATAAATTGTTTCTCGGCAAGCGTGCTCCATCTTCGGCCACATCATCGTTTACCATCAGGTGAGGTAGTGGTCAAACGCGCGAGTCTAACAATAATATTAAAAAAAAATCGTATGTTGGGGTTAATTGCTTGCACAAATTCAAACTCCCAAGTTGCTGTTGCGAATATTCGCACGCGACATGATATATGTCGCGTTGGCCAATCTGGATGCGTACCCAAGGCCTCTCAGTCAGCAGTTTAGCGCTTCCGATTAATAAGGTAGCTAAAGATCAAGGAGGAGTGCGAAGCAGTAATGCTAGCAAAGGAGGCGGCCGCACACGCGTGGCAATGACGCTGACGCCCCAGCCGCCGATATTCCGATACTGATTTCCGGCCACCGTAGGCGCGGTCTTACGGACAATGAGCAATAGGTGACTCGCTGTCCAACCGTCCGCCAACCGTCCGGACCAAGCCGAAGTCGCCGATGGCACGTATTATTCCACACGCGCCTCAAGGAGTTGACAGCAAATCGTAGGGGCCCAGCACTGTCAAAGCCTACTGAGGCCAAGGACTCGTTTCTGAAAGGAAGATTCGGTCCAAACAACAAAGAAACAGGAGTGAGTTTTTAGTCAGTAAAAGTCTGACACTATCTCGCACTCAGCCCAAGAGCGGCGTATTGTCCCAACTAAAAAAAAAGTTATTAATAATTTTCAAAACTGTGATGGTAGCTTCTACTCCCCCTATATTATAATGCTCCTCAGCGCTCTAGATAGCATCAAATTCTCTCATTTAAATACTTCAGAGAACAGATGATTGTTTCAGTGCAGTTTAAGTTTTATTGAAAGACGTGAGTTTTCTTGAGAAATGCAGCCGGATGAGATTTGTATTGTGATAGCTAGTCTAACAAGCTTTTTGAAGAGTTCTCCAGCTACTTACAGTTTCTATGACTTCTGCGTTGTTTAGCATTTCAAAGGGATAGCAATTTCTTGTCGCAAGCAAATAAAGTAATTTAAAACATTTACAGTTTGCTAACTATCTTCATCGTCACTCAGATCATTCATTCATTCATCATCACATCATTCATTCATTTTATTATTATTCATTTATTTTTTTATTGATTTACACTAATATTTTATAGAGGTAAAGTTTTTTTTTTTTTGTAAGGGGTAATCTCTGAAAGTAGTGCTCCGATCGCTAAAAGTTTTTTACCGATAGAAAGCTGTTTTATTCCTGAGTGACATGGCCATATTCCATGTTCGCGGGCGGAGCTGCGGGCAAAAGCTACTCATCAATAGAGATAGTGGCTAAACGCAAGCTTATCAGCGCTGTGGCTCTGTTTTTCATGAGCCCCAGCATTTTGCTGAGCGCTGGCCGTTTTGCGCGGATGTGACGCATATCTTACGTGTTACTTTTAGTTCGATATTGTTTTTTTTTTATGGTATGCGTCATATTTGACGTGAATAAACACTTTTTCTTTCTTTCTTTCTTATCAATTATCATCATTATTCCAACCAAAAGACGTCCACTGTTGGACATAGGCCTCCCCTATGACTCACTACAACGACCGGCCCTATCCATTTCGCATCTATCGGATTCCCGCGACCCTGACCATCATATCGGTATATTTTTATTTTAATAAATACAGTAACATACTACATATTAAGACAATCAGCACATTTATGACAACATAGAGTACATTTTGTAGTCCAATTATTACTAATTAAATGTTTAACATGCTTAGTTAGTGACAGTAAAGGAGAAATTAATAAATGACCCTCTTGCAATTATAATATAATTATGCAAATAATTTCTAAAGTCGTTATTAAAACTGTTCAAAAACCAGTCTACCTTATATTATAGTCTTACCTTATTTGCGTTTATTTAGTGCACATTCGCTATCACTGACTATCATATTTTTTTTCATCCACGAATGCAATAAGATCATTGATTGCACCCATTTTTTAATGTAAACTGCCTGTAACATCCCAACCGCCCTAGACTGCCCAATATAATTACCAAATAATATCCCCATTAATAACATGACCATCCAATCACAGGAACGCCCTCGCCCGACCAACGTAATAGTTAAGTACACAAGGCCGACTCCGCACAACAGGCGAAAAAATGGGGCACACACTTATAAACGCGTACGCGTACGTATGCACGGTACTTTCAAAGAAAAAGCCGGTCGTGAGTGCGCCGTACTCGCTGTACGTGAAATGTGCCCGTATATGCGTGCCTTTTTGCTAGTTGTATCTACGGGATTATTCCAAGGAGTTGCCTTAACCGTCGAACACAAAGGACAATTGAAGGAACAAATATGGGGTTTTTAGTAAGAAAAATTCTGATACTCCCTCGAGAGGAGTTGTTTGGTGTTTTTCGGCCTCAAAAATATGTCAAATATAGAGTCAAAATATAGTTAACATTATTTAGCAAGGCCTGCTGATTTTTTACTTTTTGGCATTGTAGTTTTTTCTTGTGCGCCTTCTGTACCTACCTACTCTGTGCCACAATTCCTCATTTACTTGCCTAATAAGAAGAGATGTCATTATCCTAACAATTTCCTTTAAGGGTTAGTGCACACAACCCTCGGCTAGGGCCGTTATAATCTGCTCAGTTTATCTTTATAGCAGGAACATGTAACGTGTGGATACGGCTTTAGTTCTGGGATTGTGAGGGGAGTGATGTATTGTGTAGATACAGTGATTTAGAGATTAAGGGGCAGTTGGAATGTTTGTTCATTACTTTGTCTTTGAAAAGAGAAAAAAAATGTCATTCGTAGATCTTTGACAGATCTTGCAGACGCCAGAAAGTATGGCCATCAGTCTATCCAAGGAGTATTGACTTGCCCAGTAAGTGGGTTGTGGATGTCTGATGGGCAGTTGTTCCATGTAAAACCGTGTTCAGCCGTATCTAGTTAGATTGGAATCCAGATCCAAGCTAGGTGTAAAAAGGCTAGGAAGATAATTATAAAGGAACCGTCGACCACATCATTGCTTACTATCAGGTGAGATAGTGGTCAAACTCTGTCAATATGATTAAATCAAAGTCTCTCAAAGACATTTTAAATTGTAGCGACATCTCTATTAGGTACCGCGTAGAAACTAAACTACAAAATCAGCGTAGTGTTAGTTCTCCGCGCGTCTAATAGTCGTCTAATAGTCTAAAATCAACTATCAGTCAGGGACTAGACACAACTTCGTCGAAAGATCATTATTTTCAAAGAAAGTTAGCGGGACTTTACACCCTGGTTCATATATCTAAAAAAAAATATTTTACTCCTTTCAATACCACCAAAATTCAGAAGTCCAAAAACAATAGTCTGAAATAAACTGTCGGGCAGTGGCCCGGACCAAGACATGTTGTAGCTCCATCTGGTCAAAGGATACTCTATTTTCAACAGAGGATAGCAAACCCCAAAATTAAGAAGACTCAAACTATGTTTAAAGCTGTTCCTTGATAGCGTTTGCATAAGTCATTAGACCGCACTAAACGACGTGTGCCTACATACTTTATTAGGTGTAATGTCTTGTCTAGACATTTTTGTCGGCTTCAAGCAGTTGATCAATTATTCCAGGACTCGTTCCGTCTAAACTGGGCTTAGTTTTGTCGAACTGAATATCAGTGTACAGAGAGTTATTTAATTTGTAAAGTGAATGAAATCCGTTTTTGTTCTGCATTGGTAAAATGAATCTTTTGTTAAGGTGGAAAATCATTTAATGATTTCTTCTGCTCTTACACCCTAGAACATTGGTATGGTTTTAGTCAGTAATAGTCTGACATACCCTCTCGCTTCGCTCCAGAATGATATCCCTAATTAAAAAAAAAAAATCATAGTCGTAGTAGTTTATTGTCAAGGGATTCCTACAAGACAATACAAATTATATTTAAACAGTCAACAAATTTTATTAAAAATACATTACTTACATAATTAAATAAATGTCTAATAGTAAAACCTTTAAAATAAACTAGAATAAATATTAGTCAAATTACACACTTAAAGAAATTGCAGTCCAAATTAATATATCGCTCCTCCCACCGAATAATATCGTAATGTGATAAAACGATACTTTGCGTTTTATTGCATATTCATCATGCAGGTACTCTCTTACACTTTGTCAATTTTTTTCACATTTTTCCTATGAGTACATTACAAATTAGTATTTTTATAATAACCATAGCCCTAATATTCCGTTACAGATTTATTGTATTTATTTACGTGAATAACATCGCTTCTAGTGATTACGGATAGCACTGCTAATTAGTATTTCAATATGTTACGATAACGATATTATTCGAGTAAGGAGAGCAAACTCGTTTTATAGTAAAGTATTCTAACAATACTATTCCTGTAGACATTTTATTTAAAAAATATGGTAATGCTAGTTACTATTTAATGATAATATTAAAAAAAATAGCAATTACTTTTGCAATAGTTTACCAAGGCGATATATACACTCAATCTACGATTGCTGTATTATCTATAACCGCGAGCCACAAGCATTACGCATCGCTTTCTTTTTTTCTAATGATAAAAAAAGGGATAGAATAATACCGAGTACGTGGCACGTGCTGCCTATTCGCCGTGTTTGTTTACTTTAGATCAGTACCGAACAATATTTTCGTAGTGAAGTGTTGCGCTCTCAGTTTTAATTGCAATAACTACATACTTACTTAGATATCAAGTGATTTGGTGTTTTAAATTAATACCTATAGTGTTTAGTGTATGGATTAACTATAAAGTGACATCAAAATACTGCAAAAATGAAAAAGATTGTTTTGAAAAATCCCCGAGCTAGACGAATGTTGGATTTGCTGAATTATTCTGGTCCTAATGGTGAGTATCTATATAATAGATATCTATGCCTACCTGCTGCTCGGCTGATGGAACTAGGTACCTTCTGGGTAACTACCAGAGAGTTAATGTACCTACCTATCTCTGGAATTAGGTGTTTACAATGACCGTTGCTCATGTGCCTTTGCATTATCAGAGGTAAAACTATGTTACCAGGGTAGGTACCTAGTTGATGTACAAAGACGAGATTAAATAAACCCCGTTAGGTAGTTTTATTGATAATAATCAATACCGGTCGCGTTGGTTATTCTAAAGAACGTTTGAAACCTTTATCCTCTCGTTGCAACGTGCAATGCTAAAAGAGTAAGAAAAGATAACACATGGATGTTATTGTATTTTGTTCATAATGAGGAGAATAGATAATCTCAATCTAGACTCCTAATTTGAAGTAAAACTTCGATGTACTTACCTACTCTTCTTCTAGGATTAAAAAAATAATCAGTTAATACCTTGTTTGTACCTACTGACAGATAGGTTTAATTATTATTTATTTTTTTCAGACTACCAACCATCTACTTCAAGTGCACTGACTAAAGATGTTGTGATCGCTGAATTTCTTGAGCCAATCAATCCGCTTGGTAATGAAAATGATAAACCCCTTTATAATTTACGTGGTATGTACTTTATTACTATTAAGATAGCTACGTGTGTGTATAGCTGTGTAACAGCGTATGTTAGATAATTGCCTACCTTTACTAAATGTCTGAAGTAATACAGATAAAATGCAGCAAAGCTATAGCTTGCATCTTGGAAATGTATATTTGATCCTGTCCTCAATTATAGTATAACTTCATGTATTCATGTCATTATTTAGGTTACAGTAGCACGTAATATCCTTAAACAATAACCAGAAAAGCTCAGTTTTTGGCGAAATCATGCTGCAGTAGGTATTTATCAAAATTATTACATTTTGTTTACAGATACGAATACAAAAAATTACGATGAGGGCAATCACGATACTGAAGATTTTTCTCCTGATACTTCTGAATACCAACCAAGTCCTAACCGCAACGCTAATTCTCGTTCAGAAAGCACCATCTCAAGCTTAGGAGCCGATTTCAACTGTATTGATCAGTTGATTGATTCAAAAATAAACTCTCCAGCTTCGATATCAAATTTATCTATACTATTAGGCAATGCAGATTTTGTAGCTTCTCCTACGGCTGTTTACAAAATTGATCGTACACCTTCTCAAATTAAAAATCGACTTATTGAATATCAAACGTCTCATTCCAAACATTCACCTATAGCCTCTACTTCTAATACCAATCAAACTGATGAGAATTTAAATGATGTAAAAGAGATGTCCATTGTAATTGAAATAGAAGAAATAGAAGAAAATGAAGAGTTATACCATAATAAAACAATTATACCATATGAAGAAGAAAATAAAGAGAATCGTGATAATACAAATATCACGATGTTAAATTCAGTGAGTCCATTAATAATTGAAACCAGCACTAATGATTTAGAAACAGAAAAACAGCATAATGTTATAGATACCGTACAATTGCACGAGTATCCTTTGACTACTAGTACACAAGACGTGGCAGCTGATACAAACACTGAAGCAGTTTTAACTTCTACTAATAAACAAAATACTAGAAAAAGATGTTGTAATGAGCAAGAATGGTGTGACAAAAAAAACAAGAGACTCAAAAATAGCGGTAAATCTTACGAAGGTGCACGTTCAAAAAAACGATATGCCGCTAAGACCATTGGTCCTTCATGCTCATGCAAAAAACGCTGTGGTATAATATTTTCTATGGAACAACGCCAGGAGATATTTGACACTTTTTATAGACTGAAAGATCATGAACTCCAATGGCAATATATCGTGAGACACGTTCAAGCACAACCTGTAAAACGTATGACCTTAGAAAGGAAAAATAACAGGACGCAAACAATTAAATATTATTTCAAGCAGGACCAGACTTCTATTCAAGTATGTAAAGTATTCTTTTTGAGTACTCTGCGAATTTCAGAACAGGTAGTTTTTACAGCTCTAGAAAAAATTAGGCAGGACGAGAGCTTAATAGACAACAGAGGAACTCATTTTAACAGACCTCATAGGATGTCTGAAGTTACAAAAAAGAGTATAATGACACATATTGAACTATTTCCAGCTGTTGAATCTCATTATACACGCAAAAAATCCAAGCGCCAATATTTGTCTGAAGAACTAAACATTTCCAAAATGTATCGACTGTACACCTTGTGGTTTCCAAATCAAGAATATACACAAGAACAATTAGCATCAAAACGCCAATACGAATCAATATTTAATACCCAATATAATTACTCATTTTTTAAACCCAAGAAAGATTTATGTGGAACATGCTCTTTGTATGAACAAGCTGACGAAATAAAAAAAGCTACATTGGTAGAAAAATATCAACAGCATTTACTACGAAAGACAACAGTACGTCAAATAAAAGAAGAAGAAAAAGCGACAGCAGATAAGGATGATACGACAGTAGCTATTTTTGATTTAGAGAAAGTGCTTAATGTGCCACAATCAGAAGTGGGAATTTTCCACTACAAAAGAAAATATCCAGTTTATAATTTTACTGTCTATAATGCTTTGAATAAATCTGGATATTGTTATGTGTGGCACCTTTCTATAGCTAAAAGAGGCTCTATTGAAATAGGGAGCTGCTTGTTAAAGTTCATAAATATGGAAGGACAACGAGGAATCAAATGCATATCATTTTATTCGGATGGTTGCGCGGGCCAGAATAAAAACCGTTATGTGTTTGCACTTTACCTATATGCCATAAAAAAAGGTTATATAGAAACTATTACCCACCGTTTTTTTGAAACGGGTCATAGTCAAAACGAAGGTGACAATATGCATTCGTTGATTGAACGAGCTATGAAAAATAAAGTTTTATATACACCTGACCAAGTATATGGAGTTATAATGAATGCCAAAATTACTGGTGATAAATATAATTTAATAGAAATGGAACAAAATGATTTTTACAATATTAAAGACCTCATCGCTGGTAAAAACTGGACTACAGATACTCAAGGCAGTAAAATCGCATGGACTAAAATCGTACAAGTAAAGGTCTCAAATTCCAATCCCAATATAGTTCAGTTCAAGTATAATTATGATGATCAATACCTTGAGTTAAACACGGAAAGTTGTATCAATAGATCAAGAAGAGGCAAACAGAATAGAACAGGTAATGTTGAACTGACCGGTCTAAAGCCAGCATACTCTGAACCAATTGCTATCAGCAAAGCTTTGCTAGCAGATTTACTTAGCTTATGCAGAACTGAAGCCATACCTGCTCATTATCACTCGTTTTATAATTCGCTTCGAAGCTGTAATGAAAACCCACAACCAGCTTCGGAATCTGATGGTGATGATGATAATGACGAAGACTAAATTATGTTACTGAGATGTTAATGACAGATCTAATCTAAGTTTAAATTGTTGATTTTTTCAAAACAATGATTATGTTTTTTCATTTTATTAATAAACAGTTTTCTTTTATCATAAACCCATAGTTTTATTGAAAGTTATATTTCTAATAATGGATATTATTTAATAGGCAATTGAAAAATAAAATAGTATTAAAACAATACTTTAATATATAATATGTATTATATCGGCGAAAAACCCAGTTACAGTCTATTACCGTTTATGTTTGGATGTCTTTGTTTAACGAATAATATTGTAGTAAACTATTATTGTGCACACTGTCTTTTTGTTTTTACGCGAATAATATCGTTATGTTTTGTTGCGAAATAATGTTTTTCTAGCATATCCAGTAAAAAATATTTTCTTTAATAACTTTGTTCTAATAAAATAAAAAATAAATAAGTTTATTTAGAATGATTCTATAAAAAAATAACTTTCATTTGATATATAAATCATTCTCTTAGGTTGGACAATTTTTACAATAATCATAAAAAAACACTGTTTTATTTTTCCTGTAAAATTTGAATTTATCGATAACGATATTATTCGGTGGGAGGAGCGATATGTCAAAGTTTAAATCATGTTAATTTATTTAATTAAAATAGAACAGCCCTAGCCAATTACACTATTTAAACAGACAATACAAAAAAAAAAAAAAAACATTAAATTAAAACAGACAAGTCACATGTCACGCAGGACTTTAGGGGTAGATACTCTTTAATAAATAGGAGACACAGACATGCATTCATCTCACAGAATTTCATATATTCGTACATACATGTTAAATCGTCAAAATAATGATACAGAAGTAATTCATAGTGTGGGGCAATGTTTTAAATTAAAACTAGCTGTAAATAATTAAAACATCATGATAAAATTACAAAACAAGTCATACAGAAAACGAACTACTTCCTCAATTTAATTCTCAGTTTAAACTCAACCCCATGGCAGCAAGACATTTAACAAAAATTCAATTAGCATAAATTTACCCACTCGCCCCCTTGGATTAAATTTCTTATCTATTATTTTGATACGGACGTCCGTAACGCGTAGGTCGTTTATATCGGGCATTAGGCTCGATATGATCTGTGTAACTTCATTGTAACCGCAAATAAACACCCCCTTAAGATTACGGTACTATGGGGTGAAACTCACAATGGGTTGAGTTTTGTGTCAGAATTTTGGGGATGAAAGTTTTGATAGAGAAAAAAATGGTGGTTTATTTATTTATTACTTTATCGCACACTTTAGCTTGTTACATGACCAACATTTACAAGAAGAATAAGTGTACAATAAGTAGATGGTTATTGAAGAATAAAATTTAACCAAAATAGTAAAATTATATTGTGTAGTATTTATTTATATATTGTATGTATTGTGTATAGTATATATTTATAGCTGTAGGTATATATTATTTTTAGGTATATCTAATTATATATGACTTTAGATTAAGACTTCACACATTCTTCTTTTGCTTCCTACACACTATGGTCTACATTTCTTTTTGATTTCTCCTTTCGCAGGTCTGCTGGAAGAAATTTCTTTAGAAATAAGCAGTACCTTTGTACTAACGTCTCTTATGTATTATCTTTTTCTGTTATTTTTGTGTGTACATAAATTGTAAATAAATAAATAAAATACGAGTATCTTATTTTATTTTAGTACGAGTATAATTCCAAACACGTGTCTAGTATTTTTATGTAAAGAATCTATGTACAAAATTATCATAATTGTAGAATGAAAAATCACAAAGTATACCAAATAATACACCGCCATTCAGACGATTGAGGGGTGGTTTTGCACTTGCAGTCTTGCACCTCCTGTTTGATAGCGCCTAACACTCGCTATGACCTGCCGTGACCTGTGTTGTACTTTATGTCGGTTATGTCCAACTTATGACCTTTGTAAATATTTTTAGGAAAATATCCATTTATGTTACTGATTCTGAACAAACCGTATTCAGGTTTCGCATAAACTAAAAAGTGGCTTTTTAATAAGTTTTATACTTTCAAACTACTCACCTCTGTAATTGGAAAGCACGCTGCCCATTTTATAAATGTTAGTCAAAAACAACTAGTTACTACTACATCAAAATCAAATAGGTACAGTTTTTCTGTTAAACACTTTCAATCAATGAACGGTATTCCCAATCTAAATTCCACGGGCGCTCTCCACCTACGAAACTAAATCACTTGCACCAAACTTAATCAAAGTAATTCCCAATTTAATTAATGGAATGCAAGTCCCATTACTTGCTTACATCCAATCAATTTGATGCTGAAGGACAATTTATTTTACAATAGAGTGAGATTGGGTGCTGATCGAGTTCCCCTAGTACCAGGAGTGCAGGGCGATAAGGAGATTATACGTAATGTGTCGAGATGAGCTATGGTGGAGATGGATTAGAGTTTTTTCGTGCCAAGTGTCGAGTTTATTGACCCAGGGAAATTAGTATCCTCTATACAATCATTTAAAGTTAAGTCAAGTTCCTTAAGTTCTTTGGGCATATTACCCGTAACGAGGACTCGATGGAACGATTGGTGGTACAGAGGAAGTGAGTAAGGGCAAAAGGTCACGTGGACACTCTCCAACACGGTGGACGGCTCTCATCAAATCGGTGACACACTGCAGCGTTAATGAAAACTCCCAAGCTACCAAACAGCCTGCTGCATGGCGTCGTATCGCGAGAGAGGCGGTGGCGTGACACGAACACTCTGTCAAGAGTGTATGACTTAAAAGAAGATACAATCAATAAGCATAAGCATAATATGCATTTTAATGTCCCCACTACTGGGCAGGCATCCTCTCTAGGAGAGGTAACGTTCCACCACGCAGGCCCAGTGTGGGTTGGTGAATAAAACAATACTATAATTCATCATTTTTTGGATACAAAATTAAATTTAATGTTCCTTGGCCCAGTAGTGCAGACTGTGCGTTGATGTACGCCAGTCAGTCAATTTCTTCTTTTAATATAGATTATTAAAATATTTAATAATAATATGCCACAACCATCACACAACGCCGTCTAGTCCCAAGCTAAGCTTGTGTTAAGAGAACTAGACAACTGATAAACATACTTAAATATTTCTATAAACATACCTACATATTATAGATAAATTACACCCAGACACAGAACAAATGATCATGCTCATCACACAAACATTTTGTCCTAAGTGGGAATCGAACCCACGACCTCCGGCATAGCAGTCAGGGCCACTAACCACTAGACCAACAGACCAGTCAAAATTGATAAATATAGAAGAAATATTTTATAGTCACACACAGGTAGTGGGATCTAAAATATAAACTACTTTCAGGAATTTTAAGATCCGATAAAAGATGAAAATATTCTCGTACTTTATAGATAGTAGAATTTACTATTTCTAAAATATTCAACAATAAAATGCAGCAAACTGTTTTAAGATCTATTATCTGTAAAAAAATATCACCGACTAAGTAGCTTCTACCAGCGGCTTTCTCCGCGTGATAAACAGAAAATGTGTAGAGCAGCATTCTACTAATGAAAGAATTTTAAAAATAGTATTAGTAGTTTCAGAGATTTTCAGAGACCACTGTTGGACTTAGGCCTCCCCCAAGTGCCACTACAATTAATAGTTATGTACGCCTCCACCCACCTCACGGATTCCAATCCCATGGAGTCCAACACCTCTTTATAATAAAACTTGCTTTTACCTACACAAAATACAGCCTGTCACTCAGGAATAAAGCAGCTTTCTAGGTCTTCCAGACCCCCTACAAAACAAAAAAACAAACTTTACCTCTTTATAATATTAGTGCAGAGTCTGCACTGCAGACTAGTGTAGATAAAATAATACAAAAAAAAAAATCTCTTTATAATATTAGTTGTAAATCTTATTCCCAGAAATCGTATTTCCATAACTTCTTACTGCTCATTAGGACTTATTTTCACTCCTGTTCGTGTTTCATCCTTGTCTATGGCATGAAGTATCTCACTTTGAAACACAAACAAATCCCCGTCGTCATCGATGAGGATGAAACGTAATTCTCTAGAAAACGAATCAATGTGAAACTATAATGTATTACATTAGTTCAAAGGCTGGATGCAGCCGTGCCTTCGCCCGAACGTGACCTAATTTAGAAGAAACAAAGCGATCCCAAACGACAATATTAATCTTAATTCTAAACAAACAAAAACAAACCCTAATACTTTAAGAATAACGTTTGTTTCAACCAAAAATTGAGATTTGTTCCTCAATTTTGCAAAACCTCTGCTAAATACTAATGATTTAAACGAAAACAACCCTTATACTCAAGTATTAAAGAGCTGCTTGAGTGTAAATGAAAAAATCGTCGGTACAGTTTCAAGACAACAATACAATTTCAGGTTTTTAACGGATATTGGGATTTAAGTCTAAGGAATAAGGTGTATATTAGACGCAAAATAAAATTGGCGCTGACGCCATGGATTCGATAAGGCCCTTGGTTTCAATCATTGGCAGAATAAAATTCGGTATCTTCTATTTCGTTTTTGTTTACTCGATTTTGAGTTGAGACGTGATTTTGAATATTTTTACTACAATGAACAAGAAAGATCTGAGGTCAATACATATCACATTATTTTATATGGCGTTATCGTGAAAGAGGAAAATTACGAAACAATAAATTTCCATTTTCCTTTTCCCATGCACTCCTGAATAATGTAACTATAAATGAAACTACGTAACCAAGACTTCAGGAACGGGAGCGATAGTATCGATGCGATAGGCAAAAATATTCAAGTTTTCCACTTACCTGAAAGCACCACCATTTTAATAATAAAAATCTAATTCGCCCACAAAATGACCAGTAAAACCTAGCTACCTGAATACTGGGAGCTTCCTTTATATAACAGCTGAGGAAGAAACGCCGTGTCAGCACATAATACATCTTAGTGCGAGCGCAGTCGGTCCGGTCGTGTCGTCTCTTCGCTGACTTGCACTTCTACATACATCTCTTAGAGGGGTATGGGCGCCTGGTAGCTCGATGTTGTACGAGGAGTGTTTGGGCTGCGTACATATTGGTTCAAGCTGTAGGTACACATTTTGAAACCCTTTGCTAGACATTAGACTGTTTATTTAGTCGTCAAAATTGAGTTTTGTTTATCATGGACTATTTTGAGCGGGTGACATTCATATCTGTCTGCAAGTTAGATATTTACTTAGGTTTCCAACTTCTAGCTTCTACCATGTCTGCACTGGATGAAAATTGTCCTATGTGTTTGCATACCAATTCAAGCCACTAATTAAATGTAATTTGTTATTGTGCCAGACCAGTTTTGAATTTATAATAAGCACATATGGACGTTGCTCAATAAAGTACCGATTCCTAATGGTTACGGATTTTAGATGGCAGACCCGCCATAAAAACGAAAGGTACTGGCCGTGTCACGGAAAAACAAATGGCGTTCGCTAAATCTATCCAGGTCACTCCAGAAATTGCTTCTGAAAACCTTATAACGTTAGCTCAAGAATAATTCAAGAGAACTTAAACGTGAATGGCTCTGAAGAGTCTCTGATGACCTGGTACTACTGCAGTGCTATGTCAGAACATAATCCGTCTTATTGCGAGCTCGCAGCTGACTTGCAGTTTCAACCGAATAACTCTTTAGATGGCATGCATGCCTGGTAGATTTAGTTTTGGAGTTTGCTGAGTAATGTACAATATTTCATACTGGTTTATTAATAAGTCGTTCTGTATCTGTAGATAATATTTTATTGCTTTTCAAGAAATAGGGATATTTTGCTTGCAATTTTAGGTTCTCACAAGATGTGAATATGGAACACTTTTGTTTACATCGTTCAATCTGGCTGCAAGATTCGTTGGGTCAGCCTCCAGTTAAATCGTATGCAGTTGAGTACCATTCTTTTACATGAAACGACTGCCTATCTGACCTCCGCAACCCAGTAACTGGGTAACAACTGCCGGGCCAACGGCTTAATGTACTTTCCGAGGTACAGAGAAATCTCGATATAATTATATTATGATAAGTATCTTCGTCGTTCTGTGAATGGGTGCCTGTTATTATTTTAGCCACGAACTCTTCGTTCCAATTTTTGAATTCGGAATTATTGTTTCAGTAAAACATTTTCATACTAGAATTTTGAGTGGCACTCACAAAAAAAAATATTTTACTGCTTTCACACATTTTTATTGAAGCAATCGGTCACTGTATCAATTGAATCTATGTATATAAAATATACATTTGTATGGCGTATTTTGATAGCGTATGCTACAGAGCGCCTATCGGCGATCACGTACGAACTATTATGTCTAAATTTTATCCAATAACTGAAATATTGGAGGAACGTGACGTCTTTTTTAGGCAGCCATTACTTTTTGCTTGTACGCGAAAAGTGGATTTTTATTGTGTAGTTGTGTTGTTGCAGTAGGTCAAGTTGGATTGTGATTTAGAGTTTAGTCTTAATCAAATTAAGATGGCATGAAAAACGCAAACAGCACTGAACGTCTTTTGGAAATTATTCCAAAGGAACATATTCCAGGGGTTTTAATTATCCACTGTTATTATTATAGGACAAGTTTTAACCGTGACTTACTAGTTGTGTACCAAAGTTCAGCTATTCGAGAATGAAGAAGTAACAAACATAGATACACTCACAAATTTTACAATATTAACGTGATTGATACCTAAAAAAAAGGTTAAAAAAATATCACTGAACAGTTCAGGTAATCAAACACCACAAAACGGTAAATATTTACATTTATTAAAAAAGTTAAACAACAATCAATTTCACCCCTTCACACGCTATTACACCCTCAACCCACTAAAAAACGAATTAAATTTACTTCCCGACGTATGTTGGAACAAGCTTTATGTATTCATCCCTTGATAAACTGCGCCCATTACAAAGAAAAATATTCCCTCTCCTCTTTTTTAATTTAATCAAAATTATATGAAAATGGTCGACCAAAATTTATTTACCGTTCGAAATTTTCATTTGAACCTTATTTTGATTGAGGGAAGGTCGTGTTTTTGTTTTGTTAAGTGCAAATTTTGCTTGTTTGTTAGAAGGGCGATCGCGAATCAGTCTGCAGTACGAACCTCTGAAAAAAAAACAAAGATTGTACTGAAAAAAATGAACAGACGCGGTAAATGTTGTGGAAAGAGGTCTTGTATTAGTAAATTAAACTTGAAAACAGATTGAGTAAATTGAGTGTTTTTTTTCTCTTAAAAAGGGTAGACACAGTAGAGAAAAAAAGATACTATTAAGTCTTCCTTATCCTAACTAAAAAGGCAATTAAAAATAAACTTACCGATCGAATTTCGATTATGGTGCCCAATTGCAAGAGAGATTAGCCAAGAACGCAAGAGACATTGTAGTGCACAAATGTGTGCACAAACACAGGTGCATTTTTTATTCCTTTACTCGCATAGCGCGATGAGACGGAACTCCAATACTAGCCAGCAGAAATCAGGCGGAGGACCAATGACTTTACATGTTTTCCGAAACACAGGGCTTACATCACCAACTTCCAAACTGCGGGCTGCTAATGAAAAGGCAAAGTTATTACTATGCTAAACATTACAAGTGTTATGTTATATAAGAGTATCCAATAAGGATTAATAAAAAGCCCCTTAGATTTCTTCCCATTCCTAAATGAAAATAATGTTTCTACGAAGGTCCTCCAAAGTGGGGCACACCTCCACCGTATACTCTACTGTGTCTATCGGGCGATCCTCACCATGGTTTGTATTTTTTTACGTGTGAAAATCATCCAATTACCTCTCTCACCCTTGGGTGGAGTGTGTCAGACTTTTACTGACTAAAACCACACCTGTGTTTTTCAGTTTCCCTTTGCGTTCTAGGACTACGGGTATCTTCTTTAGAAATTTCCCGCGGTCCTAGCTAATGGGTATCAGTACTGCTGGGCCCCCACAGTTTGCTGACATCTCTTTGAGAAGTGCGTGGATCACTACGCGCTCGTCACGACTGGGCTCGGTCTGGTTAATTAACGGATAGCCACGTGCTTCACAATGGTGATCTGGGTGAGGCAAAACTGTGGTGCAGTTTATGCGTGTACCTACCACACGCCTGACAGTCCAATATGTAGGTTTAAACTTCAGAAATTTGTGCTAAGCTACTAAGGTAATTTAGTACATTTAGCAGCGTGTAATTGTCACTTCTCACAACACATCCGGTTCTTAACAAGGCTTCCAAACAACGCAGAAAAACATTTGCTCGACCCGCGGCTAACCACGACCCGAAAAAGTACAAAAAACAGAATTGAAACATTAAAAATATCTCTCTCCGCTTAAAACGGCAAGGGTGTAGGCGTTATCAGGGGGAGTAAATAATGAAAAACATCCCTTATAAATGAAATCAGACCGGGCCGGTGATGTTGTTCTGACGGACATACCTATACGCAGACTTAATTGATGTACCCATGTATATTAAGCTGAATTCAAACGAGTATAGTCTGTCTAATAAGTCAACCGACTTAGGAATTTTGTATTTTTTTTTTAATCATTTAAAAAATACTTATATTCGATACTTTTCATAAGGTTCTTCTGTTAGTAAACAATGATCTCTATCTCGCAATCAACCTTGATTATTGAACCCGTTTTGACTACATCAGATTTAATTGAATCCTAATAATTACCCAAGTCGTTTAACTTATTAGACAGACTCTACTAGCAATATTGATAACCAGCATTTTTGTCCACGTGAAGCTAGAAAACATATCGCTTACTAGCTTTTGCTCGCGACTTGGTCCGTGTGCTAAATAACATACTGGTATCCAGCATTCAGTTTGGGATTATTGGATCACCCAGAACAGTACAAATTGTCCTTGTAATTACATTTACACAGAATTATTTGTAAAGCACTGGTAACCTCGCAGGACTATGATACTATACTAACATCATAAACAACTACATTTCTTCTAAGACTTTTAAAAATTTCTAATTTTTGGAGTTCCTTATCGCGCGTTGTGTAAGGGGGCTAGACGGAAAAAATTCTCACGAAAAGTTGTAACGACACTTTTTGCACTTTTTTTTTATGTTTTTGGCTTGGAAACTAAATCTTTATCTAATAATGGAAATTCAAGATGGCGGCTGCAATAAATTATCAACTTTTTCGATATGGGTATCGTTTTCATGGTTTTCGAGGGTGTTGAAACCGATAGCACTGTCAAAATATAAATCCAAGATGGCGGCTGCAAGAAATTATCAAATTTTCCGTCATGGGTGTCGTTTTCATAGTTTTCGAGGGTGTTGAAACCGATAGTACTGTCAGAATGTAAATACAAGATTGCGGCTGCAATAAATTATCAACTTTTTCGATATGGGTGTCTTTTTCATGGTTTTCGAGGTTGCTGGAGCCGATAGAGCTGTCAAAATGTAATTCTCTCAATTTTTTCTCGAAGTTCCTTATCGCGCGTTGTGAAAGGGGGCTAGACGGAAAAAATTCTCACGAAAAGTTGTATCGACACTTTTTGCTATAGTAAGCTATTGTAAGCCGTGTGGCGTGCGCATGTTTCTCTGTCTGTCTCTCTCTCTCTCTCTTATATATATATATATATATGAACTTCGTTCCATCCGGGTGTCCCTTGACACTTCTCAATTTTTTTATTTCATCAGACGTTCTAAATATTACGAAGTCTATACGAAGCAAACTATAGTACAATAGTAATAGGGAGCGACGATCGGGCGGCGGGGTGCTTGGTGCACTTGCGTCGCGTCATACAGACGTATTTGATTTATGTTTTGTAAAAAGCCATAGAATAAAAGTTGTTGTTAATTATGTTAGTAATACAGTCCTGCAATGTTGATAGTGTTTTACAAAAATAACTCTGTATACAGACAATTCAATTAAACTTTTAAGTTTCGAACTGTAGTGACATCTATGGCGCCACATTTGAACGGTTATTAGAGTTTTCCGCGCGATTTAAACATATCCATACAACAGCTTGATATCATCTCGCGGGTAGTTGCTCAAACCAAAACCATAACACTCGTCTAGTCGGAGGATAATAGTACTTTACACTATGTTCCTTAAACTTCTTAAGAAAGTTGACATCGTAATACTCGAATAAATGTAGCATGCAGTATGGACATCATCGTTTTTAAAACATGCTTTATGGTAACTCTGTGTTCCTAGTACACACATCGATAATGTTTTATTCAGGATATTTCCTAGTAGGTGGGGCAAAATTCATCAGTTTATGTGGTTAGTGTGTGTAATTAATTTACCGATGTCCAATAAGGTGAGCGGGGAAGTCTGTTGGAAGTCAGAGGGCTGGGCTGATGGAGGATGATAATGATGAAAAACCAGGATGGAATGATTTGACGTTATATTAAATTCAACAGTATTTGCAACCTATTTTAGTTTCATGACGTATCCATACAGTAAACAGACCGACAAAACAAAGAAGATAAATAACCAGGGTTGTCAGATATAGTTGAAGTTTTCATGGTAAACCGATGGATGGATACAGATGAGTTTTTATTTTATTTATGAGTTCTTTATTTCATTTGTGTCCATCTAACGGTTACTGGACAACCCTGGTTATTTATCTGATTTGTTGACTGCACGTTTCACACTTACATTTATTCTTAAAATAGATAAATATTTATCTCCATTTTATTTTATTTTTTTCTTTTCTCAGGTAATGTCTTCATATCTACGTAATTCATTTTGGCGTCAGTCGTAAACCCGTAACAAGTAAGTTAATTTTTCTTTTATATCATGTTTGAGTAAAAGTAAATATATTAATAGCCCATCAAAATTTCAATTTGACTAAATTTTCTAGAAAAAATATTATATTATCAGCAACTTTGCCCTTCTAAAAGTAGTAAATCCCAAATGAATAAAATTGTATAAAAAATATCCTACGTCTAAGATATGGTCTATATGCATATTGCCTAGTTTCATTCAAATTCCTTCAGCTGTTTAAGAGTGAGGAGGGGAGTAATAAACTCACACACACACACTTTTACTTTATACTGTCAGTGTGAGTCACCTGTAAGTATACTCGTAATATTAGTGTGATGGCAGTAATGACTGTTAAAAGTCCAGAATGTCTATATTGCCCACTTGACATTTAAATTTTTCGTTGACAGAATTTCACTTTGTGTTATCTTAATGAGCCTACCACTCACACAAGCTTCACCACAGTTTTGCCTGCGCACTCCGGTTTGTATATAGAACACCGTGTAAAACTGTATCATCATCATCATCAGCCTTATTAATGTTCCCACTGCTGAGACTCAGGCCTCCTCTCTAGGCAAGGGAACGGGCCGTAATCCACCACGCGGGCCCAGTGCGGGTTGGTGAATGTCACACGTCTTCGAATTTTATAAAACTAAATGAGTTTTACCAACTACTCACTCGATGTTCCCTTCACAAACCTACCTGCGGAAGCAAAACTGTGGTGAAGCTTGTGTGTGCCATAAAAGCACACGACAGCGAGGTGATCGGACAACACTCTCCATCTTCCTACACTTTATGACACCCTGGTTCTCCCTACTTTCCAAAACACGCTGTACCCAAATCTTTATCGCTTCGACCAGCGTTCGATGCGGTGTGACGTAGTGCGTGATTCGGAACGGTTCACCCACGTTTCAGCCCGGTTTTAGTCGCCATTAAAGTACAATAACATCTTGTTTGTGTGGTGTTTGTTATAAGAAGTAGCGGGAGCGGTATTCGATTACGTAAACGATATTTTAGATATCAGTCAGTGTCATTTTAGATATTTTAAATAAAAAAATAAAAAAATAATTGGACTTGAAACACAATAAAAAGTACAACTGAGTATGTGTAATAAGTGCTACTGTAACTGTTCTAATACGGTTGGGTTAGGTTAGGTTAATCGTATGAGAACAGTAGCACTTTAATAATTTAAATTTTAATGGCAACTAGCCTAGTTGCCATTAAAATATAATTAGTCCGTATTTTAGATTATTCAAAAATAAGGGACACGTATTTTTTTATTTGTAAATTAAACCAAAAATGACAAAGATATAGACCATTAAAGTTACGTGTAACGTCACGCCGTGCTGCATTTTTTCGCACGGGGTGACGTCACACGTAATTTTAAAGGGCTATGTCTTTGTTATTTTTTGTTTAATCGAAAAAAGAAAAAATATGTGTCCAATATTTTTTTATAATCTAAAATACGGACTAAATAAAATGTAATTATTTTGACTCTGGAAACTACCCTATTATTATGAATAAAACTATTTATTCATTTAAAAATAATGTGTACAGTTAGACAGACGAGAAACCAAAAAAAAAATTGGTATAGAATCCGTACTGTAATTTAACCTATATAATCATTTAAACGATAAATGATATTTATTTTGCAAATAGATTTTATAAATACTTGTACTCGTCAATTTTTAAATCGGCTTAAACTAAATGAGGCTGATGATTCCTAGCTGACTACCTTGAGGAGAACCACTTAAACTAACTCAGGGATAACATATAGTTAGATACAACATTCCAATGTAACTGATTACGATGAGAAATATTTCTATGAAAACGTACGTGAGTACATCCTATGGGCTTGTATCTCACCTGATGGAAAGCGACAATGAGGTCGAAGATGGATCGCGTTCACATAGAAGTAACCTATACACTCTTGACTTCTTTAAGTCTTCTTCAAGACTTATTTATTTCTTTAAGACTTCTGGGGATCTTCACCCCCAAGTTGTAGCTATCAGGAAATACAGGCTCTTGCAGAGAAATCCACTCTTTAGGCGTGTTGTTGCAACACGCACAATTAATGTGTTCTCAAAACGTTTTGTGCGTATAAGTGGGATACCTACCATCTACGGGTGGCATATCGCCGTACGCCTGGTGCTCCGATGATGTAACGGAATTATTTCTTATTTTATTATCAAAATTATATTAATATTTCCCCGCCATCGCTTACTCATCTTACTTGCACCATATCCTCTTTGAGTTTACACAGTGAATGTAAGTGATGGCCTGTACAAACGCGCCGCGCCACAGATCTACCATAAGACCTGCCTCGAGACGTTACCTCGTGTGTGCACGTCATGCTACCCTTGTGCAGCGTTGCGATGGTGACGTGTTTACTTGGGAGCCTTTGCAGTAATTTCATTTTCTTCTTCGGTTCTTGATATATGTAAGGAATTGTGTGTGTCTGTGTTCAAGAGGAACTTAGCTGGATAGCAGTCACATACTGTGTATACTTTTTTTAATAAAAATATTTGGGAGTGATATCATCTAATGACTTTTTCAACACATTTACTCGCAAACCCGCTGTTATCCCACCGATTTTAGGCACGCAATAGACTGTTTTCGACACCAGCGCAGGTAAGTGCGCAAGCTCTCCTCGCCACAATGTTATTACATTTATCATATCAGGCTGGGACCACGTCGACCCCCACGAGTCGCCGTTCAACCCCCGTTTTTTAATTTTTTCGTGTGTTGAAAAAAATCGTTTGATACACGTGCAAAGTCACTGCAGCCCTCGGCTCCATAACACACTCGCCTATGGCTTGTGCGAATTCCGCCTCGATCGCAATCATAAACATTCTGCACCTGCATCAAAATGTACTATATCCGGGGCGACCGTTAGACCTTAACTGACTAAGACTAAAACCGGTCTAGTTATTATAGCCTTCTATCATTACCAGTCTAGTTATCATACTATCACACTCATATTTTAAAAGCCAAAGGTTTGTGAGAGTGCCTGTTTATGTATTTAGTACTTCAAAGTTTGTGGGTGTGTGTGTTTATTACTTCTTGACGCTCGAACAGATTTTGAAAAAACACGAGTAGACCATGTCCTGGAATAAAACATAGAATACTTTTAGTCTCGGGAAAGAAAAGGGAGTTAGTGATAGTTTGACGGGTGACAGGACAGAATGGAAGAAGAAAACGTGTTGCGCCGACCCCAACCCCCAAGTAATATAGGATAAGGGCAGGAAGAATAAGAAGAACTTTTAGTCTCGGGAGCATGTCTTTTGGGATCATTTTCTATTCCTACGCGTCAAGCCAAGCTAAGCAAAATGTTGCTTAGCTTGGCTATATACATTAACTTGTACATTAAAATACAACTGGAATTATAAGCATGGTGCTGGTATCAAATTGCAACAACCCTGGAAGAAGAATTGCTATCATTTAATGAAGAGTTCCATCATTCCAAAGTTGTATGGATAGATAATTTAGATATTAGTTCAGGAGTCAGGGCTTCAATTAGAAATGTATGAATCACCCTCAATAAGTTGATTAAATATTTTTATTATTACAATAGATATTTACAATGAAATCTATTTCAATAAAAATGACATTAAAAACTATACGAAACCTTCTCATGAGAGAAAAAATCGTTGGAAAAATACAAAAAAAACCGGCCAACTGCGAGTCGGACTCGCCCATGAAGGGTTCAGGGAACTTTGATCGATGTTTTAATAATAGTGTATTTTTTTAGACTTATGACGTATTTAAAAAAAAACTTCTTACTAGATCTCGTTCAAACCAATTTTCGTTGGCAGTTTGTACGGTAATGTACATCATATATTTTTTTAGTTTTATCATTCTCTTATTTTAGAAGTTAGAGGGGGGGGGACACATTTTACCACTTTGGAAGTGTCTCTCGCGCAAACCATTCAGTTTAGAAAAACATGATTTTAGAAACCTCAATATCATTTTTGAAGACCTATCCATAGATACCCACACGTATGAGTTTAATGAAAAAAAAATTTTTGAGTTTCAGTTTTAAGTATGGGGACCCCCAAAATTTATTGCTTTTTTTTCTATTTTTGTGTGAAAATCTTAATGCGGTTTACAGAATACATCTACTACAAAGTTTCAACAGTATAGCTCTTATAGTTTCGGAAAAAAGTGACTGTGACATACGGACGGACAGGCAGACAGATAGACAGACAGACATGACGAATCTATAAGGGTTCCGTTTTTTGCCATTTGGCTACGGAACCCTAAAAAGAAACATTCAGTCGAAATGAGAACCGCCTTTTTAAAAATAGTATCTAAGAACTGAAATGCGACTTCAGGGCAGAACTTGAAACTTAAGTGCAGTTTCAGTTTCCTTTGAAAACAAGCTCAGGCATCCTTTGACCACTTAGCTCTGTTTCTCATAGTTTTGGATTTTGCCTTGAAGTCCCGTCCCAATTAGATCGAAATCCAAAATTATTATCTTCGAAATGGTTTAGGGAATTTGGGTAATTAAGGGCCTAGAGAGAATGTCTAATATTTTCTGTTATGAGAAGTAAGATGTCTTAGAGCCCATGCCCACAGCGACTTTATGTAGCGATGCTGTAGCGCGTTAGTAGCATAGTATTTGAGAGCAGTGGTGATGAAATAAATTACACAAAGTAATACGCCTGGCTGGGTTTGAACCCGCGACTTACAACTCGTAAGTCGGGGCCGTTACTACTTGGCCTCCAGTGCTCTCAGTGTTAGCAGCGCGTTGGCATTTTTTCTATAGCGCTTGCAAATGCGACTAACGCGCGTTAGTAGTGCTGCTGTCGCGCGCTTACATCGCTACAAAAAGTCGTCGTAGACATCAAGCCTTATGCTTAAGTCAAACGCAAACCATGTCTCGTGTCTGTGAAGTTTCTGCTCATATAATTTTTACTTCAACTTTTCAACGAGACAACTTTTTAACAATCCCGCATATAATTCTTATGAGAACGCGGTAACCTGCTTGCCTTACAACAAACTTTCAAACGAAAATACTCTATATTCTTTAAGACAAACGGCCTGTAATTGCATAAACAGATTAGTTAGAATCTGATACAGAAATATGAACTGTACGAGTCGGAATTTGAGGTTCAAAATTGATTGGTGATATAAGAGTGTGTTTTCAAACAATCGTGGGAATTTTTCTTGCTATTGTTTTTAAACTCTCTACGTAACCTTAGGTTCATTTTGGTTCACTGAACCTGGGCCAGTCGACTGTGACAGAATACATGCAGTTTTTGCTAAACGATAGATAGCTCTTTTGTATAGAAAGATGGTATAAAACTTTATTAGTTATGTTAATGTGCATGGGAAAGCTGGGTTTATCGCTAAAGAAGTAAATTAATTTCTTGTCTTATTCAATTTTCTTGTTAAAAATACGAAATATGTGTGATAATCGCATCTAACGTGAGTAAGAATTAATTGTTTTTTTTTTTTTGCTGTTTGTTTTGAAATTCTTATGTCTATGCGTGTTTAGATATATCTAAAGTAATCGCAAAATCATATGAATAAATAAAAATGCTCAATCTACATTTATCTCATCACCAGCCTTTTTAATGTTCCCACTATTGGGACTCAAGCCTCCTCTCTAGGAGAGGGAATGGGCCGTAATCCACCACGCGGGCCCAGTGCGTGTTGGTGAATGTCACATGTCTTCGAATTTTTGGTTCTAGGACATGTCGGTTTCCTCACGATGTTTTCCTTCACCGTTTTGAGAGCAGTGGTGATGAAATGAATTACACATGGTTATGAGCCTGGCTGGGTTTGAACCCGCGACCTACCACTCGTAAGTCGGGGCCGTTACCACTCGGCCACCACTGCTCTCTACACACTACATTTATCTACACTAATATAATAAAGAGGAAAGTTTGTTTTTTGTTTGTAGGAGGTAATCTCTGGAAGTACTGGTCCTATAGATAAATTTTTTTCACCGATAGAAAGCTGCTTTACTCCTGAGTGACATAGACTATAATTTATGTATATGGGCGAAGGTGCTGGCAAAAGCTAGTAGAATATACAGTCAAAACTAAATCTTGTCAAAGTTACAAATTTTAAAGATTTTTTCTCTACAATGGAACATCAACCAAAACTTTCACATTACTTTCCAGTTATATTTTTTTATGTTTATTTATTTATTTATTTATTGCCAATTTACACTAACAGTTACAACTAGATCTATCATTACAATACCAGCGCTACGTAATTACAAATCTTTTATCTATCGCAATATATGCAGACATAAAAAGTTATTTTTGACTTCACACAGGAAAAAACGGAACCCTTCAACTTCAACTCTTAACTAATGGCCTTTGTGGAAGAGACACCACAATTTTGCCAATAACACGTGCGGACTGTTAATAAACCATCAAACGTTGGTGGAGAGCATTTAACGTGAATTAATAGTAAAAAATTATCTTTCTTTTTATTGAATTGAAAGTAGAAAATAAAAGAATTTCTTCGCAGATATAGACTGACAAGTGGCAAGTCCTATGACCACAGATTATGACCTAAGATAACTTTGTTGTCCATCCGTCCGGTCCTTCTGTCTGTCAAGACCCTTTATTTCAGAATCGCGTGGAGTTATCGAGTTGGTATTAAAACCATATACTCAAGTCTGCGTCTTGAGCTGTAAAAAAATCAAACTTGTAAGTTAACGAGAATAAAAGATACTTTGGTTTATGTGACAAAAACCGAACATTTCGACACTCTCGAGGGAATTTTTAGGTTACGTCCCGTTAACCTAGAATTCAGAAAGGCATAAAGCAATGTCTTATAGCACAAGTAAAGAAATAAATCTGAAACTATAAGTTGGTTGTTACGTCACAAGAAAATACTTTTTTGCGATTCGGAAAAATCTTCGTAACTCAATTCGGGAATTGAACTGTTTTCATAGGTAAGTTTGTACGGAACCCTCACGGCGCGAGTCCGACTCGCACTTGGCAGTTTTTTTTACTATATTTCTCACCTGATGGAAACTAACGATGTGGTCGACGATGGAACTTGCTTGCCTAGAAGAAACCTATTTTAAGTCAAGAGGACTTATTTGATACACGTGTAATATTTGCTGATTTAAGTGCATAATATGGTTACAAACAAAAAACAACACAAAACAATAAAGAACAAAAAACAACAAAGAACACACAACATAGAATTAAGAATTAGGAACATGACTTGAAGAAATTCTGTTTCTAGAAGGTAAATGATAAATGATTTTTTTCTTTGTTCTTCAAACTTCTGTACTCCTGGTGTAAGGAACAGGCTGGTTTCAACCACATGATACACGTGCGATGTTCACAGACGTACGTGTATCATGTGGCTGAAAGTGACTCTGTCTCTAGAAGATTTTGCTTTATTCTTCTTTGAGGTAGCATCAATTTCGTGGCATACAGTTACAAATAATATGCTACAAACATAGGTACTTCAAACAACATAATAATATTTTTTAGTTTACGCAAAACCTGAATACATTTTTTTCAGAATCAGTAACTGAATCCCAATCCAATAGTTTTGTACACCATGTTATATTTTTACCCAAAAATAATTAAGATGGTTACAAGTTGGGCACCACCGACACTAAGTACAACATAGATCACGGCAGGCATGAAGCGCCAGCAAAGCTGGTTGCAAGAGCAAAACAACGCCTCAGTCGCCTGAATAGCCCGATGACTGTGTTTTTTCTGACTTATAACTAAACAACAACAACACAACAACAACAACAACACAACAACAACAACAAAAACAAGCCAACAACAGCGACAAGCTTATAACTTTGTGATTTTTCATGGTACAATTATGAAGTTTTGTTGCTAGATTCTTTACATAAAAATACTACACACGTATTTCGGATATTGTATATAATAAAAGTAATGTTGTATTAACTCTTACTTATTGTATAGTTTTTAACTATCAAAGTTACTAAAGTTTAAATTCTAGTTAAATAAGTACAAAATTCTATTGTTAAACGATGACTGATAAAAAATCGAGGTACCTGTTTTCAGAAAACAATGAAAATAAGTAGATTATATATTATTATATATGTATAACACTAGCTTTTGCCAGCGGCTTTATTTACGTGAAAGTAGATTTTTCATACAAACTTTGAACCCTCGTTTTCATCAGGTGGTGTACTAATCAAAGTTTCTCTTTTTTAACCGACTTCGAAAAAGACGAGGTTTTATGTTCGGCTGAATGTATGTTTTTTTTTTATGTATGTTCAAAGATAAAGAGTCAATTGTGGACCGATTTTGAAAATTATTTTTTTGATTGAAAGGTTATGCTTCCAAATTGGTCCCATAGAAATATTGTTATGATCTTTTTTTTTTTTTATTAATGATAGGCTTGCGTTTGACCACTATCTCACCTGATGGTAAGCGATGATGTGGTCGACGATGAGGCACGCTTGCCTAGAAGAAACCTATTCAATCTCGACTTAAAGAGTCCTAAGTTGTAGCTATCAGGAAACACAGATTCCGGCAGGGAATTCCACTCCTTGACTGTACGCACAATAAATGTGTTCGCAAAACGTTTTGTGCGTGTGGGTGGGATGTCTACCATGTACCAGTGGCGCAACGTTGTACGTCGTGTGGTCCGATGATGGAACGGACTTGGCGGAATTAGATTGTGCAATTCCAGTGCACACTCCCCGAAATGTAAACGATAGAAAACCGTCAGACTAGCAACACGGCGACGATGGTCAAGGCTTTGGAGCTTCGACTCTACAAGTGCATCATTGCCGATGATTCTCTTGGCTCGCCTCTCAATCGACTCCAGCGCATCAAGCTGGTATTTGGCAGATCAGCCAGTTGAGCCTTTGCGTCGATGTATGAGTCGAATTTGATCATGAACTTAAGATATGGAACAGAACTCCTCATAGGATCACAGCAGAACTATGGTTACAAGTAAAGTTGCTTTATTTATACGTGTAGTCGATGACTGACTGACAGAAAAGGGGGGGAGAAAAGGGGGAGCCAGAAGGTATATTAATGTAATCTAACCGTGTTTGGGATTATTAGAATCGTTATGGGATGCACTGTGGCTATAAGTTATTTAAGTTTGTCTGAGGGGTATTTTTTAGTGGTGGTACCATAACTAAAAAGTGTAAAACAAAAAACTTTTTACAAAAAAAAATATAACCGACTTCAATGTTAAAAAAAACACTGAAAAGTATAAAATAACTTTAATTTCGGAAGTCGGTGTTAAATAACGAAGAGACAAAACTATTATAGAAACACCGACTTCCGAAATTAAAATTATTTTATACTTTTCAGTGTTTTTTTTTTTAACACTGAAAAGTATAAAACTGTAGGTTATATTTTTTTTTCTGTAAAAAGTGTTTTTATACATATAGACAAGGTTTTTAGTTTCACACACATTCACAGAATTTCTATAAGAACAAAATAAAAGAAACACTAAAATGCAATGAAATACTTACCGAATGAATCCACGACATAAGAAACTATTGAAACATAAACCAAATGAAGAATTTGCGAAAATAACAAAAACTATATGACTCACCACTGCGCCAGACGTATTTACTTGCACCTTGCAAAGATAAGGTTTTTATACCCATTTTTTTATTTAAACTAAGAGTTTTAAAGTTTGAACAAAAACAGGATGTTTTATTTCTGGAGTAGGTATTGAAGACGGGATTATTATTATTATTGATCGGTTATATAACTATGTTGAAAGTTTTGTGAAAGGTTTATTTGTTTTCTTCTGTTATTATTATTGATTAGTAAATGATATTTATTTTACAAATTGGTTCAAAAATAACCAAGAACCAAACATTTAAACAAGATTAGATAAGGCCGGTGTTTCCTAGCCGTAATGTAGTGTAATGATGATGATGATGATTAAAGAAAATTTTTGTTGACAATTTGGGGTTGAAAATCATTGAATACCTTCTCCCGCTCCGGGTGGAGTAAGAGGGACTGTCAGGCTTTTTTCTAACTATAACCCATCTGTGTTTTTAGGGTTCCGTAGCCAAATGGCAAAAAACGGAACCCTTATAGATTCGTCATGTCTGTCTGTCTGTCTGTCTGTCCGTCCGTATGTCACAGCCATTTTTTTCCGAAACTATAAGAACTATGCTGTTGAAACTTAGTAAGTAGATGTATTCTGTGAACCGCACTAAGATTTTCACACAAATATAAAAAAAAGCAATCAATTTTGGGGGTCCCCATACTTAGAACTGAAACTCAAAATTTTTTTTTTCATCAAACCCATACGTGTGGGGTATCTATGGATAGGTCTTCAAAAATGATATTAAGGTTTCTAATATCATTTTTTTCTAAATTGAATAGTTTACGCGAGAGACTCTTCCAAAGTGGTAAAATGTGTGTCCCCCACCTGTAACTTCTAAAATAAGAGAATGACAAAACTAAAAAAAATATATGATGTACATTACCATGCAAACTACCAACGAAAATTGGTTTGAACGAGATCTAATAAGTCGTTTTTTTTTAATACGTCATAAATCTAAAAAAAATAAATTATTATTAAAACATCGATCAAAGTTACAACGAACTTCAAGAAATTTTATATTATGTTACTTGCTGCTACGGAACCCTCCATGGGCGGGTCCGACTCGCACTTGGCCGGTTTTTTCAGTTACCATTTGTTTTCCAGGGCCACGGTGGCTCTTTCAAATAATCCCGCTTTTGTTGGAACTGAAAAAGCATCATCATGTATTTTTCTTTCTGTAAAAAGAATAAACCGGGCATCAACGGCAGTGTAGATATTTTTACGGAGAGTAATTACTATTATTAAAATATACAACATCAATTTTGTACTAATATTACACAAAATATAGATCAGATATTACTAGATTTATTAGAACTTTAAGAGTAGTTTCCACGTTTCAGCAGTATTATTTAATGGTATATTTTTCACCCACCACTTTCACACTCACACCACTCACCACACTATGCCACACACACTCACTCACTCACACTGTGGAGCTGTTGTGCCACGCGTCACAGGCTCGATTTTTACTCGGAACAAATATTGTAAGACCTAAAGATAATTGATTCTAATCAGAGCCTTGTATACATAACAAGAACGTAGGCAATATTTAATTTGAAAAACAAAAACAAATACCGATACCGTCAGCAGACTTTAAGTCTCCGTCCATAATAAGTTAACGATGCAATATCACCTGCACTTCCTCTCTAATTTACTCAGCTGTTTACAAATTTCCATTGTTTTTGAAGTACTCAAAGTAGAATTTACATATTAGTTAAGTCATTATGTACATATTAAAAACACGTTTATACACGCATATTAAATACACGTGCAAAGGTAATGCACAATGAATTTTTGTATACTTCAGTTCCAGAAACATTCAAATGAATACCTATTTACCTTAAATGCAATAAAAAATAATATTTTTTTAAATATATTTTTTTATGTAACTATTATTATAATTCTGTCTGTAAAAAATCGCTTTTAGCGATAAGACCGCCCACTGTGACGCCTTATTAACCTTTCGAATACCGTAATTAGGGACACAATAGAAAAACGATGAGAGAGCAAACGCTGGAGTTCATTTTAATGAATTAAAAAAACATTGCAATGTATAATGATAACAATAAATAGGTAGGTACCCATTTATTTCATATAAAATCAGTAATAGGCTAAGAACTAGTATAAATTTATATTTATAAAAATGTGTAACAAAAATTTTTTTTTGCTTGTAACTAATCAAAATAATTATGGGAAAAAAAATGAAAAGAGTTGTGCCAATTTCTTTTTTTTTTTATGCCCCTGGGAGGTGAAGTGTAATAATATGTATTATCTCTTATATTATTAAGTATGCACACTCCTTTATACTTAATATGCTGAATTAGCACTATACCTCATAAGCCACATATCCATGTAACATTGATTGCACTCATTAAATAGTACTACAAGCATGTGGTTGTTTCCTTGAGAGCACCTCTTAGGAACCCCAACATTACACCCCAAGCCAAGTTGCAGACGTTTCGCTTGCGTCAAACGCTTCGAGTTGACCTTGCCGCCAATTATTTTGTTTTGACCACGTGACTGAGCGTTGAGGCGACGTCATTCCCGTACATTTGAAGCTTTCTACAAGCGTTAACTATTGCAGGTTAGCAACTTGGCTAGGACCCCTGGTGTACAATAAAGAATACATTCTATTCTATTCTACTCTATTCCTCTATTCTATTCACTATTTGTCATTAACAGCTCTTCTAGGTTTTTGTCCCGCCCGTCTGTACACTAAGACTTGTCATGCAAGTCGTTGGGCCGCTTTTTTTTACTCTACTACGGCAAAGCCAAAGGAGGGTTATGATTTTGACCGGCTATGTATGTATTATGTATGTATGTATGTATGTGAGTATGTTCATCTGTTCCCTTATAGCTCTTAATCTACTAATCAGAACTCGACTTATGAGGTATCGTTAGAATCGTCTTAATCGTCCGCTGCACATAGGCTACGTGACGTGTCACAAAACTCGATAAGGCGCTCTCTAGCGGACAAAAAGTAATGTGTTAAAAATAAAAATGGTGATAAATACGCCGTGTTTGGTATCATTTGAAACGGCTACACTTGTAAATTTCCAAAATATTGCTCAAATTTAAAGTGACGCCCTCTAGCGGACCAAAAGTAATGGGATTAAAATAAAAATGGAGATAAATACGCCGCATTTGCTATCATTTGAAAGGGCTTCACTTGTATATGTCCAAAATATTGCTCTTTAAAGTGACGCCTTCTAGCGAACAAAAATAAACGTGTTAAAAAAAAATTAAGATAAGTACACCGTGTTTGATATCATTTGAAATGGCTTCCCTGGTACTTATCAAAAAATATCATCAAAATTCAATGTGCCCTCTAGTGGACAAAAACTTTTGTGTTAAAATAAAAATAAGATGAATACGTTGTGTTTGGTATCATTTGAAAAGCCTTCACTAAATAGTATAATAGCACAGTGATTTAACACCAAAATTGTTTAAATAAAAAAAAAAGGATAAAACTAAAACCCGACTACGACAAAAAAAACGACGCCAAAAAAGTATGAAACAAGATTTTCAGGATGTTAAAATAAACAAGGTAACTGTAAAAACAAGAACAGAACAAAAAGAATAGCCGTAGTCACACGTTATAGGTACCAACCGACACTTTCATAATGTGTGACTGCAGCTTTTCTTTTTGATCTGTTCTTGTTTGCTTGTTTGACACTACACTACACACTTGGATGCTACGGATCGTCAGAAGTTTTAAAATCTAACAACTGATATTGCCAAGGAGGAGGAGATTAGAGGCTTCTATGCTAGTAGGTACTTACTAATATTCAAGTGCATTAAGTTAGACTGGACGCCGACTCAATTAGCTCGAAAAGGGCTAATTAAGTTTCCTCACACTTTCAAGGTAAACCAGACGGTAACAACCAAAACACGAGTAGACCATGTCCTCGATTTTTGTCCTGAAAATGATTCCTAGGGACAATTTTCTACTTTTACGCGGATAAAGCAAAAAATTATAACACAAAAAATACGTGTTGCGTATATTTTATTTTTTTACCGTTCTACTGACATTTCAAGGCAAACATAAGAAATATGGTTATAAAAAGACACCTGTATTCATTATGAGAGACACGTAGTCATTTATAATTTGTTAAAACCTTCTCATGAGCTACAACATGAAAATATATTATGGGGAAAAGATTGGCTTATGTACCAACTTTTTAAGAAAATAAAGAAAAAGAAAGAAAGCAAGAAGGAACGACTTTCTTAGAGCTTCTGCTTTCTATTTGATTCTGATATTTTGAAAGCCAAGATTAAGAGGGGCGATAATTAAAATCTCACACAACAAAATCACCATAAACGATCCAACAGTCTTGGATTTTGCAACAAAATGAATCGCAAAAGATCAGCCAAGAAGTCTGAATAAAGAAAACAGTACAGGACTAGGTCAATAAGCACAAAGAGACGTTTACATTTGGGATAGACCATGTTGTCAAACATAGACAACGCACCCATGGTACCCTCGGTATCGTAAGCAGCTGTGACTTCTTACCATTAAATGAGGCGTCAACTTGATAACCATTTATACTTATAAAATAAAAAATGTACTCGTATGTATGTAACAATACAAAACGATAAGATACATGATGCACCGCAGTAGTTAATAAAGGAAAAAAAAATCGTGAATTCAAAATCAAAACAATAAAAAATTGAAAGAGCAGGCTCTCTCAAAACTAATCGCAAATAGTTTGATAGACTGTCTCCTAAACACATCGTTCCAAAGATTAAAGAGGAGAACACGATAGAACCTTATATCGATATAAGATGCCATAATAAGTAATTATATAGCCATAACGATGTATATTGTTCCATGCATGACTAAATTACTTAATTTGTCGATAGATTACAGGACCAGAAAGGGATAATTAATAATATAATAACAATAAACTTGTGTGTGTGTTTTTATGACAGTAAAGAAATGATAAATGTTTGTATAATTTTTTTTGGTTCGTAAATTGTTGGCTTGCTATTTAAACGCTTTGGTGCATACTGTAAGTATAGCAAGCAACTGATAAATAAATAATATGTTAGGAAGGTCAAGTCAAAGTCAAAGTCAAAAGTTTTTTATTTCACATAGGCCTACATGGGCACTTATAAAACGTCAGAAGCTAGTGCACGGTTCGAAATTGGTCGTTTCCTATGAAGAAGAACCGGCAAGAAACTCCATGGTTATTCTTTTTAAAAAAATGGTTGTACTTACAATATTTCCATATAACAGGGGATAAAAGGGATAGACGAATATCAATACACTAACATAAAATAAACAACAAACGCCTACCTCAAAGCAAATTGCAATAAATGAACAGGCAGAAATATTATGTTGTATTATTTTCAGTTTTCACATGAAATTGGATTGTGCTGCGAACATATTGATAGGCGCTTTCCCATTAAAGCCATAGAGCCACGAGACATGTCTTTCGCCACTACTAGTGACTGCAGTTTTTATTTAAAGACAAATCTAAACTAAAATACTGGCCAATCGGCGAGTCGAATCATAAAAAATGGACAATTTAAGTGACAAATGATATTTATTTTATAAATACAATTCGGTCAACGAATCAGCTTCGCCATCCAGCGTGGCAATGCTGCCAGCTTTCTGGGCACTTTTCTCATTGACATCGATGTGGACGAATTTTTTGATGCCCTGTCAGTTCTCTTTGTTTACCCTTTTGTACATGTTATCATTATAAGTGAGCATATTACAAACCACTCTATCTTACGAGAACTGAACATCAAGATCAGTCTGTCGACTACCTGCATGTGCAGAGTACTGGAGTTTTTTTGGCCACATCCTTGAAAAATGGCCACAACCTTGAACAGCTCATCGTAACTGGCATGGTTGATGGCAAACGACCAAGAGGCCGCAGCCCAATAAGATAGGCAGATTAGGTCCGCTCCACACTGGACACCCAATTGCACGTCGCACTTCATGACGCTAAGAACCGTCACAGATGGTGAGATTCCATCAATAAGAAACTAATCCAGCGGAAACTTCACGACCCTCAGTAATGAGGAATACGACTCGAGGAGGAGGAGGGTACCTATTAATTTATTATATTTAATAGTTAAGATGTATATATTTAAATTACATTTACGGTGAAAAAATAAAACAAAGTAGGTAATTAATAAACACGATTTATAACACCATATATAATTCGTCAATTCACAAACATGTAATTTAGAGCAGGCGCCAAAGGGAGTTGAGTATGCAAAATATGAGGACCGCCTTCTTCGCAGGATGCGCTCTACGGTGGACGCCATCATGCGCGTGCGAGCCCTCACGACGGGGGCTGCGGTGTCCCGGGGCAGGTGTGTCGTGGCAGCGTCCTTGGACATTGCCAACGCCTTCAACTCCCTGCCCTGGAGTACGATCCGGAGGGCACTCCGGTACCACCGGGTGCCCGAATACCTCTGTCGAGTGGTCGAGGCCTATCTGTCGGATAGGTTTATAGTCTACCCCGGTCACCAGGGAGACTGGAAACGTCGAGAGATGTCGTGCGGTGTTCCGCAGGGGTCGGTACTAGGGCCACCCTTGTGGAACATCGGTTACGACTACGTGCTGCGCGGCGACTTCCCTGACGGGGTCAGCGTGGTTTGCTACGCAGACGACACGCTGGTTCTAGCGCAGGGAGAGTCGTACCAGGCGGCGGTCGCTCTAGCGACACGCGGGGTTGCGATGGTCGTTGATCGGATCCAGGAGTTGGGACTCGAGGTGGCGCTTCACAAATCCGAGGCGATGTGTTTCCACGGTCGCCAGTCTCGGAACGCGCCGCCATTGAGTTCCCAACTAACGGTAGGAGGAGTTCACATCGGTGTCGGGTCGACGATGAAGTACCTGGGACTCGTCCTCGACAGCCGGTGGAACTTCGTGGAGCATTTCCGACGTCTGGCTCCCAAACTCAACCGGGCTGGGGCTGCGCTCAAGCGGCTCCTGCCCAACCTTGGGGGTCCAGACGCCTCCTGCCGGAGGCTCTACGCGGGGATCGTTCGGTCCATGGCCCTCTACGGGGCGCCGGTGTGGGCGCCGTTGCTGAAAAAGCAACCGGCGGCCATACTGAACGCCTGCCAGAGGGTCATGGCGATAAGGATGGTGCGGGGATACTGCACGGTCTCCCGCGAAGCGGCGAGCCTTCTGGCTGGCCTACCACCGTGGGATCTGGAGGCAACAGACCTTGCACACATGCACGATATGCGCGTGGAGATGCAACGCCGGGGTGAAAGTCCGCTGCCGCGACAGGTCACGGCATGGCGGACAGAGCTCCGGCGGGATCTCATGGTGAAATGGCGTCAGCGACTATCGCAACCCAGTGCTGGGCACGCCACAATCATGGCGGTAAGTCCCCTCTTTGAGGCGTGGCTGGAAAGACCTCACGGCGTCCTTACCTTCCGCATGACGCAGGTACTCACCGGACATGGTTCGTTCGGGAGATTCCTGCACTCGATTCATGCGGAAGTGACGCCCGGGTGTCGCCACTGTGCGGAACGCCCGGAGGACACGGTGGAGCACACAGTCGAGGTGTGCCCTGCTTGGGCGGAGCATCGCCGTGCCCTCGTGGGGGCGATCGGCGGCGGAGACCTCTCGCGCCGGGCCCTGGTTGAGGCCATGGTCCGGAGCGAGGAGGAGTGGCAGGCGGTCGCCGACTTCTGCGAAGCAGTAATGCTCGCAAAGGAGGAGGCCGAACGCATCAGGCAACGGCGTTATCGCCGCCGCCGTCGCCGGGATTCTGATCCCGATTTCCGGCCAACGTAGACGCGGGCTTGCGGACAGTGAGCAATGGGTAGCTCGCTGTCCGGCCGTCCGGTAACTGTCCGGACCAAGCCCAAGTCGTCGACGGCGCGCGCTGTTCCCGCGCGCCTCAAGGAGTTGTCAGCAACAGCAGGGACCCAGCCGGGTCGAAGCCTACTGGGGCCAGGGTTATCCGAAAGGGCGCTCGAGCCCCGGTATGAAGGCTAGAAGGAACGGGGTGGGTCTTTTAGTCAGTAAGAGTCTGACACTATCTCCCGCTCCGCCCAAGGGCGGGGGATGTCAATGCATGATTTTTTCCCACCATAAAAAAAAAAAAAAAAAAAAAAGGACCGCCTTCTGTGAATGGTTTCGGACTCAGAAAAGCTTGCAGATTATGATTCTGGATGTTGCCAGGAGGCATATTAGTCCTTTTTTTATACCCCTCTCCCTGATTGATTAAACAAATGCTTAGAATCATTTTATTACTTGTTTAAGTAACAATATCTTATTGTTTCTTATGATGAAATATGTCTATAGGAAGTCAACTAAAAAAAAGTGAGACGGACTCGCGCACTGAGGGTTCCGTACAAATTTACACATGAAAACAGTTCAAATCCCAAATTGAGTTACGAAGATTTTTCTGAATCACAAGAATAGTTTTTTTTTGTGACATAATGACAAATTTACAGTTTTCAGCTTTTTTCCTAAATTAATAGTATGAGACCTTGCTTCATGGCAAATTTCAGAATTGTAGCTCAACGGGAAGTACCCTATGAATTTTGATTCCCTTAGGGGGTGTCGAAATACACGCTTTTTTGCGACATAAACGGCCGTATCTTTTTTTTTTCGTTAACTTAGAAGCTTGAATTTTTCACAGCTTCAAGGTCTCATAGCACAAGTATAGAAAAAAATTTGAAAACTGTAAATTTGTAGTAACGTAACAAAAAAAAAACTTTCTTTGTGATTTAGATAAATTTTCGTAAATCAATTCGGGAATTGAAAGGTTTTCATAGGATCGCGTTGAAATTAAAATTATATCCCCAAATCTGCGGTCCCTTTTTTTTAGTTGACTTCCTATAGATACATTTAATCATAAGAAACAAATAGATATTGTTACTTAAACAATTAATAAAATGATTCTAAGCATTTGTTTAGTCAATTTACTTGCTGTTTCAGGGAGAGGTACTTAACATACTACTTAACATTATTCTATTCGTCTTAAAGTTCATCACACTAATGTCTTAAAGAAGAGAGTTTGTGAGTGTGTGGTCTGTATGTATATTTGTTACTTCTTTACGCTCGAACAGATTTGGATAAAATTTGGCACACGTTAAGAATATTAGGATACTTTTTATTGTAAGAGTATACTATGTTCCTTTGGGACCATTTTCTATACTCACGTTGGAAAAACTGCTTTCAACAGCCAGTAAACTATAATAACGATCTTTGGGAAAACCAAAAATCGCCTCCGGTAACCTTCAACAGGCCATCTGTACAACTTATAGGAGGCCTATCAGCGTATATTGCGTTGGAAAAATATAATAAACAGTGGCGTTTATATTCGCTGCCTTTGCGTCAATTCCGTGCTCTATGCCATTACGTTGACCTACATAAGTTTCATTATTACTTACCTTTTGTTGCACTTTTCCCTTTTTATGTGCTTCCCGGGGGCGATAAGAGGTTTCTCTGCTCTCTTTATATTTTATTGTTTGTCAGTTATAGATGAGGTAAATATACGTTGTCGTTTTAGGTAGAAGTTCTGTTATGGCAGACGCTGCTGATACTAGTCTTAATTTCGATGCTTCGACCAGGGTTTTCTATAAGATCACCAGATCACAAGGGCCAGTTAAGGCCGAAGCCTGCCAGGTCCGTGGATTGTTCAAAGAAGTTACCATAACCACCACTCAAGAAGGTCAACTGAAGGAATACTCTGAATTTTAGTTCATCTGTTGATGATTCTCTACATAAGAAAAGAGTGGAAGAACCTATTTGATCATTTCCGACCGTAAAAAAAATATAGTTCACCAAAAGTCAGATCTACAATACGACATATTGTTTAGGTCTACCATTAGAAAAAAAATTTAATTAAAACATTATCGTGGAGTCCAAATGTGTTTAGCAAATGCTTCAAAGTCTATTTAATAGTTTTTCTGTTTACTAACTTTTAATTAAACAATGAAATGCAAAATAGTTGTGGAACTACGTAATGTGAACTTTCTCTTATATTATTTCATTTTACGAATGTTTTATATGTTACTTAGGTTTCACTTGGAAGTCGTTACATATTAGATACCTAAATTTCATTATTTTGATAACAAATTGTATGTTTCATGTCAAGTGTCACGTAATCTAACTTTGATTCATTTTAACTTTTGAATTCAGTGTTCTCACTTTAGTTCAGTAATTCGTTAAAAAATTATGTATATACTACAATGATAAGAGATCAGACAGCGTTTCGTTATTTCCATGAAAGATGGGTGACTTTAAGTGTAGGACGCTACTTGTGTCGATACTTCTGCGCCATCCCATATTTTAGTTCATCGTGCTGTCGGTGCTGCTGCTGTGGCCACTGTGATCCATAAGTGGCGGAATAATCTAGTTTCGTCAAGGGTTCGTATATAAATGGTGTCATAATTATTATTATACCTAATTATAATTTTTTAATTATTTAATACTCAATTATTAATTTGGATTAATAAATTCACAGAACAAATGAATGACATAGTTTTATTCATAATACATCGTTAAGCTTAAATGTCCGCCGGTGACTTTAGTTATCACGGACAGCTCAGTGGCGTGCTATCTATTATTATCAATCAAGACATAATAAAAGAATAACAAAAATTCTGCCAAAAAATGTCAGTAACAACGAAAATAGAGCAACAACTGAATAGTTAAATGAACAAAAAATGACAGTAAGATAAAATTATAGTCGGCTGGTTCATCATTTCCCGTAAATAAATGTTTTTCTCTGAACACAAAATATTAAAAAAAAAAAATTTACATGTTAAATTTTCCAATCCTTACGAATAATATCAGCTCCATGTTCTGCTAACATCATAACTCCAGCATAAATTTTTCCTCTTATCACGGTCGGCATAGCAGCAGAATCCACCACGCGTAGAGATTCCAATCCTTTCACACGTAAATCACCATCCAATACAGTCCCCATGGCACAAGTACCAGCGTAGTGCCACATGGTTGCAGACATCGAAACAGCATAACATCTCCAGTACTCATAGGAACCGGGAACAAAACCTTTACAAACACCAACATCAACTAGAGTAGCATTAATCTTCTTGAAGTATTTGGTTTCCAAAATTCGGTTATGATCTATAAACGCTCTAGCAATCAAATCAATGTCATCTTCATTACTAAACATCCCTGTATGAACTACAGGATTTTCGGTAGGGTCAGGGCTTTTTAGAAGCACATATCCACGAGATTTCGGCATTACCAGACCAAGTAAAGACAAAAGAATTTTCCTGTTTTTACTGGCTTCATAAAAAGTGTCTGAGATGTTGAAAGCGTAGCTCAACATGTTGACACTTAACTGTAAAAGATCACTTGATTCACATTGGAACTCTAAGTTTATGGTATCGTAGTCTGCGTATTTGTTATCGAGTGCCACGTATCCATTGAAAGACGGTGTCGGGAACTTGTGTGGATTTGCAGCTGGCATTTTAGAGTAACACTTATCAACCTGATACAATACTGGAGCACACGCATGGTCTTGGAAGTTCTCACCAACTGGTAGATCAGCGATTACGTCAATGCCTAAAGAAGAGAGATGCTCTTTTGGTCCGATGCCTGACAACATTAGAAGTTTAGGACTGTTTATAGCACCAGCTGATACAATTACTTCTTTATTCGCAAACACCTGGATAGTTTCTCCGCTGGAGGTGGTCGCTTGAACTCCGATTGCTTTGGTGCCGTCTAGTAAGATTTTTGTGGCAGTAGTAAACAGTGATAGGTGCAGGTTGCAGCGTGTCTTTGCATTACCTAGATAACCAAACGAACTGCTTTGGCGTATTTCATCACCAATTTCGAACATATTTTCCCCGTAACCAAGAGCTGGAATCTGTGAATTGATATCTGACACGATGTTGTGACCAAGCTCTTTAAATGCTTTTAAGTATTTCTGGTTTGAGTAGTATTTATCTAGACCGACTTTCATTGGACCATCAAAACCGTGGAAACTTAAATCTTCTTCATTGATATACTCTGGGTTTATCAAAGTTTCCATTTTCTTGAAGTACTGTTGAATGTTTTTAAAGGCCCATTTATCGTCTTTTACAATTTTTGCCCAATTGTCATAGTCTTCAGGGTCGCCATTCGTGTGCATCATGTGGTGGAGATTGCTACTACCTCCTAACATCTTTCCTTGTACTAGGGTCACTTTGTTACCTTGGAGATTCTGAGCAGTTTTCCCATCATTTTCTGAAGTGAAGTTGAAATCGTACTCTGAGCGAGCCAGGAGTGTGAACCAAGCGGGAAACTGTAAAAATACAAAAGTTTTAATAGAATAGAATCTACTCATGATTAACACAATCGATGCATATTGAAAAGATTATAATTATTGTGGCTATTGTCATGATGATGTACCTCTGATTCAAGTGGGGGATATCCTCCAGCTTCGATCAGTAACACTTTGGCGGTTTGGTTTTCTGTCAGCCTGCTAGCGACGACTGATCCAGCTGATCCTCCTCCTACCACGATAAAATCAAAAGTGTCGCCATCTGTAAAGAAGAACAAGGTATTGTAATGATATTTAAAATTCCAAAGAGATTGTTTTATCATTTATCACTTCAAATGTCTGCTGTCGGTTGGTTAGTAGTCATTCTAACTTTTTTATTGTTGCATCATGTAACGACTTTTAAATACTTATACAGTGGTATCTCACTTAACATACTTCGTTAATTTGTATGTTTTTATTTTTCACAATATTACATCTTGCTACCATATTAAATTTATCTTACTATTATCTCATTGATCTACGAATCATCAAAATGGGTCCACAAATTTGGTCTCCAGAATCCCAAAAAATAACCAATATTTATACATAAGCTAATAAACGCGAAACATTGCCCTCCTCTGCGCCGTGTCTTCATGTAAAAAAGCATATTAACCACAATCAGCCTTTTAATGTTCTCACTGCAGGGACTCAGGCCTCCTCTCTAGAAGAAGGAACGGGCCGTTATACACCACGAGGGTCCAGTGTGGGTTAGTGGATGTCACATGTCATCGAAATTTTGGTTCTAGGTAAATTGTCTAATATTATAATTGTGGATAAATTGACAGCATTCATTTATTAAGTGAAAACGCTCAGAAGAAGGGGTTCTTGAAAGAAACACAAACTTTCACAAAGTACTTTTATTTTTACTCGCTCTGCACAAAATGTACTCGACGGGTTTCGGAATTCGAATTCGAATGGCGGACCGAGACAGTGTTGCAAGTGCAACGTTCGGAAAATAATCGATTCATGAGTCGATTTAAAACTATGGCTATATTACTATTTGATGATTAGTGTTTAAAGTGAATAATAATGATTACAAAACAGTAATGAATATAAATATAGTAAGCGATAAAATTAATGACTGTTACAGTCGGCCATCCGTCACATAAACGGGTCCCTCCGTTTAAGGTCATAATTAGGTATGTAATAACAACAAACATACATTTTAACTGAGAGAAATAAATCTACTTAATTCTACTGTTATACTTAGATATAGCTAAGCAAAAGAAGGTTACTTCACGTCTTTCACCATCAATTTGCCTTGGCTGCGTGTTATATCATATCACTCATGCGTGGTTAGATTCTGCTTGAACTCTGTGCTTATGACCCTCAAGGACATATCACTCATATCCAGCTCGTATCTAACCAAGCTCTGTGCTATGAAACACCCTCACTGATCACATAATCATTCTCATGCTAGGCTCGAATCTGCCAAAGCTCTCAATTAAGGTAAGCAGTGTTATCCTTTTCGAAATGCACTCATGCTTGGTTTAAACCAACCGAAGCTCTGTACAAGGTGTGAAACGCTCATGTTTCTTTATAGCCAATATCTCATGTAAATAAGTATCATTATTGTAATTCACAGTCAGTCAGCCAAATGGTTCACTCAACCTAATAAAATTATCTTACTATGAAAATCGATTTGATTAAAACACCTATTTAAAATTACCTATCAAATAATGTTCTAAAGACATATCATTGGTACTAAAGTTACATATTTGTGAAGTATAACATAAAAACAAGGAAATTAATTGTACTTTTATGTACTAAAAAAAAAAATACTATCTTTTTAATATTATTGATTTAAAACTGTACGTGTTTATGGAAACATTGTTGAATATCATTTAGGTACCTAAGTATTGTTGGGTATTATGGCAAAGTCGGTATTATTGAGTTATCTGTATTATTCATTCAGAGATTAATAAATCTTAAAAGTATTAATCTATTATAACTAGATACTTTCATCACTAGAAGAACATGACGGTGCATTGAAGCTCATCCAGGGGTAAATTTTATCAATCGCTACCACATTCTCGTATGCTTTCCCTTTCCGTGTAAGCGGTGTGTCTACTATAAGAAACCTGTCATTGGGTAAAATCTTTTTGATTCGATACGGCCCTTGGCATTTGGATTCTAGCTTCTTTGACTTTCCTGAACCGGAAACAATAGCTCTTACTACCCTGACTAGGTCTCCCTCTTTATATTTGTTTGATGATCTTCGATGCCTGTCAAATCGATCCTTGTTTTTGTTTTGGTTTTCTTTAATGCGATCACTAGCGTCTGCCCTAATTCGCTCTAAGGATTCGTTAGTCTCACTGTTTAAAATCTCTTCAGAGACATTATTCAAAATACCTTGCGATGGGTTGCCTAATTTTCGCCCAAATAGCAATTCAGTTGGTGATCTTTTTGTGACGTCATGTATCGAAGTATTTATGCCTAATTGGACATCGGGGAGGAAAGTGTCCCAAATGTCACTGCTTTTCCCATGAGTCATACTTCCCAAAGAGGCTAAAATCGTGCGATTATATCGTTCGACCTGTCCGTTAGCACGTGGAGTCGCGACTGAGTTGAGTATATGTTTCACCCCAACGGACTGAACAAACGTTTTAAATCTTTTGCTGGTAAAACTGGTACCTCTATCAGTAATCAGCCGCGATGGAGATCCAAATAAACAAAAATACGTTTTAAAAACTTTAATGCTTGCCTTTGATTTTGTACTACGGACTGCAGATAAATAGACATATTTTGTGAAGGAGTCCACAATGACTAAAATATACATGTTACCGTGCTTACTGCGTGGAAATGGTCCGAGATGATCAGCGTGTATGGTATGTAATGGGACATCCACTTTTGGAATCGGATGTAACATACCCTCTTTAGCGCCAGATGGAACCTTATGGTGCGCACACGCCAAGCACGCCGACACATACTTTTTAATAAATTTCCGCATCTTTGGGAACCAGAATATGGACTTGACCCTTTGCAAAGTCTTCTCAAAACCAAAATGACCTACGTCATCATGGTTGGTTTTGAGAACCTGCCAGCGTACACCTTTCGGGACAAGCCATCTTAATGCTCCATTTTCGATCACCCTATAAACACGACCATTTTTGACCTGATACTCTTTATGGATAGCTGCAATTTTGGCGGTTTCAGGATCCTGTACGATTTCTTTGATTCGCTTAACTTCTTCATCGGCGGATTGAACTGTTGAAATCCAATCATCGACACTGACGTTTAGAATATCGAGCACGTGTATTGTTTCTTGTTGGTCTACGGTTGCGCCTCTGCTTAAGGCGTCAACATGAGCCATTTTCTCACCTGGACGATATTCTATGCTGCAGTCGTATTCGAGAAATTGGATCCACCACCGCGATATCCGAGGTATAAGGTCTCGTTTGGTAAATGTCGACCGTAATGCATTGCAGTCAGACACGATGGTAAATTTTATACCCAATAAGTAAGTGCGGAATTTATTTAACGCGTTTATGACTGCGAGCGTCTCTAACTCGAAGGAGTGGAGTTTTTGTTCGTCAGGGCTAGTTTGACGGCTATAATAAGAGACGGGTTGCCATGCATTATTTCCGGTCTTTTGCATCAAAATGCCTCCCAAGCCAAACTTGCTAGCATCTGTATGTAATTGGGTTTCGGCCCTATGGTCATATAATGCTAAGATAGGTCTTTCTACTAGCAGCCTCTTCAAGGAATTAAATGCGTTTTGCTGTGACTCTGTCCAAAGCCAAGCGGTATCCTTTCTTAGCAGGTACGTCAAGGGTCTCGCCAATAGAGCAAAGTCCTTGACAAACCTACGGAAAAATCCGGCCAGGCCAAGAAATCTCCTAACGTCACTTTGGTTGCGTGGCACAGGGAATTGGGATACAGCTTGGGTCTTTTGTTCTCCAGGTCTGATACCAAGTTTATCGATCTCAAAACCTAAGAAGACTATTTTCTCTTGGAAGAAATTGCATTTCTCCATTTTTAGTGTTAACCCTGCATCCAACAATAAGCCAAGGACTTGTTCGAGGCGTTGTAAGCCCTCATCGAATGTTCTAGATGGAATTAAAATGTCATCCATATAAATGATCACGAATGGTACCTTAGTTTTATTGAGGATTTTATGAATTACCCGTTGAAAAACGGCGGGTGCATTTGCCAGTCCAAAGGGCATACGATTGTATTCGTATTGCCCCTCGGGCGTGACAAATGCTGTCTTGTCTTTAGACGCTTCAGCAATGGCGATCTGATGATAACCAGATGCGAGGTCAAGCGTTGTGAAAAGTGACTGTCCTGAAAGCTGGTCAAGTAAATCCTCTATACGCGGAAGCGGGTAATGGTCTCTTTTTGTGCGTCGATTAAGGGCGCGGTAATCCACGCACAAACGCTTCTCACCCGATTTCTTTTGAACGAGGACAATCGGACTCGCATAAGGCGAGCTAGATTCACGTACTATACCATGTTCTACCATTTCCTCCACCAAACCTTGGACATAGGCACGTTCCGAATGCGAAAGTCGGTAGGGCCTGTATACGACTGGTGTTGAGTCAGTCAAATGAATTTCCATTTCAGCCACAGATGTATAACCTAAATCATGTAACCCTGTCGAAAAGCAACCCTTGTACTTGGATAATAAAGCCCGACATTTATCCTTTTCACTAACAGTAAGTCCCTCTCCCATTTTGATGGAGTTATCATTAGTTTCATTAACCAAATCTGTATTTATCTGTAGCACATCTAAAACTCGATTCTGAAACAAGGTCGTCCTAGCTCGAGAAACCAACGCATCCTTGTTAAAATGAATTTTTTGAGAACTTAAGCTCTGTACTAGAACGCGGCACACTCCATTGGTCATCTGATATTCACCAGGCAATAAATAGTATTCCCTGTCGGTTTTACCCCCTATCGAGCCTCCAACATAAATGCTACCGCTATAATTCGTTTTGGCTCCGACTGTCACTGCTCTAATTCCTCCTATATCTAATTCAAATTCATCAACTGTAACAAGCAGAAGTCTACCTTCACCACTTACGTCAACCTTTTCAATTCGTAAATCAGTAGCAGTCTTTATTATTCTTAAATTAGGTCGTTCCGTAAAACTGTGCCCAAGGAGCACTGGAATATTTATAAGTGAATCATCAACTATCAAGACCTCTACCTGTTCTTCTCTTACATCCTGAATCTCAATTGTAACAAAAGTTTTACCTATGGGTACATAGGGAATACTGCCTAATCCTCTTAGCAATGGGCCCTGTACTGTGTCCCACTGAAGGCCAATTTTATGAGCATCGGTCTTACGGACAAGAGTAGCTTGGCTACCTAGATCAATTTGACAAGCAATAACTACGCCATTTATTTTAATACCTACTCTATACTTGTCATTGCTATCATCATTTATGGACACTTCAAGAACACTTTTCGGTTTACTATCGTAAACATTTCTATTAGTGACGTTATCGTTATTGGAGTTCCTTTTAGGGCAAGCATTTGAGTTGTGCCCTAGAAAATTACACTCAGAGCATTTGGTTATCGGTTTACGACACTGGTAGCTCATATGACCAGTTTCCTTACAATTGAAGCAAACTGCATTCCCTTTCGGTCGATTTCTAAGGGTTTTATCAACAATTTTAGAAGGCACAGAGCTGGTCAAGGTTGAACTTTGAAAGCGTCTATCCTTACTGGTCCCCTCTTTCATTGCACCCTCATTGTACTCCCTAGGGTGAGATTTAACCGTCTTAAAGAATTCTAAAGTTTCCTCGGGTTTATTAAATTTTCCAGCTTGAGCACTTAACCGAATGCCTTTGTCTTCAATTCCAAATATTAGACAATCTACGGCCTGCTTACCAAATATTTTACATCTATTTAATAAGTTAATCTTGGAAAAATAGTATAATTCTAAGGAGTCACCAGGGCGCGCCCTTCTATTAAGCATTTCGGTCAGAAGTTCAGCATAGTTCTCGGTAGACGGAAAAGATTCTCTCAATAGATTCTTCCACTCTTCCCACGAATGCCTAATAGATGGCAAGCCCTGGTACCATGTCTTAGCGTGTCCTACTAGTTTGGGCAGGGCATAGTGAACCGTTTGCCGGCCATTCCAATTATATATTTCCGCGCATTCATCTACTTTACTAATCCACATCTCGATGGTCTGTTCTCGAGAAAGCGGGTCAAAATCAGGAAGAACATTATTTAGTACAGGAAACGATTCACGATCCCTGCCTTTAAAAATATTAACAAATTCTTCAAAGAACTTAGCGGGCTCCATATCCCTTGGCCGTGGGGAGCCTGGGATCCTAGTGTCACTTCCGAGGGGGCTGCGAATCATTATAGACGGAGAAACATGCCGTCGATGGCTATCAGCGACATTGTACGATTTCAAGTTGCGGCCACGTTGTCTTCTCAACTCTTGCTCTAGCAGACATAGCCTCTCACGCAATTCATCATTCTCATCGTTCCGTTTACAAGTACCACTGTGACTACGTTGATAAGTTTCTCTACGAGAATGACTACGGCTATGGCGGCTGCTCCTAGGTCTACTGCGACTGTGACTGCGTTGTTGATATCCACCACCTATTTCTCGTCTACGACTGGGTCTATTCTCGAGTGAGTTGCGGTTCGTATTTAGATCCTGACGTACTAGCTCACGGTTACTGTGGTGGCTGCGTTGGATGCTCTGGATGCGGTGACGGCTCCGGCTTCGGCTTCGATCCTGACTTCGACGTTCGTGCCTCACGCGGCTCCGGCTTCGTCGCATACCTCCGCTCTTTCCTGCATCACGTTCGACTCCCATTGTTGGTAGAATGGGGCTCCCAGGTGGTACAGGTGTTCGAAGTCTACGACTTCGACACCGTATCTCGTCAGGGCTACCTCGTTCCATTGTCTGAAACTCGAAACGAACTTCTTGTATTTCTTGTTTTGAGGCTTACTCAAAATTAGAATGGGGCAGGAGAATTTCTAAGGTTAAATTCTTATTAACCGATGTTCATCACGCTAGGGTCTTAAGTTTCCTGTTATTGTGCATAAATAATGTATTTAACTGCCCGCCCTACTATCAAATACGGGTATATTTTTCTTCGATTGCAAAATTTTGGAGATACTGTGGCGTCCCAATAGTTATCTAGTAGTATAATTACTGTGTGGGACCCACTTGTTCGAAAAATGCATTATTTAGTCTGTGGTTTTTTTTTTTTTTTTTTTTTTGTCTGTGGTTTTTTTATGGTCTGTGGTTTGTCAAAGATTTACTCTATGGTTTTTCTTCTCTTTGACACTTCACTTGTGGCGGTTTTATAGAATACAATTTGCTCAACCATACATGATTTTTATTTCAGGTTCGCTACTAAAATTAATCGGCCTTAGACACCAAAATACTAAAATTAATTCAATACAATCGCATCACAGGCCTTTATTTTCAGTTATGTTGTAATCGAAACGAAATGTACCTACTTAGGTTTAGATCATAGAATTATAAGCGTATTACGATTTATTTTCGATATAAAAGAAGCTGTTTGATTTCTTTTCAAAACCCATACGCATAGCACAATAATAACAGCTCGAGATGTTCAGTGTTCATTTAAAAGGATCGTGATGATGTCTAAATAAACATCTTCGTAGGCAAGTATACCTACACATTTTTACTGGACGTGTCGCGTCGTGTTTAACGATGTGTTATTTATCCAATGTAAACTATTGTGGCAGTAAACCAAATTTTGAAATTGTATTCGTTATTATTTAACCTCCGTTACATATACCTTATAAGAGACAGTGTCATTATAATCTACTCAAGAATCATGGAGAGAAAAAAAAAAATCACGTACCTTAGATGTCGACTTGTGGGCGTAGCAAAAACAATATATTTTTGCTGTAATCCCACTTCTGAGCTGAAAACGCTCAGAAGAAGGGGTTCTTGAAAGAAACACAAACTTTCACAAAGTACTTTTATTTTTACTCGCTCTGCACAAAATGTACTCGACGGGTTTCGGAATTCGAATTCGAATGGCGGACCGAGACAGTGTTGCAAGTGCAACGTTCGGAAAATAATCGATTCATGAGTCGATTTAAAACTATGGCTATATTACTATTTGATGATTAGTGTTTAAAGTGAATAATAATGATTACAAATCAGTAATGAATATAAATATAGTAAGCGATAAAATTAATGACTGTTACATAAGTGTGCCGTCGTCTTCATACTTTTCAATTAGTCGTCATTTCACCATACCTTGCAACCAAATCATCTTTCAAACAGTTCATCCATCGTCTCCATGGTAAATTTTCTGCAATCTCACAAAATATGTCAAAAAAAAATTGACTTCTTTTAAATTATGGGGAAATATTTGACGTACTTTCAATTGTGTGATGAGCAGGATAGCGCCATGCAGTAGGTTGAAGAGACTGCAACATCTGTAAAGTTAGTTGCATCGACTGGATGGTGGCCAGCGCTGTAGCCGCGTCCGCCATGACTAAAACAATAGGGTACATCATTCATAGATATTATTATATTTTATTATTTTACAATCAGAAAACAAACAATATTAACAACTAAGAAAACAACAAATTACCTATGCAACTATTAACCAATAACATGTTTTCACATTTAATTATCTATGAAGAGCATGCTTGAAAGAGAAAAAAAAGTTAAAATACAATGATGGTATGCACTTTAACAATATGATGCAAGGCAGGATAAACTAAAACAGTTACCGAACCAATGTTTGGTAAGTATTCGATTGAATACAATCGGCTTAGAAGTGAATAAGTCAAGTTCAGAAAAGTAAACCAAATTATTGTAGGAATTTGTGCATCTTATAAAGAACGAATTCTGTCTGTAATTTGTGTAGCAGCGGGGAACGTTAAGAAGAAAGAGTTTTCTAGTAGTGGGGGCGCGTAAATTAATCTTTGAGAGAAGTTGTGGGGCGTCGATGTAAGATTGTGCTGTAGTGACATCTATGGCGCCACATAAGAACAACGAAGAAAATACGAAATCCTGCATCGCGCAATCAAAGTTCTCCGCGTGATTTGAATATATACGATAGCCCGCAATCATCTATCGGGCAGTCGCCCACCAGACCATAACACCTGTCCTGGTCCTGGTCGGAGGATTCTCCCTTTTCAACGGAGGTTTGCGGAACTTTACTCTCTGTTCCGCTTATGTAACGCCATATGCACTTTCAAGGGACTGTATGTTCAGGGTACATTGAAACTGGCTTACCGATTGTACTGAAGAATCAGTGCCGTCAGTTCTGCTAACCTAAACCCCAGATGTGACTCTGTTACCATCGATAAGCAGTTTTGACTACTATTTCAAATCATATTAAACAATTATGTGGCTTACAACAAAGGGCGATTGCTTAATTTTACCCATTTATTTTTGACTGGAACATTCCCAGCTTTCAGGCACACAGTCTTCGGCTAAGAATTCTACTTTTTAATAGTAAAAAAAAAACAGTATGTTGCGTCACTTCTGTCAAGTGAAAACGCTAGGAAGTAACAATCGTCATTTGTGCTTTTTTGAAGTCTGAGTGGTTCTCAGGAAAAAAATAACATTGGTGATAAAACGAATGTTATTTTTTTTGGTAACCTTGTTGTCAAAGTTATATTAAAATAGTAGAAAGCAATTCTACACCTTGAAATTGAATATTGTAATGACAATAACAAAAAGAAAAATACTTCTTAAAAGATCTGATGTCAGACTAAAACATACTTCAATCCTACATCAACGACTTCCCCAAATTAATATATAGACCAAATGACTGTATAGTATGCTGCATGTCTATTAAAAAATAAATGATCAAATTATTAATATATTGGAAAAGACAGTTTGTTTCAGTAGTAAAAAAAACTAACCTACCAACAAATTACATATACAACACACAACGAAGCAAGGAAAATCAAAATCAAAAAACAAGAAATAAAAAAAGGATTAATTTTATGTTTAGCTTACCTGATGGGTTAATGAGCTGTCTTGTAATGAAGATAAGATTACCTTTTTTCATTGCAAATGCTTCTTTTATACTATATTGGAGCACACTGTTGACCAAATTCAAGGAGAAAGGACCGAAATGGAATTTTAAAATATAGATTATTTCACTTTTATTTAAAAATCTAACTAAATTATTCTTTTGAGCTTCAAGAGACTACTATAATAGATATAATATAAATCTATTTTTTATAATTTAGTATTGGATTTTAAATGTACGAATATAAGCTTTTATCAACGAAAAAATGCAGTTCAAATATCTTGCATATTAATTCTTTCAATGCAAAATATTTAACGATTGAAAAATTTTGTCTGATTTTCTTAAATTATATACTTACATCCTTTTTTTTTTTTTTTTTTTTTTTATGGTGGGAAAAAATCATGCATTGACATCCCCCGCCCTTGGGCGGAGCGGGAGATAGTGTCAGACTCTTACTGACTAAAAGACCCACCCCGTTCCTTCTAGCCTTCATACCGGGGCTCGAGCGCCCTTTCGGATAACCCTGGCCCCAGTAGGCTTCGACCCGGCTGGGTCCCTGCTGTTGCTGACAACTCCTTGAGGCGCGCGGGAACAGTGCGCGCCGTCGACGACTTGGGCTTGGTCCGGACAGTTACCGGACGGCCGGACAGCGAGCTACCCATTGCTCACTGTCCGCAAGCCCGCGTCTACGTTGGCCGGAAATCGGGATCAGAATCCCGGCGACGGCGGCGGCGATAACGCCGTTGCCTTATGCGTTCGGCCTCCTCCTTTGCGATATACTTACATCCTCGCCAGTACACTTTTCTCCATAGAGCAACAGTAGGCCGCTCAGCAATGCTGAACCTTGATTGGCTTAAAAATCAGCCCAGTTAATGGTTACACACACGCAGAGCTTGCGCGCATAAGCCGTTGCTCTTGTATTTAATAATAATAATTATATTTTTCATATTTTTTTTAATTTAAATATTTAAAAATATAACTTATATATGTATATTGTAATGAATAAACGAATAATAATATAATAATAATATTCCACAACTATCACACAGCGCTGACTAGACAGCGCTAAGCGCCAAGCTAAGCAGAGCTTGTGTTATGGGTACTAGACAACTGATAAACAAACTTACATTTTTCTAAATACATACATATTATAGATAAATTACACCCAGACACAGAACAAATGATCGTGCTCATCACACAAACATTTGTCCTGGGTGGGAATCGAACCCACGACCTCCGGCATAGCAGTCAGGGTTACTAACCACTAGACCAACAGGCCTGTCTAAACTTTGACCGTTTGTATACTACGTACCTAATATTTTGTTTATATTCACTCAATAAATTCTTTCCAATTATGAGATTGGCTTCCGTTCTTACCAAATACAGAGTAATACCAGTTTGTTAACATGAAGCGACTGTCTAACTGACACCCACTACTCAGTAACTGGTTGTTGAGTGCAGTGCGATGCACGCTCGAGTACGGACGTGTTTCCACTGTGCACGGTACGAATTTTATTCGCGTGTTGCGCGGCAATAACCGCTGCCCGAAAACACTATGAGTTCCAAAAAACTCATAGTGAATGAATTGCTGGCATTCCTAGTCCATGCTATTGACTACATGGACGAGGTGAGCATCCTGCAGATATGCCGGTCCAATTTCAAGGAGGACGAGATCAGCAGTGGAAAACTGCTACTGTTCCAGTCTCTTGGAAAACTGGACCAGATGCCGTCTCGCCGAAGAGATGGAACTGAGAAGAGCATTCAAGATATCATAGATATGTTGAAGAAGACTGACCCGGACGACGTGCCAGATTTCGTGGCGAAGGAGCTCAGTAAGCTGCCTCCCGTCACGTTCGATCACGTCGACGTCACACGGCTGCTAAAGGACATCACTACCTTGAAAGTGGAGATGGCCAAGATGCAGTCTAGAATGGAGGCGTCAGAAAAATCCAATGCTGAACTACGTGTGGAAATAGCATTATTGCGCAACGTTGGTTCAGTAACTGGGTCACCTGAGGCCTCAAAGGTGAAAACACGTCAGGAGGCGCAAAATGCATCAGTCGGCGGTTTTGATTCGACAAACACAAGTGCGTCACCAGCCGCCGAAAATGCTGATCAAGCACCGCCTGCCGTCGCCGTCGCCCGCGCCTCTACACCGGCTGCGGAAACGTCACACGTAGGTACGTTGACCTCTAAACGTGCCTACGCTGCTGTTGCCACCTCCAGGAAACCATCAGGTGCGTCGCAACCTAAGCGACAAGCGAAAATAGGGGACAAAGAGACATCGGGTTCTCAACCTACCCAGACTGCGGTCCGTAGCTCCTTGCTAAAAACGGGCCAAGTTGACGAAGAGGGTTTCACTCGAGTAGAAAAGAAGAAGAAGAAGCCCTGTTCCCGGAACCTGTGCGGTACCGCACCGACTGGACCAAATATGCTGCTGCGTCCTGCTGTGCCTACGACGCAGCTGTATATTTCGCGTCTGCATTGCTCTACGAAGATTGAGGAAGTCGTGGAGTATATGAAGATAAAGAGCAACTGGACTCTGAGGGTCGAAAGGCTGGATTCTCGCCACGACACCAACTTCAAGTCGTTCGTGATACGAGTTCCAACCCACCATCTGGAGACCTTTTTGAGAGAGGACTTTTGGCCGAAAGGTGTCGTGTATCGACGTTTCCGAGGACGGCTACGCGACACCACGCAGCGGAACACGACGCCGACGTTACGTGTATAATTATTAAATAAGTTTTGTTCTTATAATATGTATTAGTTTATTTAATATTTATTTAGCCTGAAAATAAATGGTTATTATTATTATTATTAAATTCTTATTAAAATCTAAGTTTTAAGTTATAAAAAAAAAAAAAAAAGTTAGTTAAGTTAGAAGACTTTTGATAAAATCAAGTGACCATTATTCTACTTAGCCCATTATCCCCTTATAACAGCTGTGATATAAGAATTTATATTATAATTTCTTTTCATATTTTTCAATTTACATGTCCTCCAAATGATGTCATTGTTATCGAATTTTGAAAATGATAATTTTAGTTTTGCATATTTAAATCAATGAGTTTATTTTAATGACGGAGCAGTTTTACGAAAAACAGAAGTTATTTCTCGAAGTCTCTCAAACTTTATTTTGTTCTTGAAAAATATCATTAATATTATTGCTTATAAAATTAATATGTCAAGCGGACGCTGGATACTCGTATTTTACGTGGAGCGTTTCACGTTTTAGCACCGTTTGTCTTCACTGGAACAGCCAGTGATGACATACGGCTATGAAACGTATTCATTTACAATGAGCATTCACATTAGAACATTCGCAATTATAGTTCTCCGCGCTAAAATCATCTATCGGGTAGTTGCCCGCCAGACCTAACACCCGTCTGGTCGGAGTATCTTCCCTTTCCAAACGGTGGTATGTGGGACTTTACGACCAGGCCATCGGTCCACCTTGTAGGAGGCCTTTCAACGCTGCGTCTTCCACGTCAACTTTTCGGCCTCAACTCTGGTCTGCGTGCAATGTGCCTTGCCCATTGCCACTTAGGTTTGGCAATTCTTCTTGCTATGTCGGCAACCTTCTTCTACTATTCATGTCACTTCTGGAGTGCCACAGGGCTCAATCCTGGGCCCTCATTTGTTTAAATGTTTATAAATGATATACGAACGTGCCTCAGAAACTCAAAACTATTACTCTATACACACGATCTAAAGATTTATAGACCAAAAAAAAAATGCAAGACTGTAGACTGCTGCAAGATTACTGCGAGATTTAGATCGTTTCACTGATTACTGCTCAAACTACAACTCAGCATATCTAGTTTTATAAAAAATAAGAATGTCGTGAAATACTCATATAGGTACACTAGATGGGACTGTATTGACGAGGGTGCGCGTAGTTCGGGATCTCGGGGTTCTTCTGGATGAAAAACTTTACTTTGATGCTCACGTGGATCACATTGTAAATAACGCATTTTGAATGTACGGTTTTGTAATGAGATCTGCTAGAAATTTTGTGCGGCCCTCGACTTACTTACTATATACCTGTACAAGTCTTTGAAGAGATCTCAGTTAGAATGTGCTGTGCATGTGTGTGGAATCTCTTTTATATGTAATAAATACTCAAAAGTGCAAAGAAAATTTCTAAAAGCCTTGCATTTCAGATGCTTTCGCAATTAAATACCATATAATGATTAAATAATATCACCATAACACCGACGTATCCACCGTATCATGATAATACCATATGATGATTTAATTGCCTTGTGCAATAAGACCGCCTATTGTACACTTATTCATTTGTAAATGTTTATGCTGTAATAAGCAGGCTAAGGTGTGCAATAAAGTTATAAATAAATAAATGATTTACTTAAGAAATATAATTTGCAAAATTTGAAAACGAGACGCACTCTCCTAGAGACAGTATTTTTGTTCGATATTTGTGCTAATGTGTATGATTGTATTGACATACGAAATAAAAGAAGTTACACAGTGCCTAATACTACGTGTGCTTAGTAATAGTAGTACGGTGTGTCGCAGGGTGCGCGTGCGACCTATGTTTGCAGTCACCTTCTGCCAAACTAAAGCGGGCCTGCGTCCGCCTCTGCGCAGAATAGCTAGCAATTACAATGAATGCTTTTGCCACATATGTTTGCCCTTTCCACCCCTCAATTTAAGAGAAGAGTCGTGGAGGCTCTCACCAAATAATTAAATTCTTTTCTGCCTAGTTTAATATTTTCAGTTTTGGTTATTATTATTGTTCTTTTCTGACATGAATCTGTTTTTATTCAATTTTTATTTATTATTATTAATGTTGTTACTATTATTAGTTTTAGTTTTTTTTTTAATATTATTGTTATTATTATTTAATTCATTGCATGATGGTTTTAAAAATATTTTTTCTCATTTATATTCTTTGGAAAATGTTGTGGGTTATACATTGAACCACCTTCTATTACTGTATCATACTATGTAATCCATAATGTGTAACTGTTTATTTTCCCAAATAAAATAAAATAAACTTTGGTTCTCCTGTGGATATCTTCATTTCTGATTCTATCACGCAAAGAAACTCCGAGCATAGCCCTTTCCATTGCCCTTTGGGTGACTTTAAGTCTTCTTATTAGGAACATTGTAAGCGACCACGTTTCGGAGCCATATGTCATCACTGGCAACATGCATTGGACTTTCATCTTGAGACACTGTGGTAAATTTTTAGACATTATTAGCCCTCTTCATTCCAGAACGTTGAAGACATCTTCCATTGTGGCTGTGAACAGTTTCGGAGAAATGATGTCACCCTGCCATAAACCTCGCTTCAAGAGGATAAGGTTCGAGGTCTGGTCCTGAAGTCGGACTGACATGGTGGCGTTTTTCTACAAACCATTCAGCACCTCGATGTACCGATAGTCAATCTGGGTTCGCTGGAGAGGCTACGGTGTAGCCCAGGTTTCGATTGAATCAAAGGCTTTCTCGTAATCCACAAGCGTTAAACAGAGACTCTTGTATAACCTGCCGCAGCATATGTATGTGGTCCACAGTGCTAACGCCACTTCGGAATCCGGCTTGTTCGGAAGGCTAGAAGTCGTTGAACCTGCGCGCGAAACGGAATCGAGTATAAATTGCTTCTGAAGGGCTTTAAGGGCCAGTTTTTATTTTTATTTTATTACACACAAATACTTAAAAGAAAAGAACAAATACAGATAAAAGAGTACAAAGGTGCTGCTTATTTAACGAAATTTGGAGAGGAGAGGAGAGTAGGATGAGAAATGTAGACACAGTGTAAACGTGTAATTCATAAAAGTCAAAATGGATTAAAATCATAAATACATATAAATATATGACACATAAATAGAAACAAAACACACACATAAATTATAATAATACATAAAAAATGTATAACTTTACGAGATAGTAGAGAGGAAATGTTCTTTGACTAGCTTTTTGAAGACAGATAAGTTTTTGGCGTTACTATTTTTTTTTTTTTGTTAATTAGGTTAATTAAATTACAAAAGTATGTTATCAAAAAAGTTTATTCATAACACACCGTTAAGCTTACTATGTGCAAAAAATATACGAGTAACAACGATTAAACAGTTCAATGAACAAATAATAAAAGTAAGATAAAATTATAATCGACTGGGTTGTCATTTCCCGTAAATAAATGGCTTTCTTAGTTTCTCGGTTACGAACTTTAGCAACCCATAAAATGGTTGTAAAGACAATTTTGCTCTTAAATATTCCAACAATTACGTATAATATCTGCTCCATGTTCTGCTAACATTATAACTCCACTATAAATTTTTCCTCTTGTCACGGTCGGCATAGCAGCAGAATCCACCACGCGTAGAGATTCCAATCCTTTCACACGTAAATCACTATCCAATACAGTCCCCATGGCACAAGTCCCAGCGTAGTGCCACATCGTTGTACACATCGAAACAGCATAGCATCTCCAGTACTCATAGGAACCGGGAACAAAACCTTTACAAACACCAACATCAACTAGAGTAGCATTAATCTTCTTGAAGTATTTTGTTTCCAAAATTCGGCTATGATCCATAAATGCTCTAGCAATCAAATCGATGTCGTCTTCATTAGTAAACCCTGTATGAACCACAGGCTTTTCGGCAGGGTCAGCGCTTTTCAGGAGCACATACCCTCGAGATTTTGGCTGCAATAGACCAAGTAATGTAAAGAGAACTTTCCTGTTTTTACTAGCTTCAAAAAAAGTATTTGAGATATTAAAAGCGTATGTGAACATATTGACACTTAACTGTAAAAGATCGCTTGCTTCACATTGAAACTTTAAGTTTATAGTAACATAGTCTGCAAATTTGTTATCAACTGTCACGTATCCATTAAAAGACGGTATCGGGAATTTGTGTGGATTTACAGCTGGTGTAGCGGAGTCACACTCATCGACTTGAAACAACACTGAAGCACATGTATGGTCCTGGAAATTCTGACCAACTGGCAGATCAGTGATTACGTAGATGCCTAAAGAAGTGAGATGCTCTTTTGGTCCAACACCTGATAGCATGAGAAGTTTAGGACTGTTTATAGCGCCTGCTGATATTATTACTTCTTTGTCCGCAAACACCTCAATAGTTTCTCCATTGGAAGTAATCACTTGAACTCCAACCGCTTTTGCACCAATAAACAAGATCTTTGTGGCAGTAGTAAATAGTGACAGGTACAGGTTGGAGCGTGTCTTTGCTCTACCTAGGTACCCTAATGCACTGCTTTGGCGTCCTTCATCAGCAATTTCGAACAGATTCTCGTTGTAGCCAACAGCCGGAATTTGTGAGTTGATATCGGATACGATATTGTGACCAAGCTCTTTAAATGCTTTTAAGTATTTCTGGTTTGAGCAGTTTTTATCTTTACTGATCTTTATTGGACCATCAAAACCATGGAATTTTAAATCTTCTTTTCTGAGAAGTTTTGGATTTTTCAAAGTTTCCATTTTTTTGAAGTACCGTTGAATGTTTTTAAAGGTCCATTTATCGTCTTTTACAATTTTTGCCCAATTGTCATAGTCTTCAGGGTCACCGTTTGTATGCATCATGTGATGGAGACTGCTACTGCCGCCTAACATTTTACCTTGCACCAGGGTCATAATGTTATCCTGGAGATTTTGCCCGTTTTTGCCGTCATTTACTGAAGTGAAGTTGAAATCGTAAACTGAACGAGCCAGAAGTGTAAACCAGGCGGGAAACTATAAGAATAAAAAATAATAAGAATTAACAAATTGTGTAAATATAGGTACTTATAATTCGGCTAAAAACTTTATCTACAAAAATACAAGTAGATTCATTGAAAAAATAAGGTTAATCTGACCTTAAGATTTTAAAGATTACGAATATCGAAGGCGTTATCATAGTGATGTACCTGTGACTCAAGTGGGGGATACCCTCCAGCTTCGATCACCAACACTTTGACATTTTTGTTTTCTGTCAGCCTGCTAGCGACGACTGATCCTGCTGAACCTCCTCCCACCACGATAAAATCAAAGGAATCACCATCTGTGAAGAAGAACAACATAATAATAAAAACATTAGCTTCTGCTGTACGAAAGTTCTCCCGGGATTAACCTGTTGTATGGCCGGAACGCGGATCCATTCGGGACACAATAACTTTTTAATTGTGTCTCTAATTACGGCATACGAAAGGTTAAAGTGTATCCCTTGTTCTTTACTAGTTGCGAGTTTATAATATGTATCTAAACCAAAATTCATTAAAATTGGTTCAACGGTCTACATGCCGTGAAATCACAGGTAAGGCTTAATTTACGAACTATGAAACACAGTACTGTACTATGCTCATTAAAAAGTGACATAATAAAACTTGACAGTGTTTTACTATATTTGGAGAACATTTGCCATAAACTGCGCTTCACCATATTTGGAAATATTTTCTTGTCTACACAATAATTATTAATGTGATGCTAAGTTTAATTCAATGCCTATACCAAAAATAATGGCCCTATTAACCATATCATCTTTCACACAATCCATCTATTATTTCTTTGGTCATATTTAAGTCTCATTTCCAGATTCCTTCAAAATCATGTGGAAATATTTGACCTACTTTTAATCGCACGATGAGCTGGATACCGCCACGCAGTAGGTTGAAGCATCTGTATCATCTGCAATGCTATTTGCATCGACTGAATGGTGGCCAGTGCTGCAGCCGCGGCTGTCATGGCTGGAAAGTCTAAGGATACAAATAATTAACAGAATTGATATGTTTTCAAGTGACTATGATCACTGAACGTTAACTTTGCATTATCCCAGGTACTCTGAAACCGGCTCACCGATAGTATTGTATCGGAATGATTTATTATATCATATCAATTCTTACCGTCAGATGTTTTTTTATCTTTATTCTACCACAATCTCATCTGATGTAATGGTCAATGTTGAAGTAAGCTTGCCTAAAAATCTCCTATTCATTTTGTACTTCTAGGTTGTGCTATTAGAAAACGTAGACTTGGGCAGGGAATTCCATTCCTTAGCTATATTTACAAATTTAATGATAGAACTACAGTCATTTTGAACCATTATTATTTATACCAATAGATTGGGACTACAAATATCGAAAAACTGTTTTAAAAAGTAATTAATATGTCGTTCACGACTTACCTGATGGAATAATGAAGTGTCTTGTTTTGAAGATAACATTACTTTTTCATTTCAAACAATTCTTTTATACTATTGTAGAGAAGATAAAAAATATTGAGGAGACAGAACCAAAATGTCAATTCCTTCACGCGTGCGGCCGTCTCCTTCGCCATCTTTATTGCTCCGCAGAATTCTAATAATAATAATAATTCTCCCCCGCTACAAATCGTAGCCTAAAATTTAAATTCAACGATAATCGTTGAATTTATAATTTTCTTAACAAGTCCATAGAAGAATTAGCATGGCTAAGAGCGCAATGTCTCAGCTATACAAAATCTGGTCGGACCGTAACATCTCCGTAAAGACCAAAAACAAACTGGTGCGAACTCTGATCTTCTCGATCTTCTCATTTTGTGCTGAGACTTGGACGCTGAAGGCAGCAGATCGCAAATGCATTGACGCCTTTAAGATGTGGTGCTGGAGAAAAATACTTCGTATCCCTTGGAGAGCATTTCAGACCAACGTATTCATTTTGCGTGAAACAAAAATCTTCTCGCGTTTGTCGTAGCCCGAACAAATCAGCACCGTTCTTGACTTCACTATATACAAGGTCCTTCTTACCGCCATAGACAGGCATAAATGGAGAAACATCATAAAAGTTAAAGTAATGAAGCAGGGAGGTCACGACCCCCAGCATTGAGAGATACGACGCAAGGAAGAGGAAGAGCGTACAACAAACACATTTCATTTGTTGTTGAGAAAAGTCAATCAATCAATCCAACGGTTTTATCTTTTCCAAACTACGGGGTCAGCTTCCAGTCTTCCGGGTGCAGAAAAACACTAGTGTTTACATGTTGCGACTTCCGATTTTATCCACAACCACCAGTTACTTTACTGGTACCCAATCTGGGTAATTCACCAATTACCCAGTCTACTATTAGATTTAGCCCAGCTTCCCCCTTTACTAAATATAGTCACGAGTGTTTGGTATTATCATCAAAATATAATGTAATGTAACGACTATGAAGGTCACATATTAGTTGCTGTTAAAACTGGCTACGTAGTGGATCTTTTAAGGTTTATGGTATTGAAAAATAGAAGATTAGATTCGATTTTGATAGATAATTGTCAACAAGGAAAAATATTAATTTAATTTTGTAAAATATGATGCTTCAAAGGCTCTTAACAATATAACGGTTTGAATTAAACATAAAGCCCTTTCATTAGCGTCTCCCCATGCCACCGTTTTTATCTAATTTTTTGTTTAAAATGCAAATTAAGAGTTGATAATGTTATCAAGTTTTAAAAACACAATTTTAATGTTTTACATGCACAAACACATTGAGCATACAAACAAGTTTCTGTTTTTTAGAATTCCGTACCTACGTCATTCGGAAAAATTTATCCCTCATAATATTGAATCACTTTTTTGTCCAGCTGGCCGTGTTTCAACACCCTTTTCTCATTTTTTCTTACAAACGCATAGAAAGCGCATAGAGGTCAAACTGAAATTATTATCTAATACTCAAGTCTGCTACCTCTTCAAACAGGAGTGAAAAAAATAATCTACTAAGTCAATGCTATTTAAACTTCTCAAAATAGATAGACTGGATAAGTGAATAAATCTTTTATTAATATTATAAATATATTGTGCTTGTCTTATGATTAATGTTATGTAATGTTCGAATGATAGGCGAGGTCGCTGACACCCTAAATACAAGTTAAATCTTATATTGGGAGCCAGAGTTTATCAAAAACGTTTCTTTTGTCACAAACCATAGTCCGTTGTAAATAGAGTTGTTTACGGCATACGGTATTCATTGGATGCCGAGCTTCATCTATTGGACTACGCCTGGAGTCTCCAAGTACCAGACAACATTCCTTTTCTACATTACAAATATTAACTTTTTTTCCTATATTTTAAATGAATCAGGTGCAATAATATCACATAGCAATGATATCATAGGGAAAAAATTAAAGACCTCCCGCTGGCAGATTAATGGTTCAATCTCTTACTCGACCAAGTTGTCCCGGTTAATTTCGTGTTTCATCTGGCGCCTGAATTCTTATTTTTTTTTATTCTTTTACTTTCTATTCGGCGAAACACGGATTCATAATTTATTTAAACAAGTAACATCCACAACAATCAATTTTTTATATTGCATTTGGCATTTGCCGTATGTATGGCTATTTATACTCCGTTTAGGCGCATATTCTGAAACTCGCTAAGAAATGCAAAAACAAAACTACTGACCTAGAATCCATTTGCAAGAAGTAAGGTACACTTACCGGTTTTTTTTTATCTGCTTTTAATTGTAATAGTATTTATAAATAATAATAATAGAGTAGTTGTAAATTAATAATAGAACTATTTTTACAACGAATAGATTTTATTTATTTATGGATAAAAAAGCAATAAATTCTGTCTTTTTAGGTCTTCTAAAGAAAATGGTACTGATTATTCTTATTTATTCTTTGATACGCAGTTCAAATCACGTAAGTTGTTAGTATTTTGTTTGACTTATTTCTAAAAAAATATCGTCTTAGGATTCTTCAAGCTTTAATAAGTTTCTTCCTATATTAGACGTTGCTTCTACTTCTACTTTCCCTTACCTCTAGGGGTTGATCCAAAAATGATTTTTTATATCTATCAGGCTCGTCTTTACATTACATTTTCGTTGTTTTTTTAATCGTTGCTTCACTCTAGGAATTACTTGTGTATCGTGGATGCGTTCACAAACATGTACACTTACACATACAAGATACCCAGACCCGAAACACCTATAATCTCTAAGCCATACAAATATTGCTTCTGTACGGGAATCAAACCCGCAGCACAGTTATTAATCGATGATACTCGTATTAATAACCGTGTCGTCGTTGTTTGTAATGATTACGTCCAGTGGAACTAGTTTATCTTCTTGTAGCTATATATACATAATAAATCACATTGCACATCACGTCATTGTGCGTGAAGGTCTGAAACAATTTCGCTATTTTTTTTTTGTTTGGTTACATATTACAAGTATTTTCAGTTGCCTTGTGCAGGGGGTACTAACTATTTCAAACAATCTGTAGCCCTGGTAGGTTACATCCCTGGCCTCATAACTTCCATAACTGGCCTCTTCAATCGCTCTGACATCACTTTGAGACGCGCGTGGAACCTCATATTATAGCTTAGCTTAACTAAAAGCTCATCATTATCATCATTTTAGCTAAAAGACGTCCATTGTCTGACATAGGTCTCCCCAAAGTGTCACCACAATGATCGTTTCTGTGCGTTTACTATAAGCTCTTTATTTTCTATTTATCTTATAGTCCTGTCTTTTTTTGGACTCACGTTTACCGCCGTTTAATAAGTACCCATATAGGCCTATGTGAAATAAAAACATTTTTAGAATTTTTGAAATTGAAATTTACTTTATATCGGCCCTCCACTACCATAATATTATTATGATATGACTACTTCTGAACACTCATTTTGATTGTAGCTCATCGTTAGTGTAAATAAAGAAAGACTTGTTGCAATGTTTGAACAATTTAATTATTGAAGTAATTAATAATGGAACACAAACATTTAATTTTCTTGTTTCTCCCACTCTTTGAGAATGAAGTCAGCCCCACGTTCAGCTATCATCAAAACAGCAGCATTGTTGTTGGCTCTAGGCAACTTTGGCAAGGATGATGAGTCGATCACACGAAGGTTATCCATTCCTTTGACTTTCAGCTTACTATCCAGAACAGAGCCCATTGCATTGGTGCAACCAAAGTGCAGCAAAGTCGTTGTAGTGCCAAACGCATAGCATTTCCAAAACTCATCCTTAGAAGTTGCCTCTTTGCACAACCCAGTATCAACTAGATTCGCGTTCACACTTTTGAAAAAAGTCGTATCCAACACTTTGTTATGGTTTTCCAAACTTGCCGCCATTAAATCCAAGTCAGAACTTTTACTGTATGTGCGAGTGTATATTAAAGGAGAGTCATTAGGATCAGAACTTGCCAATAAAACTTCACCCTGTGATTCAGGCGCCAAGAGTCCAATACAAGACAGGAGAATATTCCTACCAACAGTTGCATTAAATAATCTATCACAAAAAGCATTAGAATATTTGAACACCTGCGAGCATATTTGACGGAAACCAGGTGATTCGGGTGGCATAACAAGATTAAAGGACTGATAGTCCGGATACGACTGCTTAGGGTCTAGAGCCACGTAACCGGTTGTCAACGGGGCAGGAAACTTGGCATAGTTACCAGCGGGAGTGGGTGATGTATTAGTTTCTAGCTGGTACATAAGAATAGCTCCTATATGGTCCAAGAAGTTCTTGCCAACTGGTAAGTCGGCGATTACGTCTATACCATACGATTCCAAGTGATCTTTAGGCCCGATACCAGACAACATTAACAGTTTGGGACTGTTAAATGTTCCTGCCGATACGATAACTTCTTTTTTCGCATAATGTACTTGAGTGTCACCGTTTGGATCTGTTACTTGTACACCGATAGCTTTACACCCATTGATAAGAATTTTAGTTACGGTCGTGTCCGTTGCAACACACAGGTTAGTACGTGAATTGGCTTCTGTGAGGTACGTGACCGAACTGCTTTGACGAAGATTGTCAGCGTTGGCTAACATTGGCTCCGTATACCCAAGAACCACATCATCATCAACGACATGACCAAGCTCGGCAAAAGCAGCTAGGATGCGTTTATTAAAGGGATTAACCTCTCTTGTTATTTTTATTGGTCCATCTGTGCCATATTGTTTGGCATATCGAGTAGAAAGAAAATCTTCATCCACTAACTTCTCGCTTTTTTTAAAGTATGGTAGGACATTTTCGTATTTCCAGTCGGAGTCATTCAACATTTCGGCCCAGGAATCATAGTCGTGTGGGTTACCATGTGCATGTATAAGATGGTTTAAAGAACTACTGCCACCCAACATCTTTCCTTGAGTCAGACCAACACGGCCTCCTTGTAAATTCTGTGCAGTGTAGTTGTCAGGTACTGATGTAAAATTGTAGTCGTATTTAGAGTCCGCTAATAATGGAAATAGTCCTGCATACTGAAATATAAAATAAAACCAGGATAGCATTAGATCAAAACAGAAGAATATAACAGAATGCTATGATTACGCTTCTTCGTCATTAAACGTCTATACTAAATATGATAACTACCTTTAATGGGTCTATTCCTTTATGGTACGCAGTATAGGTGATAAAGAGTAAGAGAAATTGAAATACGGCAGTCATCAAAGTGGTATGCCGCAGCCTTATTCATTGACTAACAGCTTCGCTCTAATCGGGTGTCCCACGACACATTATTTATTATTATTAAATTGTTTGATGTAACTTACATCTGCTTCCAGCGGGGAAGGTCCTCCAGCTTCAATTAAGAGTACATTATCGTCACCACTGGCAGTCAGTCTGTTCGCGAGAACTGACCCTGCACTACCACCACCTATCACTATGTAGTCATGGGAACTGCCATCTGTGAAGCAATCATGTTTATACATTAACGGGTCAAATAAAGTCAATTTAGCATATAATGAGTTTATCTATCATAAACATTCTTTAATTAAAATTATGCTACCGGCTTCGTATTGACTGATTTAATTAAAGATTAAATAATTTTATCATTTTATCGCAAAATATGACATGATAACGATCATTGTTTTATTTAAAAAAGCGTCCAAGTGCGAGTCGGACTCGCCAATGAAGGGTTCCTTAGCAGCAATTAACGTAATATAAAAGTTCTTGTAGTTCGTTGTAACTTTGATCGATGTTTAATAATAGTGTATTTTTTTAGATTTATTACGTATTAAAAAAAAAACTACTTATTAGATCTCGTTCAAACCAATTTTCGTTGGCGGTTTGTATGGTAATGTAGGTACATCATATATTTTTTTTTAGTTTTATCATTCTCTTATTTTAGAAGTCACAGGGGAGGGGGACACATTTTACACTTTGGAAGTGTCTCTCGCGCAAACTATTCAGTTTAGAAAAAAAAAAAAATATAAACCTCAATATCATTTTTGAAGACCTATCCATAATACCACACATAAGGATTTGATAAAAAAATAATGAGTTTCAGTTCGGAGTATGGGGACCCCCAAAATTTATTGCTTTTTTTCTATTTTTTTTGTGTGAAAATCTTAATGCGGTTCTCAGAACACATCTATTACTAAGTTTCAACAGTATGTACCTATAGCTCTTATAGTTTCGGAAAAAAGCTGTGACATACGGACGGACGGACAGACAGACAGACAAACATGACGAATCCATTAGGGTTCTGTTTTTTGCCATTTGGCTAGGGTTCTAAAAAGAAAGCATTTGAATAACTCTGAACGTACAAATATTTGGAAATTCGTGCCTTAGTAACTTTTATTCATCTCAAAAATACACATAGCTACGATGTAACACACATAGCTATTGGATGGTGTGACAAAGATTTTTTTTTGCTTTGTTTGTTTGATTGCATTCTCCTTTCAAGTCTATTTGAGTTTAATTTCTCGCAAAAATTTGTTACCATCGCAGTACTTACTACCAGGACTGCATGTAGGCGGAAATTGAAATGCAGTAAGCTGCAACATAGTCTGCAGTACTTGCAGAGCATTTTGCATCGTCTGGATATCAGATAGGGCAGCTGCCGACCCTGACATGGCTGAAATATGTTAAGAATAGAAAACGCTGGTTAATTAGAGTTTATTGCAATTTTTTCCGCATAACTTTATACAGCTTGTACTTGGAAGATTGTTCAAGGTAGACAAAAATAAAAAAATAATACAAACTTTTACAGTAAAACACTGAAGGTGCATATATAATGGTTTACGTCTGTTGGTAGAAATATAAATGATACCGAAAATGTAATCAATGTTAATAATGAAACGAAATGAAACTTTTGCCTAGTCAGAACAAATGCATATTTGCCTTTTAAGGTAGTAAGTAAATTAGTATCAGTATATTTCATTATGCTTTAGGAGTCTCCAAGCAATAGTGAATAGGCTCTTAATAAACTAGTGCATCTCACCATTAACGATTGCAACGCTGTTTACCATCAGGTGGGATCGCAGTCAAGCACTAGGTTATATTAATTAAAAAGAAATATAGGTCTGGGTGAGACTGGTGCCAAACTAACCGCAACAACTTTCAAATGTCTACAAATGACAACAAGGGATCAACGGCTTGACGTAATGGCAAAATATTAAAATGAACTCATCTAAAGACGGACCTTTTAGAGCGTTGATATAGTTCTACTTTAGTTATCAGTAAGAGACAAATAGAAAGAAGATGTAAAAACGATAGCGGACATTACAATTTAATGGAATAAAGAAGCAGGAACAATATTATCAAACTCACCTAAAGATGTTTGTTTCCTTGATGACAATAAAAAAGAGTGTGTAGTGTAAACGTTTCGACCACCTTTTATACTTAAAAATATTACTTATTATTTATTATAGAGGAGAAAGTGGAATTTGAAAAATGGGTCTTTAGATAAGTTTTTTAACGTAATTTCAAATGTTTTAAACCCTTAAATTAAAATGAAAACTGTAGCTGTGCTGTGTATGCTGTATCTGAGCTGTGTGTAGCTAAGATTGAAAGCTTAAAAAATATACTATAAGTAATAAGTTAAGAAGTTGCTACATATGTAGTTTAAATCTCCGATTCCAGACTTGAGGATTTCAAGGTCAAATGAAGCTTCAAACTTATTCAGAGTGGGAAGAGTTATTTGAAAAAAAAACTTCCATAATAAAGGCATACTTAATCATTGCAAACCCTGTTTGAGTACAGCGACGTATTTATAAGTATTCAAATAATGATACAAATCATGATACTCGTAGATAGGAACATTCAAATGGTACATGCAATATTATCCAGTCATTCCGACAGGCTATGGTTGAACGCTTGAACTCGTCCTTGAAGGCGGTCTCCGATTGGGGCGACACCAATCTGGTCAAGTTCAATGCATCCAAAACCCAGGTGTGTCTTTTTTCCGCTAAACGGAGCTAATTCCATCCGGTTCCATCTTTCCAGGGTATGACCATGCCGATAACCGACCACCTTGAGCTTCTTGGGGTTACGTTGTCCTCTATTCTCAATTTCGGCTCATACATCGAGGCAAAGGCTCAACTGGCTGGCAAAAAATTGGGGATCTTAGCAAAGATGAGACGGTACTTCACGCCAAAACAGCTGCTCAATCTTTATCAAGCCCAAGTTCGATCATGTCAGGAGGGTTCGTACACTGTTGACTGCATATCGAATGCATCAGCCTCGGTCGTCGGTAATGAGACTGTATATCCCGCGGAAGTGTGGGGTCGAGGCTTTTTAAATACTAAGACCCTGCACAATCGCGAGGTATGCAGTCTCAGGGAATACTTCCTAGCCGCCGACGTGGGTATGCATCGAGATGTAGTAGCAGTGGACAAGGGACTCACCCCGCTCTCCTTGGCTAACGAGAACTGGCGCAAACCTGTAGTGCTTGACACTAACGTTCGCAAAGAAGTATGGCAGAGTAAGGAACTTCACGGACGCTTTTTCCGGGCCCTTCATGGGCCCGATGTAGACCAACTTGCGTCCGTAGCTTGGCTGCGCGTCGGTGACCTCTTTGGGGAAACCGACGGTTTTGTATGTGCAATTATGGACGAAGTTATCATGGCGAATAACTATCGGAGATTTACTGTGAAGGACGGCACGGTTGACATCTGTCGGGCATGTCACCGACCTGGTGAATCAATCCGCCACATTATCTCTGGTTGTTCTCGTCTAGCTAACGGGGAATATTTGCATAGACACAACCTTGTAGCCAGGATTATCCATCAGCAACTTGCTCTAAGTACTCTCTTGTGGAATCGGAGGTGCCATACTACAGGTATGTGCCTGACCCAGTTCTCGATAATGGCGATATCACGTTGTACTGGGATCGGTCCATCATCACTGACAGGAGTATTGTACCCAATAAGCCTGTATAGTGGTGGTGGACCGAAGCGAGAGGCGTGCAATGATTGTTGACATATCCGTTCCGTATGACGAGAACCTCGTGAAAGCCGAGAAAGATAAACAAATCAAGTATATTGACTTGGCTCGCGAGGTTGTCGACATGTGGGAAGTGGACTCAGCGATCATTGTACCGATAGTTGTGTCAGCCAATGGCTTAATAGCCAAGAGCCTCGACCAATACCTTAGGAGGCTCTTGTTAGGCGACTGGATCAAGGGCTTGATTCAGAGAGCAGTTCTTCTGGACACGGCCCGTATTGTTAGGAGGTTCCTTTCTCTGGAGCCCTGACCGCCGGTAGCTTGGACCCTGTCCCCAATACCGGTGGGATACTGTTTTTTTTATATTTTTAAATGTTTTTTTTAAGGAATATTTAAAAATATATTATAACATATATATATATATATATAATATGAATAAAGGAATAATAATAAAAAATATAAACATTCAAATTATTCATAAATAATATTAAAAAAATATAAATTTTACACATAAAAAACAAGCAAATCATATTTTTTAGTACTACCTTTTGATCTCTGCTTCACCTGCGTACATAAAATATAGCTTATGTCACTCAGAAATAAAGCAGCTCTATCAATGAAAAAAATTTAGCAATTGGATCAGTACAGTAATATGAGTGTAGATTGATAACTTGTAGTGGAGATGTTAATTATTACGTTTGAGTTGAAACACGATCAATATTTTTAGAATATAGACATAAAAAAGTACTAAATTATAATTTATTTATATTTGAGCATTTAAATCCCCAACAATAAGTGTTGTTTCTACAATTCAAATTCTTTGGTAAAATTCACTTTAAAACCGTTTGCATCACATTTTTCATTAAAATGTAAATAATATAATATCATTATCAATTATTGCTACATACCATTAACATGCAAAATAACTGTGTTATTGATCTATGTACTCATCATCATCATCATCTTCCTGCCCTAGTCCCATTTTATTGATCTATGTAATAATCAATAAATATATACTTAATAAAAAAAAACAATAATAAACTGTATCGATCACTTGAAATTTGATCATATACAATGTGCCCGTATCCACCCATGTAAAATTTGCACAAGTGTGAAACTGGATCGCCAATTGATCCTTCCAAAGTAGCAAAGTCATGCTCAATAAATAATTCAAGATAATTATTTTAAAGTAAATAACTAAAAAGTTAAACGGAATGTTTATCAATGTTTTAGACGCTGTTATTATGGAACCAATTCGACAAAATCGTAATGGTCTAATGGAAGTACCTGTTTTTAATGATTTCCGAGTATAGGACGATGTATTTACAGTCGACAGGAGCTTTTGCGATGCCGTTCATAGTCTTGAAACTTACGGCTATATGGTCCATAACTTCTAGAAGGCCCAATCAAACTCTGTGAACCTGCAAAGAGGCCTATAAGTCAAGATAGGTTCAGACGGGTTGTTGAATCAATCAACGATAGAATTAAGAATGATTTTAAACCATACCAGTACAGAATTTTTTTCGGAGACCTCCTGCGCCGGGTTGAGGCCATGGTCCGGAGCGAGGAGGAGTGGCAGGCGGTCGCCGACTTCTGCGAAGCAGTAATGTTCGCCAAGGAGGAGGCCGACCGCATCAGGCAACGGCGTTCTCGCCGCCGGGATTCTGATCTCGCAGCAATGGGTAGCTCGCTGTCCGGCCGTTCGGTGACTGTCCGGACCAAGCCCAAGTCGTCGACGGCGCGCACTGTTCCCGCGCGCCTCAAGGAGTTGTCAGCAACAGCAGGGACCCAGCCGGGTCGAAGCCTACTGGGGCCGGTATGAAGGCTAGAAGGAACGGGGTGTGTCTTTTAGTCGGTAAGAGTCTGACACTATCTCCCGCTCCGCCCAAGAGCGGGGGTTGTCATTGGATGATTTTTTCACACCATAAAAAAAGTACAGAATGTTTAATCGCACATTATCGATTAGGTACAATGACGCAACCCATAAAACAAAAGTGACACATCACCAAAAAGGTGATTTTTCAGCAGTCATAAAGTTTTCAGTATACCTACTTATTTACTCGATAACAAGTTGCGAATCAATTACCGAGGAACATTAATATTTGAAGCAAAGACTTTAACAATCAGTGAATGGGTTGTGATAATCAGATTGAAAAGTTAAAGGCTTACCAAAATATGGCAATTAAAACACAAGTTTAGATAGTATAGAAAAAAAAGAACAAAGAAAGAAAGAAAACATGTTTATTTTGCCTGAATACTCACAATTCGTTACAAAAATATACAAAACAAAAAAACAACAGTTTCCCCACCAGGCCATGTGCGTATCGGACTTACCTGTAGTGCACCATATGACCATAGACAACACAGTTGCCTGGGTGGTTGGTAGTGACACTTCGGTTTTAAATGCGGCAAAACGGTTATGTGCATTTTATATAAAAGAGAAAGTGGCAGGGATGAGGTGTCGGAGCATTATAGCTCTTACATTCATAGAAAGAAAACGTTGGGCTGACCTAGGATGAGCTAGATACCAAGATGATTTTAAAAACCCTATACTTTCATTAGAAAATGTTTCAATAGACTTAACCGATAAATGATTTATGGATTCTGGTAATCTTTTTTTTACTCTTAGTAAGTTAAATTATTTTTTCCTGTGCCCATAAAGTCGAAGAGTATTAAAAGCACTAGTTTTTAGCTCATGCAGGATGTATGCCAGTTGTAACAATTTTTAGGAACTTTAAGGTTGCCCCTGTTATAAAATAACAAGCAATTTTTCACATTCAGCCATCAGTTTCAAAGGAAAGCGTTTTTTTTTTTTTGTCATCTAGTATCATTTTTTTTTATGGAGCAGTGGTGGCCGATTATCAACGGCCCCGACTTACGAGTTTAGGTCTCGGGTTCAAACCCAGCCAGGCGCATTACTTTGTGTAATGTATTTCATCACCACTGCTCTCAAAACGGTGAAGGAAAACATCGTGAGTAAACCGGCATGTCATAGAACCAAAAATTCGAAGTCGCACTGGGCTCGGGTGGTGGATTACGACCCCTTCCCTCTCTTAGAGAGGAAGCCTGAGTCCCAGCAGTGGGAACATTATAAGGCTAATTATGCTAGTATAATTATGTTTATTATAAATATATAAAAAAAGAAATATCTGACTTTTAAAATCACCGTATACAGGCCACCGGCCATATCCACAAAACGCCACAAATGGCATATTTCCTGTAGGTTTCATACATTTTATATGGACTCGCCAGACATGGTTGACGCCGGTGACGCCGCCACACGCTACATCGCCGCTACTTGCCATTCGTGCATTTGAAACTTCTTCGACAGAGTTAATTATAATACAGCGCGCATGTGTTAAAATGAGTAGCAGCCACTGGCTACAAGTGGCTTGTGGCCGCTTCTAGCTTCTCGTAACGGCGGTTGTGACTATGGCTTGTGGCTTATGTGCAGGGATACTTAGGGATAACAGTCGGATTTTAAAATTTTTCACGTGTATCGATACAAATACCATTTTTTTTTACATTTATCCACCTATTTTGATGATACAACCCTATTATCATCTTCCTACCCTTATCCCATGTTAGTTGGGATCAGTGCAACACAGTTTTATTCTTTCTGTCCATCACGCTATCATCAACTCCTTTTTTTTTCATTTCAGTCTTCATACAATCCATCCATTTTTTTTTTACCCTCCTTTTAAACTCCCTCTAATGCTAATTTGTGTGCCTATATGGCATTTTATTACACGGTTACACTAAAAATCTAAGTTACCTTCATTAGCGCCAACCCTATTTTATTTTCTTACTTTGTGAGCATTCAAAACGTGGTCTGACATGATGAACATGTTTTGGACAGTTGTCTAGCATTGAGCTCAGCCAATATTAAAATAGATTCGAGAGCTCCTGTGCTGAGACATCTCATGCGGAATCATTGTGCGCCTGAAATGCTTCGTAAGTACATGACTCACTAATGTAATTTGTGTTCTATTATAATTATAATGACTAATTCTAGTGTTTAAGTTTAAGCATGTAAATTACTAACAAAAAGGGTTCCTTTGTTGTCCGGATTAAACAATTTATTATTATTAATAATGTTAAAAAGGCCATTTTTCATGGCTAAATAGGAAACACATTAACTACCACTGGTATCCTTGGCAAATCATAATATTCAAAACCAAAACTGGTGTAAAAAATTGCAAAATTTTCAATGTAGATATCAAAATACTTATAACATACTAAATTTCTCAGTTTTACTGCAAAAATCCCATACATTTTGATGAACGGTAAATATTTTTACACAAAAAATGATTTTTCTGCTGGTTTGTAACCTTGTTTAACGTTCAAAAAGTGAGACTCACGACTAGATAGCACGATTTCTTTTGGCAAGACTGGTATCAGTTTACTGATTTCTAATTACCCGTAAATTACTGTCGAAACCAAAAAAAATACCTGCTTTCCGAGGCACGTTTAAATGGCCTACGGACCGACACTGGCAAGCGTTGCTTTATCTTGGAGATAAAGGTACTTAATCAGTTGCACTCCACGTATGCCACTGCAAACACAACATGGTGACTTGAGGTTTTATACAGGGTGTGGCGTAAATAGTGGTCCAACGTTAAGGGGTCGATACACCATATATTCAGCTATTACATACCACAATTTGAACCACTTTTTATCAGAGGTCTTAGAATAAACTGATCTTTATGCTTTTTTTGAAAAACAACACCTTGTGCCACTATTTACGCCACACTCTGTATATCTTTCGGATACCCAATGTGTCTGCCGTGCCTATAATTTGGTAAGATAAAAAATTTAAAACAATATTATGTTCCTTAAGTACAAAATCTACAAAAAAGTCACGAGTTACATGGAAAGTTGTAAAATCACTTGTTAATGAGGTTGTACTGGGTCTAAGAAATTAATCATCAGAACAGCTGGAACCCATATTTCTTAGAAAAAAATAATCCCCAAGCTTACATGATTTCTCATGAGTAATCCCGCATTTCTGATCCAGCAGAAAAGCGCGGGATCCCACGTATCCAGGATTGGATTCCCTAATGTCATCTAGCCTGAATGCAGAGAAGATAGTCTGTTAAGCAAGTATGACAATACAAATAAATAAATGGTTCTGAATTGTTATGTTGAAAATGATATCATTGAGCTGAACCGACGATGATAGAACAGGAACACACTGGTAGGCACAGGAACTCCATAATTAATCAATGTATCCAAGCCTTGTTTGGGCTTATCAGAATGGTCATGAGATGCACTTTGGCTGTAACGTACTATCGAACTGATCTGTTAGGAGGTGGAAGATATGCACAGGAACTTTTTTCTTTTTTTATTTAAGATAGGTTCGCGCTTGACCGCCATCTTACCTGATGAAAAGCGATGATGCGGTTGACGATGGAACGCGCTTACCTAGAAGAAACCTTTTCACTCTCGACTTAAAGATTCCCGGGTTGTAGCTAACAGGAAACACAGACTCTGGCAAGGAATTCCACTCCTTAGCTGCACGCACAATGAATGATAACTGCGTAATAAAAAAGTGTATCCTAGCAATGTTTGGGCTTATTAGAACAGTCATGAGATATAGGTATTCTGGCTATTTTTTTTGTTATTATAGTCACAACTAAAAAGTGTTAAAAAAAGGTTTATAATTAAAAAAAAAAAAAAACTGGACAAGTGAGTCGGACTTGCGCATTGAGGGTTCCGTGCAAATTCAATTCCCGAATGGAGTCTCGAAGATTTTTCCGAATTGTACTTTACTGTTTTCAGATTTATTCCTATACCTGTGCTATAAGACCTTGCTTTGTTTCTCTTGTGTGTCGGCTGCACCTTTTTTGGCGCAAACGTGAGACATACAATGTTACTTTTTAGGGTTCTGTAGCCAAATGGCAAAAAACGGAACCCTTATAGATTCGTCATGTCTGTCTGTCTGTCCGTCCGTATGTCACAGCCACTTTTTTCCGAAACTATAAGAGCTATACTGTTGAAACTTAGTAAGTAGATGTATTCTGTGAACCGCTTTAATATAAAAAGAGCAATAAATTTTGGGGGTCCCCATACTTAGTACTGAAACTCAAAAATTGAGGTTTCTAATATCATTTTTTTCTAAATTGAATAGTTTACGCGAGAGAAACTTCCAAAGTGGTAAAATGTGTGTCCCCCCCTGTAACTTCTAAAATAAGAGAATGATAAAACTAAAAAAAATATATAATGTGCATTACCATGTAAACTACCAACGAAAATTGGTTTGAACGAGATCTAGTGAGTAGTTTTTTTTTAATACGTATAAATCTAAAAAAATACACTATTATTAAAACATCGATCAAAGTTACAACGAATTGCAAGAACTTTTATATCATGTTACTTGCTGCTACGGAACCCTCCATGGGCGAGTCCGACTCGCACTTGGCCGGTTTTATTTTTTGCTAAGGAGATGGCGGGATGAAGGTGAGGAACCGTGATCGTTGGAAGGAGTGGTGGAAGGCCTTTGCCCAGCAGTGGGACAGTGTGGGCTAAGTAATAATAATAATAATAAATTGCCAAACGTCCCATTAAAAGCGTCTAAAAGGGCCTCTACGAGTTCCAGGACTTCAGGGTCCTGAGATAAAGAAATATATAAAAAAAATGTCTTAAGTTTTTGTTGTCTACAATGTTTTGTGCTCCAAAATAAATACTTTTCTTTCTTTCTTTTTTTCACTTACACTGGCTTAAAAGTTCATTTTTGTCTATCCGTCTTATCCATTCAGTTTTTTTTTATTATTTACTCGAATTTGAGTACTATATTACCTGATGGTAAGCGATGATGTGGTCGATGATAGAGTGCTCCATCATCGCTTGCCCCTATGTAGGTAAACTACCAGTTTACTTAAATTATTAATAGCAGTCATTTTTTTTCCGACGGCGACCAATAGGTAGCTCGCTGTCCGACTGTCCGGTAACTGTCTGGACCGAGCCCAAGTCGTCGACGGCGCGCACTGTTCCCGCGCGCCTCAAGGAGTTGTCAGCAACAGCAGGGGCCCAGCTGGGTCGAAACCTACTGGGGCCAGATTTAGCTCCGAAAGGTAGCTCAGCCCCGGTATGAAAGGCAAGAATGAACCGCTCCACCCAAGGGCAGGGGATGTCATTTGGATGATTTTTACTCACAAAAAAAAACAGCAGTCATTTAATTTTTCTCTATTATATGAAGTTGGTTATGGATTTTATTTGTCGTCATGCATATTTTTCGTCTAAACAGCAGATTGCTATAGCGTGAGTTCGAAAGGATAGTAAAAGACAGCTAGTATTGTTAAAAATCTTCTCCATGGTTGAAAGTGCAAAGGTTCCAGGTATGGTGCCTGTTAGTGATGATGATTATAATCAAAAGGCCTTTAACACTAGAAGTGCGAAACATCGATGTCAATTTTAGCCATTTTATATTTGTTACAGTAATAACATCGCTGTTAAAGTCATAATTCTGTGTTTGAATTCTGTGCTTTAGCTTAGAAACGTGATTCATAACGTGCTTATAGTATGGTATTTTTAATTTTTAAGACTATCCATTATCCATATAAGATTGCTAGTGTATCAGCACTCTACTATCATTTTGTGATAACACTAATATTAGTATCAAACTTTATCGCAGGTTAAAATAAAAAAGTGCACATTGCAATTAATTTTATTTTGAAGTAATCCATACATAAACGTTGAAGAAGTTAATATTTACCAACAAATCTGAACATCAAGTTTCATGCAGCTGTCATTTTGTGAGAATATACTCAGCTCCGCGTTCAGCTATCATCAGAACATCAGCATGAGGATTGCCTGTAGTCAACGTTGGCATGCTTGATGCGTCAATCACACGGAGGCCTTTTACACCTTTCACTTTCAAATCGTAATCCAGAACCAAACCCATCGCATTGGTACCAGCAATGTGCATTGTACTCGATGTAGAATCTAATGCAAGGCATTCCCAGAACTCTTCATTCGAAGTTTCATCTTTACACATCCCAACATCAACTAGAGTCGCGTTCAAACTCTTGAATATAGCAGTATCAATCACTTTGTTATGGTCTTTCATACATGCTGCCACTAACTCCAAGTCGGAGTTTTGACTGTAAGTGCGAGTATATATTAGAGGGGAGTCGTTAGGATCAGAACTTGCCAATAAAATTTCACCCTGTGAATTAGGCTTTAAGAGAGTAATACAAGACATGAGAGTATTTCTACCTTCAGTCGCACTGTATAATCTATCACAAAATGAGTTAGTGAATTTAAATAACTTAGAGCATAGTTCAAGTAATCCAGATGATTTGGCTGGTATCCTAAGATTGAAGGACTGACAGTCCGGATACGGTTGTTCAGGGTCCAGAGCCACGTAACCAGTTGTCATTGGGACAGGAAACTTGAAGGGATTAGTCGGGGGAGGAGGTGATGAGTTACTTTCTAGGTTATATGTAAGAATAGCTGTTGCTTGGTCTAAAAAGTTCTTGCCGACTGGTAAGTCGGCAACCACGTCTATACCAAGTGATTCTAAGTGATTTTTAGGCCCGATACCAGACAGCATTAGTAATTTAGGACTGTTTATCGTTCCCGCACATACGATAACTTCTTTTTTCGCATAATGTACTTGAGTGTCACCGTTTGGATTTGTTACTTGTACACCGATAGCTTTACCGCCTTTGATGAGAATCTTAGTTGCCATCGTATTTATTGCAACACATAGGTTAGGACGTGATTTGGCTTCTGAGAGGTATGTGACAGCAGTGCTTTGACGAAGATTGTCAGCGTTTGACATCAATGGCTCGTTAAACCCAAGAACCACATCATCGTCAACGTTATGACCAAGCTCCGCAAAAGCAGCCAGGATGTCTTCGTTCCCAGGATCTCGTTCTCTTGTTATTTTTATTAGTCCATCTGTGCCATATTGTTTGGCATATCGAGTAGCAAGAAAATCTTTGTCCACTAACTTCTCGGCCTTTTTAAAGTATGGTAGGATATTTTCATATTTCCAGTCGGAGCAATTCAATATTTCGGCCCAGGAATCGTAGTCGTGTGGGTTACCACGTCTATGTACATGATGAGCTAAGGAACTACTGCCACCTAACATCTTTCCTTGTGTCAGAGTAATACGGCCTCCTTGTATATACTGTGCAGTGTACTCATCAGGTACAGATGTAAAATTATAGTCATATTTAGAGTCTGGTAGGTATGCATATAGTCCTGCTAGCTGAAATATAAAAATCCTGGATTATTATTGGCCTCTTAACTGAAGTTTGGTGGTGAAAGCTAGAAGATAAAAAAAATAACGAAACACTGGTTTCGCTTGCAAAATAGATAAACGAAGTTGGAAGTGCCTTCTAGCGCACCTTATTCTATCCGTCAACTACGCTCATACTGTGAGTGTACGAAGCTCCGGGATGTTTTCTTAACTTGACTTTATGTTTCATATTTATGTAGCCACCACCCAATAGGTGGACTGCTATATGTCGTTATAATTATAACGACAAAAAGTAATGTTATCAGTTCATTTGAAATTAACTTAATCGATATAAACAAAACTGTTTTTTTTTTGCATGTTTTTTTTTTTTAGTATTGCTTTTAATTTAAGTTTACTATTGTTTGAGATATTATCACAACCAATAGTAAACTTGCGATCTAAGTATGCGTAGTTTGTTAGTATGCGTAACGCGTGTCCATAATGGTTTCTTGCCTGTAGTAGAACTAAATAGTGGGAGACAAGCGGTGACACTCGTTCTAATACAAATCGTAAACTATTTGGTTTCCAACCTCTTGTATCTATTCCATAGTTTTGCTTTATCGTCATCAGATGCCAGTATATATTATTATGCCTGTATAGGCATATAGTTTTTACGCTTTGTTACCTCCTAATCTGTGATTCACATTATAGGAGAAAGAGTTAAAATGAGAGATATGCATGAGGCAGCCATCAGAATGGTATGCCACAGCACTATTCATGAACTAAGCGAAGCACTAAAAGCTTTGCTATTGTCGAGTGTCTTACGACACTACTAGCCTTTGTTTATAATAATTCACAAAAAAACATACCTCTGCTTCCATTGGGGCAGGTCCTCCAGCTTCAATCACGAGTACGTTGTAATCACCACTAGCGGTCAACCTGTTCGTGAGAACTGACCCAGCAGTGCCAGCACCTACCACAATGTAGTCATGGAAACTGCCATCTGTGAAGCAATCATGAGTTTTATTATTGATAGATAATATATTATTTTGGAAAACCGTGGAAAAATGAGACCGGATTTTTTTGTCGTTTTTTTGTTACCGTCAGTACAGAACTCCTCGGGTGAGATTCCGATTCGCACTTGGGCGATTTGTATATCTTCTTTAACAGATCAAACCAAGTCAATTTAGAATGTGGTAAGTTTTCTTACATCTGCATTAACTATCCTACTGCTGCTACTGTTGGTGTTTAAAACATTATGTAAATTTAATCTTGTAGATGTACGCAAAGCTAAAGCTATGGTGGAGATGTTGAGTACAACCACTGTAGTGGTAACAAGTAGGAGCACAACATGCGCTTTTTTTATCTCCAAATCCTTGTCACTTCTTCTGTCTCCTATTTTCTTTGGTAAATTATGCGTGTAGAGATCTGCGATATCTATCGGGTTGTCTGATCCATTATAGTGACCATAAATTTTATGGTGCATAATAAAGAGTATATCTGTCTATAAAATATCACACAAAAACTCTTTCTCTCTTCTTTTACGGTCACTATAATGGATTAGACAACCCGATAGATATCGCAGATCTATACAATTATATCTTGGTCTAATAATTATGAGCTTATATTTGACTAGCTTCCGCCAGCGGCTTCGCCTGCGTAGAAGTCAGTTTCTTCATACGAATTTTGAACCCCCATTTTAATCCTTTATGGAGTTAATTTTGGAAAACACTGTCTTAGTGCTCGCCCATATCATATAAGGAAAATTTCACGCGTTTAGGTCTTGCAGTTTCGGCTGTGCGTTGATATGTCAGTCAGTCAGTTTCTACTTTTAAGATTACTGATTGATGTTTGCCTCCTGATTGTGTCCGCGTGTGTCAATCTTTGTGACCGCTCGTTGTACATGTAACGCCTGTTGCATGTTGTGTGGCCTCTGGTTGCCTGTGACACTTGCGGTACTTACCATCCATTATTGTGGGACCTTTGATTATGATTTTCTTATAGTTTAGTACTTTTGATTCGATCTTCCGTTTTTATGACTAGACCGCGACGAGGCTCTCTTCATCCATTACATCTATTTTGTTTTGAATGAAGGAAAGCACTTCATTTACAACTAGATTACAGTTATTGCACTTTAACACTTTAGATGCCATTTTCTCTATAGGTCACTGACCTCAGCGCGCGCGCACGAATACACTCAACCTTTCGCGACCGCGATCAGCTGACGACTGATTGTACTGTGACTGTAATATGTTCAACTTATTTTTAATATGTTGCATTTTTTTTTAATAAATGCTTTTGCTATAATTCTTGAAATTGATTAAGTACTAAATAAACATTTACATCAATGAAATTACTAAACCCTTTTGCAATTATGTCAGTATTTTAATTTTACAGAATAGCATTAAGACAGTTCAGTTTTGTAGAGCTTATTTTAGTGTATTACCTTAACCCTACCATTGTGATCAAAGTCTTTTTGAGTTTTATTTTCATAGTAATTAGTGTCCATCACAGTACTTACTACCAGGACTGCATGGAGGTTGGAATCGGTATGAAGTAAGCTGCAACATAGTCTGCATTACTTGCAGAGCCGCTTGCACTGTCTGGATATCAGACAGGACACCTGCTGACACTGACATGGCTGAAAGATATGAAGAATAGAAAAGGCTGATTAATTAAAGATTGTTGAAGATTTTTCGATAATCGAAATATTGTTCAGGGCAGCCAAAGTAGTGGAACTACGGGTTCACAGCGGACATCTGTTGGCAGAAATGTAGCTGCCACCGAAGACACCGTAATTTATCAATCATTTGAGGCATTATTGAAAAGGACAACATTAAGAAAAAGATTGGCACAAGTAGGACACAAGATTTTTTTAATGACAGGAATGACATAGAAAAAAAATATGAGTGACATACCTGCATAATTATATACTTGCGACATGTTAAAAATGCAAAACAATATTTCATTTCATGAAATTAATTTTTATTTTTTTTATGAATGGTATATAAGTTTAAATAATGTTTATTAATTTTAAATGTATAATATTAATATATACCAATCTAGAAACTTACTACTGTACTTATCTAACATCCTCATTACCATGTTTCTGGCAAATAAAATATTTTAATTTTGACTTTAACATTATATCTACAAATAAAGACGGTCGAGAAGTTCAAATGCATGAGGTTGATGTAGTACCCAAAAAAATAGTATCACGTACAGAATATCTTACATTTTGTCTCTTCGATGACAATAGGGTAGTGTCCAGGGTCAAAATAATTACATTTTATTTAGTCCGTATTTTAGATTATAAAAAAATATTGGACACGTATTATAGACGTCACCCCGTGCAAAAAAATGCAGCACGGCGTGACGTCACACGTAACTTTAATGGGCTATATATTTGTCATTTTTGGTTTCATTTACAAATAAAAAAATACGTGTCCCTTATTTTTGAATAATCTAAATGACGGACTAATTAATTTTTTTACGGCCACTAACCTATTATTATGATACTGATATACTTAGTTTGGATAGTCATCTGCTTTCTATAACCTTGGCTAAAATTTTACCAAGCTTATGAATATCTCAAATAATATTACAGATATAAAACATTTGCCTAGCCTCTCTCCAACTGCAAAGTTAAACCGATGTAGCAGGTTTAGCAGTATTTAACATAGCGTCCCAGTATATTACATAAGATAAGATAAGTCTTTATTTGTCTTAAACATGGGATAAAGGAGCATACGAGCCATTAATTGGGTAACAAGATACCTCTTTACAAGACTGGTGTCAGGTTTACTGACTTTTGAAGATCTGTAATGATTGTTAATGATTTACAAATGACAGACGGTTCTAAGGGAACTAACGATTGAGACAGCCGGGATAACTAACAGAAAAAAGATGAGGAATAATCTATCGTTAAACAATGAACAGAAAACGATAAAGAGTAAAAATCTTTCACACAGTAACAGAAAAAAAAATACAACTATTTTACAGGTTATAGAAAGATAATGAAGAATAACACGTTTAAATTTTTGAGAAAAATAACAACTCACCTGAAGATATTCGATATCTCGACTATACTGAAGAGTGAGTTTAGGATAAACGTTTCGACCGCTTTTTATACCAAAATTTTTACTTATTCATCAGAGGAGAAAATGGGAAATAGAAACTAGAAATTAAAAAAATGTGTTTTTCAATCATTTCATTGCCAGTTTGAATGTTTTTTTTTTTTACTTCATGGATTTGAATGGAAATCAAGCCTTAGGTTATGGGTTTTGGGCAGTATATTGGATTTTTTATATAATTCTTTGGAATTTCTTTTCTTCACTTCTATCTAGCTTTGTTAAAATAAACGGTTCTAAAGTGACAGGAAGAAATTTGCATACTAAATAAATACGAGTCCCAAAAGCGGTCGCTGGCACGACCATAACGTAGCGCCAAAAGGACATCCTAAAGTGCTTGAGGAGGGGAGCGATATTTTTTCGTTCTCGCCACAATCCCTGAGCCCAGAAGATGGTAATGTCCCGTGTGATGGTCAGCCCTGCTAGTATTTCCTACAACCAATCAATTTCAAATTAAAGCTATCGAATAAAGTCAAAAAAGAAATAGGGACTTTATTCCTAGTGACCTATGTTACTCGGACAATAAAGGCCAGAGAGAAGTGGAACTTTTTTTTCAGTCAGTTTTTATTCTTGCTGGCCAATAGAGGCAAGCTAGAGATGAGGAACGAGACTACTTCTAGGAGATCAAGTTCGTGGAGTCGCTACTGTCGAAAAATGTGCCACAGAACCCTGCGATTGTATTTCTAAAAATATGTTAAAGCTAAATTCAATCTACTGACACAGAGAGCTTAGGTTTAATTGAGTACCTACGTAAGTCCATAGCACGACTTTAACCTAGAGATATAACGATAGAGTTATTTCGTTTATTTAAATATACGTACAGTGAGGCCGCAAAAGTCCATAATAACGCTAAAGATTACATTGCTATGAACCGAGCGAGCACAATACTTCCGTGAGTATGTGTGCGCGTGAATGAGTATCCACATTCCACAGATAACACACACTAAGGAACTGTCGTCGGACTGAGCTTAAAAACATTATTATTATTTTTCTGTGCCATTGAATACGCATCACACAGTCACAGAGGCGACTTGTTCTTACCATTGCATTGATAAAATTCGCGCAAATATGTCATGTGCTGGTAGCCGTATGAACTAAGTGTTGGATCCGCAAATAACGTAGCCCGAGTTCAAATCATGGTCGGTCCGTTGCGGTTATTTCTTTTTCCCAATCTATATTAATATAGTTGTTTTTTATATTCCTATGAAAAATCCTATTGCATTTTTTGCACTAAATAGTTGCAAATTACGAATATGATCTATTAACCATAAGAATAATCACATTCGTAATTTGCAATTACTTAGTTGTTACATCTTTTCGATGTTGTAAGGTGGAAATAAAAAGACGTGTTTAATAAAAATGTTTATTCTTTATATTTACAAAATAAACATATATGAGAATTGTGACGTCGAATTTTTACCTAGACAAAAAAGTTATCTTGTAACCGTTATCTATGTTACGTGTAAGATTATTTGTTGGAAGTATACCCACTTAGACCATTCATAATATGAATAACGCAACAATTTATTTATTTATTTAACTATTTATGTACACACATGTAAATACAAGAAAAGAGGAAGGAAACAGAAAAAAAAAGTACAAAGGTGATGCTTATTTCTAATGAAATCTCTTCCAGCATATCTGCGACAGAAAAGTTGAAGAAAAAAGAGAAGTAGACACCGTGTGTAAAAGTAAAAGGAAAATTAGTACACACAAAATACAAAGTTAAAAATGAAATAGTATAAAAAAAATAATAATAAATAAAGATATATACACTGCTATAATTATAAACATACACATAATAAAATAAATATCACACAAATACATACTAAATTATACCTAAAATAAAATAAAACATATCAGTTTAAATATGCAATTATGACGAAATAGAAAGATAGTGCTCTTTCACTCTTCTTTTAAAAACTGCAAGAGTTTGGCAGCCCCTGATGTCAGGCGGAAGTGAATTCCACAACCGTACTGTACAATGAAAGGATATTAAAATTTTAATAAAATAAAATATAATTGTTTATATCCAGTTATTTATTGAAAAGTGATATATGATTTAGACTTTGTAAACATTTTATTTTTATGTAGCGTCACAATGAATGTATTGAGGTCATAGCTTAATTGTTCATTTTCTTGACGAAAAGAAGATTGATACCAAACCTCAATTTCTGTTAAAAGAACTTTAGTTCTCACAAAATAATCGTCAATTAGATGAGAAAAATATTTTGGACTATTATGTTAGAACAGTGCGGGTAGAAGAATAAAAAACAAAATAGAATCATGATTATTGTCAACAAAATTGATAGCGAGTTCACTGCATTCTTAAGATAAGGCGATGGCACAAGTTAAAAGATATAGCTGTTTTAAAACGAAAGTAAACACAATATAATATAGTGTTTGTTAACGAATAATCACGGATATGTTAAAATAAAATGGTCTACTAAACATTTAATTACACCGACTGATGTTACTAAAACTTAATTATAACCTAAGGTTTTCTGTGAGGCACGCTTTCAGCGTGAAGTGCACGGCGAACAGTATCCATCGAGGTGTCATATAATTCCGCAAAATGTCTCGTTGATGCGAAACCATTCGTTTCGTATACGTCCACCATATGTCGTCGCTGCGCCTCGCTAATAAGCTTCGGTCTCCCACTTCTCTTTCGACTAGCAAGGCTACATTCTTCCTCATATCTTTTTATCCAAAGACTTACAGTATTTTTCTAAAACAAAAAAAAATATTTATTAGGCAGCTATACCTTGTTGGCATACCTGGTTAGGCAGCTATACTGTTAATTATAGAGGAATAAAGCTAATGTCACATACTATGAAAGCCTGGGAGAAAGTTATTGAAAGGCGAATGAGAGAAGAGAGTGAAATTTCACAGAACCAATTCGGTTTTATGCCTGGTCGGGGTACGACGGATGCCATTTTTGCTATACGCCAGCTGTGCGAGAAATACAGAGGTGCGCATAAAAACTTGCACATGGTATTCGTTGACCTCGAAAAGGCATACGACCGGGTACCTCGAGAGGTTCTGTGGTGGGCCCTTAAGGAGAAAGGTGTGCCTGGGAAGTATGTGCAGTTGATCCGAGCGATGTACAGTCGATGTAGTACGCAAGTCCGGTCAACAGTGGGCACCACAGGAAATTTCAATGTGGCTGTCGGCTTACATCAGGGATCGGCTCTCAGCCCTTATCTCTTCCTGATGATAATGGACGCTCTGACGTCGGACATTCAGGAGGAGGCTCCCTGGTGTATGCTGTTTGCCGATGACATTGTGCTGGTTGCCGAGAGTGGCCTAGAGGTCCAAAACAGATTGGAGGTGTGGTGGCACAGACTGGAGAGTGTTGGCCTGAAAGTAAGTAGAACCAAAACGGAGTACTTGTTCTGCGATTTCGGCGGTCTCTCCAACCCTGTGCCTTTAGCTCTCGCCGGAACGCCCATACCAATCTGTACCGACTTTCGGTACCTCGGGTCACTCGTCCAAGGGGATGGTGAGGTAGACCGAGACGTAACACGTCGGATCAACGCAGGATGGATGAAATGGCGACAGGTCACGGGAACAACTTGTGACCCACGCATGCCCCTCAAGTTGAAGGGTAAAATTTACAAGTCCGTCATAAGACCTGTCATACTGTATGGATCAGAATGTTGGACTGTGAAAAAGAAGGATGAAAAAAGATTGCATGTTGCGGAGATGAGAATGTTGAGATGGATGTGTGGTGTGACGAGAATGGATAAAGTGAGAAATGAGTATATTAGAGGAAGTTTGAAAGTGGCGCCAGTGACTGAAAAGTTGAAAGGTAATCGGTTGTCTTGGTATGGTCATGTGAAGCGGAGGGATGAAGCGCATATTACTAAAAGAGTTCTGAGTATACATGTAGATGGATGGAGAGGGAGAGGAAGGCCGAAAAAAAGATGGATGGATTGATAGTGTGATTGATAGTGTGTGTGAGAAGTGATATGAAAGAAAAGGGAGTTAGTGATAGTTTGACGGGTGACAGGACAGAATGGAAGAAGAAAACGTGTTGCGCCGACCCCAAGTAATATGGGATAAGGGCAGGAAGAAGAAGAAGAAGAAGCTATACCTGGTTGACTTCATTTTCATTATATAAAATGTTAATAATCATAATTATTTAATATAATTTTAAAACAAAACTGCATTTATAAATCCAATAACCAATCCAATAAACCCAACGATTTATGATATTTCTCTTTTAAGCCTCATAAAGATACGGTGGATGGATTCATAATTGGCATACATTTTAATTAGAAGATTAATTTATAATAAAGTTACAATTCATTAATAGCTATTATACTCACATTCAGTCCGGTTTCTTCAGATATTTGTGTTTTATTAAGACCACTTTTATGCAGCCCAATGATAGTCGCCCTCACTTCAATACTAATATTAGCCTGCATTTTGCGAATATTTCAATACTGTTAACCACACGTCACTAACCAACAACTATAACCAAACGACAGTTCATTTCGGTCAAGTTAAAACTCATGTCTACCTCGCAGAAATCTAATTCTTTATTTAGTTTTTTTTTTTTTGTAATCTACCTTTCTAACTCTAAGAAATGTGTGAACAAGTTAAAGAATAATTTAATATATGTAATGCTAATCCATAACTTCCAATCGGGTAAAAACTTACAAAAAGTCAGCAATTGCGTGGGATTTGAACTTGCGGCACACTGATTTGCGCTTCAATATGTGTGCTCTATACCACTGGGCCATCTTGACTTATGCTAAGTTGATGAAATTGTGAATTTCAATCATTTGTTGGCGAAAACTTGAAAACAGAAGGTCGTAAGTCAAACTAATACGTTGTGAGAATTCTTATCCACTTTTGCAAGTGATAGTACATTTAAATTATATTTTTAAATATTCAATAAAAAAACATTTAAAAATATAAAAAATAGTAGCCCACCGGTATCGGGAACAGGGTCCAAGCTAAAACGATAGAGTTATTATTATTAAATTTATTAGAACCACTTTTTTATGCCTCTCGAGTTTTTGTATAATTTGTTGCTCACTAAATCGTGGACATATAGATCTATTTAGCCGATTTCACTCAAATGACTAATTTTGGTATTATTTTATAAAAAACAATGATATTGCAATTTGTGTTAAATATATTTGCTCAGATGATCTGCAGCAATTGTGAACAAAAGAAATGTAGTAAAAGTTTTATTTCTTTTATCTTCTAGGTATAATGCTATTCAACGTGACTTACTCAACTCACGTGTTGTAGTAAATATTAATTAAATTAATTAAATGTTAATGTATTTTATATGATAAAATATACAAATAGCAACTTGTAATATTAGAATCCAAACAGCTAAATTAATAATTGATTATACATAATAAGAAGGGATATAAATTAAGTTAAACATTTTCTAATTATTGATTTAATATCTTTATTGTTATCATCATCATCATTTCAGCCGGAAGACGTCCACTGTTGGACATGGACACCCCAAGCGTAGTCACAACAACCGGTGCGTCTCGCATCTATCGGATTCCCGCGACCCTCATCAGGGCCCCAAGTCTGCTATTTTCATAAATTCGTCATTCCAACACGATCCAATTGTCATTCTGCTAAAAGTTTGTAATCTGCTAATTCATAATGATCGATCACTGATCGGTCAATGGTCTTGTAATAGAATTGTGGTAGAATGATAATTTCGAGCATATTAAAACCAATAACTGCACAATAACGTTCTAATGGTAAAACACTGATCAAATAAACTGTCAAAGTTTTAGTAGATTACCGCAAACTTCAAATATTCATTTGTCTATATACGAGATTACCATTCTATGTCACTTCTTTCAATGGAGTGTCAGTGGTTGACCATTGGAAAGTCATAATGACGCCATTATATTAGTAGATTACTAAACTTGTCAAAATCGACAATTATGACACCAATGATAGACCATTGTGACACTATTGTAATAGCAGACTTGAGGCCCTGGTCATCGGTCCATCTTGTGGGAGGCTTTCCAACGTGGCAATCACCTACTTCTGCGAAGTAGAAAAATGCTAGAGGAGGAGGCCGCACGCGTGAGGGAACGAACATCTTCACGCCCTAGCTGCCAAGACCCCGACTCCGACTACTAGCCACGGTAGACGCGGGCTTGCGGACGTCGAGCATTGGGCAGCTCGCTGTCTGACAGTCCGGTAATCGACCGTGACGGACATCGACAGTGCATATATTTTTTGTTTTTATTATTCTGTTTCAATTACAATATATTAATTATCTTTTAGTTTTTTTGGGCCTACTAGTTTCTATTATTTTTTTTATAGTTTTTCATGATAAACTTTTCTGAACTGTACTATTTTCGACGGTCTTGACTTGGTATTGTAGATACTCACCATACTTGTACTATGCGTTCCAAATAAGTATAGGAAAGTCAATAAAAGATTATTATGATAAAATGTTGATTGAAAAGTCATCATCATCAGCCTTTTTTAGTAGGTACACCACGAAATGGGCCGTAATCCACCACGCGGGCCCAGTGCGGGTTGGTAAATATCACATGTCTTCGAATTTTTGGTTTCTGGACATGCCGGTTTTCTGACGAAGTTTTCCTTCACCGTTGATTGAAAAGTACTGTTTCAAAAGAAAACTTATTTGCGTATTAACAACGTAATGTAAAAAAAAAATTGTTAGGAATAATTCGCCTTCTTCTCCCATTGGCCACTGCTCAGACACATTAAACAGTGATGCAGTGATTAGCAAAATTGAAGAACTGGATTCTGATTAAACTTTTTTCGTTCATAATAAATAAATATTATTTAAGAATTTTCTTGTTTTGCTTACTCTACCCAATTTCTTGATTTGGCAGCTATGACGTCACAACGTGGCCTAAAAATGGACCCTATTCAACAACATTAAATCTAAAGTGTGACCGTGAATGCAGAAAATATTGTGTGAAGTTGAAAGAGACACGACTTGGACTCGGTCCGGACGACTACTGGACGGCCAGATACTGAGCTACCCATTGCTCGTCGTTTACAAGCTCTCGCCTACCGTGTTTGATAGTCGGTGTCGGAGTCCCCGGCGGCTGGGGCGTGAGATATCTGTTCCCTGACGAGTGCGGCGCTCTAGGAGACATCTTTTGCTGGTATGACTGCTTTACAGAAGGAGGCGGCGGCCTTCCATTCTTCTTTCACGCTGGTCCTGAACCATGGCTCGGCGCAAGAGTTTGCCACCACCTACCGCCTCCATGAGGACACGGCAGTGGCAGGCCCAGGCGTGTCCTCCAAGTGATCTACTCTGATGACTGTCTGCATTACTTATTGCGCATAAACACAATTATAAAAAGTTTTATTTAAGTACCTTTAAAACAAAAATCATAAATATAAATTATTATTTCATGATTATAAGAATGCATAACATATAGACGTTGTTTAAATCGTTTAACCTTACGAATACCGTAACTCTAATTACGGTACACAATAGAAAGACAATGAGAGCGTTTGCTTGAGGTTTAAGGGCCAAGCGCCCAAAAAGTGCCATAAAACAGTGATTTTCTGAGGCCTACTCCTCCGTAACGGCTAGGTCAATTGGTTTGAAAAAAATATATGTTTATTATAGATTCATGAACAATAATATCAACATTTGATTTTTTCGTGCAATTTCGCAACTTTTCCCTACTCCTTCGAAACGGCTTGGACCTTTAGAAACATTTTTACACATAAAAATTGGTGGTTAAATATTCTTCAAAGTGATCATTGCATATGTAAATCAATCAATATCTCGCAGAGAAAATGGATTTAAAGCGCTTTCCGGGCGCTGCTGGCCGCAAATAAATGCACAGATTTGTCTACTGCCGCCTAGGCGAGTGCGAGAGTTGCGTTCATATAATTTCGGTCAGATGGTTCAAGGGACTACACGCCTTAATGAATTAAGTTAAAGAAATTAGGAAACTAACCTAACTTGACTCAAAAGAGAACGTATTTGAAAAACCTTATTGGTATAACACAAGTTTTAAGATTCAAAAACCTTATTTATTTGCTAACATAGGTAATAAAAGAAAAAGAGATAGACATTATTTGTACTATTCTTGATTCTTTTTACTTTTGTTCTTGTTTACTTTGTGTATGTAACCGTTGTGCTGTGTCTGTATCGAATAAAAGTATTTCTATTCTATTTTTTATCAACAGAGCGCTACATTATGCCTGGAGGCGTTCGAATATGGTGTGCAATCATTGGTGATGATTATCTACAAATTAAAATTTAATTTAAAAAAAATGCATAATTATTGTGGTATTAAATGATAAATTTGTGAAAATATCAAAATTTGTAATTAAAATGCCATCTACCTACTTGTTATGCGCTAACAAGTAAGTTTTCAGGCTATCTTTTGCACTTGTGCAAATTTTACTTGGGTGGAAATGGGTTAAATAATGGTGAAATATTAATGCGAAACAGTAGCTACTGATTAAAAAAACTTTTTACAAAAAAAAAAAATTAACCGACTTCAATGTTCACTGAAAAGTACAAAATAACTTCAATTTCAGATGTCGTTGTTTCTCTAATAGTTTTGTCTGTTCGTTATTTTACACTTTTTAGTTATGGTACCACCACTAAAAATCACCCCTCAGTCAAACTTCTCTCATTCATCTCATAACGATTCTAATAATCCCAAATACGGTTAGATTACATTAAGTCACCTCCTGGCTTCATCATCAGATCAGTTCGATACATCCCCTCCTCTTATTCTTTCAGTCAGTCATCGACTACACGTATAAACAAAGCAATTTTTCTTGTTACGACAGTTCTGCTGTGATCCTATGAGGAGTTCTAATCCATGTCTTCGGAGTTCATGATCAGATCATAAAAATATTTCTATGGGATCAACTTGGAAGCATAAGCATAAATCGGTCCACAATTAACCGAGATATCGGTGAACATACATAAAAAAAACATACATTCAGCCGAACATAAAACCTCCTCCTTTTCGAAGTCGTTTAAAAATTAGAAAGTTAAATAAGTAAATGAAAACTTTACTTACTACAAATAAATTATGTCACTTATGTATAACTGTCTTTTTTTTTCGATTACTGAATTGAGTATTTGGAGTTAAAAAAACTTAAAGTTGGTGAATAATACGGTCTACTGTTCACCAAGTCCTAGGACTGATACGGAAGATTTTTATGGGTAACCAATGATTCGGAAAAAACTCACCTTTAATTGCCCGATATACTATTTCGAGAGTAATTATGTACCTATACTTCGAGCTATTATCATTTTTGGTACAGTCTCATATTCCCACTTTTTTTGGTTACGTATGCCGCTGAGGGAAAGTGGCTATTGAGCGATTTGTGGTCCAGAGAAAGGTTAAGGGTACTAGGCCACGAGGAAGACCACCTATGAGGTGTACTGACCAGATAAAAGCGGCAGTAAATGGCTCATCATCACTACATGAATGCGCGAGGAAGGCGGCCATCAGAGAGGAGTGGCGGCGTGATGTGGAGCTTGCCACCAACACCTGGAGTGATGACCACGACCACTCTGTCAAGAGTGGTATTGACAAAGAAAAAGAATATTAATTTTAAAAACACCATTAGTAGTAGTATTATATAGTTTTAATTTCCTATTAAAAACGCAAACGTATAATTTTAACAAAATTCCAAATTGCCACCTTCCACTCTTCTCATCATTTATTTGTGTAGTCAAGTATAAAAACAGTACGAAATTTTTATATTTTAATTTTATAAATTTTTTTTCAATCGCATCATCATATCACTCCGACGAACTACAGGTGAGTTGGCTTTTATTGTTACTCCATTGTTCTTTTTCCTTGTATATTTGGTCCCGATTATAAAACAATATTATATAAAAAATATTTTAAATTAGGTACTTTTTGTTTATGATCTAAACTAGGTACAAGTATTGACTGAGTAAGTAAACTAAGTAGACTAAGTATTTGACTGGCCTGTTGGTCTAGTGGTTAGTGACCCTGACTGCTATGCCGGAGGTCGTGGGTTCGATTCCCACCCAGGACAAATGTTTGTGTGATGAGCATGATCATTTGTTCTGTGTCTGGGTGTAATTTATCTATAATATGTATGTATTTAGAAATATATATGTATGTTTATCAGTTGTCTAGTACCTATAACACAAGCTCTGCTTAGCTTGGGACTAGACGGCGTTGTGTGATAGTTGTGGAATATTATTTTTGAATAATTTGTTACTTCACTTTTTGATTTCTGATTTCTGAAAAAAATCTTAATCTTGCGCGATTTGTTATGTTAGGCCATGAAGCTTTCTTAACTTTTCGAATACCGTAATTAGATACACAATAGAAAGAAGACAATGAAAGAGCCGGCTTTCGCTTGGGGTTTTATGAATCAAGGCACACTTAACTTAAAGAGAATCATCGCCATATCAGTCAAAAAACCCATCACCTAAAAGTGCGTAATTTTACGAATCATCAACAACCAACCATAATTCAGCCAGTTAATGAAATTTCAGCAATGTCAGTATCGGAAGCGGGCCTGGCTAGCGTACAGACGCTGCAATTAGCTTTGCAAGTAGTTCAGACCATGGTGCAAGCGACCTCTTGGAGATTTCCACCAGCTTGTAGTCCTAATAGTAAGTAGCATATATATTTTCCTACTGCTTTTTTTTACGTGAAAAATTATCAAATAAACCTTCCCGCTCTGGTTGGAGCGGGAAGCAGTGTCAGACTTTTACTGACTGAAGCCCACAGTGTTTCTTTAGTTCACTTTTTCGCGAGAGCTGAAACTCATTCAAACTTCTTTGAACAATCTGCAAGACCTGGCAGACGTTAGTCTTCTCTGGTCCCACCAATTACATAAAAAAAAACGGTTTATAAACATGTACAAGACTTGTTTTTGGGAATCGAACGATTTACAAAAAAAAAAAGTGTTGATACTGAGACGAGTGTGCTCACACAATCTAGCGCTGTAGGTTGCATCTGGCATTTACCTACATATTTTATTAAAAAACATATTGTCACGAAAATGCTTAAATTTTCTCCTTTTTGCCATATTTGTGTAAAAAATATTTATTAATTTCTATCAAATAATAAATTCGTGTTTGCATCTCAACTTCCAGGTCCTTACAAGAGCAATTTGATTATTTAGTTTTTTCACTTTACAGATGGCAGTTTCCATGACTTCATCATAATAGGTTCTGGCACTGCAGGGTCAGTCCTCGCAAACAGATTATCCGCCAATATTGACACCAACGTATTACTGATTGAAGCTGGAGGATATTCTCCATGGGAAGCAGATGTAGGTTAAAGAACTTGACAATTTTTTCAGTCACTAAAAACCATCATAAATGTTCACTCAATTACTCTTTTGTGCGCAGATGGCGGGTCTATTTACTATTATACCAAGCACTCCGTATGACTACAATTTTACATCAGTTAACGATGGCTATACCGCGCAAAATCTTCAAGGAGGCGTTATTGGTTTGACACAAGGCAAGATGTTAGGCGGCAGCAGCGCTCTTAACCATGCCATGCATGTCCCTGGACATCCTTCAGACTTCGACCATTGGGCTGAGATGTTAAATGATGACACTTGGAAATTCAAAAATTTGCAACCGCATTTAAAGAAGGCGGAGAAGTTAATGGATAAAGAATTACTAGCGTCACCAGCTGCTGCGGAACATGGCACTGATGGACTTATTAAAATTACGAGAGAATTAGATCCTAGGAATCGGCGTTACTTAGATGCCTTTGCAGAACTTGGTCACACTATTGTTGATGACATCAGTACGCAGGAGTCAAGATTAGGGTACACTGAGCCATTATATGCCAACGTGGACGGACTTCGTCAAAGCTGTTCTGTCACATACCTCACAGAAGCCAAATCACGTCCTAACCTATGTGTTGCAATAAATACGATGGCAACTAAGATTCTCATCAAAGGCGGTAAAGCTATCGGTGTACAAGTAACAGATCCAAACGGTGACACTCAAGTACATTATGCGAAAAAAGAAGTTATCGTATGTGCGGGAACGATTAACAGTCCTAAATTATTGATGCTGTCCGGTATTGGGCCTAAAGATCACTTAGAATCAGTTGATATAGATGTAATTGCTGACCTGCCCGTAGGCAAGAATTTCCAAGATCACCCAGTGACGTTCTTAGGATACCAGATGGAAGAAGACACATCGCCTACCCCTGCAGGAAATCCAGGCATGTTCCCTGTCCCAATGACAGTTGGTTATGTGGCCCTAGATCCTAAAGCAACTCGTCCGGACTATCAGGCTATCAATCTTCTATTCCCTCACGACTCAGCTGGATTTGTCCAACTATGCATGAATGTGTTTAAATATTCGCAAGATCTTTGTGATACATTCTATGAGGCGACTAAAGGCAGGACTACATATTTCGCTATTATCGATCTATTGATGCCAGATTCACGCGGCGAGGTTTTATTGGCAAGTGCTGATCCAACAGAAAACCCCTTAGTATATACTGGCACGTTCAATAAGAGTTCAGATTTGAAATTAATGGCAGCGAGTTTGGCAAATTTCAACGAGGTTTTAAATACCACTTACTTTAGGAGTGTAAACGCTAATCTTATTGATACGAAACTGTGTCCAGATGCAACTACTGAGGATGAGTTCTGGGAGTGTTATGCAATAGCCACGTCATCAAGCTTGTGGCACTATGTCGGAACTTGTCCCATGGGTACGGTTCTTGACAACAAGTTGAGAGTTAAGGGCGTGGATGCACTTCGGGTGGTCGATTCATCTTCTTTTCCGACAGAAGTGAGAGGCAATCCTAATGTTTCGATATTGATGATGGCTGAACGAGCGGCCGACCTGATACTTGAAAAATGGGGCATTACAAAACGAGCTCGCTGTGAAAAAAGACCAGTACAGAACTAACAAAAAAACAGCCATGGACGATTCATATTGATACTTTTAAGAAGGTTGGCAATTAAATATCAATGAATTCTTCCAAAATAAAATAAAACAGTCACTTTATACTGATTGAAATTGTATTTTACAAGTATCCAATAAATTTTTGCTTCACAAGTATTTCTTTTTAATACTTTCCATCGATCTTTTCAAATTCGATTCCATATATGTACGATTTGGAGTATAAATCATCATCAACCAATTTTTAAATACCAACTTATTTTATTTAAGCGAAAAATGAAAAATCATTTCTTAAAAACAAACAATTTGAAGTATTTGCATCCACGATGAGACGAAACTAAAGGCTCAACTAACTGTGGTTTCTAAGTAGTCTTAAGAAATTGAATCCTCTACCAGTTCAAAGCTTTTATACCTTCAAACTAGTACAAGGAATATTTTAACGTGTATCATGTGAGTATCGGCGCTAACAGCTAGCGTAGGTAAATTGCTACCAGTAGAGTTCTCTAGGCTCTTTGGAAACTGGTCTCGTAGACCCACGCTAGGCCACCCTAAGGTTCGCGCCGTGATGCCGTCTATAAAGACGAAGATCCGACCGAGGCAGCAGCATTAACGATGGATCTGAAAACAAAGTATTTTTTTAACTCTTTTTGGCATATGACTTCCATTCATCCTCTGGATTCGATATGTACAAGACTGGTTGTTATAGTGACACTGAAGGTAGGCCTATATTCAGCAACATAACATCTTTCAAAATCATAATGATGAGAGTTTGCCTGCTGCGACCTTCCCGTCTGATTATAATTTGTGTGTCTTCAAGGCTAGAATGAATAGGCTCTTAATAAACTAGTGCGCTTCACCATCAACGATTGCATCACTGCTTACCATCAGGTGGGATCGCAGTCAAGCACTAGTTTATAACAGATAAAAAAAAGTTTCTATTGATTCATAGGACCATCATTGAGCTTTCACCACTTTTGAAGGTTTAATAAAAATAAAATCAGAAATAATAATTTTTTAAGACGTACCTATTAAGAAAATTTCTATCAGCCTTGAATACCAAGATAGGTCTGCTGCTGTGCTTCTAATCTTCCGTAGCTCATTTTTCTTCAATATTTTTGAAGCTGCCACCCGCTATGAAGGTCAGAATCTAAAATTTAATAAACAAACACAACTATATTAGCTATCGCATTTTTAGTTCCTAAGGGCCAGGGCTGCAAGATTGTCAGAAAGAGCTATTGATCCTCTGAAACGCTACTAAAAGAGTACCCCGTACTTCTTTAGTTGCCCTTTGTGCTCCAGGATGACTAAAACAGTCAGTAAAAGTTCGACACTCCTTGCTTCACCTAGAGCAGGAGCGGAGAGTTATTGATGATTTTTCACCTAGAATAAAGGTCACAAAAATGTGTTGGATAAATAAAATAATGTTCCTGATATCCGCATCTCTCTTTAAGTCAAGAGTAAGCAAAGATGTCTTATTATAGATCAAAAATGCAGGTTCATTTTAACGACTTCTACAAGTTCTAAAACACTTCAACTTTAAGAATCAAAACATGGTGAACTGGAAAATTTTAAGAAAAACAAAATACTGGTTTCTTTGATGTAACTTGGACTTACCGGTCGGTATATACTTGTTGGAACTACCGTAACTTAGTTCCAGAAAGTCAATATTAACTTGAACCTAACTTTTCCTTTGGTGTTCAGCGATGCATTCGAGATCGCCATGTCTGTAAGATGTATGAATTGATGATGAGATGTGGGAGAAAAACTCGAATTAATTTTATGGCCAAAGGCAAGACAAGAGACATTTTATCAGCAGTAGCATAATTTTAAATAGTCATAAAGGAAGAGATGAGATTGACTAGTACATATAACGTCATGTCATAACTATAGCTCTTAATACACTAGTGCGACTCACCATCAACGATTGTATTATATTAGTATTAAAACTTTATGCACTAGTAACTAAAAAAACTAGGACTTAAAAAATACTGTCATTTATAAAATTGTATTTTCTTGAATTAAAATTAATTCATTAAACCCCAAGCGAACGCCGGTTCGCGTTCGCGCACCTATTGTCTTTCTATTGTGTCTGTAATTTCCACGATTGAAAGGTTAATATTAATATTGCCAATAACTCCCAAACTATTAAGGGGCCAAATTCTATATGGTATTAGTGGTTGATATTTTATATTATTAGAAAAATAGCTACGTTCTTTTTTTTTATTTAAGCAATTGAAACTTAAATATAAGAAACTTGAATATTGATTAAGTATTTATGATACATCTAATTTTGTATATAATTATATGTACATGAACTCAAAATACACTCAAGTGCCGAAGTACTTTTCCATAACGCTGTCATCCGGAAATGTGTCAGACTTGCCACGTTGTATGGCAATGCTAATTCTTTGGGCAAAAAACGCGCCAGCCTTCTGATCACGTTTCGATCAGTCGGTAGAATATAATTTAAAAAAACCGGCCAAGTGCGAGTCGGACCCGCCCGTGGAGGGTTCCGTAGCAGCAAGTAACATAATATAAAAGTTCTTGTTGTTCGTTGTAACTTTGATCGAAGTTTTAATAATAGTGTATTTTTTTAGATTTATGACGTATTAAAAAAAAACTACTTACTAGATCTCGTTCAAACCAATTTCGTTGGTAGTTTACATGGTAATGTACATCATATATTTTTTTTAGTTTTATCATTCTCTTATTTTAGAAGTTACAGGAGGGGGGGTACACACATTTTACACTTTGGAAGTGTCTCTCGCGTAAACTATTCAATTTAGAAAAAAATGATATTAAAAACCTCAATTTTTGAGTTTCAGTTCTAAGTATGGGGACCCCCAAAATTTATTGCTCTTTTTATATTAAAGCGGTTCACAGAATACATCTACTTACTAAGTTTCAACAGTATAGCTCTTATAGTTTCGGAAAAAAGTGGCTGTGACATACGGACGGACAGACAGACAGACATGACGAATCTATAAGGGTTCCGTTTTTTGCCATTTGGCTACGGAACCCTAAAAAGTAGATTCATTTAAAAACAGAGAAGTATCGACTAACAGAGAAGAACGAAAAAGAGGTCTGAAGAGAAACACAGACCCGGAAAAAATCAGATAGGTAAAGACAAGAAACTGAAAATGATAATATAATAAATAAATTGGTACTCACCGGTTTAATTCAACCAATCGACTACCAACAAAATTGCCAGTAGCGTCTATTTATACCATAAAACCTATATATACCCATATTACTTACGTACATACGTCAGTAATATATACGTAAGTAATGTACAGATAAGAATTTAACTTTCAATTCTTTCAAAAATATTTTAATGGCTAACCGAATTCTGTAATAAGGAAAATTTTACCAAGAAATAAGATAGTTTGATAAATGATAAATGATAATGATAAATGATAAATGATAAATGATCTTTATTTTGCAAGTAGGTTTTATAAAAACACTTTTACACGTCAATTTTTTTTTTCGTCAATTAATGCTAGATGAGGCCGGTGTTTCCTAGCTGACTACCCTGAGAAGAAACACCGAAACAAACTCAGGGGTCAAAGTCTCTTTTAAAGTCCATACAGCAAAACATGTAATGGTCAAATCATATGAGAACCATGTAGATTAAGCCTGAGATGGTCTTTTGAAGAAAGAACCACACAGTTCTAAGTGGACCTGTCCAGTCAGTGCAATGATAAAAACATGAGTAGGTACAACACATACATAACAAATTGAAACTATGTAAATAAAAGTTAAAATAAAAACCGTCATGTTTGCCTTGGATATGCAAATATAATAATATTAATTTTAAAAAATCCAGCGTGAGTGGAAACGCGGTTTTCGAGATATGTTTTTTTTAACTGAGAGCCCTGTATTTATTCTATTTATTTATATATTATTATTATAGTTATTAAGTTGTTTATAAGTGTTAATAAATTGTGATAATTAATTAATTTAAAATAAATTTGATTGTTATAATTGTACATCATAAAGCTATTCTAATAATTAGGTTTAGCACTTGCAATATACAGCCTATAAACAGCTTAATTCTAAAATGCAGCTTTATGTGTTACAAAATATTTAAAGCTGTTTAGTACAGTTATAATACTCTAATATTGAACTATAAGCTTATGTGCCCTTATATGACACCTTTATGCAGCCTAAAGCTGTGTTTGCCCCTAAAAACTCTAAGCTGTAAATGAGCTGGTTTATTGATGTTTAAAATGCTTGCCTGCTGCTGAGGTACACAATACTTAACTTTTTGCCCGGGAATATGGTTTTATGGTTAGACATATACATCAGTTTACTAGTAGTGCTTGCAAAATATCAGCGAGGTAGTTTTTGTCTATCAGTGAGAAAACAGACAACTTTTTTAACTCTTTGAATACCGTAATTAGAGACACAATAGAAAGACAATTGCTTATGTCGAACTGTGTAACTTAAGACATTCAAAAGGTTAAATAGAACTCAAGGCTTTTATTATTTTCTTAAGGAACTCTTATTACGTTCTTCACAACGCGATGACGAAAAAAATATATTTTAGTTTTCAAGAATGCAAATATTACACTTCATGTTTGCATTTAAGCAAAAGGTAACCTTCAAAAACATCTGCAGGAAAAAAATCGAATATTGCGCGATTTTTCCGCCTTCAATTAAATTTATAAAGTAATTTAATTTTATTATGTACACAGTTGCATATATATTTTTCAAAATGCAATAATTAGCATACAATTACTGTCTGATATTAAATATTCTCGCAGAACAGTTGGCCGTTGGGGCTGAAAGGTTTTGGAATGGCGACCACGTACCGGAAGACGTAGCGTTGGAAGGCCTCCTATAAGGTGGAACGATGACCTGGTAAGGGTTGTCCAATCCGATGGATGCGAGACGCATAGGACCACTCATTGCGGCGACATTTGGGGGAGGCCTATGTCTAACGGTGGACGTCTTTCGGCTGAAATGATGATGATTAAATATTCTTCCATAGTAATATCTGGAATTTCACTTACTTTTACATACATTTTTTTTTTTTTTTTAATTTATATAAACTAGTGATAATATTTGCATGCCAACCCATGGCGAAATATTTCTACCGTAAGTATTTATAACTATCTGTTCTACCTAATTTATTGAAACGTTTTGTCTTCATTTATTAAAAAAAAAAACATCTAATTATAATTTTATTATATAAAAGTATATTTTAACATCTTTTTTACCTCGTTTATTGCATTTTTAAAAGTTATTATTTATAGGCTCGCGTTTGACCACTATCTCACCTGATGGTAAGCGATGATATGGTCGACGGTGGAGCACGCTTGCGTAGAAGTAACCTATTCATGCTTGACTTAAAGACTCCTTGGTCTTTGAAATTTTGTTATTTAAAAAACAACTAACTATAATATTAAATACACTGAAACAAAACAACTAATTAAAAGATAACTAATTAAAACTAACTAATAACAATATTAAGTACAAATTAAGACCGTGGTGACCGAGGCTGTTGACGACTTCGCAACGGTAGCAGCCTTGAGGAGAACAACAGGGAATAGAATAGAATAGAATAAACTTTATTGTACACCAAAATAGTAACAATTTCACAGAAACTTAAACCTATGTGCACAGTGGCGGTCTTATCGCTGAAAGCGATGTCTTCCAGACAACCTTGGGATGGAATATAAGAACTAAAACTAAAAAAGGGGGTAGTCTGCGGTGTACTTCAAGCAATATAAATCAAGGGACAAATTAATTAAGGGGAAAAAAATAATTATATGCAAGTACATATATCCATATATAAATATATACAATATACATATATATATATCATGTTGCTATGATGCAGGGAGCGCTTTAAGTTAGTTTTAATTACAAAAGCGTTTTTATTTTTTGCTTTAGAGTATTTATTTATTTTAATAGTATAAACCAGTGCTTGACTGCGATCCTGCCTGATGGTAAGCAATGATGTAATCGTTAGTTGACCACGCCTCCAATTCCTTTGTTCCGACGTTATCTGACAGGCCTGTTGGTCTAGTGGTTAGTGGCCCTGACTGCTATGCCGGAGGTCGTGGGTTCGATTCCCACCCAGGACAAATGTTTGTGTGATGAGCATGATGACTAGAAGGCGTTATGTGATAGTTGTGGAATATTACATTATATTATCTCAATGCTTATTATTTATTATTTAGAAGATAAGGGGCTATGCATCACCCATAGTGTAGGGGATGTAGTCACTGCGACCTAAAAGATCTATTGTGACTCGCCACCTTGTTAGAGTAACTCTTTTAGCCCGGAGGCTTCCAAGAAATTTAGAATACTCCTAGCTTTTAGAGTTTTAATCTCCTCCGGGCGAATAATGTGTCGGCCCAGATGGACACTGCGTTTGTGGACAAGGGGCCCGCATTCACACAAGAGGTGCTTAGGCGTCTCCCTCTCCTGATTGCAGTACCTGCAAACATCAGTGTCACTCAGTTTCATGTGAAATTGGTGCTTGTTTAGTTTGCAGTGGCCGGTTAAGGCGCGGGCTATCGCACAGATGTTCGTCCTGCTAAGCTCAAGAAGCTCGGCAGTTCGTTTTTGTGAGTAGCCTTCTATGAGAGATTTGGCGTGTAGCAGACCTGGTTGTACCAACCAGTGCTTTTTTGAATCGCCAAATAAGTTGCCCTTAAGGGTCTGCATGGCCTGGTTCTTTGAGATACCACAGAAGGGTTCTGGACCTATCTGATGACCTTGAGCCCCAGCCCGTGCAAGTTCATCGGCTTTTTCGTTGCCGTTGATTCCAGAATGACCTGGTACCCATCTCAGAATAACTTTATTCCTTTGCCCCAGGTCATTCAGTTTGTTAACGCAGTCTTTTACCAGTTTCGAATTTAAAGTATTCGAGTTCAAGGCGTTAAGAGCTGCCTGGCTATCTGAGTAAATCAGAATTAATTGATTTATGTAGTTTCGTTGACGGTTGGCCTCCACACATTCTATAATGGCGTATACCTCCGCTTGGAATATATCTCAATGCTTAGTCACGTGGTCAGCGTCAGAAGCGTTTGACGCAAGCAAAACGAAACGGTCTTAACTTGGCTAGGGGGGGAAACTCCAATAAATAGATAGAAGCAATCAGACCACACACAGTACATGTTAAATAAAAACCCCAACAAATAAAATGTACAACCATAACAACAAGAGATATTCATACGCCTTTCAAAGCATAACAAAATTAGAAACATGAAAATCAAATCTTGATTCGTAAGCTGAAGTCACACTGTAACTTTGTAGCTTATCACAGCAAAGGTAAGCCAGCTTTGCTTAGCTGCAAAAAATTTCGGAAGGTTGTTTTTAATATAAAACAGATTTCATCACGCATGCGGGATTCCTCCACTCCGCACGCGTTCTCGCAAGCGTATTCCCCTCATTACAATAAATACTTGTATGTAAAGAATAGTTGCAGGGATACGCATGCGGAGTAAATCCGCATGCGGAACAAATCCGCACAATATTAAAAACACCTTAAAAGTTATTAAGCTGAGCCTTAGTGACTTTTAAGCTGAACGCAAAGGGTAATTGTGGAAACACGGTTGGGTTTTAGTCAATAGAAATCTGGATTTTTGCGGTAGCATACGCGTACCGAAAGACGCAGCGTTGGAAGGCCTCCTATAAGGTGGACTGATGACGTGGTAAAGGTTGTGGGACGCCGTTGGATGTGAGACGCACAGGACCGTTCATGATTGCGACGCTTGGGGAGGCTTATGTCCAACAGTGGACCTCTATCGGCTGAAATGATGATGAGGAGCTTTTTATTGACTAAAACCCGCCTGTTTTCTACTCGCGTGAAAGTAGAAAATTTTAGAAAGAAAGAAGGAAGGAAAGAAAGAAAGAAAGTAAACTATTTATTTGACATACACACTCTTAGATACACATGGATGGAATATTATTTTTTTCAAAAAACAAAGAAAAGAAAGCACCAAAAAAAAAACAACCTATGTGGCCTCACCCTTACCCAATTTGCATAGTTATCTCATTGTTCAAGTTGTCTTTTAACATAAAGACCCAATTGTAATCACAAGGTACGCCTATTAAACGAATTGATGCTGCAAATACGATAGAACGATTCATTTTAGGACCCCAAAGGGCTTTTAGAATGATGTTCATTTGGTATTGCTGTCGATTCTGATTGGCCCAAGTGTGTCCTCCGGAGGGGTAAAAGAGGTAATAATTGTATCATGTTATGGGAGATAATGGTGTTATCATTGATATGTGGCGTCAATGGCTGTTAAATAAAACATCAATAAAAAAAATCGGCCAAGTGTGAGTCGGATTTGTGCATGACGGGTTCCGTACCATCCGTAGATAAAAACGGCAAGAAAAGCACTTTTGTTGTTAGGGAGCCTCCTTATATATGTATTTTATTCTGTTTTTTTTAGTATTTGGTGTTATAGCGGCAACAGAAATACATCATCTGTGAAAATTTCAACTGGCACTATCACAGTTCATGAGATAAAGCCTGGTGATAGATGGACAGCAGAGTCTTACACCGTTTAACCCTTTGGGTATGGAACCCTAATAAACTGTCAAAAATCGCGGGAATTTTGATAAGATAACTCTTACCAAAATTCTACCATCACGGCCACGGTAGCCCATTCACCGCACGAATAGTTTTGTGACTAAATTCATGTGATCGAATCAATTAATAAAACTAATGACTACCACCTGAGATTTTAGGTTTTAATTTCAACTCGATGCCTTCACGCGTTCCCGAGATAAAGGTTCTTGACTAACAGACAGACAGACGGACAACAAAGTGAACTTATAAGGGTTAACGGAACCCTAAAAATGATTATGTATGATAATTAATTAAATTACATTTTTTTACACAATTAATATTTCATTAATGTATGCTGGTCACTGCTATGTAATTTAGAAATTGATCGTATACTATTTTTATTTACAATTTTCCTCTCTTACCTTTGCACAAGTGTAAAACTAGCACAGTCATGTCTTAAAGTATTCAAGATGTCTTTCTTTTTCTTTTGATTTTCTCAAAGTTTCATTTGCATTTAGCCAGGGTGAAATTTAATAAGTATTTATTTGTAAGTAAATACAGAATAATTACTTTATTTCCATTAAAATAGGTATGTAACAAATCCTAATATTATTGCACTAATTTGAGCTAGTATCATCATCATCAGCCTTTTTTATATTCCCACCGCTGGGACTCAGGCCTCCTCTCTAAGAGAAGGAATGGGCCGTAATCCACCACGCGGGCCCAGTGTGGGTCGGTGAATATGTCACATGTCTTCGAATTTTTAGTTCTAGGACATGCCCGTTTCCTCACGATGTTTTCCTTCACTGTTTTGAGAGCAGTAGTAATACAATAAATTACACAAAGTAATGCGCCTGGCAGGTTTTGAACCCGTGACCTACATCTCGTAAGGCGAAGCCATTACCACTCGGCCACCATTGCTCTCAAAATACTGGTCTCAGCTGCAACTAGGTAAACTAGCCTGATGAGTATGAGACCAATCTGGGAGGCCATTGTAACCTGTGTGATACTATCAATAGTGCGTAGACTCTTTAACAATATGGCAATTACGGCGCTGTACTGCGTATTGCGGGATTAATTCTTTTAAAGAACAAATTGCATGACTTATAGATAGTTATTCAGGGTCTGAGCGTTGTGTGTTGGGTCTGGTTGTTTACATGTTTGTAGTCATACCAACGATACAGGAGTAATCCCTAGTGTTGGCAACGTCTAATAAAAAAGATAAAAGAATTCTTTACAAATGTGCCACAAAAAGTTAAGGTTAGTTGGCCTTGACCTTTTTGTGTACATTTTTCAAATTCAATTTCAGTTATTTATTTTGTAAACACAGAGTACAATGATATTGTCTAAAATTTTTGGTCCAGCGTAAGTTCCGATAGGCATACAAAATCTTCTTATTCCTGACCTTATCCCATATTACTAGGGGTCGGCGCAACACGTTTTTTTCTTCCATTCTGTCCTGTCACCCGTCAAACTATCATTAACTCCCTTTTCTTTCATATCACTCCTCACACAATCCATCCATGTTTTATTCGGCCTTCCTCTCCCTCTCCATCCATCTACATTTATACTCAGAACTCTTTTAGTAATATGCGCTTCATCTCTCCTCTTCACATGACCATACCAAGACAACCGATTACCTTTCAACTTTTCAGTTACTGGCGCACCTTTCAAACTTCCTCTAATATACTCATTTCTCACTTTATCCACTCTTGTCACACCACACATCCATCTCATAATTCTCATCTCCGCTACATGCAATCTTTTCTCATCCTTTCATCCGTCCTTCTGAAAGGCATACAAAATAATGTTGCTAATGTCAATATTTTTAAAATCATAAAACTAATAATAAAACTATAAAATCTCATAAAATACAATGTCAGCAAATAAAAATTGTCAAAAAAAAGAGCTCAATAAAATTAAGTAGTACACAAATGGCGCGAAAAAGAATACAATTCAATATCATAACAAATTCCAATTATAATTAAATTCAATGCCATAAGTTTAATTTTTGTTCAAAACTTCTGGAACCAATTAAATATAAAACCTTCATTTCTCTTACAAATTGCACCAAGCTAAGCGTAGGAAGCAAAATCGTCTCGGATTCAGTAAAAAGTCATTGATTTTGTATTGAAAGTCATTTGGAGGAAGACAGCGGCCCATTTGCTATGCTACAGCTTTCTGCCGAATAATTTATTGTAAGCTCTACCTGTAGTATTGAGTTCTGCTTATTTTTTTGCTTGTTTTCTTTATTGGTGATTAAATAAACTGTTTGGAGTGACTTGGGAGTTAGAAATGGTTTTAAATGGAGTTTATTGTGATATATTTTTCAAAACACTTACTCGAAAACCTGTTCTTATCCGGTGGGATAAAAGCACCTAAAAGCGGTGGCTTGCGATAGACTGCTTGCAATAGACTGCTTTCCACATTAGTGCAGAAAAGTGCGCGTGTCCCACCACAATTTTATTACATTATTTTATCGTATCAAACTGGGCACGCGTCGACCCCCACGAGTCGCCGGTGTTGACACCCGTTTATTAATTTTTTTGTAAGTGTATTGAAAAAAATCGTTTGATACATGTGCGAATTTGTCACTGCAGCCCTCGGCTCCATAACGCACTGGCCTACGGCTCGTGCAAATTTCACCTCAGTCACAATGAAAAACTTTCTATACTTGTATCAAAATGTACTATTATGTTTTACTAGCTTTGCCAGCCTGAACGTAGGTATCAGGAAACACAGACCCCGGCAGGGAATTTCACTTCTTAGCTATACGCATAATGAATGTGTTCCCAAAACGCTTTGTACGTGTTTAAATAAAAATCCTTTTTTTTCTACACTCTCTCTTGCAAAACTCTTAAGTAATTCTCAGCAATTTAAAGTCGAGACTACATAAACCTTTACAGTTTATAAAGAAAGAAAATATAAAAAGGAACAAACATTAAACCGAGCAGTTTAAGGACCCAACAGGTAGTGGAAATATAATTCCTTTTGAAATGAAAAGAGTTGAATTAACATTTAAATGAATAAAAAGTGCACAATTGTGTGTAATGAGTTTCGGGATTCAAGCCACGTATTTTTTAGAGAAGGTAGAAAGTTACACAAATATGAAAGTCTTACAAAATTACCTGGGGCCAGGGTTATCCGAAAGGGAGCTCGAGCCCCGGTATGAAGGCTTGAAGGAACAGGGTGGGTCGTTTAGTCAGTAAGAGTCTGAAACTATCTGCCGCTCCGCCCAAGAGCGGGGGTTGTCATTGGATGATTTTTCCCACCATAAAAAAAGGAGTAAGTACTGAAGAGAAATCTGAAGGATTTCTCGAAAGCCTTACAGCAACTATGGGAATCGAGTGGTAGTAAAAGTCTGAAACTCCCCTTTTTAGGGTTTCGTATTTCAAAAGGAAAAAACGGAACTCTTATGGGATCATTTTGTTATACGCCTGTCTGTCTGTCAAGACTCTTTATCTCGAGAATGCTTAGAGGTATCAAGTTGAAATTAAAACTATATACTCAGGTCTGCAGTCTCTTAAAGCTGTGAAAAAATCAAATTTCTGAGTTAAAGAAAAAAATAGATACGACCGTTTATGTTGCAAAAAAACGTATATTTCGACACTGTCAAGGGAATCAAAATTCATAGGGTACTTCCTGTTGACCTATAATCCTGAAATTTGACAAAAAAGCAAGGGCTCATAGCACCAGTATAGGAAAAAATGTGAAAACTGTAGTTACATCACAAAAAAAAGCTGCTTTTTTAGCGATTCGGAAAAATCTTCGTATTGAATTCGGGAATTGAACTGTTTTCATAGGTGAGTTTGTACGGAACCCTCACACCTGCGTGAGTTCAACTCCTGCCGTTTTTTTTTAAATGGTATAGTGTCCAACTGATGACAGTGATACAAATGCAATCGTTGATGGTAAGGTGCACTAGTTTACTAAGCCTATTCACTCTAGCCTTACCAAAATATCTAAATTATATTCGGACCGCAGCAGGCAAATTGTCTTTTCTTGCTCTGACCAAAGCGAAAGAATTAAGAGATACAGTGAGAGTACCTACTCACTGTTGTATTCTACATTTTATAGCCTTCCCAAGTTTAACTAAAAAAATTACGTCATTCATTTTAAAGAATATGAACTTCCCAGTTTGTTTGCAATACCGTGAGGACACGCTATAAGTCCAAAGTCGTACACCCACCTGAGCAAGCAAGGTGATCAATTTTCGTACTTACTCTGTTTCTGAAGAGGCCATTACCCGAATACAGTAATAAGTATTGTACGGTGTTTGTTGATTTTTTCTTTATTTAACTATTTATGTACATATATGGAAATACAAGAAAAGAAGAAGGAAACAGAAAAATGGTACAAGGTGATGCTTATTTCTAATGAAATCTCGTCCAGCATACCTATGACAGGAAAGTTGAAGAAAAAAGAGAAGTAGACAACGTGTGTAAAAATAAAGGAAAAAATAGTACACACAAAATACATAGTTAACAATGAAACAGTACAAAAAAAAAAATTAAAGATACACACACTGCTATAGTTATAAACATACACATAATAAAATAAATATCACACAAATACATACTAAATAATACCTAAAATCTTATATAATATAACATAATCTATGTATAAAATAAATCTGTTGAAGATTTTAGTGTAGTGCGCGCACAGTGCATCACGTATAATGTACGAAATCGATGTAAATAACCTTTATACATTAAAATTGTATGAAAATTTATATATTACTTAGGCTTCGTGTCATTGAAATCGGTTGACTGTATTGAAAGATATATTATGTATACTTTCACACAGCGCCATTTAGTTCCAAACTAAACTGAGTTTGTGTTGTGAGTACTAGACAACTGATGACCATACTTATATATATTTCTAAACATATGTACCTAACATAATTATTATAGATAAATTTTGACTGCGATCCTACCTGATGATAAGCTGAGATGCAATGGTTGATAGTGAGGCACACACACTAGTTTATTAAAAAGCCTATTAACTCTAGACTTTTTTTTTCAATGGGAAAAATCATCCAATGACAACCCCCGCTCTTGGGTGGTGCGAGAGATAGTGTCAGACTCTTACTGACTAAAAAACCCATCCCGTTCCTTCAAGCCTTCATACCGGGGCTCGAGCGCCCTTTCGGATAACCCTGGCCACAGTAGACTTGGACCCGGCTGGGCCCCTGCTGTTGCTGACAACTCCTTGAGGCGCGCGGGAACAGCGCGCACCGTCGCCGACTTGAGCTTGGTCCGGACAGTTACCGGACGGCCGGATAGCGAGCTACCCATTGCTCACTGTCCGCAAGCCCGATTCACTCTAGCCTTGAAACCACTTAAATTATAATTGGACGCAAAGACCGCAGCAGGCAAATTGTTCCAGTCCTACGATGTACGCGGTATAAACGACGACACGAACCTTCTAGGATGTTTACCTTCTAGGAATCCTCAATTTGCCACATTAGTCTCTCTCTCTAGCTTATATCAAGAAAGTGCTCATAAACTTGCCTGAATCATTCATAACATTACATTCGACTAAGAAGGCTTACAACATAACAAAGCTGTTTATCCTGTAGTACATAATGCTATGTAATAATAATGACGCCAGTGATAAGGCTCCATTGTTCTGTTAATTACCGGTTCGGGTCTGACAGCACCGATTCCTGTTGAAAATTAATCTCCGGTTAGTTTAACTATAGTTAAACGTGGCTATGGTAACGAACCTGATTAAGGCGTAAGTCGTGGATTCAAACTCAGGCAAGTGACATAATAAGTACATACTTATTGTAATATATATATCGTCATAAAGGTGATGTTTTCATAAAAAAAGAAAAAAATATTTAAAAAATCACATAAGAAAATCTGCATTTATTTTTATTTCCAGAAAAATTTGAAGATTTTGTGAAATCAATCGATCTGCATTGTACCCACGTTGTGGATAACAGTGTACGCGTTTAGTCTATATTTCCTCTATAAAATGTTTATATTTGAAGCTTGTCTTAAAATTGCGTCATTTCCTGCAAAAGATATTTTTTCTTCTGCCTTTTTACTCCCTCTCTCGGAGGGAAGGCCTGTGTCCTAGCAGTGTAAATTTTACACGCTTATTATGCATATATATGTTTAAACTTACTTTAGGTTTTTGCGTGGGTAGCTCGTACCTACTTGGTTATTCTGAAAAGGTATGAGTTTTGTTAGGAATTCTTAGAATTATCCTTAACAAGTTTTGGTGTTTTCTTGATTATTTTAATTACACTATGACCTTTCATTAGCACATTTTTAAAATTCAACTAGTTATCTACTGGCTATTTATTAGTATTTACATCACCGACAGTAATAAGACATTATTAGAAATAAAATTACTGAAGTCTACAAAGGTTCTATCTGCAAAAAAAAAAACTTATCATACTATTGTACCTACTGCTTGCCCTCAATAAAGTGGAATATCCTGCCGGAATCTGTGTTTGCTGATAGCTACATCCTAGGGATCTTTACGTCAAGAGTGAATAGGTTTTTCAGCTAAAATGTTAGACATGCGTGCTCCATCGTCCATCATATTCGTTTTCTATCAACTGAGATAGTGGTGAGCCGCAAGTGTAACAACATTTAAAAAATATGAAAAATGCGTGAGTTTATACTAACCCGAAGCAAAACAGTTGTAATAATCACTTAAGAAGATCAAACAGCAAACCTGACGCACTTAACCAATTGATTACCGATTAGTAATCTCAGTTTTGATGTTAACGTGTACTAACCATGGTGCAACCCACTGATTGTGGAGTCAGCATCGTTTGAACATCGGCTCATTATTTTCACTTAATTAGAACTTATTTAAGAGCTGTCTTTGATTATTTGCTTATTATAAATTTGAACAGACAATATTCTTGATTGAGCTTTAGATGTTTTGCTTTAGAAAGTACACTTGTTAGAAAAGTTCATTTAAATTCATATTACCTGTAGACATAAATAAAATTGATGCGTTTGTATGTGTATCTTTGATAATATAATTTTTATTATCATTTTTATCTGCGTGTCTATCGATCTATCGGACTGTCTGCCTGTCTGGGCCCCAAGTGTGCTATTTTTATAAATTCGTCATTCCAACACGATCCCATTGTCATTTTGCTAAAAGTTTGTAATCTGCTAATTCATAATGATCGATCATTGATCGGTCAATGGTCTTGTAATAGAATCGTAGTAGAATGATAATTTCGAGCATATTAAAACCAATAACTGCACAATAACGTTCTAATGGTCAAACACTGATCAAATAAACTGTCAAAGTTTTAGCAGAATACCGCAAACGTCAAATTCATTTGTCAATATGTACGAGATTACCATTTTAAGCCACTTTTTTCAATGGAGTGTCAGTGGTTGACCATTGGAAAGTCATGATGACGCCATTATATTAGTAGATTACCAAACTTGTCAAAATCGACAATTATGACATCAATGATAGACCATTCTGACACTATTGTAATAGCAGACTTGAGGCCCTGTTTTTTTTTTATTATTGATAGGCTCTCATTCGACCACCATCTCACCTGATGGTAAGCAATGATGTGGTGGACGATAGAGCACGCTTGCCTAACATTTTAGATGAAAAACCTCTCGTCAGAATCATTATTTTTTATTCTTATAAACTAGTGCTTGACTGTGATTGAACCTGATGGTCAGCAATGATACATATTATGATGGTGGTAAATCGCACTAGTTTATTAAGAACCTAATCACTCTAGCCTCGAATACACCTAAATTATATTATTATATCGGACGGGAAGACCACTGTAGGTAAATTGTTTCAGTCCTTTCATATTTATTTTATTTTCATCTCTAACTGTCTCTATTGTTTTATCTTTATTAAAAATACATTTCTACAGTATACAGCTTTTATTACTAACACTAACGCACTACTCTATTAGCAATTACTTTAAGAACACTTTTACAAAACATTTCCTTGGAAAATGTTTAAGAGATAATTTTAAATAAAGCTCATACGATTTTCTAAACAATTTTATAATAAGATCTTGCTCTTGGCGTACTATTTTACCCAGAATAACTTGAACCGTAAAACTTTGTTAAAGTTTCTCGCATAGAGGTAAACTTAGGTTAGTTTTTAGTTGAAAATAGTGTCCATCTAAAGGGTACGAAGGTATTTAGCGTGTTGAATGTTTGGCATTTGGTATCAACTTTGCTTTGAGACTTAAGACATAAATAAAAGATGAAGTTGTTTATTATCTCAAGGTTTTTGGACAAGTAAATAAAGTTATACTTCTTTTTAAGGAAAAAAAATTTATTAAATAACTCCTCCCTCTGTGGGTGGGGAGAGAGGGAGTGTAAAACTTTTACTGACTACGTGGTTTGTCGAACAATCTTGCATCTCCTGGTAGGCATCAGACCTAGCTGCGTCACTTATACCGACATATCTTTGAAGGGTGTGTGGAACACAATGCGCTTTGACCCAAGTCCTCATTGGACAGCGAGCTACTTATTGCTCGCCGTCCACACCCTCGCGCCTGCAATAGCTCTAGTCATACCTACAAAATAATGCAAGGTGTAAGTGTGGACTTAGTAACAGTGATAATGCGGATTTAGACGAACTAGAAACTCATCTAAGCACTTAGACAAACTAGAAACTCATCTAATAACTTTCTTCCTGTCCTTTTGCTGTGTAATATCGAATCGATTCAACAAATTTTTTTCTTACATTCTGTCCTGTTACCCGTTACATTGTCACTAACTCTTTTTTCATATCTCTTGTTACACTATTCATACATCTTTTCTTTGGCCTCCCTATTCATTCATCCAATTCCAAGTCCGTGATAAGACCTGTCATACTGTATGGATCAGAATGTTGGGCTATGAAAAAGACGGATGAAAAAAGATTGCATGTAGCGGAGATGAGAATGTTGAGATGGATGTGTGGTGTGACGAGAATGGATAAAGTGAGAAATGAGTATATTAGAGGAAGTTTGAAAGTGGCGCCAGTGACTGACAAGCTGAAGGGGAATCGTTTGTCTTGGTATGGTCATGTAAAGAGGAGGGATGAAATGCATGTTACCAAAAGAGTTATGAGTATGTGGATGGGTGGAGAGGGAGAGGGAGGCCAAAGAAAAGATGGATGGATTGCGTGAAGAATGATATGAAAGAAAAGGAAGTTAGTGATAGCATGACGAGTGACAGGGTAGAATGGAAGAAGAAAACGTATTGTGCCGACCCCAAATAAGATGGGACAAGGGCAGGAAGAAGAAGAAGATTCATTCATCCAATTGTATACTCATAATTCTCTAACATGAGTTTTATTCTCGAAACTCTTATTTAGTAGGTTAAATAAATCCAGTATCACAGTGTGTGTAATCGAACTCCTTCGAAACGGCTTGACCGACTATTGTGATTTTTTTTTTTTGTATAATCGGTAGGTCTGTTAATAAATCGTAGGCTATTTTGTACCCTCCATTTTTTTTCTTAGATAATTTATGTAGCACCGGCAACTACTTATTTTTCTTTTTAAATCAAGTAGCTGGTAAACATAGAAGTATGTATTAACTCATCGAATGCCGTAATTAGAGACACAATAGAAAGACAATTGCTTATGTCGAGCTGTGTAACTTAAGACATTCAAAAGGTTAATATACCCTGTTTATTATTATTATGAGCTTTAAATATAATTTACTTGAAATACTTCTCGGAATACAAGCTGGGATGTTGAGATAAAATCTGCAAATTCTTTGAATTTTCTATTCATTTTCCATTCACTGTAGACAGGTCCGTCCACAGCTGTGACCTGCCATTACAGTTTTACAACTTTTTTTATTAATACTTCACCTTTCTGATCTGAGATTAAATGGATCAACTGGACAAGTAGCTTAGTCTTGCAGGTATCTATTAAAAATTATAAATTTACGTATTTAAGAGATACCTATTAAATCCTAGACACAAAACTAAATTCTTTATCTCTCTTTTATTAAAATTAATGTCTTTTTGCTTAATATTTGTATAGCAAAATATATTGGTTTTAAATAATAATAACATTCTAAAGTGGAAGCGATCGATAGCGGCAATCTCTCAGTTACCGTCCTGATCCAGACCATGTTATGGAGCGAGAGGGCATGGGATGTGGTCACCTCCTTCTGCGAAGCAATATTGAGAGCGAAGGAGGTGGAGAGTTAACTCAACTCAAGAATAGATTTTAGTCAGTAAAAGTCCGACACTCTAGACTTCTTTGAGAGCAGAATTGGGCCAGTGGTAGCGACCCTGACTTACGAGTTCTATTTCGCTGGTTCAAACCTACTCAGGTGCATTAATTTTTGTAATTTATTTCATCGCCATTGCTCTTAAAAAGGTAAAGGAAAACATTGTGAGAAAAACGGCATGTACACTATGAGATGAGATACATCTATGAAACCACACTGGGCCCCCGTGATGGATTACGGCCCATTCCCTCTCCTAGAGAGCAGGCCTCAGTCCCAGCAATGGGAATATAATAAGGCTGATTATGCTTATGCTTACTTAGACTTCACAAACTTCCAAATATTATACAGAACGTACCCTTATTGCAAAAACCAAATATTTGCAATTTTTGACTCAAATTAATTTAAATATTGCTATCGATGCGTCTCATCAAGAGTGAATAGGCTCGTAATAAATTAGTGCACCTCACCATCAACGATTGCATTACTGCTTACCACCAGGTGGGATCGCAGTCAAGCATTAGTTTATAACATTAAAAACCGGCCAAGTGCGAGTCGGACTCGCCCATGGAGGGTTCCGTAGGAGCAAGTAACATAATATAAAAGTTCTTGTAGTTCGTTGTAACTTTGATCGATGTTTTAATAATAGTGTATTTTTTTAGATTTATGACGTATTAAAAAAAAACTACTTACTAGATCTCGTTCAAACCAATTTTCGTTGGTAGTTTACATGGTAATGTACATCATATTTTTTTTTTAGTTTTATCATTCTCTTATTTTAAAAGTTACAGGGGGGGGGGACACACATTTTACCACTTTGGAAGTGTCTCTCGCGTAAACTATTCAATTTAGAAAAAAATGATATTAGAAACCTCAATACCAGTTTTAAAGACCTATCCATAGATACCCCACACGTATGGGTTTGATGAAAAAAAAATTTTTGAGTTTCAGTTCTAAGTATGGGGACCCCCAAAATTTATTGCTTTTTTTCTATTTTTGTGTAAAAATCTTAAAGCGGTTCACAGAATACATCTACTTTCTAAGTTTCAACAGTATAGCTCTTATAGTTTCGGAAAAAAGTGGCTGTGACATACGGACGGACAGACAGACAGACAGACATGACGAATGTATAAGGGTTCCGTTTTTTGCCATTTGGCTACGGAACCCTAAAAAGAATATTTCTGATGAGAGCTTTTTCTTCTGAAATGTTTTAGTAGTAAAAATCTTTAGGTAAAACTGGTTATTAGCTAGGACATTTATTTACAAAGAAAGCTTCGGCAAAAAGTTAAATAACCTACAGATTTGATCGAATATAATAATAAAAATATAACAGAATCATACTAAAATCTTGACGCATTTAGTTGGTTTTTGCAATACATTATATGTCATGATATTATTACTAATTATCTGTTTTGTTTTGTTTCAGGTAAATTGAACTTCACCAAATTCAATTACAAATAGCTGTTCCGAAAACAGGTAGCGGCTCAAACTCGTGTGATCCAATTAGAATTCAATCCGGTAATAATTCCTGAGTTACGACAGTTGTCGGTGATTTTGTTATAATAATGATTTATAGCTGTTGTTCTTTTGTTTTTGATTACAATATGTTTTATGGTGAGAGAGAGTGGGAAATTAGGTATGGTAGTGACGTCATGATCTGGATTTTTTCTTCCATTTAGGGTGAGGGCAAACGAGCGTAATTTTGTGAGTCGTGAGTCGCAAAATTTCGGCCGCGTAATTTCTGCTGTATTCGGTTTCATATAAAAGTCCTGTTTCATTCACACGGCGACGCAAAATGAGTTGTCTGCCGCAGTAGAAATGCATGCAGGAAAAATAACGCGACTGAACTCTGCTACTCACGACTCTCAAAATTACCCGTAATGTAATGAAGTAACAAATATACACATATACACACTCACGAACTTTGCGGACGACAAACAAAGGGTGCCTTGCCGTCCGGACCAAGCCCGAGTCAACGATGACATGTAGCGTTCCACACACGCTTCCAGGAGATGTCAGCAAAACCGTAACCAGCAGGGTCGAAGCCTTCTGGGGCCGTGGGTTCGCTTATGAAAGGACAACGCGGTGTCGTGGAACGCAAAGCAAAGAAAGATCAGGAGTTGGATTTAGTCAGTGAAAATCTGAGACGAACTCCTGCTCCAGCCAAGAGCGAGAGAAGTCATTGGATAATTTTCCATCTAAAAAAAAACATATTCCATCAATATCTCACTGTATATTATATGTCTCACCTGGATCTCTCTCTACCTACCCTCCGAACGACACTTGTAACATCACAGCAGCGATTTGCATGACATAGGACCATAATTTATGCGTCGCTCATGCCCACACCTTGAAGACGTATTAACAATGTACTCAAAGATGAAAGAAAGGTTGCTGAGGCGAAGACATGGATTAATTTGAGGGTTGAATTTGAGTGTTCAGTAATTTGGCATGAGGAATATTAGAGGAAGAATTATTGGGTGAGGAGAATTACACACTGTTACCGTCATTTATACATAAAATATTTGTACTAGACTATGACGAGGACAAACTAATTGTTTGTTTATTGATTCATCAATCATCTACAATAATATAATAAAGAGGTAAAGTTTTTTTTTTTTTGTTTGTAGGAGGTAATCTCTGAAAGGTCCGAGTACTAACATTTTTTCACCGATAGGAAGTTGCTCTATTCCTGAGTGACAGGCTATAATTTATGTACGCGGGCGAAGCAGCGGGCAAAAGCTAGTGTATTAATAAGGACCGTAGATAAGAGCGTGAAAATAAAGATTGCTGTAGTAAAGATAATGATAATGATGTTGCGATGCATGTATTTTTTTTTTTTACTTGTGGAAATCATCCAATGATATCTCCTTCCCTTTGGAGCGGAGCAGAAGAGCATGTCAGACTTTTACAGACTAAAACTACACCAATGTCCTTCAGTTTGCCCTTTGCATTTTAGGGCTACGGGTTGCTCTTTCAGAAATTCCCCGCGGTCCTAGCTAATGGGCATTGGTCCTGCTGAGCACCTACGGTTTGCTGGCATCTCTTTGAGGAGCGCGTGGTGGACACGCTGTTGACGACTGGGCTCGGTCCAGTTTATTACCAGACGGCCAGACGGTGAGCTACCCACTGCTCGACGTCCGCAAGCCTATGGATGTGTAGTGTGACGAGAGCGGATAAAGTGAGAAATGAGTACCTATATTAGAGAAAGTTTGAAAGTGACCGAAAAGTTGAAAGTGAATCGTTTATCTTGGTATGGTCATGTGAAGAAGAGGGATGAAACGCATGTTACTAAAAAAAATACCTATGAGTATCCATTTGGACGGATGGAGAGGGCAAAGAAGAGATGGATAGAATGTAGGAGTGATATGGAAGAAAAGGGAGTTAGCGATGGCATGACGGGCGATAGGACGGTATGGAAGAAAAAATATTGTTTTTTTTTTGTTGTTCAAAAAAATTCCCTCTCCTAGAGTGGAGGCCTGAGTCCTGAGAGTGGGAACATTATCAGGCTGATTATGCTATCAAGGTTTTGTCTCCATACTTTGCTGTATTCCAGCTACAATAGAAAGTTATCCTATTTCCTACTACGAAATCATCAAACAACTACTCTCGTTCTGATTGGAGCGAAAGGGAGTATCAGACTTTACTGGAGCAAACCAGCTCCAGAGCCGCAGCAATCTAGCATATCAACAAAGGGCTCTCCTTAGACGATAATTTTTACATTCATCTACCCTCCTAAGACTTATCTAACCAACCTAAATATATAATTACATCAAAAAATTATATAAACACGATATAACATCTAATCTGTACCGTAATAGCTCAATCTAATCAACCGCAAATCGCCGTTTGAAGACGAACAGTACCAGGAAAGAACCAAAGAATAGATAGAGACAGAAGATCGACTCTATATAATGAGCGAAAAGAGAGAGACGCATATATAGACGCATGTGGTATAAGCATGATACTTTAACTGCGATTGCTTGAACTTAAAACTTCACTTGTCTACATTAATTGATCTTTGCGTTATAGGAGTGAAATTGGTGTGTACTGTTCGCCTTTAGAAGGCACGTAAGGCAAAGCAACCAATGGGTCCTTCGTATGATCTCTTCCAGGTCGTATCTGCTTGCCTTCCTATTAGACTATGAGAGTAAAAGAACTGATATTGCATCTTTACCCACTATCGATACATAGGGCACTATTTTTTAAGCGCCCGCATTTTTTTGAACTTACTGTCTACTACTCTTTGCTATTGACCTACCACAGCTCGCTAGATCATCACTTCTGCCAACTTATATGTACGGCAACATCAATCTACTGCCAGTTGTGAGTACGTTTGCACTCACTGTACGTGAAGTCTATGTGTGCATGCGATTTCTCTCGTTGTATAGAGCCGGCCTTCTGGACCTTTCTATTCCGTGTCATAAAGTACTACCAAGCACGTGAGGGTTAAAATTTAAAGCTCGTAAAAGTTTATTTTAGGGTTATGGTGTTATGAGTCGGCAGAAATTTTCTAGAACAATGTTTCTATGGCGTTTTAATGTTATGACTTTTACAAGTTTAAGGACGATTGGGTAGGAATGGCCGTCAGGATGCTTGCTTATTTTATGTAACGTTTTGGGGATCTCGTAAAGACATCTGGACAATTATACAAGAGTTACAGATAAAATAAAATAACAAAAGGGCTATGGTACTCCATTGCCCTTTGGTCAGTAACTTTACTGCACAGAGTTTCACGCAGTCAGATCAGAAATAAAGATTGACACAGCCCGGAGAACTGCCGAACTTAAATGGCAGTATGCAGAGCATACTCATTGAACCGATCATCGAAAGGGTCGAAAGTTCTGGAGTGGCATACCGGAAAAAGCAGTAAACTTGGAAGGGCACACACATGATGTACCGACGACCTGTTGAGGGTCGTAGGAAACCAATGGATACGAGATGTACAGGACCGGTCCTTGTGGCGACACTTGGGGAGGCTTAAGTCCAACAGTGAACGTGTTTCTACTGACATGGTGATGTTGATGAAAGTTAGAAACTAAATATTGTTATGTTAGGCCGTGGTGTCAGTTCGAAAATTATAATAACTTCTGTCTTTCTTAAAGCTGCTTTTTTTATTAAAAATGAACACACAGACAGCTTAGGGTAACTCATTTATAGTATCTTTAAAAAAAGAACAGTTAAATGTATTTTGACTGAGTATTTTATAGACGTACGTTGCGTAGTTAGGTTATAAATCTTTGAAAATTAAAATTAAGTTATTTATATGCTTATCTATATTTTTTATATACCAAACCACCACCACCAGATCCGAACCGTACTTGACTCGATAATAATAATAATAAGGACCTTGGAACCTGTTCCCGATGCCGGTGGGCCACTATTTTTTTGTTTTTCTAAATGTTTTTTTTTTATTATCACCATTTTTTTTGAGAATGTCAGTTAGTAAGTTTGAGTAAAATGAATTATAGTAAAATGAAGTAAAATGTTGTTATCGGCTGTGAGAACGGCGTCTTCTGCTGCTCCAGTCTCTACATGCCTCGACCACCACGCCACGCATGCGAGACCTATCCGCCAACCCATGTGGATATCTCCTGCTGCTCCGGTCTATGCAAGCCTCTACAGGCTTCTACAGGCCGTGTAAAACCGGTCCGCCCCGCCATGTGGCTTTTTTCGTTTCCTCTGGTCGCCCAAAGCGGCAGCAATTTAAACATTGAATCGTGGGGTATTGATAAACCTCCACTGGAAGAGAAGTGTGATATAAAAAGACCCTTTGAGGGAGAGTTTGTCCCTTGATCGTAATAACTATTGTTTGTGTAGGGATCCAGGAGGTCCTGCCATCCTGTTTATTTTTCCTGTTTAATCTTCTTCCTTTTAATATTATTCCGCACCCATCAGGAAGAATGACTGAATTTACAAATTCATCTATCGACATCGACCGGCACTTGACGGACGATACCCATTTCGGTAATGTTATATGAAGGAATCTTGACTATATATTTTGATTCAAAGACAGAGTTACAAAGAAAATTGTTGGTCGCCTCACCAGAGGTGGATTCGACAGAGATTTTTTTTCTGCCCACTTTTTTAATTCCGTCCCTGCAGATGTTTTAATGTTATTTTTTATTAAAAGTTGGCCAAACTTAATTGGTCGAATGGATGTCCCAGCAGAAGGGTCTGGTTCGGATCGGGAAACGTGGACTATAAAGGGTCCTTTATTTAAGTTAGAGTAGGATTTTATGCCCTCTACCAAAGAAGAGTGAATAAAAAGTGTTTGGATGGCCGCAACAGCCATGTCCTTATCAATAATAGGTTTTTTTGAAACAACCTCAATTGTTTCTGGATCAATTAAAATATGGCGTCGCTTACCAGCCACCGAGTTTGAAGTTGGGACAGCGTCGGGAGGGTCTGGAGGAGCAGGAGGGGGAGGAGGTTGGTCCATGTCTATCTAGGAAAAATGTATTAAAGAAAAAATAACCCTGAAATCTGCGAAGAAAAATATTTCTAACTGTTATTTTTCTAAAATAAGAAGATTTGGAAAGAAAAAAATGATCACTCCAACACGACTGACAGCTATCAACCCCACAGATAAGTTCTATATTCTAATTAACACAGTTTGTTACAGACATTTAAAATTAGATTCGACAATTACAAAACATAGTTCTCTTAAAATGCATGACGTAAATTTCACTTAAATAGTTTTCTTATAAATCTATCATGAACTCTTACATCCTTTACCTTTCTAAATAAACTAATCAATCTAACTAATCCCAAAACGATGTCTTTCCTGTATTACAAAAAAAAAAAAAACGCATCTTCAATCCATTTTTATTCGATATCAATTGACAACTTCAAATAAAAATCCACTGCCGCCATTTTACAGTCGGATATTTCATCGTAATCTAATTACATTATACAGGTGAGCACAGTTCCTCCACTCAATCGTAAATAGAAGGGAGAGGTACTTATTCATCCCTTATTATTCCCTGTCGAGTCGAGTTCTGAGCAAATTCCCGATACATTTGTCTTTCAGCTAATTATTCAGAAACCCTTCAAATTGCTACCCAGCTTACTCATGAAAAAATCTCCCAACCAACAACCATTTACAACCAATCAAGCAAAAATATACTTTATTTTTTTAGGCTTAAAGCTTTACGAGCAAGAATTTTTAATTCTGCTAAGAGTCCCACTGAAGAGTTGCCAAAAATGTATTTGCAGTTAAAAAATACGCAAATCACTTTTATTGCTCTCATTATAAGGTGCAAAATGGCTTTCGTGAAATGTTGGAAGAAGTTGGTTGAAAGTATTTTGGAGGCAATTAAGTAGAGTAGCAGGAAAAAAAGTCGGTATCTTTGTAATAATTATGTAAAATATGATGTCAGTGTTTTCAGAGAAACTGCTGAAACAGAAAAAGTACGTTTAATAGAATACCACTTCATTAGTGTTGAGTGAAGGAGGTTCTTTCATTACAACTAATGTAAACTCTTCAACAGATTAGATACTCGAGGAAAAAGAAGTGGAGATAGAAAAATCTTAATTAGAAATGTTTGAAGATAATATAGTTAATATCTAATGAGAAAAGAATCGGAATTGGTTGCTTGATTGAGGTAACATCTGAAAGTAAAATTAAAAAAAAAAAAACAAAACAAAATAGAAAGCCACTGAACGAGATTCCCATTTTATATCCAAAAACTACACGATCTTGTATATAATTAATAATAATAATCAATAATTTGATCAATAAAGCCAATTAAACCTTTAACAACGCGATCTTTAAAATGATATAGAAAATCGAATTTTAGAACTAAATCATATTTTATTAAAGCACTGTCTCCGTCAACCATGCCATACATGGTGATGATGATGATGATGACGATGATGCCATCGAGGCAATTTCAACCTTGGCTCCTAATAGTGGTTTTAAGCATAAATACATACCATCTATGTAAGATATGACAACCTGTTTTAAAGCACAATGTACCGTATTAAAGCCCTGTTTATTGCACCTTGTTCCCCGAGCACCAACAACATAATATTCAAAGCCACTGTTGATTTATTCACGCAGACTGACAACCATAACACTCATAGTGGATGGTTTGATATCCTGTCAGAGTTGTATGGTTTAATAATTACTTTAGATACTGCAAAGGCTGGTGATGAAGATTTAACCAGCGAAGAATAAGAAAAACATCAACCTATATAGGTATGTTTTGAATACGTTATATTCCAAACATTCTGAAAGAAAATAAAAAGAAATCTTTAGATTTTCATGAAAGAACAATTTGTTTTTTAATAGAAACAATAAATAAAACTGCAAAGGCATTTGAAAACCTAAAATTTTTCTTTGAAGTTTTAAGCATAAAACTGATAATGTTCTTAAAACCAAAAATCGAGCATACGAGACATCGTCCTGGATGGGTTTTCTCTTACCTATAAGAAGCCTATGTCGAGCTGAACGTTACTATTATGTAACGTTATTATTATGTTAAAAAATAAAAATTGTTATAATTATGGTAAATTTTAATTCCACGAAAAGTTCAAGTTTAGATTTTAGTTTTTCATTGTCAGATAAAATGTAATTTGACAAAGTATTTTCATTGATTCAATGTCAAGTCACTTAGGCATCGTAAATGACAATTTCGTGGTTGAGGAAAAGTTTATAAGTACTCTAATCATAAAATACCAGGAAACTGAATAATTCTAACTTCAGAATGACAGATTTGGTTACCCGCGTCACTTTTTCCTTTTCCTGTCTACCTCTAGCTCATACAAAATTTAATCACTTTAACACTCCATATTTTTCCCCAGATTCACTCAAAAACAAACATAAAAACCGGTATACATCTCCAAAATGTGTAATATCCCAAACATTCCCGCGAAATAAACCCAACATCAGTATAAAGCACATTTTTAGAAACGGTTCCTCTCCAGGGAGCAATTCTTGACATGAAACAATGTTTTGACACCATCCATTATATTAAGACCCACCTCGCCTCCCCTTTTATAAACTAAACGAACCAAAAAGGGAAGCAGAAACCGCTACTCATGGAGCAACATATACTGGGCATAACGAATGAAGGCTATTTAATAAGGAGCTCGAGTTTTCAGCAAATGTAAGGGTTGTAGAGGTCATGTTATAATGGTTTTGAAAGTCTGAGCTTGTATGGTTCACAAAAGATTTGGTTTTATAGTTTAATATTGCAGTTATATTTCTTAGAGAATGCTCCGTTTTGTGTGGATTTTTCTGGTTCTTTTATGGTAGAAGGCGTTAATCTTTTTAGTAATTCAGCGAACATAAGTCTGTCGGAGGAGACAATATCGCCATTGTAAAATAACATTAACTTCGTACTAAAATAATAAAAGTTGTGAACTTAAATATTTGGAGCATTTTTGTGCAGTTATGAAGTGGTAAATAAGGGTATAAAAGTAGGTTATTCAGCAATATATTTTTACTTAGCATGATAGCTTCCTAATTTATAACTGAGTGATTTTAATTTTAAGAACTACATAAATATAACTGTCTAGTTTTTCCCCATCAACGTTATGATCAGCATCAGCACATCTGCACACAGCTGAATACCACTACTCTACTTGAGGATCATCAAGGCAATACACATATACTCGTATTACCTAGGCAATCGCCTATGTGACCTTCTCTGACAATACAGTTAATGCAACTCGAATTACTACATGTTCGACTTCTCCATACTTTTAAAATTTCATTCGCATATTCGTTCGTTATAATGACACATATTTTATTTACACTTCACCAAAGACTTCACTTTTGGAAATATATTTTTATATTTCATATTTGTTCAAGTGAAAATTATTAAGAAAGCATAACAACGGAAAATCATCGTTATTTGATTTATTGATGTGTGCGATGAAATTTCTCATCGTCAAAAGTAACGAGAATTCCATGGATGATAAAGTCACATGATACATTTTCAAAAACCTTTTCTAAATTTTCATCTTTGAAAATGTAAGATGAATTTTCCCTGCGATTAGTCTCTGCGTTGTTTATTGACGTTTAAAATTTGATTAAGTAGATAGATAAAAAAATTCTAAATGCCTTTTAACAGAAAAGATCACACATAGTTTAACAGTTTTCATACTTGGCGACATGTTAGAAGTAAACGAGAAAGCAGTAAAAAGGTGTTTGTGGATTTAATTTAGCACTTGCTGACGTGGATAAGGAAAAATAATAGAAAGGTTACAATTTATCGGCTGAAGGCGAGTCGGCACATTGTGTCCCTCAAGGTTCTATTATTGGCCCGGTCATGAGTAAGCTAATATTGACTTAAGCTCATTTTGCTGGTTTATTAAAATGATCTTAGAAGGTAGATGTTCATTTCAATATTAGCATTGTGGTAGTCAGTGGTTTCAAAGAAATGATACCTACTTCTATGATTTTATTTATTTATTATACAATCTTCTTCGCAATTAGTTTGTAAGTCAATACCCAAATAATCTAATCCTACTTATATAGACCTTTTAGTGAGGAGAACCTCTTTTTTTTTCGGTAGAACATCGTCAAATATTCACTCTAAGTAGAGCGAGAGGGATTATTAGGCTTTTACTAACTAAAACTCACCTGTGTTATTATACTTCAGTTGCCTTTTGCATTTTAGGACAGTTTCAGTGACACTTTTATTTCGAACAATCCCGCAAGTGAAAAGAATTCCACAGGCTACAAACTTAGGTCGGCGTAATATCTAATCCCAGTAAAAGCATATATTTGAGACTAAATTCATCCCCAAAATATACGTTCTACGTAAGTGAGGCTAGTTATGACTCCCCTCACAATTGGCTTTATCCGAACAAAAAACGGATAAAAACATTATTCCGGGTATGGGTCAGCAAAAAGGAGTTCAATTTAATACATTTTATTACCGTGAGGACCTTCCTCCTACCGAAATAGACCTTACATTTATTCAGTAAGATAAGAGTATCACGATTCGATTTCGACTTCGATTTCCATTGCTTTATTTTGATAGTCTATCAAGGGGTAATATCGCAGACAGCCTGCAATGGACAGTGGACATAGAGGAAGTTTGTGGTTTTAGGGGTTGTTATGTAGGTGAGATAAAATAGTTTTATTACAGGAACACATAAAGCATTTGTGAAGAGGTTTATGAAGATTTTATGTTGGTGCGAAGGTATAAAATATTATCAGGACGGTGTCGACTCAGTGATTTTAAGGGCGCTCTGGCCTGTCGGAGACTGTTCGTGGTCGTTAAAGGAGAAGATATAACAGTCGTGCTAAATTGAATTACCCGTAATATTATATTCTTGGTGGTTTCTTTTGCTCTAATATTGTCCGTAAGAAATGAAATAAAACGTCTGGAGCCGGCATTAAGGGGTCAATTTTTTTTGATGCGATAAAGTAGTTATTGCGAGAATATTAAATTAAGAATTTTATATTGTAGGTACTATGAAAAAAACAGCCCATTTTGCTGGGATATAAATATTATTTTTTTGAGAACTATGAGTGAAATAATCAAATTACTTCTTCCACTCTAGGGTGGAACGAGAGGGCGTGTCAGACTTTTACTGACTATAACTCACCTATGTTCTTTAATTTGTCCTTTGCGTTCCAGGACCACACAAAATTTGTCAAACGCTACTAAAGATACAACTATTAATTTTAAGTAGTTATAATATTTTTTTCTGGATTGACTATGACCAGGAATCTACTACTTATGGGAAGGTTATGTTCAACAGTTTATGTTTTTCGGCTGGAGGATGCTCAAAAATGTAACCCACGAAATTTAAATTTTCTTTAGTCTTTGCAGTTTGTAAGTCAGAACCTAGTTGCATCATCATCATCATCACCTGCCCTTGTCCCGTTTTATTCGGGGTCGGCGCAACACATTTTTTTCTTTCATTCTATCCTGTCACTCATCACGCTATCACTAACAACCTTTTCTTTCATATCACTACTCACATCCTTTGGTTCTTTTCTTTGGGAATCAAGTTGTATGTTAATTAAAATATGACTTTTTGCAAGTAATAAGTGTTCGCTAGAGTTAAACGGACGAGGGGAACGGGAGAGGGTTATATTAATGACTTTAATAATTTCGTCAATAAATACGTATTCCGCCCGCGAATCATATTTTAATCAGCACAAAACTGAAGAAAATTAGATTCGCGAGCTACCTCAAAGCTTTTTTTTTTTTTCAAAACATATCTTATTTATTAAATACAGCTACCTAATTACATACGAAAAAAAAACAGATCATAAATCAAAGCACAAGAAAAAACCATCACTACCCTTAAAAAAAACATGAAAAACTAAAAGTCAGTGTCCCAAGCAGCCCATCGGAACATTACACAAGTCTGACAGAATATTTTTCTACAAGATTAATGATTTGTAAAACTTGGCTAATTTTCTTGAGTTTTAATGAATTCTCTCTGGCGTGACAGTGGTGACCTTTTTAAGTTATTTTCTGGGATAGCTCCCTGAATTTATTGTTGCCTCCCGATCAGTTTTTTAGGCAGCTAAAGCTGGGTACAGAATGCTGTAACGTAACATGCAACACGGTAACATGAAAGGAGCAAAAGGATTATCGGTGTTGATGCACTAAGTACAGCATATACATTCGACAAGACTTGTCAAATCAAAACTTCATTGTCTTGAGTATCGACGCCGAGTTACTAGCCTGTCGGTTTTCTATCGTTTAAATTTCGGGAAGTCTTCGTTGGAGTTGCACAATTTAATTCCAAGTCTGTTCCATCAAAAGACCACAAGATGTACGGCGTTGCACCACCGGTTGGTGGACATCTCATCCCACCCATACGTTCTAAGCGTTTTGGGAACAAATTCATTATGCGTACAGCTAAGGAGTGGAATTCTCTGCCGGGGTCTATGTTTTATGATAGCTACAACCTATAAGTCAAGAGTGAATAGATTACTTCTATCAATAATAAAAAAGCATTTCATAAGTGTAGACGCACTGCGCGCACGAACCGAGCATGTGTACTCACATACATAGTTGAAATGCTCTGTCCGCGTGCGTAGTAGGTACGGTTCGCGCGCGCAAGGCGTTCGCACTATGGGAATTCTGTAACATTGCATGATACATTGCAACAAGGTGGCGGCAAATTGCTTCATTGTGTGTTACATTGTATGTTATGTTACAACAGTATGTACCCGGCTTAATATTGAGTTTTGGAACTAGAATAAAAATATTGTTTCAAGAAGATTTACTTTTTTAATATGTTAGGTTTATTGATCCTGAAATAATGAAATGTTGTGATAAAAGAAATAACTTTTTATTGGCTTTTCAGATTTTTATTAGTTTCCATTGATGTTTTTTCATTTCATATTATTTTACTAGAACAAAAATAGTTTTCTAACATTTTTAGCTGTATTAAATTTTTTGCAATGCTTAATATTTTTTTTTTTATTGACAAATTATAAAAAAAAAACATTTCAGCCAGAATTAGTCTTATAATGTTTCCACTGCTAAGACTTAGGTCTCTATGAGTGGGAAGTGAGCCTTAATCCACCACATGGGCCCAATGTGGGTTGGTGGACATGTCTTCAAATTTTTAGTTCTGGGTCATGCTTGTTTCCTCACGATGTTTTCACCTTCACTGTTTTACAACAACATAACTCAAGAATAACTCCAATAACTTTAAAATTACACCACTACACACTCAAACCGTCAAAATACCAACAAGCCCGTGAGCTCACCAAACATTCATCACGGAAAAAACACTGAAAAGACAATAAGTCTAAAATAAGTCCGAGAGAAAACATGAAATTACATAAAAAACTAAGAAAAACTACGGTTGGGGATCGAACCTGCGTCCCAGTAACCTTCAAGGCCGTCGGTTTTATTCCGAGACGTTTTACGACCGAGCAAGAGTTACGACTTTTCGGCTAAGACGGGGTTGCCAAGTTCGACTGTTAAAAAGTCCCTTGGATTTAACTAAAAATATCCCATGAACGAAATACGTGACGGGAAAGGTTAATGTTTTATTAAAGTGTGTCAATCGTGGTTTAATAAAACGTAGGTATGACGTATTTAAGATTGATGTTTTAAGAGTGTCTATGGAGTTTCTTGTACGTTCCTCTCCATAGAGATCTACGCTTTGGAACGTGCAATTTGGCTTCACTTTTTTTTGTTGACTGACCGACATATTGACAATTCAAAAGTGCCTGTAATTAGTCTATTTGAAATAAAAGTTTCTGATTTCTCATAAAACAAAAGTTATTTCTGATGGTTTTGTTCATGAATTTTTTCATTGGACACAAACGATGTATTTTAAAGAAACTAGCTGCTTTTTAGTTGTAGTGTGATATTATAATTCGTTTTTAATTCGAATCAGTAGTTCCTAAGAGCTCAGTGGTTAAGGCATCCGCCTCCCATGCATGAAATTGCATGTTCAAAATCGGGTAAGTTTCAATGTGAATTTTTCAATTCACATGCACATTTAAGGTTTATCTAGAACGTTAGTGACACACCCCGTGCCTTGGAAAACATTGTCGTTGTCATTTTTAGTTCTTTGACACTCGTTACAGGTAGTCAGACGCCAAAAAATCTGACCTAGTATATCCAAGAATCATCGTGATCCCCAATAACTGGGTTGTGTAGGTCTGAGAGGCAGTCGCTTCTTATAAAACACGGGTATTCAGACACATCTGGTTAAATTGGAAGCCAATCCAAAATGAGTTGGGAAAAGGCAAGGGAGATGAGATGAGTTGCTGATAAACAAACAAACTATCTTTTCAGTTTTATGATAGTAATATAGATCACAGTTATTATCGCATGATACTTATTTTTGTTATTTAGAACTGGCTAACTTATACATTTTATCATGAATGTTTGTGTGCGAGATACATATTAACATGAGAAATAATACAAGGGTAAACTTTTCATCTACATTAATTTTATTAAGAGGTCAAGTTTGTTTTTTGTTTGTAGGAGTTAATCTCTGAAAGTACTGGTCCTATTGCAAAATTTTTCACCTGTAGAAAGCTGCTTCATTCCCGAGTGACATAAGCTATATTTTGGGTACGCGGGCTAAGCTGCGGATAAAAGCTAGTTAATAATAAAAGCAAAAGAAAATAATTATAATAAAATCCAACATTATCCTTTTGTTAAATATAAAATAGTTAGCGATTGTGTTACTTTTCATCAGAGAAATAATTTTCGTAATCGCATCTGAGCTTCGAACAAAAAACCCTTTCACAATAATTACTTGAGCCAATTTTCATTCAGCTCAAAGTACATCCCATACAAACTACAAGCTGCAAAACCTGACATGCATACACAGAAAATGGTTTCCGAAGCAACAGTTGATCAAAAGGCTTGGCGACAAATTGGCATGCAGTCACTTGATACGGAGTGAAGTTTGACAGCGATTGGAGCTTAAACGACTACCTATATTCAGAAGCTATATGGTTTATAGACCTTTCTCTATCTCGTAGGCAGATGCAGTACAGTTTTTGTAGATGTTAAATGTTATGGGCGATTTGAAAAAACTTAACATATACATACATCATGTCAATTGAATAGTGCACACCCTTATACAATCCAATTGAATGTGTGACCTGTTGGTCTAGTGGTTCGTGCATCTGTAATATAGTATATTATATGTACCTATTTAGTATGTTAATCATCATGTGAATAAAAATAGAAAATTAAGTTATAATCATAAGCATTGAAATTTTACTTCAGTGAGTGATTCTTTTAAGAAATTGGCTATCTTAATAAAATTGTAAGCATATAATATATGTGTATAACGCACTGCATTGGTAGCACATCGGTATTGGTATCTAGGCACGCATACGTAAACATACTAGTGACGCATTCAAGATTTATCAAAAATTTATCAAAATAGGAAATTTTTTATCCAAATAATACTTGATGTAAAATAAGAATCTAGTTTTTATCATTAAAGGTTTTAGTTCTTTCAAATAGCTGATTGTAATAAGTTATAAACTTATTTATATTAAATTTGATATTGTTTACAAGCTTTGAGTAGAAAATGCTAAACAAGATCGGTAGGTATTATAGCGTTATTTGAATAGAGAATTTCTATTAAGTACAAAATTTCCAAGTTATGGCATACTAAAAAGTTTTAGAATGAAAACCAAAATGTGAGTCATTACCAAACATTTAGTATCATCATCAGCCTTTTTGAAATGTTCCCACTGCTGGGACTCAGGCCTCCTCTCTAGGAGAGGGAATGGGCCGTTATCGACCACGCGGGCCCAGTGCGGGTTGGTATTACATATAGCATGTATACAAGTAAATTTCAAAAATCGATTTACTTCTTGACATATTGTTAATCAGGGTTTCATCTGGTAGGTAACAAAATAAACGTGTAAAAGTGTTTTTTTTTAAACCTATTTGCAAAATAAAATCATTTATAATTATCATTTATTGCGTCCATATCAAAATTTTATGGAACACTCCGTTTTTTTATATTTCTATACTTAGCGAAAATCAAAACTTTTACAAAAAAAAAAACGAAGTATCAAAGATTAGTTGCATTCAAAATTCAAATCCAAACTCACATATCACAGAAATACCTTAATTCTCCCCCAATTTCAGCACATTTCTATATACTGGCAACACTAAAACGCTTGTCTCGACCTCTCGCCCCTGTAAACTTAAATTAAGACATTCCCTTTGTAAATTTTAAGTAACGTTTGCCTCTCTCCAAATTATTTTGTTTCTGACCATCCGCAAGTTAAGACGTTGCCAATGTCTTTAAAAGCGTGAATAAATTCACAACACCAAAATTGTGAATTTATTTTAACCAAACCCGGAATGTGGAGAGATTAAATTGTTTAGTCTTTGTGTGTACGGAATTTATGGTCAATAAGGAAAGAAGATTTGTAAAGGAGAAGCTTTATATTGTGTTTCTGTTTTCCTGCAAGCATAAGATTTTTCACTCATGATAAAAAGTCAAAAGTTTTTTATTTCACATAAGCCTACATGGGCACTTATAAAACGTCAGAAGCTAGTGCACGGTTCGAAATTGGTCGTTTCCTATGGAGAAGAACCGGCAAGAAATTCCATGGTTACTCTTTTTTAAAAAATGGTTTTACTTACAATATTTCCATATTACAGCTATTTCTGAATATAATATAATATAATATTCCACAACTACATATCACACAACATCGTCTAGTCCCAAGCTAAGCAGAGCTTGTGTTATGGGTACTAGACAACTGATAAACATATTTATATATTTCAAAATACATACATATTATAGATAAATTACACCCGGACACAGAACAAATGATTATACTCATCACACAAACATTTGTCCGGGGTGGGAATCAAACCCACGACCTCCGGCATAGCAATCAGGGTCACTAACCACTAGACCAACAGGCCAATCTAAATGTACGTCATGTACTAAACAATGCGGCTAAGCCCCTTGACGGTTATAGAGATCAGAAAGGCAGTTAGTCTATTTAAACTATATACAATATAAGTTAATAGTCTATACGAAACCAGAAACTCGTGTCCAGTATTTTTATGTAAAGAATCTATGTACAAAATTACATAACTATGTAATGAATAATCACAAAGTTATCAGCTTGTCATATGCGCAAAAATACAGTCACCGGGCCATCCAAGCGACTGAGGTTGTTTTTCTTCCGCACCCATTTGTGCGCTGGTACTAATGCTCGCTATAACCTGCCATAACCTACGTTTTGCAAAATTTCACGTTCCTAACGTGAAATTTTGCACAAGGCTTCCTTTTATAATGTAGACGAGCACTAATAAGAGCTTTTAAAAGTTCAAGTTGGCAAGGAGGTGAAAATTCGTTTGTATGCAAAATTTTGTTTCTTGGTAAATTTTTGTGTTTGCTGATAGTTACAACCTGAGGATCTTAAAGTCAAGAGTGAATAGGTTACTTCTAAGCATGTATGCACCATCGTCGACCACATCGTCGCTTTCCATCAAGTGTGATAGTAGATATGCGCGAGCCTGTCAACATTTTAAAAAGTAAAAAATCATCACTGTTTCGAGACTCGTTTAATCCAATTAACAGTTGAAGATTCTATCCATGTTTCAGTAATCTCATGCTTTTACAAATTTAGTAGGTTAAATTTGTAATTTTTTTACGTCCATAGAGCAGACGTAAAAAATATTATACTTTTAGGCATTATCTGTGACACATATTCTATGACAGGCCTGTTGGTGTAGTGGTTAGTGACCCTAACTGCTATGCCGGAGGTCGTGGGTTTGATTCCCACCCAGGACAAACGTTTGTGTGATGAGCACGATCATTTGTTATTTGTGTCTGGGTGTAATTTATCTATAATATGTATGTATTTAGAAGTATATAGGTAAGTATGTTTATCAGTTGTTTAGTACCCTTATCACAAGCTCTGCTTAGCTTGGGACTAGACGGCGCTGTGTGATAGTTGTGGAATATTATATATTATATTATATTCTATCTGTCTCCAAAAAACATCTCACTCAACAAACAAGGCGACTGTTTCAATACTCAAAGCAAATACTCGTACTATGAACAATAACATTTTCAGAGCAAAAAAAAATGAAGAAAATAAGCAGCTCAGTTATTTTTCGCCAACAAAGTCAATAAAGGGATCAATCGAGGTTGTGGCTCAATTATAGTAGGCGGCACGAAACATTGAGAGCTAACAATCTGAGGGCAAACGTCGAGTTTCATACCTATGGGCTGACGGGGGCTGAGTAACGAGAGAAAGGCGGGTCAGGAAATAAAAGTATTGAAGATGGAGCAAGTGGGATGTACAATTTAGTGTGTATATTTTGCGTGACACTTAGCATACAGAACGACACACAGCTCCTACATCTTGCCGTCCTTGAAGATACTGGTGTGGCCAAATAGATACCTACTTCTTTTGCGTTTTCGTCTTTTGGGATTTTTTATCACAACGTTTATCCATGCTGACCATCACTAACTAGTTTTTGTGTAAACAGCTTGGACACAATTTCCGTATACTTACAAATAGACACTACTCAGACACAAAAATTCCTTAAAAGTGTAAACAGTACAGAAATGTCTGTACTGTTTAAACTTTTAAGGAATTGAAAAAAAATCTAAAATGACAGAATTTCTGCATTAGTCTAAGCATACCTTAAGCGCATCATTTACTTTCGAGGTGTATGCTTTGAAATTGCATAACTTAATTCCGCCAAGCCCGTCCTATCATTGGATCTCAAAGTGGTTCGTCGTAGAGCCTACAAAAATAAAAAAGGAGCTGTTTTTGCAAGATAATATAAGTTAAAGGAATTAAGTTCCAATGGATAGTCTATTTTTTTGTTTAATTCAAATAATATATGTGTTATTATTTAATTTACTACATTTTTTGTTTTTGAATTTAGAGAGATTATTTCATAGATAAGGACAGAATGTTTTAGCCCTGATGTACCCATTGAGATAATTTTCTACTTTCAAGCCAGCGAAGGCGCTCGTAAAAGCTAGAAAACCATAAAATCACAAATAACAAAAAGGTAGAAATATTTATTGTAAAATATAATCTGTATAAGTACGTTTTTGTCTACGGAGATTCTTAGAGAGCCTCAGGCATAGACTTAGATAGAAAAGATAGGGCCGTCCCAAATGTTTGTGGGTACCCGTTCACCATATAAGAAACAGCTAGCGTCTTTCCTTGAAAATACGATTTGGCATTGCGACGCAACCTTGTAAAAGTGGCTGATATCATCAGACCTCAATATTAAAGAAAAATCCTTCGAAATTGTATAAATATGTTACCATACATATATATAATTATAAATATGTATAGGAAAAATTTTTGAATTGGGAAATCATCAAGTAATTCTTTCCGCATTGGTTGAAGCAAAAGGGGGTGTCAAACTTATTCAAGCTTGAAATAACTTTTTGAAAGGAAAAATCGGCTCTGGTATAAAAAGCAACGAAGGAACAGGAGTGAATTTTTAGTCAGTCTCTGGCATATACCCTCTCGTTCCACCCAAGAGCGGCAGATGTCATTTTCCTACCAAAAAAAAAGTTTTCAGCCTTCGTCCAATTAAATAAGAACAAATTAATTTAATCTAAGAAAACTGATATTTCTGCGATTTCATATCAAGGTTCTAATTTACACGTGTATAAGCTTAGAGCCTACTTATAATTTAGTTGTTCTAGAAACAAAGCTTAACTTCTTTGAATTCTTAACTTGTATTGTGCCAATCACAGAAACCTTTAGGTGTCAGTTAAGTGAGATGTTAGTAGTGTTAACTGCTTGTTCTAACCCTTTGATTGTTGTTTTTATCTTCGAACTTTGAAGTGTTGAGAGCTGAGGGTTTAGTGTTTAATCTGTAACTTTAAGGTCGCCTGTTAAGTTTGTTTTTGAGAGATTTGTCTTCAACTGGTACAAAATTTCAAATATTATATTATAAACTAGCTTTTGCCAGCAGCTTTGCCCGCGTAACATATAGCTTATGTCACTCAGGGATAGAGCAGCTATCAATCGGTAAAAAAAATTACAGCAATCAGACCAGTACTTTCAGAGATTACCTCCTACAATTAAAAAAACAAACTTTACCTCTTTATATGTATATAGTGTGATGTAGATATTATTTTTAGATAAATGTTTGTCTTTCTTTTTGTGATATATTATAAACTATTGCTCAACTGCGATCCCATAAGCGAATTGGTTCAGTCCTTCGGTCAGCCAGTCTTTTGGGTACCCTTTTACTCGCAAACGATGAGGTGGAATAATTTGACGCTATGTGTTATGAATTAGTGTAGTTCAGTTTATTTTAATAATGTTAAGTTATTTATCAAAATTGTAAGGTCACGATTAAAACAATTACAATAAAACGAAGTAAAAAAATAAAATAAAACAGGCATATACTCGTATATGTCACTCGTCCCACCTAATGGTAAACAGTGATACAATCGTTGATGGCAAAGCATACTAGTTTATTAGGAGCTTTTTCACTCCTGCCTTGAAGACACCTACATCATAATAAGATTGGAAGACCGCTACAAGCAAATACTTCCAATCCTTAAATGTTCTTCGTTTGTTGTTGTCATTGTTCTTCTGCGTCATTAATCTTCTTTTTATATACTTCATCATCACCATCTCAGTCATTACCTCCTTTATAACGTTCAGTCATCTTCCACGCAGTCCATTCATCATTACTTCGACCTCCTTCTAAGAGTACCTTGTGAACGCTCAGTTTCTCTAACTTGTCCCACACAAGAAAACCTTGAGGTTTGTTTCAGACTTCAGTTAGTTACACAGTTAACTGAGTCGGCACCGCCTTGTTCCCTTTGACGTAACTTACATCTTTAACCTTTAATGTTGAGTGTTAGGCAGTTCTTTGATTTTTCATGTCTAAGTAGATTTAAGTACTTACTTTGAAATTGAAATAGTAATTGTTATTGGATGGTAGAGACTAGATAGGTAGTCACTTCAAGTAAAGTACAGGTTTACATGTTAATTTATTTATTTATACATATTTCTTACATTTCCTAGTCTACACTAATATTATAAGGAGGTAAAGTTTGTTCTTTTTTTTTGTTTGCACGAGGTAATCTTTGAAAGTATCGGTCCGATTGCCGAAATTTTATCACTGATAGAAAGCTGTTTTATTTTTGAGTGACATACGCTATATTTTATGTACGCTGGTGAAGCCGTGAGCAAAAACTAGTATATATTTAAATAAAAACATTAAAAAACGCAAAAAACTAGATCCTGCCAGCGGCTTCATTTGTGTCTCAATCTACTGGTGAAAGAATTTTTAAAATCGGTTCAGTAGTTTTTATGTTTATCCATTACAAAAAAAAAAACATATATATTTATAATATTATTAGTATAGACATAATATATATATGTCGCAGGGAAATGAGGAAATCAGGGATTTCGCGACATCCCTAGGGATATCACGAAATCCCGGCAGATGTCGAATATTCTTATTTATTACGTCTTCTTACTAAAAGTATCTAGTGAAATGACAAAACACTAATTTATCGCCAGTAATATGTCGTTTCACTAAACTAAATCTAGTAAAATGTCAAAAATGCTAATATTACCGAATAAAAATCGAGCCGTGAATTTCTCTAAAAGTGACAAAAGCTAATCTAAAATAAAAGTCAGTGAATATTCTTATTAAGTTTTATACTCAAAATCATTTTGGCCAGCGTAGAGATTGATTCCAAAACCCCTCGATCAGCAGCCATGCTTGCGACTACACGATGAACGAAACAATCTCTGTATCTACGTATTATACAGATCTGTATTTATGTCAGTACATCGGGATTACTGTCTGCAGTTGAAGTCAAAGCATTTATTTCAATTAAAACATTTTCAAGTACTTTAGGAACTGTCAAAATGTCTTTTAATCAGTCGGAAAGTGAGTCGTCCGCTCCAAGGCGTACTGTTGGGAAGAACTCGTCCAAGAAAATAATTATTATGGCTTGTTATACTCATCAAAGAAAGGCTTTGAACATGTCTTGAAGATGACAATGTCTCTGTTTAAGTCAATCTTTGGCTGTTATCTTGTAAACATGTTCAATTTTGGATCTTGACATTTAAGAACCAATCTAGGCCTATGTGGTTGATTACGGCCCTTTCGTTTTCATAGTAAAGAGGCCTTAGTCGCAGCAGGAAGAACAATATAAGGCTGATTATATTGTATGCAATAAATTTAGAAAAATTAACGGAGCATTATCATTCTAAATAATAATAAAGGCGAAATTTTGTGAGTGTGTATTTGTTATTTTTTTAGGGTTCCGTACCTCAAAAGGAAAAAACGGAACCCTTATAGGATCACTTTGTTATCCGTCCGTCTATCTGTCTGTCAAAACCCTTTATCTCGAGAACGCGTCGAGGTATCGAGTTGATATTAAAATCATATATTTGGGTCTGCGGTCCCTTCAAGCTGTGAAAAAATCAAACTTATAAGTTAATGAATAAAAATGATACGGCCGTTTATGTCGCAAAAAAACGTATATTTTGATACTCTCAAAGATCGAAATTTATGAGGTACTTCTCGTTGACCCAGAATCTTGAAATTTGGCACAAAGCAAAGTCTTATAGCATAGGTACAGGAAAAAACCTGAAAACAGTACATTTGCACCTCGTTAAAAAAAAAATTGCAATTCGGAAAAATCTTCGAGACTCCATTTGGGAATAGTTTGCACGGAACCCTCAGCACGCGAGTCCGACTCGCACTTGCCTAGTTTTTTTTTTATTATGGACAGGCTCGCGTTTGACCACTATCTCACCTGATGGAAAGCGATGATGTGGCCGACGATGGAGCAATAAGCTGGGCGCTAAGCGACTCCCACGAGTCGCGCGTTTTCCTCCATTTATTTTTATCTTCGTAATTCGTAAGTGTATAGAAGAACGTCGCTTGATACCCGTGGAAATTCGTTACTGCAGCACTCGGATCCATAGTACCCTCGCCTACAACTCGGCAGGCAGGCGAATTTCGCTTCGATTAAAAAGACAAATGTTCTTCACTTGTATCAAAATGTACTATTTCAATCGAAGCTAACGTTAACGCTAGCAATGAGGAGGATTATATGTCAGTTACCGTGTGCCGCAGCGTTGCGCGCTCTAGATTATCAACAGGCTGAAACTTAATCTATCTATATCAACACTATATTATAAAGAGGGAAAATTTGTATTTTGGTGTGATTGTAATAAATAAACTCAAAAACTACTGTGCCGATTTCAAAAAATATTTCATCATTGGAAAGCTACATTCACCCTGAGTAACATAAGCTATATTTATTGCCCGTGCAAAGCCGGGACGGGCCGCTAGTAATATATAAAAGCGAAATACCACTCACTGATTAATCACGAAATCTCAGAAACTATAACACCTACAAACTCAAAAATTTGGTAGGTAGGTTCCTTATAGAATGTAAATATCCGCTGAGAACGGATTTACCAAAATTCACTCCCTAAATTGCTGAAACGGGGGCCTAAAGTTTGTAAGGAGCAACCGAATTTCACGCGGGCGAAGTCACTAGCAGAAGCTAGTGTCAAATAAAACAATGAGTGAAAAGCGATATGTTGGTACATTCAGCCACCTCTGTACGTACAAATGAAGTTTACCAGACACCGATTTACACGGTGTCTCATGAGCTGTAAAAATCTTCAAATTTTTATTCTTTTATTACACTTCAATGCTATATACCTACTCTCTCCTCTTTTTTTTAATGTTTAATTTTCTATTTTAGACATATTTCTATTTTTATTTTTATAATTGTATCTGTGTTTTTTTTCCTCTTTGTATGTTTAATTTTTTGTGGTAATTTTTAATAATTAATATTATATTAAAAACAAGGCACTGGTATGGTATGCATATTACAGGTATGCACAGCTTATACCATGCATACCATACCAGTGCCTTGTTTTTAATATTATTTTTACAAAATCCTGTATGTAATGCTGTTGGTGTGCCAATAAATAAATAAATAAAATAAAAGTTCATACACAACTCGGGGCTGTGACTCTTTATTCTATTAGGAGATTGGGTCCGTCGGTACACTCTCAATGTTTTTACTCACAAAGAAAGGTCTCTCTTTGAACGCCCACGACAATAAGATTTTATCAATACATTCGGCGATCATACCATCTGTTTGTCATTGTTTTGGCAAGATTATTTATGATCTTGCGTTAGTGAAGAATTCTGAAATAAATAATCATCGGTGAAGGAAAACATCGTGAGGAAACCGGCATGTCCTAGAACCAAAAATTCGAAGACATGTGACATTCATCAACACGCACTGGGCCCGCGTGGTGGATTACGGCCCATTCCATCTTCTATAGAGGAGGCCTGCGTCTCAGCAGTGAGAACATTAAAAAGGCTAATGATGATGATGATGATGATAATCTTTATGGATTGTATTTTTTTTTTGAGGTAGGATATCATTCAATAATTTCTCGTTTTACGGGATGACGTTCAAAGTAAGTTATATTATTATTTCAGTATGGGTAAGAAACAGAGCTATACAGGTTGTCTAGCACCATCTCTTACCCACACTTATATAATAATCAAACAATCTTACTTTGAATGTCATGGTAACCCATTTTATGGTGTCAGGTGGGATCGAAGTCAAGTACTAGTTCATATTAATTTAAAAAAAAAACACGTGGTCACGACTTTGTTTTTAGCGCGGCGCGGTGAGCGGAGCGGGATCAGTAAGCGGGCGCGCGGCGCTATGAGCGGCGTCTCGTGGCGTGCTTCAAACATTTTCATACTTTTGATCTTACTGCTCGCCGCCCCGCAGTTATCTACCGCTCACAGCGTTAGGGCACAAAATAGATAGGTACAGAAGTCAATCTACATACAAAGCGCGCTCGAGCAACGCACACATAGACACCGCTCACCGACACAATGTCTCGGTCGCGTCTCGGTCTCTCGGATTACTCGTCGAACAGTTCCGGCTCAAACGCTCATTAGTGTGCGTCCACCGAGCGTAGGTATAAAAAGTGAAGTACATACAGGAGATTGTCTTCTGTACCCATCGATATTTATGTACTACTAGAATATAAGTCAATGTCTGTACCTGTCTATTTTGTGGTTATTGTGTGAAACTTATACGATTGTATCACTGCTTATACTATGAGGTGTTAAAATATCAGGTATTCGAGCGAGAAAGCGGGATGGAGCTATACACCCTATATTGCTTATTTTCTTTAACAATTCATTTTAGGTCGTCAAATGAATCGCGTTAAGACAGTCACTCCACGTGAAATACTGATATTCAACTGCATCACATCTAATATGAACAAATAAGAAAAATCAAAACACAAACAAATAAGAAACAAGTGAACGAGCGAAGTTTGAAAATCGAACGGAATGAAATCAACGGCATTCAGTACATTGTCGAATCATTCACTTATTACATTTGGCCAATCAGGTTCGAGTGCGAGATGACGTCACAGGGAAGGTAGATAAAATGCTGCTGCTGACAGTTTTTTTTGTTTGTTTGTTTTAAAGTGAACAAATAGCTGCTTGCTGGTTTTACTTTATTTTGGGTAGGGTGGACTGATGATGTGGTGAGGGTCGCAGAAATTTGATGAATAGGTACACAGAACAGGTCATTATTGGTGTTACTCGGAAGAGGCCTGTGTTAAACAGTTGCCGTCTTTCGCCTGAAAGGATGATGTTGAAGGAGCAACCCAACTCATCACAAAGCATTTATTTCAATTAAAGGAACTTCATATAAAAGAACTTTTGTTATTCGATTTATATTCAGATAATGTAGTTCTGTGGGAAATGGGTGTATTTTTAACACAGGTTACTAGTACTATATATGTCATAGCTAAGATACCTATTGCGATACATTCTATGTTGAAATCAATTTCAAATGTTCGAAGAACTTAAAGAAGATGTCTGAAGAACTTAGGGGAGAAAGTTTTTAGAATGACTTATTAAAGCATTATTGCGCATCATTAAAAAAATGGTTGAAGTTATTTGTATATTTTGAAGCACACATCTCACCTATGACGAAGAGCGTGCAAGAAGCGTAACGGATACTCTTTTAAATCAATAAACAGTTTAAATATTTTAAAAAGAAAGAATTTTTTTTTTCTTTGCCTCTTCATGATTATCTACACCACTAATTTTTAATTAGTACAAATACTTAAAGGGCTTATTAGAAAAGCCCTTGTTATTATTTAAGTAAAGTCTCAATAAATAATATTCATAAACAGCAAAGTTATTAGCGTTTGTGTTTATCCCAAAATGTCTCTCAATTTATGGAAATATTGTGCAGGCTATTGATTATGAATGAATAAATGACGATTAAAATGGAAAAACACTGCCCGCAGTATTTTCTACTAGCAATTGTTATGTATGATTAAATCTATGATGAATTTACCTTTTCGTGGTCAATATTAGAATTTCGGTTTTTTCTACTTTTGAATACAAAAATATGATCAGTAACGGGTCTGTATACAGGCCCATTTTTTTGTGTACTAATTAAAAAGTAGGGGTGTATATATTCATGAAAACTTTCTCAAAAAAAATATACTACGTGATAGGTCCTTAGTCATCTCTATCAACGGCTCTCTCTTTCTCTCACTCTCTCTTTCTCTTTCTTTATTTTAAATCCAAAAACAAAATCTATTTATGACTAAAACCCAATCTCCCATCATTATCAGTTTACACCCACACTCTCCCCTACTCAACACACCTACCCACATAGGACACCGCTTCTAAATCTGCGTAAGCCGGCAAGCGGGACTTTACACGTCATATACTTTGCATTCGTTCTTGTTTTTGAAAGGAAAAACTTGGAGATAGGGAGCCTGTTACACCGTAGCAACTTAAATAATACAAACCAGCGCTTGACTGCGATCCTACCTGATGGTAAGTAGTGATGCAATCGTTGATGTAAGGTGCACTAATTTACACAGATACCGGAACGGATCTTGAGCGCTGACTTGAACTTGAAATCGCGCAGACTTGAATGAGAAGTGAAGTATTGGGTCTCTGTAGTGATATGAAGTAAGACGCGGGAGCTGGGAGTACATCTTTGTAGTTACAGTGATTGGCTCGACATTGTGTACGATGCGCAAATTGATACTCACTCTTTCGCCGAGCGCTCAAGATTCGTGCCTGTATCTATATTGAGACCCTATTCACTCTAGACTTGAAGATACCTTAATTATAATCAGACGGGAAGTCCGCAGCAGGCAAATTGTTCCAGTCCCTCGATGTACGCGGTTTAAACGACCAAAGCAGGTTTCTTCAAATAGAATTTGGATCTCTGTCTCATAGGCGCTTGCGGACGGCAAGATTGCTCGCCGTCCGCAACCACCACCCATTACCCACTACCCATTGGGGTAGCTCTCTGTCCGATCGTTCAGTAACTTTCCGGATCGAGCGCAAGTCGTCGACGTCGCGCACTGTTCCCGCGCGCCTCAAGGAGTTGTCAGCTATGGTAGGGGCCCAGCTGGGTCGAAGCTGGGGGCCAGGGTTAGTTCCGAAAGGTAGGTCAGCCCCGGTACGAAAGGCAACGAAGGAACTGGAGGGTTTTTAGTCAGTAAAAGTCAGACACTATCTCCCGCTCCGCCCAAGAGCGGGGGATGTCATTAGATGATTTTCCCAACGAAAAAAAAATCCCGTTTCATAGGGAATTAATGAATGAATTTTGAAAAATCCTCTCTCTCTTAGTGCTTGTCTACATCATAAAAAAAAGCGTGAGCAAAATTTCACAGTTGGTCGGTGTTATAGTTTCTGATATTTCGTGAATAATCAGTGAGTGGTCTTTCGGTTTTAAATATACAGATGTGTGTAAACATGTTGTACGCTCTTTTTTGTCATTCTGATAGTCCGACAGAGCGGTAATCTGACACGACCGGAGATCACGAGGGGGATCCGGTGCAGGAGCAATAGATTTACGTGATTTCCGAGGCACGAAGGTGTCACTCCGGCAACTTCTAAACTGTGGAATGCTACTGAGAAAAATACTTCGTAAAGGTCGGCAAAACGATAAACTAAATACTTATAGAACTTTGAATGAAATAACGTCAATATTTACGTTTTATTGAGAAACCAGCTGGTACCCACCGTTTGTTAAGGCTCAAAAAAATAAAAAATAATATATCTTCTCCTGCTTTGGGAAGAGTGAGAGGAAATGTCGTTTTTACTGATAAAAATCCTACCAGATTCCTTCAGTTATCCATTGTGTTCCATTAGTTAGTTAGGTGATACACCCACCCCAGAAGGCAAGCCCACACCGTAGGTATAGGCTTGCAGACAACTAGCTATAGGTAGCTCGCCATCCGCTCGTTCTTTAAGGACTTAACTCGAGTCAGCAAATATCAGCAAAATAGTAGACACTGATAAGGCAATGAGAAAACTTCTGAAAAGCATACTCGTGGTCCTAGAACGCAAAAAGAAATTGAAGGAACATAGGTATGGTTTTAGTCAGTAAAAGTCTGATATGCTCTCCCACCCCACTCTAGAGCAGAAGAACACGATAGAACAATTACCACTCCAAAAAAAAAATAACAGAAAAAAACACTGAGAACCGAAACAAAAACATTTTTTTTTTTCAGATATAAACAGGATACACATTTTGTTATACTATTACACAACGGTGTAACACACAGCCTACCCTCCGACCTCCCACTTAAAATAATACCTTCATTTGCGACATTGCATACGTAAGCTTACGTCGACGAGAGTGCGACAATATACTCGCGCGGTGTTGTGCGACAATACCCGCGCGATGCGGACGATATTAGACTAGGGGTTTGTAATATAAATATCTTCTACTAAGAGCTTTGCCTGCGTGAAAAAAAAGATATAGTAAAATATTCGAAAGGAACGCTCTACTCACACTCTATTTATTATGCAGAAATCTCCTAAATTCGTTCGAATCCGTTTGATCGTGAAGAAATACCAAACATACATACACATTCACCATTTTTTATTGTTGATAGGTTCGCGCTTGATCGTTATCTTACCTGATGAAAAGCGACGATGCGGTCGACGATGGAGCGCGCTTACCTTTTTTTATGGTGGGAAAAAATCATCCAATGACAACCCCCGCTCTTAGGCGGAGCGGGAGATAGTGTCAGACTCTTACTAACTAAAAGCCCACCCCGTTCCTTCTAGCCTTCATACTCGAGGGCTCGAGGGCTCGAGCGCCCTTTCGGATAACCCTGGCCCCAGTAGGCTTCAACCCGGCTGGGTCCCTGCTGTTGCTGACAACTCCTTGAGGCGCGCGGGAACAGTGCGCGCCGTCGACGACTTGAACTTGGTCCGGAATAGCTACCCATTGCTCACTGTCCGCAAGCCCGCACCTACGGTGGCCGGAAATCGGGATCAGAATCCCGGCGGCGGCGGCGGCGGCGGCGGCGGCGGCGATAACACCGTTGCCTGATGCGTTCGGCCTCCTCCTTTGCGAGCATTACTGCTTCGCAGAAGTCGGCGACCACCTGCCACTCCTCCTCGCTCCGGACCATGGCCTCAACCAAGGCCGACAGCGAAGGCGAGAGGTCTCCGCCGCCGATCGCCCCCACGAGGGCACGGCGATGCTCCGCCCAAGCAGGACACACCTCGACTGTGTGCTCCACCGTGTCCTCCGGGCATTCCGCACAGTGGCGACACCCGGGCGTCACTTCCGCAGAGCGCGCTTACCTGGAAGTAACCTATTCACTCTTGACTTAAAGATTTCTGGGTTGTAGCCATTAGGAAGCACAGATTGCGGCAAAGAATTCCACTCCTTAGCTGTACGCACAATGAATGTGTTCCCAAATCATTTTGTGCGTAATCCGCATCCGTAGGTCGGATGTGCACCGTGTACTGGTAGCGCATCGCCGTACGCCTGGTGGCCGATGACGGAACGGGCTAGGCGGAATTAGGTGATGCAATTCCGACGCACACTCCCCGAAATGCAACCGGTAGAAGACCGACCGACCTTCGTAATATTAGTGTGATGACAGAGTGTGTGGAGAGTGTGTAATAAGTAGACTGATTACAGAGGATGTAGAAAACCGGAATCAATCATAATCCTACGTCGACGTTGAGCAGATAGTGAGTAGGTACGACAATATACTCGCACGATGTTGGGCGATAATACCCGTGTGATGCGGACGATGTTACCTCAGGTTGAAAAAAGGAAATTGTCCAAAAGTATCTTACGTGCACGATAAAGACATTTGAGCATGATAAATTATAATCACAAGCACGACAATTGAGCGTAGGATCTTGGGTTAGATTTTCTGCTGATACTGTATTTGTTTATTGTGAAATAGCTTTTACCCGCGGCTTCGCCCGCGTACATGAATATAGCCTATGCCACTCAGGAATAAAGCAGCATTCTATCGGTGAAAGAAAAATATTATCTTTTTTTTGGCCCGTAAGTATTGAAATAATCGAGGCTCTATAGTAACTCAATACAGGCTCAAAATTTAATAAATATCAGTTTTCAACAAAAAGCTCGGAAAATATGATTGCATATCCTTTTTTATTGTATCGTTATAATGCCCAGTAACTGACCCCCGAAATCTGTTGGCTTTTATGCCATTTGAAATAACTTCCAGACGTGACTTAATCTTTGATGGAATTGGATATTTTAATATCTACACTAATATAAACAGGCAGTTTGCTTACTGAAAGTACTTGCCCGATTGCAAAAATATTTTCACCAATAGAAAGCTGTTTTATTCCTAAGTCACATTGGCTATATTTTATGGCGAAGCCGCGGGCAAAAGCTATTTGTTTATAAATTAAACACAAATTTTTAGTCGATTTGAAATTATTGATTTTTGATATATATTATTGTATCTTCTTTTCTTCTCATTTTCTTATATTTTCATTTCTTAAATTAAAACATCCGCAGGAGACCCAAGGTTACCGACATTGCTCGAAGAGTCGCCAAACGAGCAGAGCACATTGCTCACAGAACAGATGGTCGATGGAGGTGAAACCTTCTGGATTGGCGATCACGTACTGGAAGACGCAGTGTTGGAAGGCCTCCCACAAGATGGACCGACAATCCGATGGATATGAGACGTGCAGGATCGGTCGTTGTAATTACACTTAGGAACGCCTATGTTGAAATGATGAAGATCATGATGACCCAGTTACTACGGTGACCTAATGGTTGATACAACGAATTTTAAAAAATGTCGGGTTTATAACTACCTGTCACCACTGTCAAAGACCTACAAAATAACGTCAACCGGGATCTGTAACGAGCTTTTTGCGGTACGAAGGGATCTCGACGTAAAGGGACTATAATGATCACAGGGAGGTTCCTTTACACATCAATCAAAAACACAAGGCTCCGATCAAAAGCCTTCCTCGAATTAAACGACAATTTCCTTCAACCAACATACATAAAATAAGGCGACTAATACCCACCTTGACAATCCATTCAATACAATATTCCCACCTGGCGCTACCCGCGAATTTCCCATACGTTTGAAACAAAAGAACACATTACTTGAGCACACATTCAAATGTCATTTATTATGTGCACACACATGGAAAGGGAGGCTAAAATGGCGCTTGAATGTTTTGCTTAGTAAACGAAACAAAATATTGAAACCGAGTAAAAAGTTTTGTTAAGTAAACTATGCATTGTAATGGTACATTAAGAATTCATAAATTAATATTGTGACAAGTTAAAATAAAAAAAAGTAATTCACAAGGATGTTCATGTTTTCATTTTTACTTTATGTATGATTATGTTCGCATAAAATGAGTCTTTATATCATAAACTAATAATATCATGAAAAAAGCTAGTAGTATGTCATGAACATTGGCACCAAGTTGCTTTATATTTCGAGTAATGTGCATCGAAATTACATAAAGCCGTCTCATCATCGAACCTCTAGAAATACAGCGTTAGACAACCGTTACATAGTGGATATCCCACCCACACGTACAGAAGTTTTAAAAATACATTAATTGCAGCTAAGGAGTGGAATTCCTTACCGGAATCTATGTTTCCCGATAGCTACAACCTGGTAGTCTTTAAGTCAAGAGTGAATAGGTTACTTCTCGGCAAGCGTGCTCCATTGTCGACCACATCGTCCGCGTCGCTTACCATCAGGTGAGATAGTGGTCAAGCGTGAATCTATTAATACTAATAAAATCTCTTACTAACAGTTATAAAATCATTTTTTTTTTATGTACATCGTGATAAGTTCAAATCAAATCAAACACTTTATTGACACAAACAATTGTTTTTCACTGTAAAATTTTAAGCCCTGATTTCTGAACTAGGTAGAAACCTGTAATACAAGTAGTCAGTATCTTCTCCCGTTAGTGTCACTTAATTCTCGAAGTCGAAGTGACTCTTCCTTATATATATATGATTAAGATTAGGGAAATATGTTAATACCCACGATACAACATAGCTTTCCCAGGGCAGCAGCATCTTAACGCCCCAAAATTCTTCATTTTAATACACCAACTTAATATCATTACACTCGTGTTTGACAAAGACGGCTAAAAGCCTCTCCTATGATATGCAAAGCGTGAGTTTTCATCCCCTGTGTTATTGTTTCATACTTTTGTCTCAGCTGCGGGGGCGAGTTGGGGCGAGTGGGGGTGAGTTGGGCCGAATATTTTGTTGTCGATAATTTTCATGTTACAATTTGCTAGAATATAGGGTGGATATTTTAGAAGTTACTGGAGTAATTTGTTTGTTGTAATGCCTAGATACGGGACCTTTTTCTTTCGGTTTTAAACTTCTTAAGAAGACCTTGTTCTTGAGAAGTTGTGTTGTTGTTGTTGTGTTGTGTAATTTATTTTTGTTTAGTTTTTTTGTAGACCTGCCATGTTTTCTCTTCATCACCCTTGGTTGACTGGTAGAGAATGCCTTTTTTTTATGGTGGGAAAAATCATCCAATGACAACCCCCACTCTTGGGCGGAGCGGGAGATAGTGTCAGACTCTTACTGAGTAAAAGTCGACCCCGTTCCTTCTAGCCTTCATACCGGGGCTCGAGTTCCCTTTCGGATAATCCTGCCCCAATAGGCTTCGACACGGCTGGGCCCCTGCTGTTGCTGACAACTCCTTGAGGCGCGCAGGAACAGTGCGCGCCGTCGACAACTTGGACTTCGTCCGGACAGTTACCGGACGGCCGGACAGCGAGCTACCCATTGCTCACTGTCCGCAAGCCCGCGCCTACGGTAGCCGGAAATCGGGATCGGAATCCCGGCGGCAGCGGCGGGGAACGCCGTTGCCTGATGCGGTCGGCTTCCTCCTTTGCGAGCATTACTGCTTCGCAGAAGTCGGCGGCCGCCTGCCACTCCTCCTCGCTCCGGACCATGGCCTCAACCAAGGCCCGGCGAGAGAGGTGTCCGCCGCCGATCGCCCCCACGAGGGCACGGCGATGCTCCGCCCAAGCAGGGCACACCACGACTCTGTGCTCCACCGTGTCCTCTGGACATTCCACACAATGGCGACACCCGGGCGTTACTTCTGCACGAATCTGGTGCAGGAACCTCCCGAACGTGCCATGTCCGGTGAGGACCTGCGTCATATGGAAGGTAAGGACGCCGTGAGGTCTTTCCAGCCACGCCTCAAAGAGGGGACTTACCGCCATAATTGTGGCGTGCCCAGCACTGGGTTGCGAAGGTTGCAGACACCATTTCACCACGAGATCCCGCTGGAGCTCTGTCCGCCATGCCTTGACCTGTCGCGGTGGTAGAGAATGGCTAAGGCATTAAGTCCGCCTTTGTACCTTTGTGTTGCATGAAGTTTTAATAAATAACACAAATAACTGAGAAAACAGATATCCTCACGCCCCAGCCGCCGCGATCCCGGTACTACGACCAACCACGGTAGGCGCGGGCTTGAAGACGACAAGCAATGGGTAACTCTATGACTCTGCGCGGCCCTGTGGACGGCGAGCAACGGGTAACTCGCTGTCCGACCGTCCGGTAGCCGTCCGGGCCGAGCCTAAGTCGTCGACGGCGTGTACTATTCCCGCGCGCCTCAAGTAGTTGTCTGCAACCGTAGGGGCCCAGCTGGATTAAAGCCTACCGGGGCCAAGGATCTGTTTCCAAAAGGGAGACTCGGCCCCGGTATGAACTGCAACAAAGGATGAGGTGGGTTTTTTAGTCAGTAAGAGTCTGACACTATCTCCCGCTCCGCCCAAGGGCGGGCGATATCATCTGGATGATTTTTATACAAAGAAAAAAAAACTATGACTTTATTTTATTTGTTTTATTTGGGATAGGAAATTATTACTTGAAAAGTCTAATTATAATAAACGTTCAGAATTGAGGATGATTCTTACAAACACCCAAAATTCCAGCGTCAATTAAACCCAATCTCATGGAAAAATACTTCATAAAGACTAATAGTTCAAAAGCATACAACCCTTAAAGGACCAAAAATGCCAGCAGTGTCCACTTCGCGGCAAAAAATGTTTCGTCCACAATGACGAATAACGTGCTATTTAATTTAATCATTCACTCGCACGGTCGCCGTTCGCTCATTCGGTCTGACAGCCCTCGCGCGTCTAATTTCATTCAATTTTTTTTGTCACTTTTAAATCATTCACTGTGAATATTTTTTTTTATCGTTTCAATATTTACTTTTGGAATAGGCGTTTTCCTTTGTCCGGGTTTTTTTTTGGTCTTTGCGTGACTTGACGATACATTACTCCTGTTTTGGGAAAGGATATACAGGGGTGCATGAAATAATTTCATCAGTTATATCTACCAGTATATTTTATTACATTTAAAAAAAAATACTATTTTAGTGCTGGTCGCGATCCCACCTGTTAGTAAACAGTGATGCAATTGTTAAGGAGTCTATTCGTTCTAGCCTTGAAGACACTCAAATTATAATCGGATGAGAAGAACGCAGCTGAAAAGTGGTATAAACGACAAGGTTAAAAGCTTAGTCCGGACCGTAGAGGTTTCAACGACGTAAGGGTTATTAATTCGCCATACGTCGGGATGTTTGATGATAGAAAAGTGATGGCAGAACGTTAAGTCTAATGTAAAATCATTAGCTCTGGACCCTCATGATGGATCATAACTTACTAGCTGCTGTCAGCGGCTTTGCTCGCGTGAAAATTAGAAAATTGTCCCAAGGGAACATACTCCCGAGATAAAAAGTATTGTATGTGCTATTCTAGGACATGGTCTACCCGTGTGCAAAAGTTCATTCAAATCCGTTAAGCCGTTCGAGCGCAAAGACGTAACAAACATACACACTCAGAAACTTTAGAACTTTAAAACCTACCTATTATTTGGTCACTTTACGCTACGCCAGTGGTTTTTCTATATTTTCCTGCGGTACAAGGTATATACACCTGCTAATAAACTTCCACTGTGGCAGCACAAGGCTTATAAGACCCTGTAACTTTTAAAATCAAAATCAAAATCAAAATCAAAACATTTATTTCAAATAGACCATTTACAGGCACTTTTGAATAGTCAAATGTCGGTCAGTCCAAGAAAAGTGAAGCTAAATTGCACGTTCCAAAGAGTAGGTCTCTATGGAGAAGAACGTGCAAGAAACTCCATGGACACTCTTTTAAATCATATTATGTGTTACATATAATGCTTGGTTACATATTACTTGTTGCTTCTATCATGTGAGCACAATGTCGATAATGAAATAAAAAATGTAAAATAATTAAAAGATAGAAACTGAATTAAGTCACTGGCAGCTAAGAGATGACCAGTCCCATCTGACGGCACCCGTTCACGAGCATGACGCGTGCATCAGCCCCACTCAGCTCAACCATTTTGAAGGGAACTGAACGACCCAATAACACGTGCCACCAACAGCGAGACATTTGAGTGAGCATGACAAACTCTCAACTGCCATGCTCGTAATGTCAAAAAAGAAGTTGTAACCTAATAAAAATGCTCCATGGTGCTTCACATTCACAAACTTGGAAAAAGTGCTTCTACATTATACAATGCAATTGTGTCTTTCAAATTAAAAATAATAATATTAGTTTCCAACTAATCAACTAATTAGTACGCCCTAGTGGTAGTGGAGCTGGACCAGCATTGAGCCAAGCATTTTTATCTTGAATATAGTCCTCCAACTTATAATATGCTTGCCTGCATAGTGTGCGTTTAATACAAGATTTAAATTTCGTTTCATTGAGTTCTAATATTTGGGGTGGTATTTTATTATAACATTTCAAACAGTACCCCATGAAAGAAGAGGCCACTTTAGCCAGTCTGAAACCTGGTTGAACTAATTGATCCCTATTTCTTGTAACATAATTATGTCTATCGCCTCTTTTGCTAAAAAGATGAAGATTTTTTCTAACATACATGATGTTTTCATAGATATATTGACAAGGTACCGTCATTATGTTAATATCTTTAAACAGTTCCCTTAAAGAATCGCACCGGCGGAGATTGTAAATAGCTCTGATGGCTCTTTTCTGTAATATAAAGATTGACTCGATGTCTGCAGCCCGTCCCCATAGTAAGATACCGTACGACATGACACTATGAAAATAACTAAAATAGACTAGTCTAGCGGTATCAACATCCGTAAATTGGCGGATTTTTCTAACAGCATATGCAGCCGAGCTAAGCCGTCCTGCAAGAGATGTTAAGTGAGGACCCCATTGTAGCCTAGAGTCAAGCGTAATCCCCAAGAAAACTGTTTTATCAACAAATTCTAGTTTCTCATTGTTCAATACTATGTCGCAATCACTACTTATGACATTTGGTAAGGAAAATCTTATGCATTTAGTTTTTTTCCCATTTAGAACTAGATTATTAGCAGTGAACCAGTTTTGGACCTGCAATAAAGCGTTATTTTCATCGTCAAGATTATTAGTCCTTCTATTTATCTTAAAAATCAAAGAAGTGTCGTCAGCAAACAACACCATATTAAGTTTATTTTTCAGCAAATAGGGTAAATCATTAATATAAACTAAAAATAAAAAAGGACCTAAAATTGAACCTTGGGGTACCCCCATTTTCACATTTAATCCCGACGAATTGACACCGTTTATTTGAACAAGTTGCTGTCTGTCATTCAAATACGATTTTAATAAGCTTAACGCTGCTTTGCCTAGTCCGTAATGCTCCAGTTTCAGGAGTAATGTTTCATGAACCACACAATCAAACGCCTTAGACAGGTCGCAGAAGATGCCTATAGCATCTTGTGCCTCCTCCCACGCATTAAAAATGTGTTTTAGTAAGGAGACACCAGCGTCAGTTGTACAACGCCCTTTGGTGAAACCATACTGTTTATCGTGTAAGATGTTATTGGTGTTAAAATAATTAAGCATTTGATTTAACATCACCTTTTCAAATATCTTGCTAAAAACCGGCAAAACGGACACCGGCCTATAATTATTAGTGTCTTTACTGTCTCCGGATTTAAAAAGTGGTATCACTTTACTATATTTCATTAGATCCGGAAAGACTCCTTGATCTATACACAAATTAAATATTAACGCTAAGTACGGCGCTACAGTCTCAATAATTGAGGTACAAACTTTGATAGACATACCCCATAGATCTTCTGTCAATTTAATCTTGATTTCTTTAAAAGCTTTTATTACTGTTATGGGGTTTATATGTTTAAAGTTAAATTCAGTCGAACAGGCTGCAACGTTCGCCTGTAACAAACCAAAAGCATGCGATGGCGACGAATTTAGGGCTTCAGTAGTTTTAATTGGAATGCTGGTAAAGAAATTTACAAATTCTTCTGCAACTAGTTTGTTATCGCTAATAAGACCATGATGAGTCTCCAATGTGTAATCATTATTATTTCTTTTGTTTCTGTTGGTTTCATTATTTATTATATTCCAAACCGTTTTTATTTTATTATCTGCTGTTTTAACTTTGTTGCTGATGTATAAGGCCTTAGCTGCCTTACAAGTATTTTTAAACATTTTAGAATAAGTAGCAACATATTTATTAAAAGTTTCAGTGTTAATAATAGGCTTAAGGCCATACAACTCGAAAAGTCTTTCCCTACTTATTCTGATTCCTTTAGTTGCCCAGTCACTAAATCTAAACTTAGGGCAGATAGTTTTAGTTTTTTTCTCAAACGTCTGATTAAACTCCTTTTGAACTACTGAAAAAAAATTTTTATACAAAATATTACCATTGTTTTCTGCAAGGTTCCAATCACCCAACCTGCTAGTTAAAGTGCTATTAAATTTATTTAGTTTACCGGATGTTATTGGTCTGAATTGTATCTGCACTTGTTGTATTGGTAAGTTGGATTCAAATGTTACCATTAAGCCGCTATGATCAGAAGGCAGATAATTTACAATGGCTTTTTCTAAATACTTGCAGCAACAAAAAACATTATCGATACATGTAGCAGTAGTTGTCGTTGTTCGAGTTGGTTCAATAAACACATTTGATAAATTAAATGATTTGAAAAGATTTAATAATCTACTGCTATCTGAATTATTTTCTAAAATATTAACATTAAAGTCTCCGCAGATAATTACTGGTTTATTACCAGTTGAAAGTTTAGCCATAACATCTTCCATGACTGACTCAAAAATAGAGTAGTTTTGATAATTAGGGGGCCTGTAAACGCACACTATGACATGCCTATCCAGCTCAACACACGACACTTCAATGCTATGTTCAACGGACAGTGCAACTATATCTTTACGAGTTTTAAATTTGATACTATTTTTAATAAGGATTAATGAACCCCCACGTAACATTGACTTTCGGTTAAAACAACTGCCCACATTATAATTATCATAATTAATTAGCATTTCAAAATCCTTTAACCAATGCTCAGTAAAACAAATAATGTCAAACATAGTTTTTTCTAAGAATAATTCAATTTCCAATTGTTTTGCAGAAAAACCCTGAATGTTTTGAAGAAACATATTAAAGGATTTTTGCTTACCCCCTGTAGCTTGAATGCTAGAAGATACTTTATTTTTAAGTTGACATACATTGCCAACATCAGTACCAACTGTTGTCTTATTACCTAGTTTAAAATATTAGTACTATTACTAATGGTGCAACTGATTACTGGGTACGCCGACATACTGCTTATGTCTGAGTTAATATTAACTGCTAATAGCTGCGCTATTTGACGTCTTAATATAATAGGCAGGTACACAGTATACCTGGTCGAAAAAAGTTTATCAACAAAATTGTTGATGTCAAAAAAGAAAAACTTATCACTATGATGACTAACTAAAAAATGCATATGCATATTTAGCATATGTATGTACTTATTTTGTCTGTCTGACAAGTGCTCAAAGTAAGGAAAAGCGCACAAAATTATCTTCCTACAATTTATCTTCAACAGCTCAGTGACATTATTGGTGATGTCATCTGTCTTCACATTTAAGCTATTACCCACAAATACAGTTAGAATAGCGTTGGGATCATATACTTGCTGATTAACTAATGACATTATGTGATGGTAGGAAGCTTGAGGTGTGCAATAATTTTGAGAAGGAAAAGGGAGTTTTTTACTAACTAATTGCCCTAATCCTCTTCCTATACTATCTGAAAATATAATTGATTGATAATCCCTACCGTTATGAGAGGAAAAATTACAATTTTCTGAATCTACCCCTTGAGTTAATTCATGCTGAATGTGGGGTACCTGGTCGGGAATACAGTCCTGAGCACTGATGGGCTGGGATGAGTTCTCCGTTACCACAAGTTGGAGGCCAGCCTGGTTAAATTCTTTCTGACAAGTGCATTGGTTGTTTCTTAGAGTAAGAGAGTCTACTTTGTCCACCAACTCATTTGTAGCCAGAATATGTTCCTTTATTTGGTTCTTTGAACATACATATTTGTTATAAATTGATTTAAGGGAGTTATCAAGAGTCTGTATTTCAGACTGTAAGCGCTGAGAAACCTTAATCTATTTTTGGCTTCATGTAAAAATATATCTCTTTCCTACACCAAACCAAATTAAAGTTATGCCTTCCGCACGATAAGGAAGTCTATACTTTTCTTAGCCACACTGTAAGCGAGACGTATACAAGATGTTTAAACCTGGTATCGCACTCAACGTGTTAAACCTAATATTAGCGTGATTTCTTCTGACAAGGAGTAGACCTGAGACTAAGAAGTGAAAAACATGTAAAAGGCGATGATCAAAAAGGTGGAACGGTCATCTTATTGATCATTCATTCATCATTATTGAATCATTATATCGACGCCACTATACTGATGGCATTAGTCACCATGGTAGATGGTCGTCACAAATCACTTTAGGAACACATTCATTGTGTGTATAGCGGGTGTGAGCGGAATTCCCTGCCGGAGTCGGTGTTCCCTGATAGTGATAACCTAGAGATCTTTGAGTCAAGAGTGAATAGATTACTTCTAGGTGAGAGTGTTCCATCTTATACTACATTATAGTTTGCCATAGAGTGAGTTAGTGGTCAAGCGTAAAAACTAACTACACCTCTATATGTTGCTAATGTTTTGTCCGATCCAAAGATTGTTCTCTGATCCACACTTAACGCAACAAAAAATAATTTTCTAAAAATACCATCAGATTCTCGAAAAACCTGTTTCATACTTCAACCCCCACAGACAATGAATTCAAATTGTACCACACTACCATTTCCCTATGACAGCTGCCATTAATATGACACCCCGAGCCCGGGGGTATTTCAACCCCTTCATTTAATATGCACCCCTAATAACTGGACACCACAATTGATATTGACAGATTTACTAACTGATATTCATGATTTTTAAACCGTAAATCTGTTGTTTTCTTCCTGAAAATCCCGCTCGATTATATATTTAGGTATCTTTAAGGCTAGAGTGAAGAGCTTCCATCCCAACATACTTTCACTGTTTTTCATACACTCTTACGTGATTATGACGTTATTACACAGTTTTCATCATATATCTTGTGGATATTATCTAGGCTTCTATTGACATCAATTTATAAATTAGTGTACCTAAAACCAATCCAGTAAAAAACTCAGAAAATCTGCTATTTGTACATGTGACATAAACCAACCTGCACTGGGCCCACGCGGTGGAATACCGCCCTTTCCCTCTCCTAGAGAAAGGGCTTCAGTTCAGGTAGTGGGAACATTATAACGTACCCTTATTGCAAAAACTTACTCTCTACATTTTTTACCTCAATTAAGTTAAATTAATAATATTGGTTAATTAAGTTAGCTATCGATTCGTATCATTAAGATCAATCTGGAAAAAAACTGGTTATTAGCTATGACACTTATTTACAAAGATAGCTTCGGCAAAAAGTATATAACTTCCAGAATTGATCGAATATTGGTTATTGGTTAAATATTAAATATTAAATATTCCACAATTCCACAATTTTTCACAATATTTCACAACTATCACACAACGCCGTCTAGTCTCAAGCTAAGCAGAGCTTGTATTATGAGTACTAGACAACTGATAAACATACATATATATTTCTAAACACATACATATTATAGATAAATTATACCCAGACACAGAACAAATGATCATGCTCATCACACAAACATTTGTCCAGAGTGGGCATCGAACCCACGACCTACGGCATAGCAGTCAGGGCCACTAACCACTAGACCAACAGGCCAGGCCAATATAATAATATAACATAATAAAAATGCAGATAGTTGGTTTTTGCAATAAGGTACGAATGGCAGATTATGCTAAGCTATGAATTTGACAAAACAACGTAAAGGAAGCCTTGCTAACGAGATCCTTGTGGCAACTTCGGTTACATTACAGCTAATTCAAATTTTCCAAACCTTTACAAGCTCACCCATCTGCTAAATAGCTTGCGTGTTCTTATTTTTAATTGCATGTTCCTATTTGAGCTGAATTAAAACAACTTTACAGCAGCCGCCGCGCCTCTACCACAACTTTTCACATTTGGCAAACATTTTTGAACAATTAACCTTTTAAAATAGTACTGTTTCGCCTCCAAAATAGGTTAGTAGCGAGTTGCCAAGATAACATCTACTTTCCACCCAAGCAAATGTAAACTCTATGCACTTGTTTTAAAGGTTCAAGTGGGTGTAAAGTTATAGTTGTTTTAGTAAATACTGTTTCCTTGCCGGGAGCAATTTGTCGGTTAATTTCTTATTATTTCAACTTTGGAACTGCTTAATCCTCTTGTCAGTTATGTTAGTACAATTTTTCGGATGTGTACATTTTGGGTCGAAACAGGACAAATAAGGGACGGATTCGGGGCGAGCGGGGGATAAATTAGGTTGATATGATGTGTGTGGGAATTAAGGAAAATGTGGGAAGATTTTAGCACGCAAAAGGTTAAGGAAATTAGGTTAACGTTCTCACACGCAGGGTACATAATGTTGAAACGGACACACAATGACTTATTTATTTAGTTTATTGGTGAGACAATGTCTGGACTAAGGAACAAAATATATATAAGATTTTTTTGTGATATTTTAGGAAGTAGAACGCTAATATTTGTGTAGGTCTAATAAAGGTCAGGAGACGCTCCGGGCGTCGGGAGTCGCAGGGCGATTGCCCTCTACAGTAGACGTGGGCTTGCAGACGGCGAGCAATGAGTAACTCGCCGTCCGGCCATTCGGTAACCGTCTGGACCGAGCCCGAGTTGTTTTAAAGCCTGAATTCCCGAGCAGTGCTATGAAACTGACTTTCTGAAGCCTACTCCTCGGTAACAGCTAGGTCAATAGGTTTGAAAAAAATATATGTTTATTACAGATTCATATACAAAAGTATTAGTTATACGAAAAGAAATCTTAAGAACATATGATTTTTTTCGTAAAACTAATACTTTTGCCAAAAAAAACAAAACGATATCATGTTTTTTCGCTTGTTTACCCTACTCATTTCAAAAAAAAAACTCCTTTTAAAGATCAAACTTTAGAAACATGTTTATACAAAAAAATTGCTGATGTACCTACATAGCATACGTAAATCGATCAATATTTCGCAAAGAAAATGGATTTTTGCAGGGCTCTATCTAGGCGCAGTACGAGTATGTTTGCATTTAATTCCAGCCAGATGTTCAAGGGACTAGACGTTTTCAAACGTGCGTAGGTAATGCTCTACGCGCTAGAGCTAGAGACCTTCTTCCTTCTCACCATAAAAAAATATGATTAGAGCTCAGAATATTTTTCCACAACGCATCGGTCAATATCAGCTTTAAAACCAACACCTATTAAGGCTGGCTTGCGGACGGCGAGCAATGGGTAGCTCGTCGTCCGACCGTCCAGTAACCGTTCGGTACAAGCAACAAGACGTCGACGGCGCGTATTGTTAAACGCACGCCTTAATGATTTGGCAATAAACCGTAGGGCGTCCAGTAACCGTCTGGTCTAAGTCCAAGACGTCAACGGCGTGTATTGTTCCACGCGCGCCTCAAGGATTTGTCAGCAAACCGTAAGGACCCAACAGGGTCGAAGCCTACTGGAGTCAAGGGTCTGCTTCTGAAAGGAAGATTCAGCCCCGGTACAAAAGGCAACGAACAAACAGGAGTGGGTTTTTAGTCAGTAAAAGTCTGACACTATCTCTCGCTCCGCCGAAGGGCACGGAGTTGTCATTGGATGATTTTCCCACCAACAAAAAAAGTGTTTTACAATGCTACAGTTTGTACAATGCTAATCACTTTGACATGGCTAAACATCACCGATGCATTTACGAAATATTAACAAGTACAAAGCGGCCGCAAACCGGATTCCTATCAAACTTTGATGAATGCCGCCGTACTATCAGTAATGATGCGTTAGGTTGGTGACAGACTGGTCGACATCAAAAATTTGTACTACGTAAAATGTGGTTTTTGATTTGTTAAAAAAAAACTTTTTATAATAATCTTCACGATTTTTTATTACATAAAAAAAAACACTTTTTATGCAACTTAGTATTAAAAAAAAAAACAAATTTACTTAAAATTCGAGTTAGCATAGTATACATTTTTGGTGTCGTGGTGGGTGTAATTTCAAACACATCTTTTATTGGAGACTGTGTGCTGGAATCACACGACTTTATTCCGCCATCTTCTTTCTACCATCGGACAACCCGACGCACGGCGAGTACGCTTACCATCAGGAGGGATGGTAGTCAAGCACTATTATACACCGCTAAATTTTAATCGTTTTAATCCCGTGGAGGGTCGATACGGTACATGAAACACTATCGATTTGTAAAGATAAAATTAAAAAATAAAGTACCTCTTTTTCAAAACTCGTATTAATTTACGCATGTACGAAATTAATTTCTTTAAGAAAAAGTCAGCTGAGTGAGTTCAATGACCTGTAGGTACTTTGTACGCAAAGCCGACTATTAACTACCGGATAGACCCTCCACGGGATTAAAATGATTAAAATTTAACGGTGTATATAAATTTTGTTACCGTCAAAAGCAGCGGGTCAACCTTGAGCAACCTTGCGTGATCGCATCAGAAATGAGATATCTGCAGGAGAACTAACATCACTGACATAGAACATAGATAAGAATAACTAAATTTAAGCCGTAGTGCGCAGACCACATTGCTCGCAGAACAGATGGTGGACGAGGACGAAATTTTTCGAGTGGCGACCACATACCAGAAGACGTTGTTGGGCTTTCCACAAGGGAAAGGGATCGTGATTATTCGTATTATTCGTGATCATTCTCTGCCAGTCAACCTAGGTTGGTGAAGAGACAATATGGTGGGGGCGCAAAAAGAAAATTTTGCTGTACCTACGCAAAATTAATGTGGTCCCAAACGTTTTGTACGTGTGGGTGGTTTAGTGGAACAATCTCTAAGTCCCGGTGTACCACGACCCTCGCTTAAAATGACCTATAACAACAATTCTGCGGTTGACGCCGATTTTAATTTAATTTATTGTTGTTACGTCGTAATTTCCTCCACAATTAATTTATGAATATGTTATGAGATACATTTTTATGATGTAAGTTGGAATTTTTAATCACGACAGGTCTTTTTTTGTTATTGACTAGCTTTTGCACGTGACTTAGCCCGCGTACATAAAATGTAGCTTAGGTCACTCAGAAATAAAGCAGCAGCTTTCTATCGGTGAAAAAATTTTAGCAATCTTACCAGTACCCCTAGCCAAGTTGCTAATCTGCAATAGTTAACGCTAGTAGAATGCTTAAAATGTACGGGAATGACGACATCTCAACGCTCAGTCATGTGTTCAGAACAAAAGAATTGAGAGCGTGTCCAACTCGAAGCGTTCTACGCAAGCGAAACGGTTTTAACTTAGCTAGGGGGCAAGACTTCCAGAGATTACCTCCTACAAACAAGAAAAAAACAAACAACATTGTGTAGTATAGATAGGCTCGCGTTTGACGTCTATCTCACCTGATGGTAAGCGATGATGTGGCCGACGATGGAGCACGCTTGCCTAAAAGTAACTAATTCACTGTTGACTTAAAGAGCTTATAGCTAATAGATTTTAGATCTTTTTTTTTTTCTTGGTGGAAAATCATAAAATGGCTTATTTCGCTCTAGGGTGAGGTGGAAGGATGTATCAGACTTTTACTGATTAAAAGCAGACCTGTGTCCTTCAGTTGCCATTTACTTTTTTTAATGCAAATGCAAAAAAAATGTCAGGCACTCATTGTAATTATGATTAGTAGCAGAAATGTTACTGTTTATTATAATGAGTCAATTTTATCAGGTAGGCTGTCAGCCTTCGTAAAAATCAATCCCATAAAAAATACGAAAAACATAGACACTTCTATTTCAATAGCTTATTAAGAAACCACTCCTGCAAAATGTGACTTAATTTCAGACCATAATACTATTAATCCAGTCTTCTAATCCAAGTAAAACTTAATCTACCCGCAATAGTATTAAATAATGTCGCAATATCAGTAATCATAACAGTTACTTTATCATTTATTGGAGAAAGATCTCGTGGCCCTAAAACCTTGGGAATCTCTTAATAAAGTTAATCCAATTATCCCCTAAAACCTTCTGCTTTACAGGCTTAATAGAAAATGGCCGAAAAAGGTATCCCCATCTGAATTTCAGCCAATTCTTATATTTAACGAAGAGAAAAAACTCGATGTACCCTCTAATATAAATTATCTGGTGTCAACTGCGTTCTATTTTAACCTAATACTCTGAAACACAGTCGAAAATCTACCTTATTTCCTTAAAACCAAAGTCTCGTTTCCTTTGAAACGATCTGAAAATATCACCGCCATTCAAAATTGAGATTTACTACTAAAGACATAGATTTGAAATTAGGGTACTTCAAATAAGTTTACCTCCTCAAACGATTTGTGAATCTATTGTTTGGGGATTAAGGTCAGTATTTGATTGGCAGATTTTTGTTATGAGTCATTTATCAGGTCGGATAAGTGATGTCGGAGGTTGATATGGCCTCGTCGTACTCAGTGGAGTTTTTGCATGAGGCGAGCTGAGCGTAATGTATGTGGGACATGGATTATGTGTGATTAAAATATCATTATTACTTGTGATTCCTACACAACATTGTTTTAGTATTTATATGCGAAACCTGAATAGTTTTTTTCCAAAGTCGGGTAGAAATAGTTATTATTATTATTATATTTTCATATAACCGCTCTTACGTGATTATAACATTATTACACATCTTTCAGTGAATATTGCGTGCGTACAGCTAAGGAGTAGAATTCCCTGCGAGATTCTGTGTTTCCTGATAGCTACAATCTATGGATCTTTAAGTCAAGAGTGAATAGATTACTTCTAGGCAAGCTTGTCATCCAGGTCAGTCAGGTCCGCTCGAGCCCCGGTATGAAGGCTAGAAGGAACAGGGTGGGTCGTTTAATCAGTAAGAGTCTGACACTATCTTCCGCTCCGCCCAAGAGCGGGGGTTTTCATTGGATAATTTTTTCCACCATAAAAAAAAGGTTAGTCAGGTCCATCAGTTGAGATAGTGGTCATGCGCGAGCCTATCAACAGTAATAGAAAATCCAATGAAAAATATGTTCTGGAATTCCACATAGGATACTTTTTATCCTGTAAACCCACAGGAAAACATACTACTTTTACACGGGCGAAGCCACTGATAAAAGCTAGTCTTATTATAATCGTATTTAAGCGTGTCAATGCACACAATCATAAAATAGGTCTTAGAACTTTTTTTAGCGTTCCGTACTCAAAGTGTAAAACGGGGCCCTATTACTAAGACTTCGCTGTTCGACCGTCCATCTGTCTGTCTGTCTGTCACCAGGCTGTATCTCATCAATCGTGATAGTTTTTTTTTTGTTTTTAATATTTATCGACCTTTTAGATATCGTCAATTTGAGACACAATAGTAAGACAAAAGATGCGCTAACCGGGCGGCGTTCGCTTGTGGTTTAATGAATTAGCTTTGTCACAATATTAACTATCGCATAGCGCTCCATCATTGTCAAATTTTATATAACCGTGATAGTTACAATTTTCACAGGTGAAGTTTTTCTATTATCGCCATAACAACAAATACTGTAAAACAGAATAAAACAAATATTCAACGGGCTCCCATACTACAAACGGGTTTTTTTTTTGTTATTTTATGCTACTGACGTTACGGAACCCTTCATGCCCGAGTTTGACTCGCACTCGGTCGGTTTCTAAATTACTTTTCCAGGTAAATGTAATTCCTTTTTCCACCCTGAGTTCCAAGAACAGAACTATATATTTCATAGTAATACCAGAAGGTCATTGTAAGCTGCCAATCAAGTTTCCTTCGCCACCATTTAATTATATTTTTTCTTCACAAAACCATAACGTTTTCCCCAAACAGAACAAATTATTACCACAAAAAAATGAAAACTATTATCTTTCAAAAATCGATTTTCAATCTTAATGCAACGTGATAAGGTATCAGTTTCTATGACAAGTGCGACTCGAATAGGCATAAAAGAGGTTTTAATTGAATATTAGCGTGTCAAGAACCATTAGTAACTGTTAATTGGCCCTCCCTGATAATGATTTACTGAGTATAAGTTATGACAAGGAAATTTCAACAATATCTACTCACACATAGAGTTGATTTTGGTTAGTCAGCCCTAATCCCTGTATGCGCCATTCTGTTCCACTGCTTAAGAATTAAATCCGAAATTGGAATGTCAATTCTTCATCTAGTTTTTATTATTCGTTTGTGTACACACGAATTTTAACCTTAATGCTAAGTGTCTAAAGTTGAAATTAATTTGTATGTTTAATTGTTTCAGGTAATCCATTGTTTTGAAGTGAAGTGAAAAACGTTGAACAACCGATCAACTTTTGATATTAACGAGGTGAGTTTTGAAGTGGAATTTCGTAAAGGAATTGAAAAACTTGACTGGGGAAAGCGCAATTTATATTCTGGGCACTTTTCTTTTAAAAATATAAACATTAAAAACTATTTTTCAGATTTTTTTTTCTTTGTAAAAATCTTTGAAAAAAGATCCTTTTATTTAAAATTAACAAACTAACTTAAAAAAAAAATATGACAGAAATATAGTAGTTCTGAGATTTAGGCCTGATTTTAGGCACAAACCAAGTAAATAGCTTAGCCATTCAAAAGAAAAAAAAACTGGGCAAGTGCGAGTCGGACTCGCGCACAGACGGTTCCGTACAAAGTTACCTATAAAAACAGCACAATTCCCGATTATTACGAAAGTTTTTCCAAATCGCAAAAAAAAAAGATTTTTTTGTGACGTAACTAAAAATTTACAATTTTCAGACTTTCCTATACCTGCGCTATGAGACCTTGCATGACACAAAGTCAAATTTCAGAATTCTAAGTCAACGGAAAGTACCCTATGAATTTTGATTTCCTTGAGAGTGTCGAAAAATACGTTTCTTGCGAAGTAAACGGTCGTATCCTTTTTTTTTTCGTTAACTCAGAAGTTTGATTTTTCCACAGTTTCAAAGAACCTTGAGTAATTATGGTTTTAATTTCAACTCGATAACTCCACGCGTTCTCGAGATAAAGGGTCTTGACAGACAGACATATAGACAGATAGACGGACCAACAACAAAGTGTTCCTTTATAGGTTCTGTTTTTTTTTTTGAGGTATGGAACCCTACAAAAACTAGATGTTTAATAATACTTGACCTTTTGAGTAAAACCACCCCTATGTAAAATGAAAAATTGTAGATTTAAATGTCAGACTTAAGGGGCCGGCGGAGGATGAATTTCCATACAAACGTAATACCACGCTCATTTGCAGTTGGAGCATATTTCCAACATATTATGATGATATTTGATTATAGACAATATTTATCTAGGTTCCTACGTCTTTCTTTTTTAAAAAAACAAAAAGAAATTTAAGCAAATTGTATTTCGCACTTTTTTATAGCGTAAATGGCAAAACATGCCATTTGGCTTTTCTTGTATTAAAAATAACAATATTTCTAATATTCTCGACGTAGGAACCTAGATAAATATTGTCTTTAACCGAATATCATCATAATATGTTGGATATATGCTCCAACTGCAAATGAGCGTGGTATTACGTTTGTATAGAAATTCATCCTCCGCCGGCCCCTTAAGTGTAGCTTCTTGGACTCCTAATGTCCTAGTAAGTGGGACATTATGGCCGTACTATAAGTACCTACCGGTAAACATTCGTGATTTATTTGATAACTAGCTGTCCGCCCGCGACTTCGTCCGCGTGTACTTCGGCTATCGCACTCTAAACGTGTTTTCCCGTAGCAATAAGATGTTTTTCCGGAAACAGGTGAAGCTAATATAAGCGTGTTAATAAAAAGTAGCCTATGTTCTTATCCACGTCAAAGGCTATATGCATGCCAAACATCCAAATCCGTTCAGCCGTTTTTGCGTGATTAGGTAGATAATAAACATCCAAACATCCGAACTTTCACATTTATAATATTAGTTAGTATTTAGTTAGGATGTCTACTAATTCTGTTGATCAAGAAAAAGGATATTCCGACTTTGAAGGACAGAGGCTCTACTACAAATACCGGCACGGATCTTGAACGCTGACTTAAACTTGAAATCGTGCAGACTTGAATGAGAAATGAAGTATTGGGTCTCTTTAGTGGTATGAAGTGAGACGCGGGAGTTGGGAGTACATCTTTGTAGTCACAGTGATTGGCTCGACGATGTGTACGATGCGTAAATTGATCCTGACTCTTTCGACGAGCGCTCAAGATTCCTGCCGGTATTTATACGAGCTTTAGGCGATTCATTTCACGACCTAAACTGAACAGTTAAAGGGATCAAAACTATACAAAGTGTAAGGGACACTTCTCCGCAAATTTTGAGGGCTTGCTCTGTAGATAAAACTGAACAACCTTCCACAAGATTTTTTTTCCGGAAACGAATAAAAAAAAAAATCGGTCTCTCCATACAAAATTATAAGCTTGATTGGACAGTTTTTTTTTTATGTTATTACATAACCATAATCCACCTTATAATGTCCCAACTGTTGGAACTCTAGCCCTCTTTCTAGGAAGGAGAATGGTGGGTTATGCCCACCACGCGGGCCCAGTTCGAGTTGGTGGATGTCACATTTCTTAAAATTTTTGGTTCTAGGACATGGCGGTTTCTTGATGTTTTCCTTTACTGTCTTGAGAAAAAACAAATTACACAAAGTAATGTGCTTGACTGGGTTTTAACTCGGGACCTACAACTCGTCAGTCGGGATCGTTACTACTGAGCCCACAGAAAAGATGAAAGAGGTTAAAGGAAACACTTTCCGATTTGTACTACCTTTAACTCCACTACAGGCAATAAACCAATACGAACGCGCATTACGCAACTAACAGACCACGCACACTTAGATCGCAAGTTTGCTATTGGTAGTTGAACTATGAGCATTGCCCTACTACACACCTGCTCCGCCCAGGCCATTCTAACCTCTTTCACCACTGCTCTCAATAAACTGCCTACAATAAATTGGGTCAAAATCTATACTCAGAGCTGACGATATTTCAGGTTGTAATCAATAAAATCAGTAGAATTAATATGAACGAATATATATTAGAAAGCTTTCATTTTGAACAGAAAAAAACAAGAGAGAAACAAAAAGTGTTACCAACTTAATACAGCTAAAATGACAGTGTAGACAACATCATAAATATTATGAATTGAAAAATAAATGACTGCGTTCTCATTTACCAACAAGAGCTACTAATAAAAACCAGATGCTTTAAAAAGTGTGACAGTAGGCCCACAATACATAACAATAGATTTTTCCAATAGAATACAATTTCTTTTCAAAAGCCAAATGACACAACGCAATTTAGGCAACATCTTTACAAATCTAGGTCAAATTTCAAAAGCAAATCTTTGCCCAAAACTGGGCAAACTAAACTAATTTATCACGATCATTGTATGTACGAAGGAAAACCTTCATTTTGTGAAGTTATTGGTGATTTTTCTATGATTTATGCGTCCCCGCAGAGCACCTTTGTTATTACTTGGGCAATGAATGGGAGATGGAGGAGTCTTCAGGACTTCGACACAAGTTTGGTTTCAACTTTATTTTGTATTGTATCGTATTGGGAAAGTAATGATTTAGTAGCTTCGAGCTTTTCCCTTGGCGGGGTGGGCAGACGTTTGCTTTGAGATCTTTGAATGTGTGCCTCGAGATTGAAAGAATTTTTCAGCTGACAGAAGAAGGATATACAACGTGTAAAAATATATACGCGCGTTTTTTTGTTGGTAGAAGGTAATCGCTGAAAGTACTGGTCCGATTGCTAAAATGTTTTCACCGATAGAAAGCTGCTTTAATTCTTTTTTTTAATGTAGATAGGTTTTCGCTTCTGAGTGACATAGGCTATATTTTATGTACGCGGGTGAAGCCGCGGACAGAAGCTAGTGGTACATAAAAACACTTGGCGAAATGCGTCCAATCTACTTACTTTTTCTTGGTTTTGGCTTCACACAGTTTGTGTCATGTTAGGAAACTATGTAGTTTTAAGTCTGTTTGATTTCCATTAATGTGGATGGAACACATTCTAATGCTTTTTAGGGTTCCGTAGCCAAATGGCAAAAAATGGAATCCTTATAGATTCGTCATGTCTGTCTGTCTGTCTGTCTGTCTGTCTGTCTGTCTGTCTGTCCGTCCGTATGTCACAGTCACTTTTTTCCGAAACTATAAGAGCTATACTGTTGAAACTTTGTAAGTAGATGTATTCTGTGAACCGCATTAAGATTTTCACACTAAAATAGAAAAAAAGCAATAAATTTTGGGAGTCCCCATACTTAGAACTTAGAACTGAAAATAAAAAAAATTTTCTTCGTCAAACCCATACGTGTGGGGTATCTACGGATAGGTCTTTAAAAATGATATTGAGGTTTCTAAAATCATTTTTTTTTTAACTTAAATAGTTTGCTCGAGAGACTTCCAAAGTGGTAAAATGTGTGTCCCCCCCCCCCCTCTAACTTCTAAAATAGGAGAATGATAAAACTAAAAAAAAATATGATGTACATTACCATACAAACTGCCAACGAAAATTGGTTTGAACGAGATAAATAAAAATAAGAAAAAACTACTCACTAGGTAGTTTTTTTTTTTAATACGTCATAAGTCTAAGTAATACACTATTATTAAAACATCGATCAAAGTTACAATTAACTACAAGAAATTTAATATATATTATGTTACTTGCTGCTACGGAACCCTTCATGGGTGAGTCCGACTCGCACTTGGCCGGTTTTTTTTTGTATTCGGCAGTAAATGTATCGAAGTCAGCCTTCTCGGAAGCTTCCTTGTACAGCAACATTTTTAGCTCCATTTTACCAAGATCGCTCCTGTTTCAATGATTCCACATATTGTCCAGCTGCATAGACACTTGATATACAAAACTACACCAAGTTTACAACACACTAGCTTTTGCCCGCGGCTTCGCCCGCTTGGAGTCTTCGGAAGTTCGAAACAAGTTTGGTTTCAACATTATTTTGTATTGTATCGTATTGGGAAAGTAATGATTTAGTAGCTTCGAGCTTTTCCTTTGGCGGGGTGGGCAGACGTTTGCTTTGAGATCTTTGAATGTGTGCCTCGAGATTGAAAGGATGACAGAAGAAGGATACACAACACTAGCTTTTGCTGCGCGCGTATATAAAATATAGCCTATGTCACTCAGGAATAAAGCAGCTTTCTGTCGGTGCAAAAGTTTTAGCAATCGGACCAGTACTTCCGGAGATTACCTCCTACAAACAAAAAAATAAAAATTTTACTTCTTTATAATATTCGGGTAAGGTAGTGTAGATTTAGTTTTTTTTATTATCTGATATAAACTAGGGCTTGACTATGTGATCCCACCTGATGGTAAGCAGTGATGCAGTGATGGTGAGACGCACTAGTTTATTAAGAACCGATTCACTCTAGCCTTGAAAACAAACCCAAATAATAATCGAACGGGAAAACCGCAGCAGGCAAATTGTTCCAGTCCGTCGATGTACGCGGTATATTTGACAAAGCGAAACGCTAAGTCCGGAATGTAGAGCTTTCAACAACGTAAGGGTGGAAACTCGCCGTACAATTGCTGAAACGGATCTTGAGCGCTAGCTCCAAGTTGCGCAGAAGTCAAATATTTGGTCTCTTTAGTGGTGCGAAGTGAGATGCGGGGGCGGGGAGTGTCAGTGATTGGCTCACCGCTCCATCGCGTCATAGACGTCACTCATGATTCGTTCCCTGCGCTTGCAGCATGTATCTAACAACGACGACGATTGGCTCACCAATGTATGAAACGCGCAAAGCGATCCCCACTCTAACGCCGAGCGCTCAAGATCCGTGACGTTAATTGTACGTCGGTTTGTCTGATGGTAGATAGTGTAGATTTACGAATAATTCAAACAGCCACTGTACTTCATTTGAAAAAAACTCCACCAAAATATACTTACTTTTGCCTAATGCCTTTTTTTTCGGTGTGGTAAAAATCATCTAAACGACATCCCCCGCCCTTGGGCGGAGAGGGATGAGGATAGTGTAAATAAAAAACTTGACTAAAAAACCCACCCCGTTTCTTCGTCGCCTTTCATACCTGGCCCGAGCCTCCCTTTCGGAGCTAGATTGGCCCCAGTAGGCTCCGACCTTGCTGGGCCCCTACGGTTCTGCCTAATCCTTTAGATAATATATGTGTGGTATATTTGCCAAAATAATTCTTGTACTCTGCCACCTGTGACTAAGGCAAACAATCATTGTACAAACTTAATTAATAATAATCAAATATAATTACGACCATGTAATATACAGAGCAGTAATATCGCCACGGGCTGTTTATTAGACAATCAATATACGAGTCACTTTGATAAGCGAATACTTAGTTACCTAGCTACAAATCGTGTGTGTGGATTAACTGGATTATAATTATCTGATAAGATTTGCCTGTTCTAGATTGTACCCATTGATTTAACTTTTAGTACCATGTATACTTACAAAAAACATACAGAAAGCCAGCCGCTTGATAGTAGATAATTATCTTAAGAGAATGTACTTTTTACTCCTTAGTTAACCAAATTCTGTTTCATAGTATTTAATGTAATCATTTAGCAACGTTTTGTTCAGTTGAAATGACCCGAATCATTATCATCATCATCATTTCAGCCGATATACGTCCACTGTTGGACATAGGCCTCCCCCAAGCGAATGATATAAATGACCCAAATAATATAAAATAAACCATTATAGCACCTTCCGCTTGTCAGTTTCAGGTGCATCAAACAATTATTGAAAGTTATTGATTGCTCATTATTCTTATATTGTGTGATGCTGCATGGAATAAAAGGCTTTTTTTAAATTTATTTTAAGCTATTGCATAGCTTCTATCGCGGGCCTTGAGCGTGGAGACCGAATCCAGAAATTCCGTAACGAAAATAACCTAACACCCCCCACTCATTTGTTTTTTGAGCATGGTGACCGATAAGAAAACAAATGAGTGAACAATCAATCAAAATTCAATTCAATGTGTGAAAGTGTAACTTCAATTAATATCAAAGAAAAAAAAACAAAGGAAAAAAAAAAAAAATAAATAAATAAATAATTACAATTGCATAAGTTGATAAAAATGCTATGCAATAGCTTTACCGCGGCAGTCCCCGAGTGCCACACGTCTTTTTTTATTTTATTATTACTATAAAGGTACTTGATTGTTATAAAAAGAATCGTTGTTTCCGTGACCATCCTGATCTGACTGCTGGTCCACAGTATCCTCTAATATACCCAAAGGGCAATCGAAAGAGCCTACACTCGGAGTGTTTTCACGTGATAGCACTGAAGCAATTAAGATATCCGCAAAAGAACCAAGGTTACCGACATAACTCGAAAAATCGCCAAACTTAAGTGGCAGGGGGCAGGGCACATTGCTCGCAGAACAGATGGTTGATGGGGCTGAAATTTTCTGGAGTGTGACTGCGCACAGGCAGACGCTGCGTTGCAAGGTGGACCGATAACCTGGTGAGGGTCATGGAATCCGATGGATACTTATGCCTTAAAAAGATTTTTTGGCTGAGATTGGAGTGATTTGGTCGATCTCTAACAAAAACCCATCTAGCATAATAAGAATAATCAGCGTTTTAATTTTCTGACAACTCAGTTTTCCTCTCTCTGGGAGAGGAGATGAGCCGTAATCCACTATGCGGGTCCAGTGCACTGGGCCACTCGCACGTTGGTGAATGCCATGTTTTCGAATTTTTTGATTCTAGGACTTGCCGGTTTCCTCACGATGTTTTCCTTCACAGTTTTGAGAGCAATGATGATGAAATAAATTAAACGAAGTAATGGGTTACGCAACCTACAACTCGTAAGTCGGGGCCATTACCACTCGGCCAACACTGCTCTACAAAAAAAAAACCATCTCTGTTTCTTCAATTGCCCTTTGCGTTTCAGAGCCACACACACTCTTTCAAATAATCTAGCTACCGTAGCAGAGCTTCTAGCAAGCTTGGTTTGGCAATCATATCCATATACTCACAAGCCCGGTGAAGGTACGCTGCTCACACGTGTGCCACACACGCCGATCTGGGCGCGTCGGTCTCCATACATTTTATATGGAAACTAGACTTGTAGTGCTCGTCGTTCTAAGTACAAATCAAGCGTGTTACACGTAGAGATGTGCCGTTGTCGGCAATATTGCCGTCAAGTGGGAATATTGGTGGCAATATTGCCGCCAACGGTACATCTCTAGTTACACGTGTGAGTCGGTCTAATGTAGTTCTAGCTTTAAACTGAAAACCGATCTCTACACAACATAAAGGCTTCAAAAGTTTCAAATTCTCCGATGATCTAAAGTGTCTAGAATGTGTGTCACTAAGGCTATATACAGTCTGATCAAGCAAACATTAATCATAATCCCAACTGTAATATCAGTAGTCGGAACTTAAATCAATACGTTTTGACTACCGACTACTAACTTCAGACCAAATACCAATAGTTTGACGTGTAATGACATGGGTAGGTTTCGAAGTGTACCCTTAAGAAGTGGACGGTCATTTCCCTTTCATATTATAAAATGAAACGTCTGTTTGCCTGTCTGGTAGTACTCGAGAACCATACCCTGTAGAAGCTGAAACTTTCTTCCGTCTAAAGCTTAAGAGGAGTTCTTATTTTTCTCTCTATCCGTTAGAGATTATGCAGGGGCGTAGACAAAATGTGCTAAAAATGACTTTTATGTGTTAAGATTCAAATATCCATAAATATTAATAAAAGATTTTTGGTCAGGCTTAACTTTAATATTTGGGGGGGGGGGGGTTAGTATTGAATTTTTTTTTATTCTCTTCTTAGTCGTATACTCTTGACAGAGTGGTCGTGGTCATGTTTCGGTCGAGTCCCGCACCACCGCCTCTCTCGCGATACGACGCCATGCAGCTCTGTGTTTGGCGGCTTGGGAGCCTTCTTTTACGCTGCCGTGTGTCACGGTATTGTATGAGGTTCGTTCACCGTGTTGGAGAGCGTCCACGAGATTTTTTGCCCTCGACTTTCCCTTGCACCACCAAACGGTCCGTCGAGTCCTCGTTATGGGTGTTATGCCCGAAGAACTTGAGGATTCATACTTTGCACAGACGACGATAATCTCTCTTTTTATTAGTCTTACACAAATATAGGATTGGATTTATGTAGAAGCCTAGATAATATCCACAAGATACTTGTTTTTCGAAAATATCTAAAGATATGTAATAATGTCGTAATCAAAGAGCGGTTGTATGTAAATATCTATGTACCTTTGGAAGCAGAGCTTGTGTTATGAGTACTAGACAACTGATGAACATACTTATATAGGTATTTCTAAATACATACAAAAATTATAGATAAATTACACCCAGACAGAAAAAATTATCATGCTCATCACACAAATATTTGTCGGTGGGAATTGAAACCACAACCTCCTGCATATAATAATAGCAGTCAGAGCCAGTAGTCACTAGACCAACAGGCCTGTCAAAATGAAGAGTGTTCTTCCCGAGGTACAATTTCATACAATCGCTCTGAGACCTAAGGATTTTCGTATCGCATATCTAACTCGTTCCCCTTCTGAATCAAACTTGGGGGTACTTGCAGATTTCATCGGCTGTAACTACAGTATACGTAACCAGATCAATATTTTCGGTGCTTATAGTCAAATATCTGTAGTTTGACGTGCACTGACGAGGGTACAACTTCGTACCCTTAGGATAGACGGTCATGTGTAGAATAATGAAATATAAGGATTTACGTACGAAAGAATACGTTTAGGCATTTGTTATTTATGATTTAAGTTGTTTTTGTTATGCTAAGTAAGTTAACTGATTCGTTCACGTCTGAGAATGTTTTGAAAGGAGTAATGAGGGTTTTGTTCGAGTTTTCTTTTTGTGAAAGCTTTTGCTAAACCTATTCAAATTGGGTTTGAATAGTTTTGGAGATCAGCTGTCCAACTTACTCGCATTATTTAATATTGGTTCTCTACCAGTCAACTTTTGAATTTAAAAGACTACACTTTGGTAGGGGTGCAAAATAAACAAATAATAAAACATGTTCAAAATAGAATAAAATATTGAATAAACAACAAACAGCAACCTCTGATTTATGCAGCTAAAATTGTTAATTACGATTAACGCAAGTAGAAACCTACTTAGTATTGAAGTTCATTAGATAAAATAGATATTTAGCAGTCACAACAGGCGTGCGTGAATAACCGCATGAGTGAAAAACTCACAGAACACAGGAGTGAAAAACTGGTTCATGAAGCAAAAAGAGTAAAATCAAATTCAGTTTCAATATAATTACATCAGCATCTAATAGACTTTTAAAGCGTAAGAAGCTAGTGCATGGTTATAATTGGTTTGGCTTGTCCACAGCTTAAATACTAAACTATTAATAGCCTACTATCCAAAGACGCGTAACTTCATAGACGGGAGAAGACGGTATAACGCAGTCGATTCGTCGACAGAGTTTCATAATTTTGTATGCAAGTTTCACGGAGAAGTACACCAAGCGTATAATGATGAATGCACTTCTATGAAGCTACGCGTCCGTGAACGGTAGGCCTTAACTGAACCTGTGAAGTTTGCACAGTCAAAAACAATTAAAAATAGTTGTAAAATCAACAAAAGAGAGCAGGTAGTTAATAAAGAATCTGATGCACACGCCATTCATTCAGCTCAGCGAGCAACAGAACCACTCAATCAAAATAAATCCATGAGTACACTTCCAACCATAATAGTAGCACACGTCGCTCCTCAATTATTTACAAATTACATCCTACGATACACATTAAAATACAATAGTTTCCAATTAAGCATTTTTGGTGCAACGTCGCGTTCCCAGTTTTTAATTAACAATTGAATTATATATCGTTTAATTCGAATACTTTGCTGTATACTTACGTTTGGCCGAATCTGTAATTTGTGACTTTTGTTCGAAATTAATAGTGCTGTGCAGTATTTGTGTTGCACTTTCAACTCGATAAGCATTTTAATATTGGAACTAGTGATGTGGGTAATGCCGATATGTGAGTAATGTTACTGGGCTCTTTGTTCGAATCAATCATATATTCATAAGCTACTTATTACTGATTGATTGTATCTTTGTATTTTTGGTACATCGAATATTTCACATTCATTACTATTTCATTAATATTTGCCAGCAGTACACGGCAGCCTACATGTTTTTTTTTTAGTTTAAGTTCGTATAGTCCATCCAAAGGTTGTCTGAAAGATATCACTGTCAGCAATAAGACCTCCATTGTACCTATAGATTTCTGTAAAATTGTTAATATTTTGGTGTACAACCAAAATTTATTCTATTCTGATCCCAAAGAGTTTCGTCTAGTTTAGGAATCACGGTTCTAACAGTTATGTATAATGTACTTGATTATAAATAAACTTATTATTGTATGACCTAATTGGTCATTAATATCATTTAGCAAGTCTTCGTCTTGAGAATTAATATATCTGTGATTATGAAATCCTAACCTAGGAGAGAAGTGGTGGCCGAGTAGTAATGGCTCAGACTTAGGAGTTGTAGGTCACGGGTTCAAACCCAGGCGCATTACTTTGTGTAATTTATTTCATTGCCACTGCTCTCAAAACGGTGAAGAAAAACGTCGTAAGGAAATCGGCATGTCTTAGAACCAAAAATTCGAAGACATGTGACATTCACCAACCCGCACCGGGCCCGCGTGGTTGAATTGCGGTCCATTCCCCCTCCTAGAGAGGAGGCCTTAGTCCCAGCAGTGGAAACATTAAAAAGGCTGATGATGAGAAGATATATAAGAAGTTTAACGGATATGTGTAGTCATATTCTGGATAATACTATAACTACTTTTACTCTTATAATCTCAATATATCTCAAAGCAAAAATAGCCTCCTTGTGTTTGACACTAACGAGTAAGTAATTCAAGTTGTGCTAGATTGTAGACATCAATCTTGTTCTTCTACACTTCTTGGAGAACTCAATTTATACTTGCTGGCACGATCTTATTTGGATATTCTATCTAGGGTGACGAATTATGTTTGTGGCATATCGCACCTTTAGTGACACAAGAGCAATTGCAATTGTACAGCGTTCTGGGCACATTTAAATTCCCATTGACATCGATGTGGACGAATTTTTTGATGCCCTTTAAGTTCGTTTTGTTTTTTACCCGTTTGTACATATTATTTCTTTAAGTTTTTATATAAACCTATTAGTTTAAAATATTTTGATTCACCAACCCGCGTGGTGGATTACGGTCCATTTCCTCTACTAGAGAGGAGGCCTGAGTCCCAGCAGTGGGAACATTATAAGGCCGACTATGCTATATGTATGTGAATAAAAATAATATGTACTTACAATTGTACAGGAGAGCAATTTTTTGGTGTTCAGATTGGTCATGCTTTGCATTATATACAGCTCTATTGGGTATTACTTTATTTCCCATAAAATAAACGATTCACGATTGTTTTTAGGCATGAGTAGCTCATTCGGGAACTTCGTGCCATCTAACAGTCAAGGTGTTATATTTTGCTTCTTGAACATTTTAAATTAATATATCTTTTGATATAGTCAACCGATTGCGACGAAACCAGGCCTCAGTAATATTTATTATTATAGTTACATAAAATTTTAATGTACAAAAAGTAATCAACTGTAAACTTCTACAGATTGATTGTACTTATGTAGGTATAGATAACCAGAAAATATATTTAAAGCATATTGGCATACCTACTTATGGACAAGTAATTTTTGCATTTTTTGGCAAATGTACCTTTTTTATTAATATTGATAGGATCACGCTTCACCACTACCTCACTTGATTGTCTAGTAAGCGATGATATGGTCGTCGATTGAGCGCGCTTGTCTAGAAGTAGGTAACCTAATCGCTCTTTACATAAAGATCTCTATTCTTTATTAATCAGGAAACACAGATTTTGGCAGAATATTCCATTCCTTAGCTGAATACATAATGAATATGTTCCTAAAGCATTTTATGCATATGAGTGAGATATCTACCATGTACCGATGCTGCAACGTCGTACGTCTTGTTCTTTTGTTCACCCTTGTTCTACCAAAAATGCGACAACTTTCCCGAATTCCTTTGCAAGAATTTTCAGCTTCTGAATATAAACGTGTTAATATGTTTGGTTCCACTATTTTGGCTGATAAACAATATTTTTACCATGGCACGAAATGCCACAAAGGCTAGATATTACCTGGCTTTGATAAGCTTGAAAAATCTGCTTCCCCTCATGTGCTAACTGAAAACGAAAGCTACGTGTCGTCAGTAATGACCGGATAATCGAGTTAGCGCAGTCTCTCGTTGTCGTGGGCAGTTGTCTGATCTGCTGAGTACTATGATAACTCGAATTTGGATTATAACTTTGGAAGCTGTACAAGTTTCTTAAATCTAAATATAATCAGCCTTATACCTAATGTTCCCATTGCTGAGACTCAGGCCTCCTTTCAAGGAGAGGAAATGGACCGTAATCCACCACGCAGGCTTCGTGCGAGTTGGTGTGTGGTGTGAAAATTTTGAAAAAAAAAACATCATAAGGATGTTCTCCTTATGATGTTTTTTTTTTCAAAATTTTTAAAGCAGGAGTGATGAAATAAATAACATAAAGTATTGTGCTATGCTGAGTTTGAACCTACGACCTACAATTCGTAAGTCAGCCATTACCACTAGGCCACCATTGCTTGTTTATTACCGAATTATTCTCAAAATGAGGAAAGATTTAAATTTTGTAATATACTCGTAGTAAATAAACTTAAAAACTATGGGACCGATTTTCAGAATTCGTTCAACCTTTATTGCTGACTGTGATGCGAGCAAATCTAGTTTATAAAAAAACAAATGGCATGTCCCGTCTAATCATACTAAGTATACATATATTTTAGGCTTAATGTTTTATATTTTACATATAACTACATAATGTAATTTCTTTTATAATAAGTAGCACCTTTGTGATCTTCTATGTATTTTTGTTTTTTTTTCAAGTTAAGGTGTTTCGATGTACATAAATAACAAAATAATTTATTTAAACTTCATGTACAGAGTGGTATAGCGGACATAATGCAATAAGGCATTATCTCACAGTCAACTTTTACGTTAAAAAAACACATTGTAGTAGGTGTGCACAATAAATAAATAATAGATATTACAAATAGAATGAAGTATCATTAAATTAAGTGGCTTATAATAATAATACTGTTTGTTGTTCTGGCATAATTTACTTCTAAAACAAACTAATAGTTTTTCTTCTGTGGGTACAGGTAATTGAATTGTACTGTTAGTCTATGATTACTCGGAGGTAGGTTCAATAAAGTTATTGTATACTTGAATGAACAACAATCGCAAAGAAATCACGGTTACTGACATATTACGAAATTTTTTCAAACTTAAGGATCTTGCTCCTATTTAGGCTCTTCACCCACAGCGACTTTTTGTAGCGATGCTGTAGCGCGTTCGCATCGATACAGTCGCGATGCTGTACCGCGTTCGCATCGATACAGTCGCGATGCTGTTGCGCGTTCGCATCGATACAGTCGCGATGCTGTAGCGCGTTCGCATCGATACAGTCGCGATGCTGTTGCGCGTTCGCATCGATACAGTCGCGATGCTGTAGCGCGTTCGCATCGATACAGTCGCGATGCTGTAGCGCGTTCGCATCGATACAGTCGCGATGCTGTAGCGCGTTCGCATCGATACAGTCGCGATGCTGTAGCGCGTTCGCTTCGATACAGTCGCGATGCTGTAGCGCGTTCGCATCGATACAGTCGCGATGCTGTAGCGCGTTCGCTTCGATACAGTCGCGATGCTGTAGCGCGTTCGCATCGATACAGTCGCGATGCTGTAGCGCGTTCGCATCGATACAGTCGCGATGCTGTAGCGCGTTCGCTTCGATACAGTCGCGATGCTGTAGCGCGTTCGCATCGATACAGTCGCGATGCTGTAGCGCGTTCGCTTCGATACAGTCGCGATGCTGTAGCGCGTTCGCATCGATACAGTCGCGATGCTGTAGCGCGTTCGCTTCGATACAGTCGCGATGCTGTAGCGCGTTCGCATCGATACAGTCGCGATGCTGTAGCGCGTTCGCATCGATACAGTCGCGATGCTGTAGCGCGTTCGCTTCGATACAGTCGCGATGCTGTAGCGCGTTCGCATCGATACAGTCGCGATGCTGTAGCGCGTTCGCTTCGATACAGTCGCGATGCTGTAGCGCGTTCGCATCGATACAGTCGCGATGCTGTAGCGCGTTCGCTTCGATACAGTCGCGATGCTGTAGCGCGTTCGCATCGATACAGTCGCGATGCTGTAGCGCGTTCGCTTCGATACAGTCGCGATGCTGTAGCGCGTTCGCATCGATACAGTCGCGATGCTGTAGCGCGTTCGCATCGATACAGTCGCGATGCTGTAGCGCGTTCGCATCGATACAGTCGCGATGCTGTAGCGCGTTCGCATCGATACAGTCGCGATGCTGTAGCGCGTTCGCTTCGATACAGTCGCGATGCTGTAGCGCGTTCGCATCGATACAGTCGCGATGCTGTAGCGCGTTCGCTTCGATACAGTCGCGATGCTGTAGCGCGTTCGCATCGATACAGTCGCGATGCTGTAGCGCGTTCGCATCGATACAGTCGCGATGCTGTAGCGCGTTCGCTTCGATACAGTCGCGATGCTGTAGCGCGTTCGCATCGATACAGTCGCGATGCTGTAGCGCGTTCGCTTCGATACAGTCGCGATGCTGTAGCGCGTTCGCATCGATACATTCGCGATGCTGTAACGCGTTAGTAGCGCGTTGGCATCTTTTCTATAATGCTTGAAAATGCTACTAACACGTGTTAGTAGCGATGCTGTTGCACGCTTACGAAACGCGCGACAGTATCGCGACAAAAAATGTCCGCGGGCGAAGGCCCTTAGTGCCATGAAACAGTGACTTTCTCAAGCCAACTGCTTGGTAACGTAGATTTGAAAAAATATGTACATATTTATTATAGATTCATATATAAAATTATAAACATTTTTTTTTTTCACATGACCCATTTTGCCAAAAAAAAAAAATAACAACATATTTGTGATATTTTTGGATTGTTTATCCTACTCTTTCACAAGGCTTTGATTTTTAGAAATATGTTTATACAAAAAAAATGCTGATTAAGTGTTCTTCATACTTAATGTAAATAGCATCTTCATATGTAAATCAATCAATATTTCGCAAAGAAAATGAAAATTTTAAAAGTCAGCGGGGTTCTATGCGGGCACAAGTGGCAGTACGAATAATCTGGATTTAACTCCAGCAAGATGTTCAAGGGATTAAACGCCTTAAGTGACACTGGTTCGGGAGGTTTCTGCACCGGACTGGTGCGGGAGTGACGCCTGGCTGTCACCATTGGTTAGACCGCCCGAAGGACATGTTGGAGCATACGAGGTGTGTCCCGCTTGGGCAGAGGACCGCTGTGTCCTCGTGGGGGCAATCGGTGGCAGCGATCTCTCGCTCCGGGCCTTGGTGCAAGGCAATGGTCCGGAGCGAGGAGGAGTGGCAGGCGGTCGACTCCTTCTGCGAAGCAGTAGTGCTTGCAAAGGAGGCGGCCGCACGTGTGAAGCAATGGCGCCCCAGCCATCGCAGGGGTTCTGATCCCGATTTCCATTGGCAAAAATGCGAAAGTTCTCGACCGAGTCGAGAACCATTGGTACCCTCTGTTAAGGAAAAAGAGAAATAAAATTAGTCTAGAAATTAAATAATGCAATTAGGCGGAGGGAAGGGGCCGTCTTTTTTATCTCAGTGCGAATTAGAGGCAGCTCTGAATTGCACAGACCTTGGAACCGTCGTATCCGCCACTTGCCTACGAATAGAGATCCTAATATTTACTATGAACTGGCCCGTGCAATGTGTAAGTACTGAGCACAATTTTCAGCTGTCAAACCTAAACCCTTTACGGTCCGTTCACGAACTTGCCACTGTGACCACGAAGGCTAAGGAGATCGTGGAGTATAGTATGTACGCGTGAAGACAATCTGGACTTTGAGAGTCGTGCAATTATAGTCGCGCCATAACACTAAAGCCGCATTTTCACTAGGGGACATTTGTTCCGCGACTCTGTCGCTCGACACGAAATTCACGTGATTTTTACGGGTCGCGCAACTTGTCGCTAGTCGATGCTCTGCGAGCGTCGACACGCGCGATTTGCGTTTATTAAACTTGAACTTTCCCTTTGTAGCAAATATTCTCGGGCCCACCACCTCTTTTTTTTACGTTTTGCTATTGTCTTCCGAATAATTATGTAAGCTGCACTGAACAACACTACCTCTTCGGGCGATATACTGATCACTCCTTCACCTATATACTGATCATCTTGTTCACAATGTGAACAAGGGAAATGTCGAGCGACATTGTCCCACAAAGTTGCAGAGACATACCACGTGAATGTTGGGCGATATGTCTCCGCGACATGTGTCCTAGTGAAAACGCGGCTTAATTTTAAGTCGTTTGTGGTGCGGGTGCCGACTCAACACTTGGAGACTTTCTTCAAAAGAGAGTTTTGGCCGAAGGGTGTCGTGTTTTGACGATTTCGTGGAAGGATACCGACCTCGTAGCGAAACACAACGGTATCACTTCGTGTGCTATTACGCACACGAAGTGACACCGTACATGGTTTGTAAAAACAAATATCCAGATGAGTTGTTGTAAATATGTTCTTAGTACCTATGTACTAGTTTATTATTCTTAAGATTATTCTATGTATTTTTTCTACGGATTGCCTGAAAATAAAGAATTATTATTATTAAGAGCGGGGTGGCGAGCAAAAAAATCACAAGTATGAAAATATTTGAAGCAAGCCAGGAGACGCCGCCTCCGCTCATAGTGAAAAAGCGCGTTCTCATCAGTGAAGTCGCAATCAAGCAATTAGAATTCTGGTAACCATGTTTGTAATTTCAAGATCTTTGACAGACATGACAGTTAGAGACCAGGAAGTCCACCAGTCAGGAGATACCAGTCTTGTCAAAAGCCCTAGGTTACCTTAAACTTAAAGTGAAAACAAAGACATTCCGTGGTCTATGTCTGAATTGGACGGCTGGGTTTCAGTCTGAAATACAGATGACAGGTGGGCGGGACTGTTATTACTGAGGGTCTACTTGTGTTTATTTAGGCTCGGATTTTTTGGTGGTTGATTTCGGAATATTTTTTGGACATTTTAACAGCTGTAGTACCTACCTAGTTAATATTTACTTTTTTAACATTTCTTGTACACACACATATTAGTAGTTTGTGTGTGTATGTTTGTTTACGCTTGAACAGCTGAAAAGATTTTGATGAAACTTGGTACTTGGTAGACTATGTCCTTGAATAGCACATAAGTCCATTTTTATCTTGAAAGATTGGGAAGTTTTCCTGGTAAAATTTTCTACTAGATCGCGGGCGAAGCTGGCGGCAGAAACTAGTAACAAAAGACAAAAAGAAAGAACCATAAAATTGGGTTTAAATTGAAGATTATTAAGTCAAGGTTGAAGATTGGTCCTACAAGGTGGACCAATAACCTGGTAAAGATTGCGGGAATCCGATAAATGCGTGACGCACAGGACCATTCATTGTGGCGACACTTGGGGAAGCATTTGTCCAACAGTAGACGTCTTTCGGCTGAAATGATGATGATGAAGATTGGTCAGCCCTAGAATGCAAAGATTAGCTTAAGAGGGTCCTTTTCCACTCACCTATCGTCAACATCAAGTATGGCTTACAAGCTTGTTGCTAAAAAGAGAGATAATACCTGAAAACTCTGTTAGCATTCAATAAATCCGTGATTTACTCGAATATTTCAAAAAACTTGGTCCAGGAAATAGTGTTTTTTTTTTTTAAATCCAGCAACAGTTTAAAAAAAAAATTGTCGTCATTCAGAATCTTGATTACATGTGCTAGGCGTCTATGGAAATATATATTTTTTTTATATATATGGGTACATTATGGAGGGAAAAATTCACGTAAAATAGCAAATGTTCAGACGTCTTTACTGGATTGGTTTTACACAAATTTATATTTTGATTTCCATAGAAGTCTAGATAATATCGACAAGATATCTTTATATCCAGAATATCTGGAGAAACATGTGTAATAACATCATAATCACGTGAGAGCGGTTGTATGAAAATGTACCTCAGGTTTGACGCTCTTAACTTCATCGAGAGCGGGAGAAGTTAGTAGATTTTCCACCCTCAATAGAAATGCTTGGTAATCGATGCTAATACAGCTTACACCACGGATATTGAACGCTCGCTGGCTTCAAGTTGCGCAGAAGACAAAAATCGGGTCTCTTTAGGTGGTGCAACGTGAGACGCGGGGGCGGGGAGCGTCAGTGATTGGCTCGCCGCGCATCGCGTCATAGACGACACTCGTGATTCGTTCATTGCGCTTGCAACATGTATCTAACAACGACGACGACTGGCTCGCCTCGATGTATGGCATGCACAAAGCGATCCCCACTCTGACGCCGAGCGCTCAATATCCGTGGTGGCAGCTGTAGTTACTTACCCCCTTAAGAGAAGAGGCATTTTCTTTGCATTGAGAAAATTGCAGACTGAGTATTTCCAGCCACATTCAGTTCAGTAAAAATAAAAGACTCTCCAACAGTCCTCGGATTCGCACAAAAACGAACATTTAAGCCACCCTGCGATAGTTTTTCAAAGAAACTGACATCATACTCGGAACTTTGGCAATAACCCGGCAGAATTTAGTGGCACCTCATCAATTTGGACGTCAGTGCTAACGCTGCCTCATTCTACGTGGTCGGGTTATGTATTGGTGTTGGGAGTTTGAGGTTTTTTGCGGATTTAGTTCAAATAGTGTGAATACTAGAGTATAAGTATAGTTTATTTGAGCATAATAAAATGGTTTTGTTTTGTGTCAAATCGGCGAACGTTTATACAATGAAATCTGTTTAATACCTTCGACTATAAAACTTAGTCTCATCAGAAGGCTTAAAGTCACCCAAAGGGCAATGGAAAGGGCTATGCTCTGGGTTTCCTTGCATGATCGACTCAAAAATAAAGATATCCGCAGGAGAACTAAGGTTGCCGACATAGCACGAAGAATAGCTCGTAGAACAGATGGCCGTTGGGGCCGAAAGGTTCTGGAGTGGCGACCGCGTACCGGAAGACGCAGCGTTGGAAGGCCTCCTAAAAGGTAGAACGATGACCTGGTGAAGGTTGCGGGAAACCGATGGATGCGAGACGCACAGGAACGTTCGTTGTGGCGAAACTTGGGGAAGGCCTATGTCCAACAGTGGACGTATACTTATCGGCTGAAATGATGATGATGATAAAACTTAGGCGTTATTCCCTAATCCCCCTATGCAACTATTGCATTCTGATTAAATTTTTTTGAAATACCACTTAGTAAGATTTATACATTTATTGCTCAAAGAATCGTCAAACTTAAGTGGCAGTGGGCAAAGCAAAAGCCTGGAGAACAGATCGTCGATCGGGATGGAAGGTTCTGGAGAGGCGACCACGTACGTACCGGATGACGTACCGATGACCTGGTGAGGGTCGCGGGAATCCGATGGATACGAGACGCACAGGACCGTACATTACGGCGACACTTGGGGGAGGCCTGTGTCCAACAATTGACGTCTTTCAGCTGAAATGATGATGATGATAAATTATAATCGGACGGGAACAGCGCAGCAAGCAAATTGGATGTGCGTTTATTAAGTTACAATCATGTTGTTAAATGTATAGAATTGTCTGCTCAAAATTACTTTTAAAAAACTACCCACATTAATAAAATTCCCACCTAAACCACTACCCTACAATATAGTTAAAACTAATTTAGTATCGGATAGCTCTTCGGTAGCGTCGGCAACGGCAGCACTTGATTTATGCTAGTCGGGGCGTTCGCCGAAACTACTGTCATTAGTCACTGAGGATCGGTTTTTATGCTAACCGTACCGTGAGTGATGAGTAGGGTGAAGATGTATTGTACCTATTGATTTTGAGGATAAATTATTTTTGGGTTAAACTGGGTTAATTGATTAAAATGGCCCAATGAGATTTTGATTTTGATTTTAGTGGTGGCCGAGTGGTAACGACCCCGACTTACGAGCTATAGGTCGCGGGTTCAACACCAGCATTACTTTGTGTAATTTATTTCATCACCACTGCTTTCAAAACGGTGAAGCAAAATATCGTGAGGAAACCAGTATGTCTTAGAACTAAACATTGAATGTCACATGTCTTCGAATGTTTGGTTCTATTGGCACTGGGCCCGCGTGGTGGTGTTATGGCCCATTCCCCCTCATATAGAGGAGACCTGAGTCCCAGCAGTGAGAACATTGAAAGGCTGTTTATGCTATACTATTAATAAGATTTTTTTTTTATTCTCAGAACATGGCGGTTTTGAAACTGAAAGAAAATCACCAAAAAAATAATCTATGTAATGTTTGATATGGACTTTAATAAGCCTTTGACCTCTGGCACAAAATAGATAGGTACAGAAGTCAATCTCATGTATGTACTTCTCATTATATACCTACGCTAGGCGATCATGCTAAGGTCAGCGCGTTGCGCCAAACTGTGCGAGTGCGACCGCGACCGGGCGATTGAGTCGTGATATAGTGTCCGTGAGCGGTGTCTATGTGTGGGTTGCTCGAGCGCGCTTTTTAAGTAGATTGACTTTTGTACTTATCTATTTTGTACCTCTGGGTTGGGCTTGGTGTTTCTTCTCATGATACACCAAAAAAATTACATTTAAAAGTGTTACTCATAACCTACTCGCTATTGCCAGTGACTTCGCCTGCATGAAAAGCAAAAAAATAAATCGCAAGGGAACATCCTCCCAGGATAAAGGCACTATAATGTGCTATTCCAGGACATGTTCAGTCGTTCGCACGTGAAGAAGTAACAAGCACATACACTCACAAATTAGTGTGATTTACAAAATAAATATAATGGCTCGTCTTGGCGGGGGCACTACCGTGCTCCCAGATTAATCATTTATCGATTTACTAGACGTACGACATTGCGCCACCGGTACATGGTAGACATTCACCCATACGCACAAAGCTTATTGGGAACATATTAATTGTGCGTACAGTCAAGGAGTGGAATTCCCTGCCGGAGTCTGTGTTTCCTGGTAGCTACAACTTAGAGGTATTTAAGTCAAAAGTGAATAGGTTACTAATTCTAGTCTAAATAAGGGTCAAGCGCAAGCCCATCAACAACAAAAAAAAATCCCTTTTCAAAAATTTACCCAAAACCTGCAGAGCATTAATTACAAAAGCTACATTTCGGAAATTTATTCATACGCAGTTCAGCAATGATTTAAAAGCATCGGTGAGGCAGTGGGATAATGTGAATTAAACAGTGTCATGTGAGCGTCGGACCATGACGGGGTCTAATAGGGCTGTCGCTATTGTCTGCTGAGTGACGCGCGGCTCGAGATTAAACGCAGATAGAATACCGTTTAGGGTATATTGTGACACCAGATGTAGCATAACAGAATAACACGATTTGTGCGTAATAAACCATGGGCATGCCATTCTACGTCCGCTATAAATAAATAAAATAAAAAGCATTTAATTCAGGCAACCAAAGGCCTATACAGTAAATAGACAACAAAACACACTAATTCATACTACCGGATATGTCCGGACATTGCTGTAGCAACATGTCTAAACTGATTTTTTTTAATTGAAAAGTGTTTCTATAGTGTACACGAGTTTTTAGGTTACAAATTGTAAGTTTTGACATGATTATTATATTTGACATGGGTATTATTGACATGATTTTATTATTGACATGATTATTGACATTTGTGATATTATTATTGTAAGTTTTTATTGTTATATTGACATTTTTTAACTCAACAACACAATTTTAATGGAATAGAATAATTTGTTTATGAGTGCATGATTTTAATCAAATAATTAATTTAATTTTTTTTACTATGATTTAGAAATTAAAGGCAGAATAAGAGATTAATTTTATTTATGTTGTCAACCTTCTGTACCTTATTTACGCAAATAAACGATTTATTATTATTATTTCCTTTATTATACATTTTAACATATTTATTACATTTTTAAATATTCCTTAAAAAATATATTTAAAAAAACATTTAAAAATATAAAAAATAGTGTCCCACCGGTATCGGGAACAGGGTCCAAGCTACCGGCGGTCAGGGCTCCAGAGAAAGGAACCTCCTAACTATACGAGCCGTGTCCAAGAGTATTATTTATTTATTATATTCTTTATTGTACACCGCATGAACAAAAAAGATACAGGACAAACTTTATTCAAAATAAGTGTACATTGGGCGGCCTTATCGCACAGGGCGATCTCTTACAGACAACCTTTGGATGGACTGAAAGAGAGTAGAAAGATATAGGGCTGTCAGTGTACATCAGAATAATTCAAATATGAAATAACAACACAAATACATACATACATTACAAAAAATATACTAATAAATATTAAATATGTAATCAAGCCAGGAGAAGACAAAATCAAAGTGAAAGGTAATGCTCCTTCACCATTGTTTTAAACGTTGGGAGCGTTTGAGCACGTCTCACTACAATAGGTAACGCATTCCACAAACGAGCAGCTTGGACTGTAAACGATTTGTCAAAAAATAAAAAAATAAAGTACCTTTTTTAAAAATTCGTATTAATTCACGCATGTACGAAATTAATTTCTTTAAAAAAACGTCAGCTGAGCGAGTCCAATGACCTATAGGTAGTTAGTACGCAACGCCGACTATTACCTACAAGTAATTGGCTTCCTGCCAGCGGATTCGCCCGCTTGAAAGTAGGTTTCTCCATACAAACTTTGGACTCCGTTTCATCCCTTTAGGGGATGAATTTTGGAAAATCCTCTCTTAGTGCTTGCCTACGTCATAAGAGGGAACTTTGTGCATATCAGGTTCTTGGTCCCAGTGGTTTCTGCTGTACGTTCATACATTTTTCAGTCAGTCAGTATCTCCTATTATTTATATAGTTCTAGATATACTTTTTTATAATCAGTCCAGCAGCGAGAGATAATGTGAATTAAACAGTGTCATGCGAGCGTCCGACCGTGGCGGGGTCTAATAGGGTTGTCACGTTATCGTCTGGTTACTGAGTGACATGTGGGTACTTCGTCTCGGAATTTTATTGTGATAGATCTGTTTTTAACGAAATTGGCTTTGATACGCAGATACACAATCATACTTACGAAAATTGAAGACAAATCGAATGCAATAATTTAGAAAGCGGCCAAGTTTATTGATGATATCTGCATTTAGCACACATCACTAAGTCAATTTTCTGTTGGAAATATTATTGACTATATAACCATTGCCTTTATGTGTTTAGATTTTTCAATATTGATTTGATACTTTTGATCATAGTCCACGTTTATATTCAAGTATTATTTGGCATTTCCTTTTTGTGACATTCAGAAAGAAAACAACAATAATTTTAACAATATTAAATCAAATCCTAAATCGTGCGGTCATTCTGATATCACGATGCCGACGCGCCAACTTATTTCTTTTTTGGATAACCGAGTTTATTAAGTATCATGGCTTCTTATTTTATGGGTTGGCAATTCAATTTAAATGAATGGAGTACATTTATTACTCCGTAAGAAAAAACTAAAAAGAACAGAGTCCATTTTAGCTTCTAATAAAATACTCTAATAACATACGATCCCACACTACCTACCTAACTCTTAAAATAAGAACCCCTCCCCCGTATTTCACCCCCTTAGTTCCCCAAAACTGTCAACCCTGAACTCGCATCGCGTATAAAGGTCCACGTGATTTGTAGCCGCGTCGCGCTCTACATCAAAGTTCCCGAACACCTGGATTTGCGACTCCCGTGGGGGTGAAACTACAGTTTTGTTCCTTTTTGGGGGTGATCGATGGGGGCGTTTGGGATGTATGGGTGACAGGTCAGGTTTTTAGTTTGGACTAACCTTGGCCTGGAGTTTTGGTAATTTATGGCCTCGTTGAGTTTTGGCTTACGTAAGCTTACTAACTGATTTTGTTTCAGTTTGAGTGTAGTGTTTTGTTAGTCTTTTGCTAAGGTTCCGTACTCAAAGAGTAAAATGGGACCCTATTACTAAAACTTCGTCTGTCTGTCCGTCTGTATCTCTGTTTGTCTATACCTCTGTTGGTCTGTATCTCTGTTTGTCTGTATCTGTTTCGCTGTCTCTCTGTCTATCTGTCTGTTTATCTGTCCGCCTATCTTGATCCGTGATAGCAAGGCAATTTAAATTTGCACAGATGATATATTTCTGTTAACGCAATAAGAACAAATACTAAAAACAGAATAAAATTAGTATTTGAGGCATACAAATGTGATTTTTGCCATTTTTTTCTACGTACAGTACGGAACCCTTCGTGCGCAATTCCGACTTGCACTTGGCCGGTTTTAAATTGTTGTGTTTGTATTATAAATGGTTGGAATGTTGTAAGATTAAGGCATATTTAATTACGACAAGGAATTTCAATTTCAAAACAAAATTTTAATTACCAGATAGTAAACAGCAACTTAATTTAACTACAATAAACAAGGACCTCTTAAATTTAATTGTTTTCAAAGCTTGGTTAAGACCAATCTACAAAGACACAGATGTAGGGTAGCCAACCTTTTGATTTTTTACAAGATGCATTTTGGAGAGTGTGCGCGAGAATTGCATGACTTAATACTGCAATCTTCTTTCTACGATCGGACAACTCGTCGTACGGCGAGTATCCAGTATCCACCCTTACATTGTTGAAACTTCTACGGTCCGTAATAAGCGTTTCGCCTCGTCGTTTATACTGCGTACATCGAAGAACTAGAACAATTTTTCTGCTGCCGTCTTACCGTCCGATTATAATACAAGTGTCTTCAAAGAAATATCCTATTTATTTAAGCTTGATACAAAATGTAAACAAAGAATATGTACAGGTACCTTCGGCCAATTTTCTTCAACATGTTTGGATACATTAGCAGTTTTTTTTTCTGTTGAATGCATTGGCATTTTCTTTGCACGAGTCTTTCTTCGCCGAAGAAAAAATGCAAGCGTTGCGTGGTCCTAGTTCACTCATGTTTTTAAGCAACACTTTTTAATGCTTGTTTACTTTTTGTCTCATGTTTCCATGAATTGAGTATAGAGTGAATAGGCTCTTAATAAATTAGTGCGCTACACCACAAAATATAATAGATAGGTACAGAAGACAATCTACATACAAAGCGCGCTCGAGCAACGCACACATAGACGCTGCTCACGGACACGATATCTCGGCTCAATCGCCAGGTTGCACTCGTACAGTTCGGAGCGATGTGCTGACCCTAGCGCGACCGTAGAGCGTAGGTATAAAAAGTGAAGTACATCAAAGTCAAAAACATTTATTTCAAATAGATCATATGCAGGCATTTTTGAATAGTCAAATGTCGGTCAGTCCAAGAAAAGTGAAGCTAAATAGCACGTTCCAAAGCGTAGATCTCTATGGTGAAGAACGTGCAAGAAACTCCATGGACACTCTTTTTAAAACATATTATGAGTTACCTACATAGTTCTTGGTTACATATTTCTTGTTGCTTCTAATATGTTAGCACAATGTAGATACGAGTACGTAATAATAATATTTTTTTTTAAAAAAAAAGGTAATTAAAAATAGAAACCGAATTAAGCCACTGGCAGCTAAGAGATGACCCGTCTCAACCGATGGCACCCGTTCACGGGCATGACACGTGGCTTCACTCAGCTCAACCATTTTGAAGGGAACCAAATGACCCAATAACACGTGCCACCATCAGCAAGACATTTGGGTGAGCATAACAAACTCTCAACTGCCATAAGATTGATTTCTGTACCTATCTATTTTGTGGCTTCACCATCAACGATTGCTTCACTGCTTACCATCAGGAGGGATTGCTGTCAAGCACTGGTTTATAAGGACCTTCAAATTTAAACTAAAATTTCATTCTGTATTTCCTCCATCACCACCCCTGTCACCCCCAAACTTACTCACATTACCATTTCCAAACACTATTTAGTGCCATAGACTTTCTAAACAAACGTACGTACTAACACTAATTACGTTGGCACTTCTCACCGGGTTAAGTGCCAAGATAAAGACTAAGGCGTGAGAGTATAGAGGTGCACCCATTTGTGGGCGCAAGTAGTGCTGTGGGTCGATGCACATCTATGGACGTGATTGGGGTGGGGGTAATGGGTGAATTATAATAATGGGTTGTACTTATAGGTAGCTACTCGTAGTACAGACAACCAGATCATTATAAATATGAATAATATACACAACAGAGCTATACACTTAGGTACTGCCCAACTGAACAAAAAACGAAATAACATTTATTTTTTCGAAATTCGTTTTTTATATATACATATATAGATTCCAAAAACGCTCCGCAATATAAGGGTTACTTATTAAAAACCGGTACCTTTGCGAAATATTGAAAAAAAAAACATCCGTATTTAGTTATATTTATAAATGCGAAATTAACTATGTTTGTTTATTATGTTATTCACGCTTAAACTGCTTATCCGATCTTAATGGAATTTAACCTGGAATGTATTTTAGGACATGGAAAACTATTTGAGAAAGTTTTTATCAACACACCAAGCGAGTGATGCCGCGGGTAGAAGCAGGTTGCTTTTATCCGCGGCAATCAAGAATTTAATAATAATCATCAACTTCAGGTAAGGGGATTATTACACTGCCACGCACCACGCAGCGTAGCGCGTTAATGCGTGTTTTAACGTTGCTTGTAAGTATCTCCATTTGTATAGAAAACTCGTCTTCGTTGTTAGATACATGCAGCAACGCAGGAAACGAATTAGAAGTGACGTCTACGACGCGATGGCGCGGCGAGCCAATCACTGACACTCCCCGCCCCCGCGTCTCACTTCGCACCACTAAAGAGACCGAATATTTGACTTCTTTGCAACCGCTCAAAATCCGTGATGGCAACTGTACATTAAGTTATTACATAACATTAAACCTTGTAATATTGTGATATCGACACTAAGAGTTTTTAAACCTTTATTTTTGTTAAGTAATTTTTTTCAACCAATATACGAAAGGCTTTAGTTTTCTATCGTATTAACTCTACTCGTATAACGTGTTCCATGCAAGTAAATAATTTGATAAGATTTCATCAGAATTCTTTCACGGTAGAGCTTTAGCATTTGAAATGGAAAATGTTGAATTGATTTTCAAAAAATCCATTTCATGTTCTGTGAAACAAAATCTAGGTAAAATCTTTATAAAGATTTAAATTTTATATTATGTTTTCAAAAAGGGAAGTGCTGTGTTCTAAAACAATTCTTGAACTTTAGAAACTTTAAAAATGTCTGCACTAGAGTGTTTCGCAGTTATGTTTTAAAACACAATTTTCCTCTTAATAAAAGTTTTTGAAAAACTTATTCTTTGTCGAAGAGAACTTTAAAAGGCAAAAAAATAAACTTTTCAGAACTAATACTTCAGTGCTTTATTTAAATTAATATTAAAATATACTAAGAAAATGTTTTTGATCTGAAACCTCCGTCTTTTTTGCTAACAAGACCTCCTCTTCTAGATTCTTCATTCAGGTTGATAAATCATGATTTAAATTATGTAGCCTGTCTAAATGAATTTAACTAATTAACATATCATCATCATTTCAGCAGAAAAATCGTCCACTGTTGGATATCAACCTCCCCCAAGAGTCCTTTAATTTTTTCTTTTCTTGGTCGTGAAAATCATCCAGTGACAACCCCTGCTCTTGGGCGGAGCGGGAGATAGTGTCAGACTCTTACTGACTAAAAAATCCACCCCCTTCCTTCAAGTCTTTATACCGGGGCTCGAGTTCCCTTTCGGATAACCCTGGCCCCAGTAAGCTTCGACCCGGCTAGGCCCCTGCTGTTGCTGACAACTCCTTGAGGCGCGCGGGAACAGTGGGCGCCGTCGACGACTTGGGCTTGGTCCGAACAGTTACCGGACAGCCGGACAGCGAGCTACCCATTGCTCACTGTCCGCAAGCCTGCGCCTACGGTGGCTGGAAATCGGGATCGGAATCCCGGCGGCGGCGAGAGCGCCGTTGCCTCTTTTGCGAGCACTACTTTTTCCCTTCTCCTTCATACACCGCGTTATACTTCCAGCCGCTAAGGTGGTTTCTTTTCTGTAACTGCAGTGCGTCTCTGGAACTCTCTGCCACACTCCCTTTGCGACAGCCCTCCTCTGGATATCTTCAAAAGGAAACTTAAAGAGCACTTTCTTTCATTATTGACATAATATTATTTATTTAATGCTTTATGCACACAAAAGTATGTATATTTAAATAATATAGCTCCTGGTGAAGGTTGCGAGAAACCGATGGAAGCGAGACGCACAGGAACGTTCGCTGTGGCGACGCTTGGGGGAGGCCTATGTCCAACAGTGGACGATGAGTTTTATATTGCGCACTGGATCCTACCCTCAAATATGATCTCTCTCTGTAACTCAAAGGTTTGCTGGGAGAAAACTCATTGTTGAGTTAAGCTCGCCTTTGTACATAAACTGTCTGTATCACCGTGTACTATGGTATGTTTTTGTGTAAAATAAAGAATATAAGAATTTAAGGCCCAAGCGCCCGAAAAGTGCCATAAAACAGTGACTTTCTGAAGCCTACTCCTCGGTAACGGCCAGGTTAATAAGTTTGACAAAAATATATGTTTATTATAGATTCATAAACAATATTATCAACATTTAATTTTTTCGTGCTATTAATACTTTTGTCTAAAAAAAAATATTTAGCAATTTCGCAACTTTTCGTAACTTTTCCCTACTCCTTCGTAACGGTTTGGATCTTTAGAAACATTTTTACACATAAAAATGGGTGGTTAAATATTCTTCAAAATGAACATTGCATATGTAAATCAATCAATATTTTGCAAAGAAAATGGATTTAAAGGTCAGCCGCGCGCTTTCCGGGCGCGGTTGGCCGCAAATAAATGCACAGATTTGCGTACTGCCGCCTGGGCGGGTGCGAGAGGGGCGTCCACATAATTTTGCCCAGATGGTTCAAGGGACTATAAGCCTTAAGAACGACCAATTAATAGGTCAACTAATCTAGGTCACCCTACTACTAACCTAAATAATGTAAAAAAAAAATATCCAAAACACAAAGCTTTTACATAAACCCATAAAAATACAAGCGAAACAATAAACCTATACAAATAGGTACAGTGAGCGACAAATGTGATTGTCCACAAAAAAAGAATTGATGACAAGAGTACAATGAATAAAATTCGTCGATAACACTTGCGTGTGCGACCGTACGTGAATGTCAAATGTTATGCGATTGGATTAAATAAATACTGCTTTGAATTTTGTTGCTCTCGTGTTTTATTTTTTCGGGTTTTTTCGTTTCCGTGAGCTGAATGTCACGCGTGAATGGTTTGCCTCTACATAAGCATACAAAACTCGACGCCCACGTCATCACTTAAAATCTGATGACAATAATATCATAGTCATTTTTTTATATTATCCTTTATCCCACTCCTGGGAAAAGCTTACCTCCACTCCTTTCATCTTTCGTGCGTTTCCTCCTACTTATTCTGGTGACATCGGTCTTCTTTCCACCTTTTTTTTTCCTCTCAGGTTAAGAAAAAAATGCTAATAATATCGACTGGCAGACAATGCCTAAAGCATTATAAGTCCGCCTTTAGTTTTATGTGCATAAAGCTTAAATAAATAAATAATATTTTATTCCATTTATTTCTGGCCTGTACTGTCCCATGGCTGGGCAAAGGCGTCTCTCCATTTCTTTTATTATTCCCGACTCTGAGTTACTTTTTATAAATTCCTAAGGAATAAACAACAAACAATCAATAACAGATGGAGGAATATCATAAGGGTTAGAGTGATGAAGCAGGGAGGTCACGACTCTCAGCATTGAGGAATACGACGCAAGAAGGAGGGGAAGGAATAAATCTAAGTCGTTCCATCATCTCTTTATTATTTATTACGGAGTCGCAGCAGGCGAAGCCATTAATGAACACATCATCATTATTTCAGCCGAAAAATGTCCACTGTTGGACATAGGCCTTCCCTTAGTGTCGCCACAACGACCGGTCCTGTGCGTCACGCATCCACCAAATTCCCGAAACCCTCACCAGGTCATCGGTGCACCTGGAGGAAGGCCTTCTAACGCTGCGAATAATAAACGAGTGTATTTATTACATGCAAGGCGACATCGCGGCAGACCAAGGCGAAGGTGGAGAGGTGAGCTGGATAACTAACGGAGGGACTGGCCCGTAATGGCTGAAGACAGACGTGTGTGGAAAAGAGAGAAGGAGGCCTTCGTCCAGCAGTGGGATATAAAAATTAAATAAAATAAAAATCTTTTAATTCAGACAAAACAGTCCATAAGTTGTTAGTAACAAGAATTTAACTTACAACTAATGTTAGTAAAAAATCCAGCAAATAAATTAGACACACCATCTACCCCTGCCCAGTAGGCTCACCGTTCTCGCAACACATGGAGTTCAGTGAACCTACTGAGCAGAACAGTGTTGGTTCTCTCACCAATCATCCTCAGGACGCTATTCTGGCTCCCCCGAACTCGCCGTACACCGACGCAACTTTTTTGCGCATAATTGCATGAAAATCATCTACGCTGGCGTCAGCAAACCTGCCGGATGCACTGCAATATCGCTGAACACATTATTATATAAATGGGCTCACTAACATTTATTACACGGTTACATAAAAGACCCTCCATTTCCACGCAAAATCCTCAGCATTAAAAGCTTGAAGATAGATCCATCCTCCCGGCGAAATTACATATAACATGTTTATGTTAATACGAAAATTCTCACTACTAGAGAAAACTAGTTAAAACCAGTTGGAACCAGTTATAACAATGTTAGGGTTGGCACTGTTATGTTGAATAATATTAGATTTTAATTTAATGAGAGTAAGTAGTTGGAAACTGAAGTTTTTTTACAAAAAATAAGTAGGTCTGCGTTTCTCTCAAATGAGGTTCTGAAAAAAAAGTATATACTCACCTCTAGAAACAATATAAGTTTCTCCATAAAATATTGTAATAACTGGAGTTTATTGTAGTGTGTTAATTTAATATTAACTAGCACTGTTCCCGGTTTCCATTATGGTTTCTATTATAAGAGTTGTACTTAATAGTTTCAGATTAGTAGAGCAGTGGTAGCTCAGTGGTGATTGCCCCAACTTACAGGTTGTAGGTAGCGCGTTCAAACCCAGCCAGGCGCATTACTTTGTGTAATTTATTACATCACCTCTGCTCTTAAAACGGCGAAGGAAAACATCGTGAAGAAACTGGCATGTCCTATAAATAAAAATCCGCACTGGGCCCACGTAATAGATTACAATTGCCAAAACGGATCTTGAGCGCTCGGCATCAGAATGGGGATCGCTTTGCGCATTCCATACATTGGCGAGCCAATCGTCTTCGTTGTTAGATACATGCAGCAACGCAGGGAACGAATTAGGAGTGACGTCTATGACGCGATGGCGCGGCGAGCCAATCACTGACACTCCGCGCCCCCGCTTCTCACTTCGCACTACTAAAGAGACCGAATATTTGACTTCTGCGCAACCGCTCAATATCCGTGATGGCAACTGTACGGCCCATTTCCTCTCCTAGAGAAGAGGCCTGAGTCCCAGCAGTAGAAACATTACAAGGCAGATGAATGTTTATTTATTTATTTATTTATAACTTTATTGCACACCTTAGCTAAATACAGGATAAACATTTACAAAAGATTATGTGTACAATAGGCGGTCTTATTGCGCAAGGCAATTTCTACCAGACAACCTTTGGATGGACTGAACGAAAGGAAAAAGATTTGGGGCTGTCAGTGTACAACATAAATATTATAGTATAATAATATAGTACAATAGAAAATATATATACATATAATACATAAATAAACTACCAAATAATAAACTAACACATATTAAAAAATACAATAGAGAAAGGGGAAGAACAATTAAAGTGATAGATAGTGCTCCTTCACCATTTTTTTGAAGTTCGGTAGCGTTTGGGCACGCCTCACTTCTATTGGTAATGCATTCCACAAACGAGCTGCTTGTATCGTGAAAGATTTATCGTAGAACGTAGTAATGTTTATTATTATTAGAATTATACTAAGATTAGGTACCATTTTCATCATAGATAAAGATTAAATGAATGTGAATTAATAATTTTGAATCCCAATTTGTTCCAAACATCATTCAAAACTATACAATTTTCTACACTATTTAATTATGATAATGGATGAACAGACTGACATTAGCTATTCTTTGTCTAGGTCCACCGTTAATTTTGACAAAACTCGTTATTAAAACTCATTATTGTCATGCAATGAACCAGAAATCATGCAAGCGATTACACAATCACTGAGCAACTACTAAAATTAAATCGTAATAGTTTTGACAACCCTGTAGCGTCGGCAAATTCAGTTTTATCGATTGAAACTTTTAGTTAAATATTAACGCACACGTTAACACCTCCAAGACACACATGCGTCATCAAGCAGAGGGGAGCGGGCGGCGTGGTAGCAGCAGCGGCTCGACGACGGCTCGCGCGCCCTCAACAGGACACTCCTTTTAACACCGCGACCACGATCGCATCGATTTCGATAATTAAATTTTGACCTGTAAAATACCTAATATTATAACCTAGAAATACAGTCCGCTTTTTATTCCACCTGGGCCTATCTATGGTCCTTCGAGGTTTCGGTCAAGTTTAATTAAATATCTCGCCGCGATCGCACGCCACGCCACCACAAAGCGCGTCAGAAATCAGCTGGAGGTCAAACAGAGGACATCGCATCAGTGAACTCAACCTACCAGCATCTGGAAGCAGCCACTCAAGCAGCGTCGGCCACATCAGTCGCAAAGGACGAACAAAGGGTTTGGTAGCAGCGGTTTCGTGAGTTCGACCAATTCATTCTTTTAAAATCATTAAAAGTCATCACATATTCAGTCAACTTGCTTAATTGCCATCCATTCCCATTTTCAAGCATAAATTCATCCATAATTAGTCATTTCTATAATCAATTATTCATTTAAGCAATTATTGCATCAGATTTTTTTTCCAGACATCACCTACCTACATATTTCTTTTCTCAATTTTCTTGTAACTTTTTTTATCATTTCGATTCTTTCCTATCACCAACCATTTCTTTTTCATTATTATATCACTTTCTAATACCGTTTTTTTTCTCTTGTACAGCTTACATCGCCTTGTTCTCAGCGTACCTACCGAGTTCATTCATTAACACACCGAGGGTAATTTGGTAAAGTTACGTGATCGCCGCGCTGTGCTTGCCACATTCCCAATCCAATTTAAGTAACGTTTCAATTAAGTTCATTACTTTAATTAAATTTCAATTATGACTGATCCCAAATCAGCTCAAACTACAAATAAGCCCGACGAATATGACATTCCTCAGCTCAATACATACAAAAAGAGGAGATCCAGTCATAAAGGAAAGGTCACGGTATTTAAAAATTATCTTGAGTCATTATTAAAATCAAAAAAATCATTGTCTGATTTAGATATTATACAACTTAGCAATCGATTAGAATCCTACAAGTCCCTTGCAAACGATTTCGAGAAAAATCAAACCCTCATCGACGACATTGTTGGGGTTTCAGATGAACAGCTGAGGGAGCGGGAGCAATTTGAAATGGAATACCAATATCAACTTGCACTCGGCATCCATCTGCTGCGTGAAAATGAAACTACCTGCGTCGCCGGGTCTGTACCAACTCCAACTGCAGGTGACACAGCAACAAAAGCATTCATAAAATTACCCACCATTGACCTTCCACACTTCTCAGGGGAATATCAGAATTGGCTCGAATACAGAGACACTTTTGAATCACTCATACACAACAACAAATCAATAGATAACATTCAAAAGTTTCACTATTTGCGTGCATCTCTGCAAGGTGAAGCTTCCGATATTATTAAATCGTTAGAAATGTCATCACACAATTACCGGGTAGCTTGGGAACTTATAACGGAAAGATATAATAACACACATCAGCTGATTTACAATCATCTTCACGCATTATTCAGCATACAAAACATTGAAAAAGAATCCGCAACATCGCTCAGACAATTACTAGACACAGTAAATAAAAATCTCAGAGCTCTTAATAATTTAGGCGAACCCACAGTAGACACAATTTTAATTTATCTGATTACCTCCAAATTAGATTTCACAACACGCAGATATTGGAAAGAATCAAGCAAAAACAACACAGTAGAAAAGCCCACACTTCAAGATTTAAAATCATATCTCAATGATCGTTTCATGCTTTTACAAAATCTTGAATACACTAAAAACATACATAAAAACATACAACAAACAGATTCAAAATCACATACATCAAAATCAGACAATAAAGATAAACAATCTCGCATTCCTTGTCCCTTATGTAAAGGTCAACATTTTCTATTCGCTTGTCCACAATTCAAACAAATGACTGTGGAAAAGAGGATAGAAAGGGTTTCCAAGTTTTCCAACTTCTGTGCTAACTGCCTGCATAACGGTCACGAAACAAAGTCTTGCCGTGGCGGAGCATGTAAATATTGTCAACAGAAACATAACACAATGCTACACATACATAAGGAACCAACCAGGGACACTGCGCACACCACACTCGCTAGTAACAGTAGCTCACAACACACATCAGTTCTACTTTCCACTGCCTTAGTACATGTCCTCGCCAGTGATGGAACACCACACTTGGCGAGGGTTTTGCTGGACAGTGGAAGTACCTCATGTTATATCACTAACAGTCTGAGTAAAAAGCTCAATCTCACATTCGAACCCATTCGCGGCACAGTTTCGGGCATAAATCAGCAACATACACAAATTTTTCATCGCACAAATGTTTTGATAAAATCATTACATGGTTCATTCACAGCCAATTTGTCATGTTTGGTACTTGATACAATAGCACACTCATTACCTCACATGCGCATCAATACACAAGGTTTAAATATACCTAAACATTTAAAACTAGCCGACCCTCAGTTCTATGAACCCGCACCCATTGACATATTGCTAGGCGCGGACATATTCTGGCAAATAGTTAGCAGCGGTCACATTCGGTTAGGTAAACAACAGCCTACACTACAAGAAACTGAATTAGGCTGGCTAGTTTCCGGGTGTACAACAAACACCGACAAACACACAAACAGTTGTTTTTTCAATAACAACAACTCAGATCAGTTATCACGCTTTTGGGAGCTGGATAGTTTATCTAATTCACAAATAAACGATCCCTCCGAATCAGATGCATGCGAGATAAATTTTACACAAACAACTACGAGACAAAGTGATGGCAGATTCGTTGTCACTATTCCATTTAAAAAATCACCCGATTGCTTGGGTGACTCATATTATCAAGCCAAAAAACGGTTTTATTCAATAGAAAACCGCATGAATTCAAATCCCACATACAAACAACAGTACTCGAACTTCATAACAGAGTACATACAACTAGGTCACATGACTTTAAACAAACATTCACATAAAAATACATACATTCATTCAGAACATAATACATCAATCATACAGTCAAGTGCAAACAGCACTAACACAAACATACAGCACTCACCAGTATACTATCTTCCACATCACGGTATTATACGCGAGTCAAGCACAACCACAAAATTCAGAGCAGTATTCGATGGTTCCGCAAAGACATCCTCAAAACTATCACTCAACGACATTCAGTTAGTAGGCCCTGTCGTCCAAGACGATCTTATTTCTATACTCATACGATTTCGTCAACATAAGTATATAATATCAGCGGACATTGAAAAAATGTTTCGCCAAATAACAGTGGCGGAACATCAGCGCCTACTGCAACAAATCATATGGCGATACAATCCTACGGAACCTCTGCAAACATACACGCTCAACACTGTCACATACGGCACGGCATCGGCGCCGTTTTTAGCAACACGCTGCATAAAACAAATAGGCCTAGATTGTCAAAACACACAAAATCATTCGGACAGCTATGATCACAAACTGGTCTCCGAGATCATCTTGCATGATTTTTATTGTGATGACCTTTTGACCGGGACAGATGATGAGTCGGTACTATTGGAAATTGCCAAAGGAGTTTTTTCCGAATTGCAAAAATATCAATTCCCACTTAGAAAATGGCAGTCTAACTGTCCCGCTGTTCTAAATAAACTAGGTTTGAATGATTCAGACAACACAACATTTAATCTTAGTTCAAACGATCCATCAAAAACACTAGGCATTTATTGGAACATCAACAAAGATACAATTTCATACACAGTACATTCAGAATTTGTATCACAAAAACAAATCACAAAACGCACAATTTTATCCACTATAGGTCATATTTTCGACCCACTGGGACTCATTAGCCCTTGCGTACTCGAAGCTAAACTAATTATGCAACAGATGTGGATAAATAACATCAGCTGGGACGGTGAAATACCGGTTTCAATACAACAACAATGGGCAAAGTTCGTGGAATCATTATCTTTTATAAATCATTTATCTATTCCTCGGCGAGCATTCCATGACTCATTGCGCGATAACAATGAACTTCATATTTTTTGCGATGCCTCACAACAGGCGTATGGTGCGTGCGCATACATACGTACATATACACCAGGTGGCAATATCAATGTTCAACTGTTAGTTGCCAAAGGACGGGTGGCTCCTTTAAAAACACTTACCATACCGCGACTTGAATTATGTGCCGCGTTTACCGGTGTTAATTTAAGTAATAAAGTTTTAAACTCACTTCGCAATAAAAACAACTGTAGGTGTTATTATTGGAGTGACTCAATAATTGTTTTATCTTGGATAAATTCACCGACACACAAATTACAAACATTCGTCAAACACAAAGTCACGGACATTCTCAAACATACTGAACCACAGTCATGGTACTATGTACCAACCAAACAAAATCCAGCTGACATAATCACGAAGTGTACCAATGCACAACAGTTACTTCATACACCTTTATGGTTCTCAGGACCTGACTTCTTAAGGAATGATGATAATCACAGCTGGCCTGAACAACCAGGGCATCTCAGCGTATCTGACCTTCCAGAAGTCCGCTCCCAAACACATCTCACGCACAAACATACAATTGATAATAATTCATTTATTTACAAATATTCTAATTTTAACAAACTTACACGAATCGTAGCTTACATACTTCGGTTCATTCATCACTGCAAACATAAACAATCAAATAACATCAATACAAAGAAATGCCAACAGGTGTGCATAGGTGACGTCATGCCTTTATCTACTAACGAACTTAATTCAGCTAGATACCAATTAGCGAAGATAGTACAATTAGATTTCTTTTCTGAGGAATATCAACTATTATTACATAACAAGCAGTTACCTGCTTCACATAGATTAAATTCACTTAATCCTTTTATAGGGGATAATCACCTCATTCGTGTGGGCGGAAGGTTAGCACAATCGCCATACAATTATGATAGAAAGTTTCCTATCCTACTGCATCCAGCTCATCACATTACTCAAATCATATTCTCAACATATCACATCACACTTCTACACGCTGGCCCACAACTGTTGTTGTCTCACATACGTCAAGCTTTCTGGCCAATTTCTGGTCGAAACCTGGCTAGAAAAACTACACAATCATGTGTTACATGCAAACGGTTTAAAGGTAAAACTGTAACACCTATCATGGGACAGTTACCTGAACAGAGATTGCACGCAAACTTTGTATTCAGTGACGTAGGTGTTGACTACGCAGGGCCAATTATGATCAACAACCGTAAGGGACGTGGAAGTGTACTTATTAAATCTTACATTTGTATTTTCATCTGTTTTGTAGTTAAAGCTGTGCATTTGGAGTTGGTTACAGATCTGACGACTGAGTCTTACATAGCAGCAATTAACAGGTTCATTTCTCGCAGAGGTAAACCAAATAATATTTATTCAGACAACGGGAAGAATCTGGTGGGTGCTGCGCGTGTGGTCACCAACTTTATCAGGAATCACAGTGAGTCAATTTACAGTTGCGCTGCAGAACAAGGTGTAAATTTCCACTTCATTCCTCCATATTCACCCCACTTCGGGGGCCTATGGGAAAGCACTGTTAAATCAGTGAAACATCATCTCAAAAGAGTACTTGGGATGGCAAACCTCACATATGAGGAAATGTACACATTGCTAGTCCAAATAGAAGGCATTCTTAATTCAAGGCCTCTCACACCTCTTTCATCCGATCCATCTGATCTCTCAGCTCTCACTCCCTTTCATTTTCTCATTGGTCGTACTCTAACTGTTCTACCTCATCCACAGATGTCCGACTGCGACTCGGCACGGCTGCCGCGTCATCAACGAGTCGAACTTCTACGACAACATTTTTGGAGACGCTTTAATAAGGAATATATTTCCCAGTTGCACCAAAGGACGCGCTGGCAGCGCTCACAAGGCGCGCTCACAGAGGGCTCATTGGTCATCGTGAAGGACGAGGCGCTACCGGTGGCTCAGTGGCCGTTGGGACGTATCGTGAAGCTGTATCCGGGACATGACGGAGAAGCTCGAGTAGCGGACATCAAAATAAAGACCGGGACAATCAGACGGGCTTTTCATAAAATATGCCCATTGCTGGATGGACCATCGGACTGATCATGAAGCATACTGTATACATCATCATCATCATCAGCTGGGCTGGCCTTTCCATGGTGGCCCGGGAATATGTTAACGCACACGTTAACACCTCCAAGACACACATGCGTCATCAAGCAGAGGGGAGCGGGCGGCGTGGTAGCAGCAGCGGCTCGACGACGGCTCGCGCGCCCTCAACAGGACACTCCTTTTAACACCGCGACCACGATCGCATCGATTTCGATAATTAAATTTTGACCTGTAAAATACCTAATATTATAACCTAGAAATACAGTCCGCTTTTTATTCCACCTGGGCCTATCTAATCACGGCGTGAAATTATGTAATACTAGCTTTTGTCAGTGGCATTGTTTGTTTGAATGTCGAAGTAGAAGGCTAATGATTATAGCTTCCTGGGCCCCAAGTCTGCTATTTTTATAAATTCGTCATTCCAACACGATCACATTGTCATTTTGCTAAGTTTGTAATCTGCTAATTCATAATGATCGATCAATGGTCTTGTATAGAATTGTGGTAGAATGATAATTTCGAGCATATTAAAACCAATAACTGCACAATAACGTTCTAATGGTAAAACACTGATCAAATAAACTGTCAAAGTTTTAGCAGATTACCGCAACCGTCAAATATTCATTTGTCAATATGTACGAGATTACCATTCTATGCCACTTCTTTTAATGGAGTGTCAGTGGTTGACCATTGGAAAGTCATAATGACGCCATTATATTAGTAGATTACCAAACTAGTCAAAATCGACAATTACGACATCAATGATAGACCATTCTGACACTATTGTAATAGCAGACTTGAGGCCCTTTTTTTTTTTTTTTTTTTTTTTTTGTTTTCGGGGGGAAACCTTCAAAAGGCGCCCGGACTTTGGGGATAAGTCCGAGGAGTGTGGGATTTTTACCTCACTAAAACCACCCCGGTGATCACCATCAGCACATAGAAGAGGCGCCGTTACCTCTTAAAAGACCATTCCGGAACCCCCTCTGTGCAACGCCTTTTAAGGCACATCCCTGAGGAGACTATACTACGGTCTCCCCTGAGCCTTTTTGTGCACGGCAGCACGTGATCACTGTGCCACCGTCTTCCTTGGAATCACTCGATGGGCGGGCAGAGTCCCCACTCTGCACGTCCGTGTTTCCAAAGTCCCGTCTGCATTAGATGATGCAAGCGGGATTTCGGCGTGTTAGGCAGCGAGGCGGTTGCCTCTCTGACGCCTTCTTCTCCGAGCGGGATCAGCCCTCTCACGGTCCCGCTCAGCCGCCTCCTTCTGGATCATTACGGTCTCACAGAATGAGGCAACTTCCTTCCAGTTATCTGGCTCGGCTAGCATAGCCTTCACTACCGCTGGTAGAGACAGATCCTGCCCGATTCTGGCGACCAGGACTCGTCGCTCAGTGACCCACGCTGGACAGTCTTCCAGGGTGTGCTGTGCAGAATCCATGGCGTTTCCACAATGGTGGCAATTTGCCGTGGCTTCTCGCCCAATCCTATTCAGGTACTCACCGAAGCAACCGTGCCCGGTCAGCACCTGAGTCAGTCTGTAGGAAATGCGCTCCTTTCTTTTCAGCCAGGCTTCGAAGTGCGGCAGGATGGCTTCGACAACGCGCTTGCGAGAGAATTGCGGCTGCTGCAGCCGCTCGCACCACCTCTCGAGCGCGTGTCGCCGTTCCTGCCGTCTCAGCCTTACTACAACGATCCCTGGCACGCTATTTCCATTTTGGCGTATGTCGCGAATCCGGTTGTAGACCCTCGCGTCCATATCTGCCAGGATATCCAGTGGTGGAAAGCGTGCCAGGAGAGTTGCCGCCTCGAAGGATACCGTTCGGTATCCACGTGCGATCCGAATGGCCATTCTTCGCTGCAGACTATTAATTTTTGTCCTGCAGCGACGGACACCTGACAGTCTGTTTGACCACACAGGTGCCCCATAAAGGACCATTGATCGCACGACACCCGCGTCGAGGCGGCGAACTTCTTCCCGAGGGCCCCCGAGGTTGGGCAGCAACCTATGCAAGGCGCCCACTGCCCTTCCAACGCGGGGGACTAGTCGCTCGAAGTGCTCTTCGAAGCCCCACCTACCGTCCAGAGTGAGGCCAAGATACTTTATGTGTTGACCCACCTGGACTTGCGCATCTCCAACTGTCACTGATAAGCTGGGTGGCTCTCTGGTCCTTGGCAATTTGTGGAACCAGAGCGCCTCAGTTTTATGAGGCGCTATCTCTAAGCCCAGCTCGCGGATCGCAGCCACGACTCTTGCCACACCAAGCTCAGAAAGCTGGATGGTCTCGTCGAATGTATCCCCACCGGCCAACACCAGGGTATCGTCTGCATAACAAATGATATTTACGCCTATGGGGAGATCGACACGCAGGACCACATCGTATGCAAGGTCCCACAAGAGAGGGCCTAAAACCGACCCCTGTGGAACCCCACACGTTATCTCCCTCCGGTGAACGCTACCGTCCCGGCTCACATAACAAATGTGTCGGTCACGTAGGTAATCCCAAATGATACGCTGTAGGTAAGGTGGCACTCTGTGATAGACTAGTGCCGTCCTAATCGCATTCCAGGGCAAGGAGTTAAAGGCGTTGACGATATCTAAACTTACCGCCAACGCCACTCCACCCTGGGATACTACCTGCTCCGACAGTGAGCGTACGCGTAGGATTGCATCGACAGTAGAGCGCTGCCGTCGGAAACCATACTGGCTATCTGAAAGGTCAGGACCAACACGCGACAGGTGATCAACGAGCCTCTCGGCAATTATTCTTTCGAATAGTTTGGAGACTTCGTCGAGCAAGCAAATGGGGCGGTACGCAGAGGGAGACTCTGAATCCCTGCCTTCTTTCCTCAACAAGACTAATCCAGCCTCCTTCCAGTAGGTAGGGAACATGCCCACACAGAGACAGCTGTTAAACAGCTGTCTTAGGCGATCCCCTAGAGCATCCATAGCCAGAACCCACGCGCGGCCAGGAATACCATCCGGGCCTGGTGCGGTGTTACGAGCTCCCATGCGTCTTACAGCTCGGTCCAGTTCGCCTTCAGTGACCCCCAATTCGTCGGACCAGTTTGAGGGTGGCAGGAGTGACGAAGGACTGTCTCTTACTACTGGAAAAAGTGTTGTTAAAACTCTCTCCAGTAGCCTCGGATCCATGGTTTCAGTAATAGGGGGAACCCAGGGACGTAATTTGGCCATGACCAATTTGTATGGTCTACCCCATGGGTCCCTGTTCAGTCCTTCGATAAGCTCCCTCCAAGACCTTGACTTGGCATCCGCGATTGCATGTTGGAGCGCCATTGTCGCTTCCCGGTACGCTCTATAGGCTGTGGCTATTTGTTCATCCAAGGCCCTTGGTTCTCTTCTACGTCGAATGCGCTGAAACTGGCGTCGTAATCTCAGACAACAGAACCGCAACTGCGCGATATCTTCCGACCACCAGTATGCCGCACCAGGACGCTGGGCGCATCTGACTCGGGGCATGGAAGCGTCACAAATCGACGTCATCCTGTCCCGAAACCAAGCCGCCTCTTCCTCTGGATCGGGTGAGATTCCTGGGGAATTAATGTCTTCTGGCCACGCCGCGACGTTAGCTGCTGCAACGAGCATATCTCGATTGAGCCGCTTAAGGGCCCAACGTCGAACCGGTTGGTTAGAACCTAGACGGCTCGGGCTGTCGATGGTGGGTAATGTTACATCAAAAACGATGTGGCGATGGTCGGACAGTGTGACTATATCCTCCGCCACTCTCCAACCCGACACCATCCGACCAGCAGAAGGAGTCCCCCACGACAGATCCACAATCGACTCCCCCTGCCACCTAACGCATGTGGACACTGACCCCCTATTTAAAAGTCGGAGATCAAGCGTCGCCGCCCAGTCTTGTGTCGCGCGTCCCCTCGGCGTATCCCGGGTGTTCCCCCAAGCTTGGGAGTGAGCGTTGAAATCACCCAGGACGAGCACCGGACGAGGTGAGCATTTGTATCGAATGCAATTCGCAACCCTGTCCAGATATCCCTCAAATTCGGTGAGGGAAATATTGGGAGACACGTAGCAGCCCACAACAGCAAGAGATCCCCATTCCACAGCAACGAAACCTTGTCCCCTATCTAGTAGAGAGCAGTGAAGCCGACCACTTCCACCAGCCCAATAAATGGCAACAGAGTCCACGGTGTCTCGGAACCAGCGAGGATGATCTCGAATGCCGTAGGGTTCTGCTACTACCGCCAAGGCAACCGAACACTCCGCAACTGTCTGCAAAAATAGGTCCTGCGCATTGCGGCAGTGGTTCAGGTTGCATTGGAGAACTTTCAGGGCTGGGAAAGCGAGGTGTCCATGTCCTCCGCAGGGCCCGCACTCATTGGTGCCGGCGCCGATCCTTGTGATGTAGTAGGGGCATGTACGGTCCGCTTCTTGCGCGGAGCGCATTTCTTTCCTCCCAACCGATGATCCGCTGGAAGACCTTGATCCGCACATAGCGGACACCGCATGATCGGCGCCGTACATTCCCTAGCTTTATGAGCTCCCCCACAAGCGTAGCACTGCATGCTCCGGTCAACAGCACTAGTGCACTTGCTGCGGACGTGCCCAGGCTCGAGGCAACGGAAGCACATCATCCGACGTGCACCCAAAACCTGAACCCTTACTGACGTCCATCCTAAGTGCATGCACTTGTCAGAAGCCAGCTTCTTTATCGTCGCCAGTGGAGCACGGACCCAGACGTGCCCAAGCGAAGCAGGTGGACGACGAATTTCACCTACTTTCACGTCCTCGTTCGAACAGCCGCCTACCTTGGCAATAGCAGCTGCTACTTCGTCAGATGTGACGGCATCATCGAGGTCTAGGATCCTCGCCTCAGCTCTTTTAGTTGGGCGTGAAATCTTCACGTCGGAGTCGTTAAAAACTTCCCGCATACGGCTGGCTAGAATATCAGCCTTATGAGAAGACTCAGCGCCAGCGACGGTAAGAATTATTCCGCCATCAGCAGCCCTTCTTTGACCGACGGTGTCGATTCCAAGATCGGCTAGCCGGATTCGCTGCCTCAACGCAAACATGACCTCGCCGAGTTTGGCAGATGATCCCTCTCTTACCGAAACAGTAATAGCGGCCGTGGTAGGAACCCTAGGCAGTTTCACTGTCTGGTTTTTATTCTGGGCACCCGCCTGTGTGTTGGGTTGGGGAGTCTTCGCATTTTTTGCTTTTCTACCCACCACAGTGGACCAGGTCTCTTTTCCAGTCCTCGTTGCATCCAGTAAAGCCTGTGAAGTCTGAGTTGGTACTGCAGATACAGCAGGCAAATCCACCACTGGGGCCACGACCTTGCGTTTACTCTTCCCTTTCCCCTTCTTCTTTGTGGAGTTAGGGACAAGGCAAGGTTCAGCAATTGTCTGCGCTTGAGCAGTCGATGACAGGGCTTTTCTTATATCGGCAGCCAGTGGGGGACGCAGAGGCTTCTCAGGAGGCAACCTCCTCTCCAAAGCCGCTAGTTTAGCATCTATCATGCCTCCAATCTCGAGAGCTATGGAACGTCGAAACTGAGCCTCCGACTCATCCGACCGACCAAAACCTCCGGCTTCCGCTGCAGTGGTCTGACTATACCCCGTTAAAGGGGCTACCATAGTCGAACTCGCCATAACTTCGCCCTTACGGCTAAGAAGGCTAACTTGCGCTGTCAGCTTTTCGACCTGTGCCTGGAGACTGGTAAGACGAGCCTTTAAATCGGCGTTTTCTGTTTCCAGCCTCTCCACATTGACCTCAACAGCCGATCGAGTGGCTAGCTCAGCAACTGCGGCTTGCACTGTTACTGCCGCCAACTTGAGGCTGTACACAAAGCTACTTTTGAGGTTGCGGGAGCCATTTGCAACATCCTCTATGGTCTTAAGACTATCCTTAATGCAAGTGCTTAGTTCCACCGTTGGTTGCGTCTGCATCGTCTTAGCCAACATCTCCAATTCAGGCAAGTTCTGTTTTGCTGATGATTTAGTCTTTGGCTGCTTAGCTGGTGGGCTCGCTATGTCGGAATCTGTGCCTTTCTCTACTCCGTCAGTTAAGGGTTTGCTAAGGCTAACCAGTTTACCAACCCTTTTCTTCATCGGTCCATCACTTCCCGGTATCTGAATACGCTTGCGCGTGCGTCCTCGAGACGATTTCGATACTTCCGAGGCAAATGAAATTTGCGATAGTGAAGCGTCGCTGGTCTCACTCGACATTTCGTCGGCAATTGGATTAGGCGGGCGCACAAAATGTGCACGGGTTAATACCCCCTTTGGCCCTTTCTGAGCCTTAGGTTCCGGTGCTGCGGATATGCTAGGAGTAGAACCCACCAACTCCTCATCACCGGTACGTGAGCCACCCTGGCTCAATGCGTCCTTAAAGGACGGGTAAAAATCCGATTGGGATTTGAAGCGTTCATTGTCCCCCCCAGAATACGTGGGACTGACCGAACTCTGTTCGGTGAGGGATTCTCCTACTGCGGAGCAGCAGGTACCCTCCTGGGGTAGTTTATTTTTATGACTCGCTTCCATTGTTAAATGCTGAACACAGCTTTGCCTTTTTTTTTTTTTTACTGGGGTGGGGTCCCCAGTAATTTCGCACTCTTTCACTTTCACTGTCATGTCTTATAAAAAGACTCGTACTAGAAGTGAATCTCCTTACTCGCCAAAGCGGCAAAGAGTGATTCGCGCACCGTCTCAGAATACCAACTACTGCTGATGTTCTCAGACGGTGCGCCCTTTGCGGAAGTCCGATGTTATACTCCGCCCCGTGTCCCTCTTTGTCTGGTCTCTCACTTGAGGCCTTCCGGCATGAGTGGCTCTACCGGCAAAGCCCTCAAGGTCATTGAGACACGCAAGCCCCACCACGACGACAACGTGGAGACACACTCGGTGGGGAGACTTGAGGCCCTGGTAGCTTGCACGCCGTAATTATGGCGGTAAGACCCATCTTCGAAGAGTGGCTGGGAAGACGTCACAGCGTCCTCACCTTTCGGCAGGTTCTCACCGGACATGGTGTGTTCAGAAAGTTTCTGCACCTGATTCGTGTGGAAGAAACGCCTGGATGTCACTATTTTTGCATACGGTAGAGGTGTATCTCGCTTGGGCAGAGCACCGCCGTGTCCTCGTGGGGTGATCAGCGGCAACGACTTCTCGCTCCGGGTCCTGGTCCAAACTATAGTCCGGAGCAAGAAGGATTGGCAGGCGGGCGTCGGAAGCAGTAATGCTAACAAATAAAGCGGCCGCATGCATGAGGGACTGCACTTCCTCACCCTCTAGCCGCCGGGATCCCAACCCCGATTTCCAGCGACCGTAGGCGTGAGCTTGCGGACGGCGAGGAATAGGTAGCTCACCATCGTGCCTGGAACACAAGACAAAGAAGGAACAGTACCTCTACCATGAGTTTAAAGCAATACTATTTGTCGATACTAGATACCGACTACGTAAATATTTTGTATGGCAAATTTTACAGCGCCTCTAGCGTTCACTTACGGAACCAAAATTTGCCATACAAAATATTTACGTAGTCGATATCAAGTATCGACAAATACTATTGCTTTAAACTCATGGTAGAGGTACAGGAGTATGGTTTTAGTCAGTAATAGTCTGACACGTCCTCCCTCTCAGTCCTAGAGCGAGAGAAGTCATCGGATTATTTCACACCATAAAAGCCTCCTGGTAGCTTGTGATGCCCGCCTGCTGGTTTCTGCGACCTTCAGTCACCTTAAGTCATTTCATATACAATACATAAAAAGAATTTCTATGTATTACTTTAGCTATAAGCTGTCTGCATTACTGACTGTATATTATTACTGACTGGCCTGTTGGTCTAGTGGTTAGTGGCCCTGACTGCTATGCCGGAGGTTGTGGGTTCGATTCTCACCACCATCATTTGTTCTGTGTCTGGGTGTAATTTATCTATAATATGTATGTGTTTAGAAATATTTAGGTACGTTTATCAGTTGTCTAGTACTCATAACACAAGCTCTGCTTAGCTTGAGACTAGACAACGTTGTGTGATAGTTGTGGAATATTATTATTATTTTTAATATACGTTTAGCCGTTTTTGCATGATTGAGTAGTAGTACAATCACACGAATACACCCTTTGACATGTGTAGTTTAATAGGACTTTACTATGAAATCGCACAGTTAAAAGGAAATTTGTGAATTAATTAAGTTAGGTTTATGCTATTTACAACATATGTAGGTATACATACGCCTACGTATACATGTATGCTGCTTATTTGAGGGTTGAAACCCACGCGTGTATGTCTTCAGTTGCCCTTTACGTTCTAAAGCCACGGTAATGACTTTATATCGCTTTTAATATACACCTAAACAAATAATCTGAAAAGATAAAACTTTGGCTACAGTTTACATGTTTGTAAATGGAATATTAATATGTAAAGTACTAATCTGCTAAGCCGCGGGAAATAACTAGTTAGTACATTATGATATAAGTGTGTAATGTTAGTGATTACCGTCGAGGCGGTATTTAGACCCGAGCAATGGCGAGGTGTTATTTGTTTTTGTTCATTGTGCAAACCTACCAGTGTGGTATTTTTAACCCAAAAATTGACTGGTAGAGAATGCTTTGTTGCATTAAGTCCGCCTATGTACCACTACTGTCCGGGCCTTGGTTAAGGTCATGGTCCGGAGCGAGGAGGAGTGGCAGGCGGTCGCCGACTTCTGCGTAAAGGAGGAGGCCGACCGCATCAGGCAACGGCGCTCTCGCTGCCGCCGGGATTCCGATCCCGATTTCCAGCCACCGTAGACGCGGGCTTGCGGACGGCGAGCTATGGCTAGCTCGCTGTCCGACCGTCCGGTAACTGTCCGGACCGAGCCCAAGTCGTCGACGCAACGGTGCGTAGAGTTCCACGCGCGTCTCAAGGAGATATCACCAACCGCAGGGGCCTAACAGGATCGAAGCCTACTGAGGCCATAGGTGATGCGAAAGAGAACCCCGGGGCAGTACAAGTCTGACACACTCCCGCTCCGCCCAAGAGCAGGGGATGTCATTGGATGATTTTTCCACCAAAAAAATAAATAAAGAGTGAATAGGTTACTTATGGGGAAGCGTGCTCCAACGTCACCCATATCATCGCTTATCGGTAAGATAGTGGTCAAACGCTAGCCTATAAATAATTTTAAAAAATCGACGTATAAAAGCGTTTTATAAAAACCTATTTGCAAAGTAAATATCATTTATTATTTTATCAGTTGCTATCCTATCAAGTGAGGTAATAAATTTAAAAAAGCCACCTTTTACCACATTTCAGCGTTTATTTGTTTATTTCGGTAAACCAACAGTTGTGTACATAATACTCGTAATTTTACAATTTTTATTTTAAAGCGAAACATCCATTAATTAGTATAACGATTAAATAATAAAAGCCAATATCACATGTTGTACTATTTGTGGTTATACATATGTAAATTATCATTATCATTAAATACAATAAAACATGTTTAATGTCAAAGGATTTTTTTAAAATTATGATTTAATACCCTATGTACCAGTACGCACTAGTTTATTAAGAGCTTGTTCATTCTAGCCTTGAAGACCAGTAAACAGTAGTAGACCAGTTAAAAAATCCACCCAAGAGCGGGGGTTGTCATAGGATGATTTTTCCCATCGAAAAAAAAAACTGTAGTTTAGGTAGTAAATGCAATTATATTACAATATAAATAAAAAATGATTTTTATCGTTAATCTACACTACTTTCTACACTAATAATAATAATATGATAAAGTGGTAAAGTTTGTTTTTTTTGTTTTCTTGTTTGTAGGAGGTAATCTCTTGAAGTACTGATCCGATTGCTAATATTCTTTTTTATTCACCAATAGAAAGCTGCTTTATTCCTGAGTTACATAGGTTATATTTTATATACCTACGTGGGCAAAGCTGTGGCAAAAGCTAGTTTGATATAAACCAGTGCTTGACTGCGATCCCACCTGATGGTAAGCAGTGATGCAATCGTTGATGGTGAGGCGCACTAGTTTATTAAGAGCCTATTCACTCTAGCCTTGAAGGCATCTAAATTACTGATTATAACTAGTTAAAAAAAAACTGTAGTATAGGTAATTAATACGCACTGTTAATTATATTACAAAATAAATAAAAATGTATTTTTAGCATTACTTACTGAATAATAATAGGAAAAAAAACTGTTTTCAGAACACATTCATTGTGCGTACAGCTAACGAGTGGAATTCTCTATCAGAGACTGTGTTTCCTGATAGCTACAACCTAAAGATCATTAAGTCAATTGTGAATACATTATTTCTAAGCCAGCGTGCTCCATCGTCAAACATGTGAAAAGCGACAACACTGACTGACTGAACACTGACTGGCTGACGATGGAGCATGCTTACCTAGAAGACAAACTAGGGGTCTTCCAGTATGGAGTGTACTTCAAGACCCCTAGGTTGTAGCTATCAGCGAACACAGACTCCGGCAGGGGAATTTAGCTCGGATGTGTAACAGGCGTTGCACAGAGGGGGTTCCGGAATGATCTTTGAAGAGGTAACGGCGCCCCTTGTATGTGCTGATGGTGATCACCGGGATGGTTTTAGTGAGATAAAAATCCCACACTCCTCGGCCTTATCCACCCCTCTAAAACAAAAAAAGGTTCCCAAAACGTTTTGTACTAATAGATGGCATATTCATAACTAGCTGTGCCCGCGATTTCGTTCGCGTGGGCTACAGGATTTTGAATTTAATTTTTCTAAAATAAAAGTAGCCTATGTTACTCCTTATTACATCAGCTACCTGCCAATAAAAGTCCCGTCAAACTCGGCCCAGCCATTTCAGAGATTAGCCGGAACAAACAGACAGACAGACAAACAAAAATTGTAAAAATGTTATTTTGGTGTATCTATCGTATATATATTCATATGCATGTCGTAAAAATCGGTTATTTCAATATTACAAACAGACACTCCAATTTTATTTATATGTATAGATGTACCAGAATATCAGAATTTCCTTCCAAATAATGGCCCTGTAGTCAGACAAGAGATGCTAATACTCGAGTAGTTTCAACCGATCCTATCAATCGATAGTTTATTTAGTTAGCAGACTGATCCTAACTAGAATGGGGAGGATCACTACCTGCACGGTAAGTGAACCTGGTCGGTAGAATGCGATTTGCGTTCATTTAAGTTACTTCATGTTAAAGTTTCAGTTTTAAGCGAATGTGAGATAGTGTCTAAATTAAGCTAGAACTATATTAGATTGAGAGCAGTGGTGGCCGTGTGGTAATGGCCCCGACTTACGAGTTGTAGGTCGCGGGCTCGAACCCAGCCAAGCGCATTACTTTGTGTAAATTATTTCATCGTCACTGCTCTCAAAATGGTAAAAGAAAACATCGTGAGGAAACCGGTATGTCCAACCAAACTGTCATGAACCAAAAATTCGAAGATATGTGACATTCACCAACCCGCACAGGGCCCGCGTGGTGGATTATGGCTCATTTCCTTTCCTAGAGAGGAGGCCAAAATCCCAGCACTGGAAGCATTAAAAAAGGCTGATGATGACATAAGATAGACACACACGTGTACCACGCCTGATTTGTACATAGAACGACTCGCGTGGCGTGTATCAAGCGTAGTTCTGCAAGTCTAGTTTCCATATACAATGTATGGAGACCGATGCAGCTAGATCGGCGCTTGGTACACCTATATGCAGTGTAGTTCTAGCATTAAACTGTTTTCAGTTTTGGTCTTTGGTGTTTTGATCTTTAAGTCACGAAGCCCACTAACACTGACAATAAAAAAAAAATAACTTGTAAAAGTATACAAAAGGCAATTAAGTAAAATATTTTTATAAGGGCTAATGATGCATTAAGCAGATGCAAACGCGGGCACCTGTCGCGTGCCGTTGCGCGTGTTTTGTGTGCGATGGTTCCCGAAGTGGAAACCGGATTATTACCTGCGCAGCGTCGCTATTTCAACTTTAAGGCGAACATTACACTATTAATGTTTTGATTGACGAAAACCCTACTGTCTAATGCGATGATTGACGATTTTTAGTACTGATTGAGGAAAACCATCATTCATGATTGATGGAATCGATTGAAGCTTGCATGACTGTGTAGTGGTCACCTAACGGTGTGCATGTAATCGTGTCAATAGAGAACTTTATTCTATTATTACGTAGAAAAAGAGACGCGAGGAGCGGCTGCCCGCAAACGGCGCCCGCGCGGCGACCCGCGATTTTGGACTTTTGTATGGGACTACGCCGGTGACTGCGTAACGTAGCGTCAGCCTTAACACATTGGTGTTATCGAGTGCTGTCCGTGATGATACACCAATATCTCGTGGAATAGAACCCTCATGCTTCGCAGTTGTACTTCCAACAGCTACGCCACGGGAAAAAAACGTAAAAAAACCTTCTTAAAAAAATCTTTTCCATTCGTCAAATTCAACTAATGGTTGTCTGGTAGAAATTGCCCTGTGCATTAAGACCGCCTATTGTACACTTATTTTTTACTAATTTTTTTCTCCGCAGTTTCGCTCGTGTATGTAAAATAATAGACTTTGTCACTCAAGAATAAAGCAGCTTTCTATTCATGAAAAAATTTTCGCAATTGGACCAGTACTTTCAAAGATTACGCCCCTAAAAACAAAAAAACATAAAAAAACCTTTCCTCTTTATAATATTAGTGCAGATAAATGTTTGACTAGTGATAAGTTAAGGTGTACACTAAAGAAATACTTAAATAAAAACTTTAACCGTAAGTATTGATAACGGTCACCCATCCTTGAGTTGTCCGCAACAAGCGCAGCTTAACTTGCAAATGTAAACTCTACAACTGCTGTTGTTAATCCCTAGTATGTAAGTGACCTTCAACTATACGCATTCTATAGAGAACAATCCCTAAATCGTATATTTCCGTAAAATATATTTATTTTTAAATATAAAGTTTTTTATGAGAAAACACTTCTAGAGCTGTCTTTAAACTAGGACAAAATCTGCGAGAAGACACAATATAACGATATTACCTACTGCAGCGAAGCGAATTACGTATCAAAATCCTCAAAACACTCAAAAATCGACTTTATTTCCACTACTACAACAAAGGAAATCCCTTAACACAACACCTGAGAAATGGAAAATAGAAAATTAGACTCTACCTCTATAGTTTTAAAATTCAATTTTCAATAAAAGCAATTCTACTTTTGTTATGAAAAGGTAATGGTTTTTCCATTTTGCGCCGTATCTTTTGTACGTTAAGGTATAATATTGTTTGTACTGAATTTAATATTTGTATTTCGTTGGCGGAATTCGGATACATTTACTTAGCTTACACTAAATGTTATTCAATTTTCATTGTTTTTAAAGGGATTTAAATGTGAAAACCACAATCCGTATATATTATAAAACAAAGTCATCAACCCGTCTGTCTGTATGTATGTGATAAACTCAAAAACTACTATAACGAATTTTCATGCAGTTTTCACTAATGATAAATGATATTTATTTATTTTGTAAATTTGATTTTTAAAAATACTTTTACATGTTAATTTTTTCGTCAATTTATACTAGACTAGCTTTTGCCTGCGACTTCGTACGCGTAGGGGAGACCGGGTATGAAAGTCACACGGGTTGGTTGTCACAGCGGCCATAACTGACAAATAAACGCACGAATGAGATGATCGACTGGCGTCGAAAAATCGCGAGAACTATACCCCCCGCCATACTTCACCTCGGTTCTCTCCGGCATGTCGGGACGGGACCACGCGCGTTTACTTTTTCCCGCCAATTAAAGTATTTTTTTGTGCATCTGTGTCAAATCTCGTAAGTATACTTTGATATTGCATATGAATATACTTCTTCATGTATTGTTATAGTGAAATTTGTCTGTCATCATAATCTTAAATGGTTTTTAGTGGAAACATTCATTTGAATTTATTTTGTAAGGTTGTTTTCTGAAACGTGTTTCGGGGCAGGTTGTCTCAGGTCGACGAGGGCTGGTAGTCACAAGTGACAACCAACCCCGAGCATGTCTGTTGACTTTTTTGTTGGCTTTTTTAAGGGTTTGCTATACAAATGTTAATTTTTTTTCAGAGCTAATATGATGCCAAGGCATCACAAAAGAATTAAAGATGATATGGCAATCACCGATCCTGGACCAAACGGATTAACAAGTTCTTAGTTACCGCCTTCAATTTTGAGACCTTTGCCAAAGGCTGGATAGAAGAAAATGTAAATCAGCAATTCTAACAGACGTGCCGGAAAAGACCTATTTAGAAGAAAGTAAAAAGGAACAAGAAGCAAAGAGAAAGAAAGTATCAAAACGTGTGCTAGGAGAGAAAGATGAGCAAAAAACTAAAAAGAAGAAAATTACGAAAAAAATAAATGAAAAGAAATGATCTGGTAATGACGATGATGGCGAAGAGGATGAAGTTTTGCTTGGTCTGTTTATCCCCATACTCTGCTAGCAAGTCTAAGGAAGTCTGGATTCAGTGCCTAGAATGCAAGTTGTGGGCTCACGAAGCATGCACACTTGGAGTAGCAGCTATATTTTCCAAAATTGTGATTCCGAATACTCAGACTGATTTTAAGAATGAGTATTTAAAATTTTAACTTATAAAGTAATTTAATTTCCAAGTATTACTTCCAAAGCGATTAATGACTGACTAAGATTACATTTTTGTTACCAAAATTCGGAGATAACTAGAAGTTGTTATTATTATTAGATGTCGAAGTTACTAACTAAAAGCTGATTTTGTTTTTGAGTGTTTTTATTCATTACAAATAAGTATTTTGTTAATTTCTTGGTTAAAATCATATTCATACAACATTTAAATTTATAGAAATTAATCGTTAAAAACGATTTTTTTTAATTATTTTTTTTATTAATTACGAATAGGTCTTTCGTTACTTTAAGTTACAGTCACTTATAAAAACATTTTTATCTTAAATAAAAAAACCTACTTGATGTAAATATGTGTGTGTATCACTGTTTTTCTCTCTTAAATTACTATGTGACTACCTACCCCAGCACCTGTGACAACCATCCCTGACACGGGGTTAAATGTCACACTTTTCTTTTTTCATAAAAATGTAAATATTTCCTCCAAACGCAATGTTAGCCACAAAGTATTTATCTATTTTGAAACTAAGATAAATAGACTATCCATTAATATATAATTTATCATCCTTGACTACAAAAAATAGTACTAAAAATGCAAAAGAAAAAAAATGTGACTTCCAAACCCGGTCTCCCCTACATAAAATATAGCCTGTGTCACTTAAGAATAAAGCAGCTTTCTATCGGTGAAAAAATTTTAGCAATCGGACGTGTACTTCTAGAGATTACCTCCTACAAACAAAAAAACATAAAAACAAAAACAAGTTCGAGTCGGACTCGCCCATGGAGGGTTCCGTAGCAGCAAGTAATATAATATAAAAGTTCTTGTAGTTCGTTGTAACTTTGATCGATGTTTTAATAATATTGTATTTTTTTAGATTTATGACGTGAAACGATGAAAAAAAAACTATTTACTAGATCTCGTTCAAACCAATTGTCGTTGGTAGTTTGAATGGTAATGTACATCATATATTTTTTTTAGTTTTATCATTCTCTTATTTTAGAAGTTACAGGGGGCGGACACACATTTTACCACTTCAGAAGTGTCTCTCGCGTAAACTATTCAAGTTAGAAAAAAATGATATTAGAAACCTCAATATCATTTTTAAAGACCTATCCATAGATACGTGTGGGGTACACGTATTTTTTTTTTTTTTTTTTTTTATTAATGATAGGCTTGCGTTTGACCACTATCTCACCTGATGGTAAGCGATGATGTGGTCGACGATGAAGCACGCTTGCCTAGAAGAAACCTATTCACTCTCGACTTAAAGACTCCTAAGTTGTAGCTATCAGGAAACACAGATTCCGGCAGGGAATTCCACTCCTTGGCTGTACGCACAATAAATGTGTTCGCAAAACGTTTTGTGCGTATGGGTGGGATGTCTACCATGTACCGGTGGCGCAACGCTGTACGTCGTGTGGTCCGATGATGGAACGGACTTGGCGGAATTAGATTGTGCAATTCCAGTGCACACTCCCCGAAATGTAAACGATAGAAAACCGACAGACTAGCAACTCGGCGGCGATGCTCAAGGCTTTGGAGCTTCGACTCTACAAGTGCATCATTGCCGATGATTCTCTTGGCTCGCCTCTCAATCGACTCCAGCGCATCAAGTTGGTATTTGGCAGATCCATCCCAAAGATGAGAACAGTACTCCATACACGATCGAACTTGGGCTTGATAAAGATTGAGCAGCTGTTCCGGCGTGAAGTACCGTCTCACCTTTGCTAAGATCCCCAATTTTTTGGCAGCCAGTTGAGCCTTTGCATCGATGTATGAGCCGAAATTGAGAGTAGATGATAACGTAACTCCAAGAAGCTCAAGGTGGTCGGTTATCGGCACGGTTACACCCCGGAAAGTTGGAGCCGGGTGGAAATGGCTCCGTTTGGCGGAAAAAAAGACACGCCTGGGTTTTAGATGCATTGAACTTGACCAGATTGGCGTCGCCCCAATCGGAGACCGCCTTCAAGGACGAGTTCAAGCGTTCAACCATAGCCTCTCGGGATGACTGGATCTGTGTCCCGCTAGCTCGTGCGTCAGATACATATCTCTCAGCAACAGTACTGTCGTCTGCATACCCAAAGATACCGGGTTTAAGTAGATCATTTATGTGCAGCAAAAACAGCGTCGCCGAGAGCACTGACCCCTGAGGGACCCCGGCATTAATATCCATTTGACCGGACGAGCAGCCATCAATAACCACTCGGATGGATCGATCCCGCAAGAAGTCAGCGATCCAATCACACAGACCAGCGGGCAAACCGAAGGAAGGAAGCTTAGCAATAAGGCTTTCGTGCCAGACCCTATCGAAAGCCTTCGAGATATCAAGGGAGACGGCAAGCGCTTCCCCATGTTTCTCGATGGCCTCGCTCCAGATATGAGTGGCATACGCTAGAAGATCCCCAGTAGACCGGTTTCGGCGAAAACCGTATTGTCGGTCACTGAGGATGTCGTTAGTTTCTAGGTATGCCAGAAGCTTCCTGTTAAGCACCCGTTCCATACTCTTACAGAGGACGGATGTAACAGAGATGGGTCGGTAGTTTGCCGGGTCAGCTCGACTGCCCTTCTTAGGCACAGGCTGCACGTTAGCTTGCTTCCAAGCAATCGGCACTTTTCCAGTTTCATATGAGAGGCGAAATAGGCGTGTCAAGATCGGAGACAATTCAGGCGCACAAGTTTTAAGCACGACCGCTGGTATCCCGTCAGGACCGCTGGCTTTGTTCACGTCTAGGTTACGTAGCACCCTACGGACGTCCTTCTGATGGATGCGAATATCTGACATAGTCGTCTCGCATCGCTCAGGAAAGGCAGGGGGCCGTGCGTCACCAGAGTTCAGACGAGAAGATTCCGCAAAAAGAGAGGCAAATAAGTTTGCTTTCTCTTCCGCGGTGTGGGCCAGCGAGCCATCGGGTTTTAGCAGTGGCGGAAGTGAGTGGCGGCAGAAGTTCGATTCAACCGACTTAGCCAGGGACCAAAACGCTTTACTACCTGCAGGGTATGAAGCAAGTTTGCTCCCAATTCGGCTTACGTGGTCGAACCGAGACCTCCTCAACACCTTCTTGCAGGACTTGGCAGCCCTGTTAAAGGCCTTCTTCTTTTGAGCCACGTCGCTTGCTTTGTGCATACGAGCGTCAGCCCAAGCTCGGTATGCCGCGTGCTTAAGCGCGTCTGCGCGATGACACTCGGCGCCGAACCATGGACGAGCTTGGCCAGACATTGTTACTTCAGAGAATGGGATGAAGTACTCCATCCCCTGTCGCAACACATCCGTCACGGCATCTGCGCACGACGAAGCATCCTCCGAAGAAAAGCAAGTGAGCTGCCAAGGTTAGCATGCGAAGAAAGACCGCAAGCCATCCCAATCTGCTGACCTGTATCGCCAAACCCGCCGGGTGCCTCTAGGGCTGGGATCGGGCGGGGAGTAGACAGACACAGACTTAACCAGACAGTGGTCGGAACTGCCTAAAGGCGAACATATCGACACAGAGTATCAGTCTGGATCTGTTGTCAGCAGGAGGTCCAAGCAATTGGCTGTGTGCGAATCCACATCCGGCACCCTCGTTGCCCCCTGGACCAGCTGGGTGAGATTAAGTGCTAGCGCTAGCTTTCGTATCTCACGACCGGCGTGGTCTGTGGACTGGTACGGGAATAACCACTCTTGGTGGTGGGCATTAAAATCCCCCAGTAACACCAATTGGGCAGAAGGGTACCGCTGTAGAGCCACATCCGCCGCCTCACTCAGATGCTGTGTGAGCCCGGATGTCTCCTGATCTCCGCTGTGCGACCGGTAGACACAAGCGTAGATTATTTTATCCAGGCCTGTGTCCACCAAAGTCCAAAGCGTCGAGAAACTGGAGTCCTCAAGGTTACGGAGACGCCGATAGCAGATGTCGTCCCGGGCGTACATACATACACCCGCACGTGGTTTAAAATTGTGCTCCAAGGTAAACCCTGGGTAGGAAAGGTACGACACGTCGGACGGACACCTGATCTGCGTCTCCGAAAGGAAGAAGAGAGCTGGCTTTTCAGTCTCCAGGTGATGGTGGACTGCGACGATATTGGAGTGCAGACCTCTTATGTTAATGAGGTGCACTTTGTGGGAGAGGGTTTGACGAAAAAAAAATTTTTGAGTTTCAGTTCTAAGTATGGGGGACCCCCAAAATCTATTGCTTTTTTTCTATTTTTGTGTGAAAATCTTAATGCGGTTCACAGAATACATCTACTTACTAAGTTTCAACAGCATAGCTCTTATAGTTTCGGAAAAAAGTGGCTGTGACATACGGACGGACAGACAGACAGACATGACGAATCTATAAGGGTTCCGTTTTTTACCATTTGGCTACGGAACCCTAAAAACAAACTTTACCTCTTTATTATATTAGTGTAGATGAAGCCGGTGTTTCCTAGCTGACTGCCCTGACGAGAAACACAGAAACAAACTCAGGTGTCAAAGTCTCTTTTAGAGTCCATAGCGCAAACATGTAGGTAATAGTCAAATCATTTATGAGAACCATGCAGATCGAAAACTGAGATGGTCTTTTGAAGAAAGAACCACACAATTCTGAGTTGAGCTAGTGCAAGCATAATTTGTCAGTTTACGTCGTGTAGTTCAACTCAGGATTATTAAGGTGTTTAGTGACTTGACGAACAATACCTAATAATAGATAGAGTGATTTATGAGGAAGGTTTAAATGTAAAATATGTACATGCATGCATAATATTCATATTTAGATATCCAGGCAAGGCTGGGGTGGCTTGTTAGTCAATGATAAAAGTTTGTCCGTATATTTCACATCTTAGCGGAAAGACGCCCACTGCTGGACATAGGCCTCCCTCAAGTGTCGCCAAAGTCAAAGTGAAGCATTTACTTCAAATAGACTATTTGCAGGCACTTTTGAATAGTCAAATGTCGGTCAGTCCAAGAAAAGTGAAGCTAAATTGCACGTTCCAAAGCGTAGATCTCTATGGAGAAGAACGTGCAAGAAACTCCATGGACACTCTTTTAAATCATATTATGTGTTACATATAATAATGCTTGGTTACGCCTTAATGACTGGTCCTGTGCGTTTCACATCCATCGGATTCCTGCGACCCTCACTAGGTCGTCGGTCCACCTTGTGGGAAGCCTTCCAATGCTGCGTCTTCAAGTACGTGCTCGCCATTCCAGAACTGTTTGTTTGTTACTCATGTATATTCAAACTCGCGTAGATTCACTGGAATAGAACATACGGACTTTTTATCCTGGGAATATGTCCCTTTTGCACTAGCTTCATGTGCCCTACATCTACACTAATATTATAAAGAAGGAAAATTTGTATTTTCGTGCGTATGTTTGTAATGATTAAACTCAAAAACTACTGTGTCGAAATTCCTTCACCATTGGAAAGCTACATTCATTCTGAGTAACATAGACTGTATTTATTCCCCGTGCGTAGCCGGGACGGGCCGCTAGTGTTAAATATATAAAAATCATTTATTTTTAGGGTTCCGTTTGTCAAACGGAAAAATCCTTATACGACCACTTTATTGTCCGTCTGTCTATCTGTCAAAACCCTTTATCTTGGGAAGGCGTGGAGATATCGAGTTGAAATTAAAACCATATACACAGCTCACTAGAAGCTGTGAAAAAAAATCAAACTTCTGAGTTAACGAAAAAAAAAAATGCGGCCGTTTATGTTGCAAAAAACGTAGACGGTATATTCCGACACTCATGGGAATCAAAATTCATATGGTAAGTACTTTCCGTTGACCTGAAATTGGTATGAAGCATAGGAAAAAAATCAGAAAACTGAATAACTACGTCGCAAAAAAATTTTTTTTTGCAATTCGGAAAAATCTTCGTAACTCAAATTAGAAATTGAACTGTTTTTATAAGTTAGTTTGAACGGCACACTCAGTGTCTACTGGGGCCAGGGTTAATTTGAAAGATAGCTCAAGCCCTGGACCAGTGGCAAAGAAAGAACAGGGGTAGGTTTTAATCAGTAAGAGTCTGACACTATCTCCCGCTCCGCCCAAGAGCGGGGGTTGTCATTGAATGATTTGTCCCACCATAAAAAAATAAAATAAAAAAACGGCACACTCAGTGCGCGAGTCCAACTCGCACTTGCCCTGCTTTTTTGTCTATAAACTATTTAATCCTAGCTAGACAATTTTTTCTCAAACCCCAACAGATTCTCTTCAACTGAGATATCAAATATCGGTCACCATGCGGTAGTAACCAGGCTATCTACCATTTTACCTTAACCTGCCCTGCTTCCCTCACTCCGTTCATTTTCTTCAATAAAAACGGTGTGTAGGAAGAGAGAAAGGGTCTTGTTGAAATGGTGTTGGCAGGAAATATGATAGGCGAAGCCTTAGGAATCGGTAGGATCCTGTTGGGTGGGATGTGAGTACCTTTACTTTTTTTTAGTTCGACAGAAGGTAGTGGCATGCGGTGTAAATCTGTTGTTACCTATGCGTACAGCTTAGCTGTCTGGAATTCTCTGCCGGAGTCTGGTTTTTCTGACAGCTACAACATTGAGGTATGTGAGTCAAGCGTGAAAAGGTTACTTCTAGGCAAGCGTGCTCCATCATCGACCACCTCATCGCTTACCATCAGGTGACGTGGTAAATAAAAATAATAAAAAGGGGGAAAAAGAAGAGGTTTTAAACAGGACGTTTATGGTCGATGAAGCTGCAAATAATCTGACACTAGCTGCCGCCAGCGACTTAGCCCAGGTGAAATTTAAAAAATTCCCGGGGGAACATATTAGAAAGAAAGAGAGAAAGAAAAATATTTAATTTGGCGCAGATATGTACATAGATAGACACAGTGTCACAGCGTCACGGATTATGCTGAGCAACGGCCTATTCTTGCCTAGATGCGACGCACAACTTAGAATCTTAGATTGTATTAGTATTATTTTAATAGTTTTTCTTTTATTTTTACCTCGGTCAGAGAATAAGCATTGCCATACAACGTGGCAATGCCGCCAGCCTTTTGGGCACACTTCCACTCGAGAGCGATGCGGAGGAGTTTTATGACGTCATATTTAGCTAGGCATTTAGTGTATATATTATTTTTAATTATTTAAGTTATTTTTTAATTTGTTTAATTATAAAAAAAAATCTCTCTCTAAAAAATCTGTCTCTGCTATGGCTGACGTTAAAATGCCACAGATAACCTAGACAACTATGTTACATTGTTGTCTATGGTTACAAGGTGCAATCATGATACAAAGTACTCTGTGGGTGCAATATTGTTATGCTCGATACACACAGGGCCTGGCAGGGATATTGGCTTTTGAATTTTTGTAATTTTTTGTTGATTTCTGCGTCTATTTAGGCGGAATAAACATGTTTTCTTTCTTTTCTTTCTTTAGAAAAAACCTGTTACTCCCGGGATTAAAATATACTTGCCAGGACATGGTCTACTCGTGTAGCAAGTCTCATCGAAATCCGTTAAGCCGTTCGAGCGTGAACAAGTGACAAACATACATACAAGAAGACGCTTACAAAATTTCACTTTTATAACATTAGTGAGTTACGTTTAATTTTGAACTAAAATTACAGCTCATGCTTAGGACTAAACCAGAGACAGTGGTTTTGAACCAACGGCTAGCGTATTATTGACATGTAACCCCTCTAATTAGAAGGATATCAAGTTATGTTTCAGGGGTTAACAGGAGAATTAGTAATTTGAGACCCGCATTATAATATAAGTTACAAAACATTCAACATCCTAGACGATTATGTCAAAACTCGGTACATGGATAGATATTGACCAGTAGGTCATCATCATCATCATCATCATCATTTCAGCCGTTAGACGTCCACTGTTGGACATAGGCCTCCCCCAAGTGCCACAATGAACGATCCTGTACGTCCCGCATCCATCTGATTCTCGCAACCTTCACTAGGTCATTGGTCCATCTTGTAGGCTGGTCTTCCAACTCTGCGACCAGTAGACATTAGGACATTATATAAGGAATAGATTTTTCTCTTGGTACTCTCAAAGCCGCTGGTAATACACTAAGTCCAGTTGCGCAAAGATCTTCGGTTTCTTGAGATAGAAGTAACTGGAAGATATGCAGAAGCTGAAATAGCCAAGACTCAAGGCAAAATACATAACATCAGGTGGGATCGCAGCTTTATATTATAAAAAAAAATATAAATACGTAGAACAGTTCCTTAAAAATATCCATTTTCTTTAAAATCTTTGTCAACCTATAGGCTTCCAATCCTAAACAATTTTATTACAATAATATCACAAATTATAAATACAAATATTTATAAATTATAACATTATAAAAACGCTACCTAGTTTGTGAGTGCATGAGTATGTTTGTTAATTCTTCACATTCGAACGGTTAAGGGGCCGGCGACGGATGAATTTCCATACAAACATAATACCACGCTCATTTGCGGTTTGAGCATATTTCCAACATATTATGATGATATTCGGTTATAGACAATATTTATCTAGGTTCCTACGTCGAGAATATTAGAAATATTGTTATTTTTAATATAGGAAAAGCCAAATGGCATGTTTTGCCATTTACGCTGTAAAAAAGTGCGAAATACAATTCGCTTAAATTTCTTTTTGTTTTTTTTAAAAAAGAAAGACGTAGGAACCTAGATAAATATTGTCTATAACCGAATATCATCATAATAATATAAACATATTATGTTGGAAATATGCTCAAACCGCAAATGAGCGTGGTATTACGTTTGTATGGAAATTCATTCGTCGCCGGCCCCTTAAACGGATTTTGATGAAATTTGTCAGACGGCCATACCATGTCCATAGATTACTTTTAATAATGAGTGAATAATTTTCTGATATCACGAGGGCAGAGCCACTAGCACCAGTTAGTCTTAAAATGAACATGTTAGAACATTCTATATCCATAAATTTTACTTTTTATAATCCACGTATCCAGTTTTAAACACATCATTACGAACATCACAAAAAGTGTTTCCCATCGGGTCGCGGGGTTCGAACCGGTGGCAAGCGGAGCGTGGCTTGATATTAATATTAACGCCCCCGTGGGAACATCTAGACGCAGTCAAGTGATAGTTTTACGAATTGTAAGTTACGTGTAAAAGTTGTGTACCTTTATGTGTGGTTTTTAGAACTAAGAATAGAGCTAGCTAGCTTTTATTCTTTTTCCCAGCTATTAAAAAACTCACTGTAGTAGTGAACTAGCCGTTGTACAAAAAAAAACTGACCAAATGCGAGTTGGACTCGCCCATGGAGGGTTCCGTAGCAGCAAGTAATATAATATAAAGTTCTTGTAGTTCGTTGTAACTTTGATCGATGTTTTAATAATATTGTATTTTTTTTAGATTTATGACGTATTAAAAAATAACTATTTACTATATCTCGTTCAAACCAATTTTCGTTGGTAGTTTGCATTGTAATGTACATCATATATTTTTTTAGTTTTATCATTCTTTTATTTTAGAAGTTACAGGGGGGACACACACACATTTTACCACTTTGGAAGTGTGTCTCGCGTAAACTATTCAAGTTAGAAAAAAATGATATTAGAAACCTCAATATCTGTCAAAGTTTTAGCAGATTACCGCAAATATCAAATATTCATTTGTCAATATGTACGAGATTACCATTTTAAGCCACTTTTTTCAATGGAGTGTCAGTGGTTGACCATTGGAAATTCATAATGACGCCATTATATTAGTAGACTAGCTGTACCCGCGCGGCTTCGCTTCCGCTCTTCCCTACTTCAGCCTACTATACCCTACTATACCCTACTCGACCCTACTCTACCCTACCCTACTCTACTCTACTCTACCCTACTCTACCCTACTCTACCTTACTCTATCCTACTCTACCCTACTCTACCCTACTCTACCCTACTCTACCCTACCCTACTCTACTCTACCCTCCTCTACCTTACTCTACCCTACACTACCCTACACTACCCTACTCTACCCTACACTATCCTAATTTTCATTTTTTTTCCATAAGAACCTTCTCCTCATAATAACGAACACAACAAAAAAAAAATTAGCGAAATCGGTCCAGGCGTTGTTGAGTTATGCGCTTACCAACACATTTTGCGATTCATTTTTATATTATAGATTACCAAACTTGTCAAAATCGACAATTATGACATTAATGATAGACCATTCTGACACTATTGTAACAGCAGACTTGAGGCCCTGGAAAAGTGATAGAAAGTGGTTTAAAAAATACTTTTACATGCCATTTTTTCTTAACACACTGGACACGTCTAGTTTAAACTGGCGAAAAAAATGACGTGCAAAATTATTTTTTCTGATTACCCTGAGAAGAAATACCGAAACAAACTCTGGAGTCAAACTCGATACAGCAAATAAGTAATGGTCAAATCATGAGAACTATACAGATTTTGAGAAAAAATCCATACAGATTTAAGTGGATCGGTCCAGTCAGTGCAAGCATTTGTCGTTATTCCTATAGCTCAACTCAGGACTACTAAAAATCTCAACGATCTGATGAACAGTACCAAGGAAATAACCTTTGAGTAGATCGCAAAAAACACTCAAATTGCTGGCAATTGTCTGTGCTATGTCTGGGCATACGTAAAAATTAGTTATTTGTCCACACATTCACAATAGTAAATTAATAACATCATAAAATAATTATGTGTGCTGATGTAGGGTACTGGGGAAAAGCATTTAGTGAGGACACCTTTTATGAGCGAATAATAATGAGAGCAGTGGTGGCCAAGTGGTAATGGCTCCGACTTACGAGTTGTAGGTCGCAGGTTCAAACCCTGTCAGGCGCATTACTTTGTGTAATTTATTTCATTACCACTTCTCTCAAAACGGTGAAGGAAAACATCGTGAAGAAACCGGCATGTCCTAGAACCAAAACTTCGAAGACATGTGACATCCACCATTGCTGGCACAGGCACACCCGCACTGGGCCCGCGTGGTGGATTACGGCCCATTCCCTCTCCTAGAGACGAGGCCTTAGTACCAGCAGTGGGAACATTAAAAAAAAAAAGCCGATGATGATGATGAATGATGAGAGTGTATCAAATTTTTTACAGGAGATATAGATATAGTTAGCATTGGGTGTTGTGTTGAAGTGAGAGAGACTGTCAGATTAAAACCGGTTAAAACCCAATCAAGTTCCTTCATTTGCCCTTGAGATACAGTTAGCCTCAAGTCGACATGAGAAACACATTAAGGTACAATAAGGAAGTAACGCAACAATATTGTTCTAACATCTACAGCATGTTTCCATTTTCTCGCCCTTGAACTCCAAGGTCGAAGGTCACTCAAGGAAAATCTTGTGATTAAATAACAAATACACAACCAGGAAATCACATTATTATACTAATGTTACTTTGTACGCGTATATATTATTATAGTAGGGTATCTTTGAAGTCAATAATATCTACTAACAGCGTCGGTACTAGGGTAACATGAAAGGCCGGAAAGTGTTATATAATGGCATGGATTTTCTGAGAATTTCCTTCTGTATGAAATAAGATGGATAATCAAGTATACTGTTTCTGGTTTTAATTATGTGTATTAATTACCAAGAAACCCCTAGGGTAAACCGAGCGTACGTGCCCCACTTGCAAAACTAACACACGCAATTAAAATAACATAAACTATTTTATCGCAAGTTAATCTTGCAACTGTTCTGCGAGTAATGTGCCCTGCCCAGTGTCATTTAAGTTCGGCGATTCTTTTGGTTATATCGGCAGTCTTGGTTCTCCTGCGGATATCTTCGTGTCTGACGTGGTCACGCAAGGAAACTGCGACCCCTTTCCATTGCCCTTTGGGTGGCTTCAAGCCTTCTGATGAAGCCCATTGTTAGCAACCACGTTTGCCACCTCCACCAGTGGGGATTGTTACTTATTTTTTCCAAAAATCCCCAGTAGGTTGATATTTTTTAATTTGTGGGGATTTCTGGAAAAAAAGTAGTAATCCCCATTGGTGGAGATTTATCGATGAAGATTTCTGGAATAAACCTTCGTAGCCATATTTCATCACTGACTATATGTTATGAAATGATATGTTGACTGGCTTGTGGGTCTAGTGGTTAGAGACCCTAAATGCCGGAGCCTCGGAGGTCATGGGTTTGATTCTCACCCAAGACAAAAGCTTGTGTGATGAGCACGATCGTTTGTTCTGTGTCTGGATGTAATTTATCTTTTTTTTTTTTCATTGTTGATAGGTTCGCGCTTGACCGCTATCTCACCTGATGGAAAGCGACGATGTGGTCGACGATGGAACGCGCTTACCTAGAAGAAACATATTCACTCTCGACTTAAAGATTCCCGGGTTGTAGCTATCATGAAACACAGACTCCGGCAAGGAATTGCACTCCCTAGCCGCACGCACAATGAATGTGTTCCCAAAACGTTTTGTGCGTGTAGGTGGGATATCCACCATATACCGGTGGCGCATAGCCGTACGTCTGGTAGTCCGATGATAGAACGGGCTAGGCGGAATTAGGTTATACAATTCCGACGCACACTCCCCGAAATGCAACCGGTAGAAAACCGATAGGCCAGCAACTCTGCGTTGATGCTCAAGACTTTGAAGCCTCGACTCGACGAGTGTATCATCGCCAATTATCCTTCTGGCTCGCCTCTCAATTACCTCAAGTGTATCAAGCTGGTATCGGGCAGATCCGTCCCAAAGAAGAGAGCAATACTCCATACACGATCGAACTTGCGCTTGATATCTATAATATGTATGTTTTTTTAAATATTTAGGCATGTTTATCAGTTGCCTAATCCTTATAACACAAGCTCTGCTTAGCCTGGGATTAGACGACGTCGTGTGATAGTTGTGGAATATTATATTATTATCATTGGCAACACTTAGCTTTCCCAGGTACAATAAAGTATATAAATTAATAAAAAATATGAATAACCTGGTCAGTAGCTCACTGAAGCATAAAGTGTTAATAACACGAACAATGTAGGTTGCACTTTTAATTACTAGTGGTCTCGTAAAGTTGTGCAATTAAAATAATTACGGTAGTAAATGTATAGCTTGACATAAATGAAGTAATGGGCACGCTTTAAATCTGCCGACAAACTGTTTTACTGTTTGGCAGAATTTTGTAGCATGTATACTGTAAGCAAATTTTGAATAAATAAATAAAAAAAAAATATGTAAGGTTGATGCTTAAATCGATTAGTTTGTCATGACGTTGTTATTATAATATGGCAATATTTAAAACACATGCTTTTATCAAGTTTTACGGTAATACATAAATACACCCCTACTTTTTAATTAGTACACAAAAAGATATTTTTTGTATTCAAAAGTAGAAAAAACCGAAATCCTAAAATTGACCACGAAAAGGTAAATTCATCATAGATTCAATCATACATAACAATTGCTAGTAGAAAATACTGCGGGAAGTGTTTTTCCATTTTAATCTTCATTTATTCATTCATAATCAATTCATTGGAAGGAGTGGAGGGAGGCCTTTGCCCAGCAGTGGGACAGTATGGGCTAGGAAAAAAAAAAAAAATAATAATAGCCTGCACAATATTTCCATAAATTGAGAGACATTTTGGGATAAACACAAACGCTAATAACTTTGCTGTTTATGAATATTATTTATTGAGATTTTACTTAAATAATAACAAGGGCTTTTCTAATAAGCCCTTTAAGTATTTGTACTAATTAAAAATTACTGTAGCTACTGAAAAATTACTGTAGATACTGTAGCAATACCATGTCTTATGTCTGAGTATGGTTTCCGCACTTAGTTCTACGCGGAACATTGTACGTGAGCCGTAGCGACCATAACCTTAAGTGGGCTTCTCTCTTCAACTCCCTCCAAAAACAAATTAGGCCTCTCATTTATCCCTCCTCGTTTTTCAGGACTTCAGTAAGGGAGTTCGGGGATCCTATAGTTCTTGTGCGTATTTCAGTAACACCCGTGCAGTCAAGAGGCACATGTGCAATTGTCTCCTCCCCCTCCAAGCATGCTCTGCAATGGGGTCTGTCTGTGATGCCTATTGTGTGGAGATGCTTATTCAGTGTGCAGTGTCCGGTGATGGTCGCCGTCATCAGACGCAGGTCACCTCTAGTAGCAATACCATTTAAGCAAACTTTTCAAATTTTGAAGTTCAGTTTACGTTTGCTTAATCCTAAAGAATTTTGACCCACGCAGTTATTGAAAACTTTCGAAGACCATAAAAATCACACATCGAGCAAGGAAGCTCATAAAACATAAAATATATGAACTTTAAGCTTTTGTTATTATCTAAACTATACATAAACATACATACCAACCCACCGAAGTTACCCTGTCACCTTGACATTTCAAGGTAAAGGTCGCTCGACAACAGGAAGATAAAATGACAAAGATGGCGGATCCCGGCGTCACTGGGCAAGTGCGAGCTGGACTCGCGCACTGAGGGTTCCGTGCAAACTACAATTCCCGAATGAAGTCTCGAAGATTTTTCCGATTTACAATTTTTTTTTTTGTGACCTAGGTAACAAAAAATTTACTGTTTTCAGATTTATTCCTATACCTTGCTTTGTGCCAAATTTCAGGATTCTGGGTCAACGGAAAGTACCCTATGAATTTCGATCTTTGAGAGTATCAAAATACAAAATACACTTTTTTGCGACATAAATGGTCGTATATTTTTATTCGTTAACTGAGAAGTTTGTTTTTTTCACAGCTTGAAGGGACCGCAGACCTGAGTATATGGTTTTAATTTCAACTCGATAACACCACGCGTTCTCCAGATAAAGGGTCTTGACAGATAGACAGACAGACGGACGGACAACAAAACGATCCTACAAGGGTTCCGTTTTTTCTTTTTGAGTTACGGAACCCTAAAAATGACAAAGATGGCGGAACCCTACGTCACTGTGAAATAATAGAACACGAAGTTTATGAAGTAATAAGAATATCAGCCATGACAGTCGCTATAGGGAAGTGACCTTGTAATATTATGGTGTCGACCTTTCGCTTTTCATTTTTTTGGAGCGTTGAGAAACAAATTAGTTTTTCAGCGGTTTTTACGTCTAATTACAATTTAGGTGTCTTCATGGGTAGAGTGAATAGGCTCTAAATAAACTAGTGCGCTTCACCATCAACAATTGCATTACTGTCAGGTGATATCGCAGAGTGAATATACGTAAACATTTTTCTAATTTTTCAATTTTGGTGGTGAAAGTTTTTTTTTTGGTTTTCGTGAAAATTAAGTAATTTTGCTAAAAACGGAAGTAACGGATTCGCCACTAAAATTGAAACCATTTAAAAAATAATCGGCAGAATCTTGTTTTCGATTTTTGAATTTATCACGTTCTTCAATTGTTTTTAAATATCCAAAGTTCGTTTTTTTAAATGATTGTATGGTGTCCTGTCATTTGACAATGTCTATTGAAGATAATTTAAAAAAGAACTTAATCCAAAATCTTCGTACCATACGAGTAAATGCGTCGACTAGCTTTTTCTGCACTTTTGCTCCTATGGTATAAGTGTGCCAGCAAATATTGTGCTTATTTACCGGATATAAAGTTGTCTATGATACTCAGCGACCCAGCTTTATTAGTCGATGGATGCGAGATGCACAGGATCGATCGTTGTGCTGAAAGCTGCTTTATTCCTGAATGACATAATAATATGCTATATTTTGTGAACGCGGGCGAAGCTGAGGGTTCCGTACGAACTTACTTATGTACGAGTAAATAGTCGGAGATTGGAATCTCGGAAGATTTCATCGAATCGCAAAAAAAATTGTAACATAACAGCAAAACAGTTTTTTGATTTATTCCTTTGCTAAAATGGCCTTGCTTTATGCCAAATTTTAGGATTCTGGACCAAGGGGAATTTTGATTTCCTTGACAGTGTCGAAATGTATGTTCGTAAATCGAATTATCTTTTTTCTGTTAAGCTTATAAGTTTGATTCTTTTACAGCTTGAAGAGTCTGCAGACCTAAGTATTAAGTATATGGTTTTAATTTCAATTCGACACCTCAACGCGTTCCCGAGATTAAGGGTCTTGACGGAGAGACAGACAGACTGACGGACAGACAACCAAGTGATCCTACAAGGGTTCCGTGTTTACCTTTTGAGTTACGGAACCTTAAAAACCGAAACAGGTGTTTACTAGTTTTCCTAATAAAGCTTTTTAATAATATCTAACCCATCCTAGGACTTTAAAACATTTTATAATAAATCCTTAACTGATTTGAATCCCGACTCCACCCCACACCTTACAAGGTAGCATTGAACGTGAGCAAACTATTATCTTTTTCTTTCAAAGAAGATATTTCGCGATAGCTTTGTCACTTTATCTGACTTTGTCGTATGATCTTAACCTTGGGAAATATAAAAGCTTGTATCGGTTACAAATATCAAGGACGAGACTTGTGAAGGAAAAGTACAAATGTAAACTTCAGTATATTACAGATACTTTGTTTATAAGATACTCTTGAAGTACTTCTACTCATCATTTCAGCCGAAAGACGTCCACTGTTGGACGTAGGCCTCCCCCAAGCGTCGCCACAACAAACGGTCCTGTGCGTCTCGCATCCACCGCATTCCCGCAACTCTCACCAGGTCATAAAACCACCTTGTGGGAGGCCTTCCAACGCTGCGTTTTCCGGTGCGTGATCGCCACTCTATAACCTTTTGGCCCCATCGACCATTCGTTCTACGACAAATGTGTCCTGCCCAATGCCACTTATTATTACTTTTACAATGTTAGTGTGAAGTATGATTATTATGATCAGCCGCCGTCTGTAAAAAAAAGTATAAAAAAATATATATATTACTTTAATATTTTATCAGAAACTCATATAAACGGCGTAGAGTAAGTACCCATCTTCGATATATATTGCGAGACATTTCTCTACTCTTCAAATATTATATCAACCACAATAATAACACTATTTTTGTAACCTTTTTGTGGTAAGTATCTACTTAGGACATTTAGTTTTTTTTCTATTTCGGTAATAATTTTATATCACTTATATTTGGAAGCACCTTTTCTATTCTATATTACCTAAATCGATCATCAATATAAATATTATTAGAATAGTCATCGATCTATTACATTACATGATAAATAAACCTCTACGGTCCGGACCAAGCGTTTCGCCTCGTCGTTTATTTCTCGTCGTTTTACCACGTACATCGAGGGAAAGGAACAATTTGCCTGCTGCGGCCTTCCCATCCGATTATAATTTAGGTGTCTTCAAGGCAAGAGTGAATAGGCTCTTAATAAACTAGTTCGCCTCACCATTAACGATTGCATCACTGCTTACCATCAGGTGGGATCGCAGTCAAGCACTGGTTTATATCAATAAAAAAAATGAAATACAGCTTGTAGAACTGGTAGATAGATTATGATTATTGGTGATTGTTTTTTGCTAGTTACCCATATGAAAGTAGAAGATCCCTAGGGAACATATTCCTGGTATAAAAAGTACTTATTAACTTATGTACCATCGCGGTCATTTCTGCATGATCACTTAAAAAAAAATCGCCTGAATCCTATGACGCGGTACCAAACCAAACCTTTAGAAGTTTTCGTTTCGAGTGCAAGTAAAAATGAACTTAGAGGTGGTTAGGCGGAAGTGTCTTTGATGGTACATATAAACTTGCGCATTTAAAAAATAAACTATAATATGAATGTGAGAACACTGTAAACTTTGTAGAGTCATTGATAATTGTGTCACGTTATCTAGGTTTACTAATAATAAAAAGAGGTAAAGTTTGTTTTTTTTTTTGTATGTACCTAGGGGTAATCTCTGGAAGTACTGATCCGATTGCTAAAATTGTTTTACCAATAGAAAGCTGCTTTATTCTTGAGTGACATAGGCTATATTTCATGTATGCGGGCGACGCCGCGGTGAAAAGCTAGTAAATTGTATGTTAAATGTCTTTTTTTTTTATATATTCTCAATTTTTTCCCTATTATATTTTTTAGTTAAAAAAGACTCACTAAAACAGACTTACTGACTTAAACCCACTCATATTTCTTCACTTATCTTTACATTACTATCTCGCACTACCCTGGCAGGGATTGACTGCTTAACGTGGTATTCTCATCAAGTAATGGATGGTCATCCAACCAATTACATAAAAACTTAAGCCTTATATTTTTAACATACCGTCGCTACAGAGGGTATTATGACCTTGTGAGGAGGATTCACGCATCGGTGCGCACTCCTTGATGACGCGTTTAGAGTGCACGATACGGGGACGATACGATATTGTTAGTCTTTTGTGTGTCTATTAATATTTTTTCTGTCACGACTTTTTTCTACACAGGTTCGTTTTGTTTTAAATGCGTGTAGTTTGAGTTTTTAACTTTCTGAAACTTACATCATTTCCACCTCCTCCTTGTGTCGTTTATTCTCAATGCTGAGGGTCGTGACTCCGACGATTAACTTTCTTGTGGACTATTTCACACACAGGTTCTGTAAAGAACTTAGTCAAGGCACCAGTCTTCCACAAATTATTTTTAATATCGTGTTTGTAGACTTTTTAAATAAGTACTTTCTCTGTAATTAGTAATAATAAATAAATAAATTATTATTTTAAAATAAATTACTATTATTATTTCGCCATGTTGTCCTATCTTCGGCGATGACTACATAATTTAAACTATAACCAAACCAAAAATAATAATAAAACCTTAAACTAATTAAAACAAACAAAAATATGGCATCAATCGTCTGGTAATGGGCACAACACCGCAGACTTTAAAAAATAATTTAAAGAAAACCGACCTCAATTAATATATTTTACAGTTTTTGAAATTTGTGACCTTTGTCTGAGGATTCAATCTAAAAAAATGAGTTGATAATACGCATAGTTATGTGAATTTTATTTCAGCGATTTCATTGAAATTCACGAAAACGTCATGTTATTTTTTGCTCAAAACTTACAGAAATACAAAGCTCTTGTAACTTACAGTTTAATGCCAGGCCCACTGCGCTAATTTTCTATCAAAACATGTTATTAAAACATGTTACCAATTCGTGTCGGCAAACAAAAACTGTTAGGCAATGCCCCTATTCGGTTAGCAAACAATGTTATTCTGTTAGCAAACACGAAACCACGGCGCAGCGGACCCGGCTTTCTATACAAACCGTTTCTATCTGCCTGTCACATTCTCGCCGATAAAGAAAATCACTGTTAAAGTTAAGCGACTAGTCATTACCAAACTTTCTAAAAAAAATAATCGTATCATCTAAAAACCTCCCAAGTTTCGTACCCACGGTAGCGGGTAACCACGCTCTACGGTCGAGTGGACACGAGCTTTGTGTTTTTTTACACACACATACATACAGACGGACAAACTTGAGTGGGTGGCTTTCTGTGCACACTCATTGTTTGGTAACCTTGACCTCGGGGTGATGGAGAATTGGAGCATGCTGTATATGAACCTTGTAATAGGTTTGTTTGTAGATCGGGGTTTATTTTGGATTGCGATTTAGTTTAAAGTGGTTTTAAAGGGATTAGATAGGATTCATTTAATGGGGCCTTTTTTTAGGTGGGAAAACATCCAATAATGTCTCCATCGTCAGCCTGTACGAGATTAGGATGGCTCTGAAGTAGCTGAAGAACAACAAGGCGTCGAGTGAGGACAGAATTACGGCTGAGCTTCTGAAGGCGGGTGGAAAGCCGGTCCTAAAGGCCTTTCAAAAGTTGTTCGATTCCGTCATACTCGAGAGAAAATCGCCACAGGCATGGAGCAGAGGTGTGGTGGTACTCTTCTTTAAGAAGAGTGATAAGCCCCTGCTTGAGAATTACAAGGCTCATCTCACTTTTGAGCCATGTCTACAAGCTGGGTTCCAGGGTCATCACGAACCGTCTCGCTCGCAGGTTTAACGACTTCCAGGCTCCCGAACAAACCGGATTCCGAAAAGGTTTCAGCACCGTAGACCACATACATACGCTACGGCAGGTCAGACAGAAGACCGAGGAGTATAACCTGCCTCTCTGCCTAGCGTTTGTGGACTACGAGAAAGCCTTTGATTCAATCGAGACTTGGGCTGTGCTGCAGTCTCTCCAAAGGTGCCAAATTGACTATCGGTACATCGAAGTGCTGAAGTGTTTGTGCGAAAACGCCACCATTTCAGTCTGACTCCAGGGCCAGACCTCGAAACCTATCCGCCTGCAGCGAGGTGGGAACTCCTTGAGGCGCGCGTGGAATACTACACGCCGTCAACGACTTGGACTCGGTCCGGATGGTTACTGGACGGTCGGACGGCGAGCTACCCATTGCTCACTGTCCGCAAGCCCGCGCCTACAGTGGCTGGAAATCAGGATGGGAATCCCGGCGGCTGGGGCGAGAGGGCCATTGCTTTGCACATGCTGCCGTCGCCTTTTCCAGCATGACTGCTTCGCAGAAGGAGACGACCACCTGCTACTCCTCCTCGCTGCGGACTATGGAATTAACGGGGCCTGCCATTGCCGATGCCTTCCCGGGCTGTGGGATGTTTTGTATATTAAAAAAAAAGTTACCCTATACACTTTCAAAACATGCCATTTTACATTTTTTTATTATAAGTTGTGTTGTCGTGTGTTGTTGTTCTAGTTATAAGTTGTGTATGTTTTAATTAACAATAATGGATTGTATTATCTGAAATAAATGGATTATTATTATTAATTACTTACCCAAATGCTGTGAAAATAATTTTAAACAATTTTTGTCTATCTTTATGTATGTTTAATAAAAACTTGCTAGGTGAGCTCAGCAGCACTTATGTCGGATGTCCCGTAAATAATATAATATAATATAAATATTGCTCACCATTTGCGAGAGATGAACCGAGCAGTATGGCCTAAAATATAATCCTGCAAAAACTTATGTGTTGGATGGGCCCCTCTGGGCCTTACAATGACTTTTCAATGGTGTAGTTTTATCACAAAAATAAATCTCGCTAAATTACTTCTGTACTAGCCTTGAATACCATCACATAACAATGGTGTCAAGATGACACTCGTAACACACCAGCATAAGATGACTTCACATTGTACAGACCTTACGAACGATGAGGTCAACTTGCACCGTAAATCCAATAACATATCCAGTATAACTTAACCTTGGAATGTGTAGACTTTGCTTTCAATGACAGTTCAGCGTATATTGGAGTTGATTACCAAATATGTCGTTGAGCGTACATCCTTATCAGGCTGTTGTACCCTCAAGTTCGTTCACGCGTGCTTCCTGGAAGGGTAAGCAGGATGACAGGAAACCGTTGGTTCCCTCGAGTGGAACGATGAGGTAAAAACGTGGAGAATTGTCTTTAAGAAGGTTTGGAGACGGTTAGGTGTCAATTATTTTTGCGGTTATATAATTAAAGGTTTTTTTTATCTTATTTATTTGTGAGACAATAAACAGCTACAATATACATATAGACTGAAACCATTAAAGAAAAAAAATGACGTGTAAAAGTGTTTTTTAAACCTATTTGCAAAATAAATATCATTTATCATTTACTACATTATGCACATATTAACGCATAAGATAAAAAAAAAAACACTGACTAATTACTTTTTTTTAATAATTATAATTCTTTTGATTCGAATTATTGTAAATAATTTTAATGTATGCATGTTAGTATAATCTGTAATTTATTATTGTATTCCTAATGGGCAGGACGTGGTACTATATTTCCTTTATGCATTCTTTTTACACGTTACAATATATTTTTAAATATATCTTAAAAAACAATAAAAAAAATCATTTAAAAATATAAAAAACACGAGCTTTGTGTTTTTTATATTTTATTATTAAGTTTTAACATCTGTATATAACCTATAATCCACTAAAGACATTCTGATTCTGAAGATTACCGGCAGCAAATACCACGGGATAAATAAATATATCTATTAGAAATTACATTTGTAAAACTATTAAAACAAGGAAACACATGCATTGAATTAACTTAAAATTATAAATTACATATTAAATTAAATTGTAGATAAAATTTTATGATAAAATACTAAATAAAAATACAAAGTAATATTTGTTACTATTTATGTTTTCTGATAGCTACAACCCGGGGGTCTTTAAGTCAAGAGTGAATTAGTTACTTCTAGGCAAGCGTGCTTCATCGTCAGCCACATCATCGCTTTTCATAGGATGAAATAGTAGTAGGCCCTCTGGCCTTTCAATAGTTTAATAGTATATGTTGTTATAGCGACAACAGAAATTCATCATCTGTGAAAATTTCCACTGTTTAACTAACACTGTCTATGAGACATAGCCTGCTGACAGACGGAGCGACAGACCGACAGTCGGACGGACAGCGAAGTCTTAGTACCTAATAGGGTCCCGTTTCACTCTTCAGGGTATGGAACCCTAAAAAAAATCTATCAACCACCAAATATTAGTAAATGACTGTGTAGGCACATCTTCCAACCCCTTTGGCAAATAAAACCGTGATGTCACAGAATTAAAAACACGATTTCAAAGACATTAAAAATTACAAAGTTCTCAGCTTGGCAAAAGAAACTTCTCAGTAGATTTGCACGCAAAATTGGACCAACAAAGTATCGGAAAAATTCGAAATTACAAAGAAAAGAAAAACTTTAGTATTCAGGGCCTGAAAAGAAACAATCTTCTATTGAAAAGTTGTTGTCAATACATTTCAACATAATACATTAAACGAGAAGAATTCAAAAGACTCAGTTAGCAATTAAAACCTAAGAGGATGAACGGAATGAAAAGTTTTTTGAAGGAAACAACTCGCTTAAAACTCCATCATCAATTCATTCGTTCATTCATTCATTCTTATTAAACTCTAACAATTACTGCGAATGAACGATTCTTCGATGTCAACTAATGGAATATTTTAGTGGATTTTTAAGAAAAGGGGACTAAAAGGGTGAAGCACGACCTTTAGAATTTATTATAAGTTGTTTAAATGAAAATATAGATAGCTCTTTTATGCTTCAAATGATTGATTTTAAGTGCTCTGGACTCTTGGGCTTAAAAAGCCTGCTTTATTATTTAGTCTTTTAAATCTAGTCCCCAAAGGTCACTGTACCCTTTTCTTGAACGCAGACCAGTCCTTACAATAAAAGTTCATATTGGACTGGTGAGGGTGCTGGAAATCCGATGGATGCGACATGCACGGGACCGGTCGATGTGGTGACACTTGGAGAAGGCCTATGTTCAACTGTGGACATCTTTCTGCTGATATCAAGTGTTGCCACAACGAACGGTTCGTCTCGCATATATCAGATTCACGCGACCTTGACCAAGTTATCGCTACCTTGTAGGAGGTCTTCCAAAGCTGCATTTTCCGGTGCACTGTCGCCACTTAAGAACCTTTCGGCCTCATCGACCGAATTATAAGTTCATATTGGACTCAAATAAATGGCAAGACGGCAAGTAACAGACCTGTATGAGAATCAGAAATTATCAAATAAACGTCTAACACGGCAGCAAGCCTTTTTTTGAGAATAGGAAATTATCAAATAACTTCTTTCGCTCTGGGAGCAGCGAGAAGTAGAGTCAGACTTTTTCTGACTGAACCCCACCCTCTTACAGTTGCCCTTTGCATTGCTATGGTGTCTCTTTCGAACCACCCAGGAGCTCGGCCTACCGTAGGTACCTAGCCTGATTTAAATCTAGATAACATGTATCAAAATATCTTTGAAAAAAAAGACATCAAGCATAGACTTGGTCAAACCACAAAAAAACTGAATGCCTAAAATATGACCAAAAAGTTTCACAAAAGCATTCTACCACCCTAACAACAAAAATTTCAACAAAAGCTTAGCGCAATGCCAACTTTATCAGAAGAGTATATTATAAATATTTTCAATGAAATGCTACAATTTGTACTCTATTTCAAACTCTCTGCCTCTTGGGACATTGATTCTATTCTCAATTGAGGTATTATTAAAATATTCTATTTGAAACGGTCGGTAACTGTTCGGAACAGTCTAGAATTTCTATAAATTAATTGGAAAGTATGTTAGTACCACTGAGTCTGGAGTAGTTTAGTAACTATGGCTAATAGTTTATTAATTATAAATTATATGTAGTGGGCGATTTTGAATTGTAACAGGGTAATAGGTACTCTTTTACTGACCAATTTATAAACTGCGTTTTATTTATTTGACTGGCCTGATGGTCTAGTGGTTAGTGGCCTTGACTACTATGCCGGAAGTCGTGGGTTCGATTCCCAACCAGGACAAATGTATGTGTGATGTGCACGATCATTTGTTCTGTGTCTGGGTATTTAGAATTATATAAGTATGTTTATCAGTTGTCTAGTACTTACAGCACAAGCTCTGCTTAGCTTGGGACAAGACGGCGTTGTGTGATAGTTGTGGAATGTTATTATTATTGCTAAACAAGCGTGTCTTCAACATAGTCTTTGTTGTATTTCTTAACAGTACACTGGTAACTGGTAAAATTATTATGGTGTCCATCTCTTTCCTAACTTAAGAGTTATAATTTTACCAACTACCTACACGAGTAATACAATCCTGGCCTAAAAGATGTACTTCAATATCCCTCAACGGATTAAAGCCGAGTAAAACATCTTCACCAAGTAAAAAACCTATTGCAACTTAACTCTCAATACAAAGTGTACTTAGCAATCCCTACTTACCTCCCACCAACTTGTCTTTTACCGAATTGAAAACAACTTGCGTTCGAGTTAAATTCAATTTTAAGTTGCTAATAAAAGAAATAAAAGAAACGAAGAAAATAACGTTCTTTATGCATAGTTGGGTAGGAAAAGAAATGGGTTTTACGGTAAAAGAAACAGCTTAAAGAGTAATTAATGTGCTGCGTTCTGCGTAGGGGTTGCAATAGGGGTGAGATTGGTCAAGGGGTAGAAATATCTTGTCATCGTTCATATTTGAGTGATGGTTATGGCTGGAGTTAATCTAAAAGAATTTTTTTAAGTAATATAAATTGGCAATGGAGCGCAGAATAAATCTTGAACTACATTAAACTGACGCACACGTGTAAAACGCCTGATTTTTACGTAGTAAAGCGACGTCATGTGGCGTTGCGTGGCGTGGATCAATTGTAGCTCAACAAGTCTAGTTTCCAAGTTTTCATATAAAATGTATGGAGACCGACGTGCTCATATCGGCGTGTGTGGCGCACGTGTGCACAGTGTAGTTCTAGCTTAATAAGTGTTAAGCGAATAGATTGCATTAGAAAAACCACGTTGTGCTTCATAACTCTAATAGCAGATGTCGAGGATAAAACAGCCAGGCTGAAGTGAGAGTGGGCTGGCTACGTCACACGAATGCACCCGGACAGATGGGTGTGGATTGTCACTAACTGCATGCCTAAGGGCGGACGATGCCGTCGAGGTTGACCGCGGCGAAGGTGGAATGAGGATCTGATCTTGTTTGTGGGGCAAACTTGGCCAGAAATTGCCCTAGACGGAGAGGTTTGAAGGAGAAAGGGGAGGCCTTTGTCAATCAGTGGTCTTTGCTTGACTGCGATCCCACCTGATGGAAAGCAGTGATGCAATTATTGATGGTGAAGCGCACTGGTTTATTAGAAGCCTGTTCACTCTAGCCTTGAAGACATCTAAATTATAATCTAACAAGACGACCGCAGTAGACATATTATTCCAATCCTTCGATGTACGCGATAAACGATAGACGATGAGACGAAACGCTTAGTTCGGATCGTAGAGGTTTCAACAATGTAAGGGTGCATACTTACCGTACACCAAGTCGCCCGATGGTAGAAAAAAGATTTCCTATAGGCATAAAAAGTTGTAGAGGGATTTGAATAAACAAAGCTAGTCAGCTTATAATTAGAAGGCAGGAGGGTGAATGGAACCATTTTTAACAACAAATTCAAAGCCACTAACTACCATACACGACCCAACAACTATCAACAATACAAACTGCCCGTTATCCTTTTCGCCCCCAACCATTCACAACAAAACCCCCACAGATCCACAACTATATTTTTCAACCCCATAATTAACAAGCCTATGAAAAAAATCGACGTGAAAAATGCTGCTTGTATATTTCCCTATTTTTCTTAAGTCTTCAAATTGTAAAAGCCTCTCGTGGAATAATAGAGGGGTAAGTAGGAGTGGGTGCTTGTGTCGAGACCGACACTGAATGCGAAGTACCCTTGGGTACCAGACATTTGACGGAACTGCATTTTTTTCCAACGTAATTGGTAGGTGGCGACACTTGCTCGTTTAAATTGACTAGGTAATTTTAGTTTTTATATTTTTTTGTTTCGTTTCTTAATTATGAATACGGATTTAATTAGGGGCGAAGGAGTGAGAATAGCAAGGAGTTAACAAAGATGTTTAAGTTTATTAAAATGTGATTTAGGTTAGGTTAATTAAGTGTATTAATGCTAGGAATTGAAAGTAAGATGGGATAAGGGCAGGAAGCATAGCTTAAAGTATAATCGGCCTTAATGTTCAGTTTAGTTTCTGGGGACTCAGGCCTCCTCTCTAGGAGAGGGAATGGGTCGTAATCCACCATGCGGGCCCAGTGCGGGTTGGTAATTGTCACACGTCTTCGAATTTTCGATTCTAGGACATGCCGGTTTCCTCACGATGTTTTCCTTCAAAACGTGAGAGCAGTGATGATGAAATAAATTACACAAAGTAATGCGCCTGGCTGGGTTTGTACCCGCGACCTACAACTCGTAAGTCGTGGCTCGGTCTGTCTTTGAGTTAGAAGTTAGTATTTTGGATTATTAAAAGGATTAAAGATTTAAAAAAACTGTACCTTTCATTTAACTTGTCGAGAGTGAATAGGTTTCTTCTAGGCAAGCGTGCTTCATCGTCAACCACATCATCGCTTACCATCAGGTGAGATAGTGGTCAAACGCAAGCCTATCATTAATAAAAATAAAAAAAAACTTCTTCTGTATATTAAAATTTTTATTTGTAAAGTTCAATAGGTTTACTCTAGACTCATCATAATCATATTTATTTTATTAATACTTTTTTTTAAATACAACATGAGATGACTTTATTTCGACTTTAATAAAAATTCAAAAGCAAAAAAAAATACACGTAGAAAAACGATCTCTTCTTTGAAATAATAAAATATTTTTAATTTACAAAATGAGAAATATGCAAAAATAATAAATAAATTAATATGCAGAAAAGCCTTTTTCAAGAATAAATGCATTCTGATTTTTAATATTTCAAGCACGACTTTCCAGTGAAGTTTTGTAGCAAGATTACAAATATCAAAGTTAAATTATGTATTGCATATTTTTATTCTATGTTTATTTAATGAATGGGTAAAAAGTAATTCATTCACTGATTAGATTTTTCACACAACACTTTCTCGTCTGCTGCCTACATTAACTTTGGTGGCTACTAAATTATACGTTGATTGGTTTATTTACAACTTAAAGCAACAAAATATATACACAATAAACTTTTTAAAGAACTGTCAAGACGCTTAGTTGACACTTCGCGTGACCCAAGGGCTGGTTTTTACCTCAGTCAGAGATTAAGCATTGCCATTCAACGTGGCAATGCCGCCAGCCTCTTGGGCACACTTCCAGTCGACAGCGATGCGGAGGAGTTTTATGACGCCATATATTAGTAGGGTAGCCTTTAGTGTGTAATCTCAATATATCTATTTTTGTTTCATCTTTTGATATATTAAAGCGCTCACACTCCTTTTCAAAATTCTCAATCCATTGCATTGCATTAGGGTTCTTGCTTGTGAATTTTTCAATAATAAATTTCTCTGAAATATGTTTTAGGTTATGTTGATTTTCTTTCTTTGTAGTAGTTTCTATTCATTTTTCCAAGATATGTTGCAAATTGTCGTTTATGTGTATTGGTTGTTTTGTGCTCATTTCTTCTAAATATTGATCTAAAAATTGCATATTACCTTCCTCATCTCTATATGTTTTCTTAAGATCTTCATCCAATTTTATCCATATTTTTCTACTTTGATGTCTTTTCTTTATACTATTTTTTATTTTTGAGAAAGTATTCATTTTGACAATATATGTATGATGAATCACCGGCTTCAGCTCATCAGGTAAAACATAACATTTTCCTTCTTCTGTAGATATTGAGGTTATGGCTAATACATTTGATTTGCCATCATTTGAAGCTATCATCGTAAACTCAAATTGCAGCCGGTCCATCTTCTTTTAGTTAACAAAAATGTCGTTTTATAAGATATATTATTGAGGATTTTCGAAATAAACCACAAATTGTTTCTCTGAAAACAAAGATTTGTTTTATTCAACATGCTTTTACAGTATAACAATTATCGTTTAACTAAAATTACACTTTTATCTCACCTGAAAACAAAGAAACGACATTTAAAGTTCACTAATATGGCCTCCTCAATTATATCCCTTTAATTATCTCTCTACAAGTTTTTATAACAATAAAATGCACAAAATAATCTAAACATCATCTGCCATTGAATGATACGTCACCCCGTATTCACAGCTTAAAAATTAAATTAATGAAATGTCATTTCCAAGGAGGTCATTTCATTACATATATATATTTTTAATTTACGTTGATTAGCTCAACGTACATTTCGATACAAGTGGAGAAAGTTTGTCATTGAGACCGAGGCCAAATTCACCCGAGCCACAGGCGATCGCCTCCATAATACCCTCGAAGGTGTTATGGAGCCCAGTGCTAGAGTGACAAACGACGTTTTTCAATACACTTACGAAGATACTTGTCGCGAGACTCGTGGGGGTCGCTTAGCGCCTAGCCTAATACGATAAATACAGTAATTCCACACTAGTGCGTAAAATCTCGTGAACTTACCCTTGGCCTTGCCACAATGTATAGTGGACGAACGAATCAAGCGTCAACCTGTTTCTTTTTTTTTTTTTAATTTGGTTGAAATTCTACAAAATGGTAGACCCTGTCCTGGAACGCACATACGATAATTTTTATCTCAGAAGTATGTTCTCAAGAGTTTTCTATGCCAAGGCATAGATAGATACACAGATATATAGATAGATATATTCTTTATTGTACCTACACTAAAAACTTACGTACATCTACATATTTTATTTTATTTTATTTCTACTTTTACAGGGGCGAAGCCGAATGTCAGCGCATATGTATCTTTATTAAATGTGCGACTAACAAATAAGGAAGACAAAGAAACAAAATCTCTACTAACCATATTTATACAACATATTTTAATTAACAAGAAATGCTAAATTGCTTTAATTCAATAAACCCCAAGCGAACGCTGGAGCTTGCTCTCATTGTCTTTATATTTTGTCTCTAATTACGGTATTTGAAAGGTTAATACTTGAGACTATAACAGTTGAGGTTATTCACCTCTCCACTAGTTCTACTTACCCTCCAAAAATCGATAGCCTAGGCAATAAACTTTGACAATAAAATATACGACTCTCAATCTAGACCGAGATTCAGGAAAAATGGCCTTTATATACCTTTGTATATGTATGGGCTATTGGATCGCTATCTATCACTACCTTTTGTGTTTGTAAAACCTATTTATTTCAGATACATGGCTCTTGAATCATATTTGTATCGGATATCTGGTGGTATCTGATTGTAAATCGCATTTGTTATTGATTAATATGAAGAAAAGAGGCCACGTGGTAACGGTCACGACTTATGAAAGGTAGGCTTCGCGTTTAGACCCAACCAGGCGCATTACTTTGTGTAATTTATTTCATCGCCATTGCTCTCGAAACGTTGAAGGAAAATATCGTGATGAATCCACACTGGGCTCGCATGCTGGATTACGATGCCCCGTAATCCAGCATTGCGGGGCCAATCCCTCTCCTTTAGGAGAGAGGTGGAGGCCTGAGTCCCAGCAGTAGGAAAATTAGAAGGCTGATTATGTTAGTATATGGATACTATATCTAAACAGGCGTTGGACTGGAATTCCCGACGAACAAGGAAGCGTGACCGTCCTCGGCAAACCTGGCGCGACGTTCCGTGCTGGCAGAAGTGACGGCCATCGGATTGACATGGAGCGAGGTGAAGCGTCAAGCTCAAGACTGGTCGCGATGGGTGACTACTATCGACGCCTCCTCTAGGACATAGGATCAAAAGAACTTAGTAGATGCTAGAATAAAAAAAAATGTGATCGATAACAAGTTTGTAAGTAAATCTATGTATTGACACGCTTGTATCGCCTCTCATTTAGGACTGGTATAGTGCCCAAGTCCTGGAAGCTTGCCAACGTGCAACCCGTGCCCAAAAAGGGCAGTCGTGCCGATCCCGCTAACTATCGGCCGATTTCAATAACCTCCATATTAAGCAAGATTATGGATCGTGTGTTGAACTCGCGCCTCATGGCATACCTGGAAGGTAACGATCTCCTCAGTGACCGACAGTACGGATTTCGTCGCAATCGGTCTACTGGGGACCTACTAGTGTATGCCACCCACTTGTGGGGCGAGACCCTCGAGAGGAATGGGGAAGCGATTGCCGTTTCCTTAGACGTCTCGAAGGCCTTCGACAGGGTATGGCACGCTAGCCTTTTGAGTAAGCTTCCAGCGTACGGCATTTCCCCTGGTCTGATTAACTGGGTAAAAGACTTCCTGAGTGAACGGTCTCTCCGAGTTGTTGTCGATGGATGCTCATCAGAACCCATGACGACTAATGCCGGGGTTCCTCAGGGGTCTGTTCTCTCTGCAACTCTATTCCTACTGCATATCAACGATCTGCTGATGCCCGGTATCTATGGGTATGCAGATGATAGCACAGTTGTAGAGAGATACCTGCCTAGTGCTCGGGCTAGTAAGGAGCTAATCCGATCCGAAAGAGAGGCTATGGTAGAGCGTACAAATATCTCACTTCAGGCAGTCTCCAAGTGGGGTAAAGCCAATGTGGTGGGATTTAACGCCTCCAAAACTCAAGCGTGTCTGTTCACCGCTAAAAGGAGCCCGTTCACCTTGGCTCCTACTTTTCAGAATTTATCCCTGGAGTACACCGACCGCCTTCAGCTCTTGGGGGTTGAAATTCCCTCGGACCTTAACTTTGGGCGGTTCATTGAGTCCAAAGCCAAGGTAGCTGCTAGGAAACTAGGCGTTCTTGCAAAGGTCCGGCGGTACTTCACACCGGGACAGCTTCTAATGCTATACAAAGCACAAGTCCGTTCGTGTATGGAGTACTGCAGCCACATATGGGCTGGTGCTGCAAAATGCCACCTGGCAGCTTTGGACTCTGTGGAAAGGCGTGCGAAGAGACTAATTGGCGATCCAGATCTGGTTGAGTCCAATCTACAGAGTCTTGAGCATAGGCGAAGGGTAGCCAGCCTTTCGGTGTTTTACAGGATGCACTTTGGAGAGTGTGCGCAGGAATTACATGACTTAATTCCACCATCTCACTTCTACCATCGGACAAGCCGACGAACGGCGAGTATCCACCCTAATGTTGTTGAAACCTCTACGATCCGGACCAAGCGTTTCGCTTCGTCGTTTATACCACGTACATCGAGGGACTGGAACAATTTGCCTGCTGCGGTCTTCCCGTCTGATTATAATTTAGGTGTCTTTAAGGCAAGAGTGAATAGGCTCTTAATAAACTAGTGCGCCTCACCATCAACGATTGCATCACTGCTTACCATCAGGTGGGATCGTAGTCAAGCACTAGTTTATACAAATTAAAAAAAAAAAAAAAAAATCTAAACGTGCATCATTTTATGCGATTCAAACTCAATACGTCATAAAAAGTTTCATGGAATGTAATAATATAATATAAAATTACAAACATACCCACTTTTATAATGATGATAAGCTATAAAACTCACGAAAATAATGACCAATTTTATCAACAACAGAATTTGCCTGACCAAATAATCTGGTACGTCCTCGTAAATTAAAAAGTAGAACTCATAAAAGCAACGTCATCCCCCAAACTGTAAAATACGATAATTAAAATATTATCCCACAACACCCATCGGTTTAAGGGCCAAGCGCCCGAAAAGTGCCATAAAACAGTGATTTTCTGAGGCCTACTCCTCCGTAACGGCTAGGTCAATTGGTTTGAAAAAAATATATGTTTATTATAGATTCATGAACAATAATATCGACATTTGATTTTTTCGTGCAATTAATACTTTTGTCAAAAAAAAAAATTTAGCAATTTCGCAACTTTTCGCAACTTTTCCCTACTCCTTCGAAACGGCTTGGACCTTTAGAAACATTTTTACACATAAAAATTGGTGGTTAAATATTCTTCAAAGTGAACATTGCATATGTAAATCAATCAATATCTCGCAGAGAAAATGGATTTAAAGCGCTTTCCGGGCGCTGCTGGCCGCAAATAAATGCACAGATTTACGTACTGCCGCCTAGGCGAGTGCGAGAGTTGCGTTCACATAATTTCGGTCAGATGGTTCAAGGGACTATACGCCTTAAGTGGGTGATTTTAAAAACTAGCAGAGTGCGAGTCGCACCCGCTCACGAATAGTTCCGTACCGTCCGTAGTAAAAAATGGCAAAAAATCACGGTTTTTGTATGGCAGCCCTTAATATGCCGTATAATATATAATTTAATATATAATTTTATTCTGTTTTTAGTATCTGTAGCGACAACAAAATTACCATCTTTAAAAATTTCAACTGGATAGCTATAACTGTTTATGAGACCTTTTTTTTTATGGTGGGAAAAAATCATCCAATGACATTCCCCGCTCTTGAGCGGAGCGGGAGATAGTGTCAGACTCTTACTGACTAAAAGACCCACCCCGTTCCTTCTAGCCTTCATACCGGGGCTCGAGCGCCCTTTCGGATAACCCTGGCCCCAGTAGGCTTCGACCCGGCTGGGTCTCTGCTGTTGCTGACAACTCCTTGAGGCGCGCGGGAACAGTGCGCGCCGTCGACGACTTGGGCTCGGTCCGGACAGTTACTGGACAGTCGGACAGCGAGCTACCCATTGCTCACTGTCCGCAAGCCCGCGCCTACGGTGGCCGGAAATCGGGTTCAGAATCCCTTAGGCTTCCTCCTTTGCGAGCATTACTGCTTCGCAGAAGTCGGCGACCGCCTGCCACTCCTCCTCGCTCCGGACCATGGCCTCAACCAAGGCGCGGTGCGAGAGGTCTCCGCCGCCGATCGCCCCCACGACGGCACGGCGATGCACTGTTTATGAGACCTAGTGGCTGACGAACAGACAGACAAACAAATGGACGGACAACGGAGTCTTAGTAATAGGTTCCAGTTTTATCCTTAAATTCTTTATTATACACAAAAACATACAAAGTGCACGATGAGACAGACAGTTTATGTACAAAAGCGAGCTTAACTCAACAATGAGTTTTCTCCCAGCAAACCTTTGAGTTACAGAGAACATATTCGAGGGTAGGATCCAGTGCACTATATAAACCTACATAACTAAATCTAATAAATAGTTTACATTATACACTAGCTTTTGCCCGTGGCGTCACCCCTGTTCATAAAATATAGCCTACGTCACTCAATCTATGTCAATTTTAGCAATCGGAACACCAGAGATACAAACGAAAATACATGAAAACAAACTTTATCTATTAATAATAATTCAGTGTAGAAGTATAGATAAGTATTTAGGTACGGAACCCTAAAAATTAGCTCATTTCGCCCCCTAGGGGTTGAACCATGAGCCTTAAACTGAGGCATTCAAGCTGTACGCCACTTTAAACCCTTGGGAAAAGGGTAGTTAGCATTCACTGGATTCCCGACAATGGTCCGATTTCCCCATTGATTTTTTGTTTTGTTTTTCCAGTGTTATTTACGGCGGTACTTGTATTAGTTTGAAACTTTGCTGAATAGATTTGTTCATTAGGTAGGCTTTTTGATTGGTATAAAGAAATAACGGTTTTATTTTAGTTTCCTTGAATGTTATGGGCATAGTTGGCACAGTGGTTGAGCGATTGACTGCAATAAGCATGCCTTTTAAGTTCTGTCGTTGAAATATTTTTTGCTAATTTTGAATTTAGAATTGCTCAATTTTCAAATTTGTTTGAATTTAGAATGGCAAAATAATTGTAATAATTAGGATTGATGCAACTATTTTAGTCACAGCATTGTTTTGAATCTATCAAGTCGCGCACAAAAATGAATCTCGCTAAGGAAAACGTTTGTGCTATAATTTTTACAACTTTCGGAGAGGCCTAACTTGGATTCAATGTGTCAAGGAGTTAAGATCTGTATTTTATGATGAAGCTCCTTGTCTACGAACTCTCGAACGCTGGTATTTAGAATTCCAACGTGGAAATACTAGTCTTAGTGACAAATCTCGTGAAGGACGTCCAAAATCCACCTTTACTGAAGAAAACATCGTTGCTGTGAGACAACTGATACTCGAAGATCGTCATGTGATATATTGGGAGATAGTGGCGTTAATAGGCATCTCAGGTGCAACCATTCAAAAGATCTTGCATGAGGAGGTTGGTGTGAGAAAGCTAGTTTGCCGATGGATTCCGCATTTGTTTTCCGAGGCCCGCGTCAGATGTTGTAAGAAAACTTTCCAAAGGTTCAAGCGAGGAGAGTCCAACCACGTCTACGATATTATCAGTGGTGACTAATCTTGGATTTATGCCTACGGCTCTGATTCTAAAGAGCAATCTACAACCTGGGTCTTCCGAGATGAGCCAAAGCCGACTAAAGTTGTTCGCTCTCGAAGCTTTTGAAGAAGATGGTGACGACGTTCGTGGTAAAAACCACGTTGCAACAATTGCGCTTGAAGATCGTGGAACGGTTAATTCAGAGTGAGTGTTGTTTGCCCCAAGTCATCGCCGAAGTTCGGAAATCTAACCCAAAGCGACGCATCATCCTAAAGTTTTTACAAAATATAATTTACCAAAAATAAACCTTCAAGATTTCGTTGTTCTAAAGCATTTCAACTCTGTATTTTGCTATACCTACCTACGTCTGTAAGACGCGCATCAAAACCCCCACCGCCCTATCCCCGCTCCCCTCCGCTGTTGTACTATCGCTTGCTTTGCATAGACTTCGTAATATTTAAAACGTTCAATTTAAATATTTTTATTTTTGTATAAAATGTGATGAATTAAAATATGATATTTTTTTTAAGTCATAGAACAAAAGATGTTGTTTTAAATGATACTAGTAATATAGTCTTGAGAGGTTGCCAGTATGATATTTTTTCGCTTGTTATCCTTACTACTTTCAAATGACTGTGATCTTTGGAAATATGTTTACGCCAAATTAAGAAAGTACATAGCATAAATATGTTTTTTTTTTGACATTTGTTGTTCATTTTATTATTTTTTTTATTTTTATCTACCACATTATTGGCTTTTTATTTTATTTGATTTGTATATCCGATTTATTTTTAATTTTTTTTTGTTTTTCTCTATGTGTTAACTTTGTTCCCAAATAAGTGTAATTCTACCTACTTTCATGTATGACATTGCTGTGCCCGACAGGGTCCATGTGCACTTATATAACTATTTTGTCATCTTATGTAACATATGTGATATAGCAATAAAGAATCGACTTGAATTGAAATCAAACAATATTTCGCAAAGATATTGGTTTTAAAGGTCGGCAGTACGAGTATGTGTGCATTTAAGTCTGGCTAGATGTTCACGGGACTACGCGCATTAAAATGTTTTCTGAAAAAAATTAAATACCTACGTTATTTATTACAAAATCCAACAATAAGGACATACGACGTGATGAAACCCATTGTACAAAAATACACATAGGAAGTAGGATCCTCGCAAAAAAACGCCATTCATTGCCGTCCCCATAGAATTTTCAATTAAGCCCATGAATCTTGTAGCACAACGCATGGGGCTGGCTTGTCCTATGGCCACCATTGAACTGGTCGTTCGGACGTCCGTCGGGTTTTCGCTTTTATTTTTAAAACCTATTGAGAGAGGGTTAATGAGACCTATTATGTGAGATTCTGTTGGTGTCTGTGAGAGGATGGGAAGGGGTAAAATATAGTTAATATTTATTTTAGTGTGTTTTGGCACTTGGCATAAAATCCCTATTAGATGTAGCTGTAAGTTCTGGATTGATTATAAATTGTATTTTCTAATCTACCTATATATGGTATTTTTTACTATTTTATAATAATTACGTAAAATGGATATGTACGTGTAGATATAGTATGTGTAGATGCAGTTTTTGGTCAATTTAATTATATAGTTATATGTATTTGTTTTTCTAGGTAGATTTTAACTTAATCTATGCAATTTTTATTACTTTGTTTGGACTTAATTCAATTTTATTAGTGACAGGTTTATTTTTAAATAACCTCTTTTTTTTAGAACAATATAGACTCCGCGATTTTGTAGGTTACTTTTTGTTTCGACTTGCTTTTTTACTATTTTTATTCGAACTGTGCTTTTGGATATAATATTGACTGATCTACACTGTCCTCGCATACTTATTAATATTGTACGAATAATGTAACCGATCAGTTTTTTTAAAGAGTAAATCATTGATTTTCTTGCCAGTTTTTCTTCATAGGTAAACGACGAATTGGGAACGTGCACTAACATTTGACGTTTTATAAGTACGCATGTAGGACTATGTGAAATAAAAATAATTTTGAGTTTGATTTTTCTAGATCTCTCTACAGTTTTTTTTTTTTTTTTTTGTGGGGAAAATCATCCAATGACAACCCCTGCTCTTGGGCGGAGCGGGAGATAGTGTCAGACTCTTACTGACTAAAAAACCCACCCCGTTCCTTCAAGCCTTCATACCGGGACTCGAGCTCCCGGATGAAGAAACGGGGATGAAGGAGCGAGGGTTGTAATAAGATGATTTAAAAAAAAAAAAAAAAAAACTCCCTTTCGGATAACCCTGGCCCCAGTAGGCTTCGACTCGGCTGGGCCCCTGCTGTACAGATCAAACCATAATTTAAAAAAGAACAACCTCAATTTATTTCAGGTACCTACGTGAACTACTTGCCTTAAATAACTCTTACCAACCCACGGTTTCTCATCTAATACAATTTGAAAGATAATCACAGGAAGCCTTTTCACAAAAAAAAAAAACATTTATTTACAACCCTCAGGGCCTTCCAGAGCATCTCTATGTCATCACTTGTATGTAGTGCTCTATAGGAAGCATTGAGCGTGCAATTTTATCAAGAGCCTCTATACTATGTGTCTGTGAAGTTTGAATTCTATGTTAGTTGACATAAAGTTTAAATTACAATGTGTGCGTGGAATGAAATAACTAGGATTATTTTGAGTAGTAGAAAGTTAATGTTTGTTTTGAACTTTAATAATATTATTTATTATGGTAGCTATCAGGGATGTTACGGAGCTCCATAACCGTAACTGAAAGTATCGGATATCCGATATAAAATAATAGCCATAACCGTAATCCGAAATAAAACTTTCGTATAATATCGGATAGGGGCGGATCCTAATTGCGACACGTTATGACAGCCTGTCATAACGTGTCGCGTTGTAAAATATAAATAGTATAGTAGTAAATAGTATGTATTTATAATTGACTTCGGAAATTCCTTAAATATCTAATATCCGTAACCGAAATTATCCGAAATAATTTCATATCCGTATCCGTAACCGGTAGAATAATCATTTCTATATCCGTATCCAATCCGTGGTAGCTATCATGTTAAAGTTCATTAGCAATATTTAACATATAATATAGTGGCGTCCAAGAAGGCCACATACTCATATCTTCTTCTCAGTCGCTTACTCCAAGCGGAGTGGTCGTGGTCGTGGATCTTCTGGTAGTTTGGTTGCGGCTTTTGCGAGACTTCTCCATCTCTCTCTATTCGTGGCACTGTGTGTGCATTTAATGAGGGAACACTTAGAAGATGATTTGATGAGGCCTGTCCATCTGGTAGGTGATCGACCGCGAGAACCCTCTACTCTACCCTGTACCACTAAACATTCTAAAGAGGCTTGCAAATAAATAATTCTGATTCTGATTCTGAGGTTTCATTACGGATAATATGTCCTAATATTTTAAAGATTCGCAGTTGCACAATCGATATAGTCTTTGTTTGATGCGAAGCTCTAGCAGAACGGAAACGTTAGTGTGGTGAGCAGTACAGAGCGTTAATTTTTTACTGCTTTTGTTGAATCGTCCATGTTATATACTAATTTACCTACTTGCAAACTGACAAGGTAATGTTAGGATTATGATTTAAAAAGCTTAGAGATTCAGATTATAAACAAGATTGATTGATGTCAACAAAAGTCTACGTAATTACACTAACAAAATAAAGAGGTAAAGTTTATTTTTTTGTTTGTAGGAGGTAATCTCTGAAAGTACTGGTCCCATTGCAAAATTTTTTTCACCGATGGAAAGCTGCTTTATTCCTGAGCAACCTAGGCTATATTTATTGTTCTTGCGAAGCCGGGACGGGCCGCTAGAACTAGAAGCCTTTCATTTGCGCCTCCACCTACTATAAATATGTACTGGTGCCATGTGTTGGCTTCCGAAAAGTAAACCCGGGTTTTGGAACGTAAGACAAAGAAAGAACATGGGTGTACTTTTACTCAGTAAAAGTTTGGCACAGAAGTCATTGCATGATTACCCACTTTAATTCATTAAACCCCAAGCGTTTGCTCTCTCATTGTCTTTCAATAATAATACAGGATGTAAGACACAGGTCGCCGCAAACTTTAAGAGCTTACTCTGTAGGCGAAACAGGCCTTCCCCAAGCGTCGCCACAACGACCGATCCTGTGCGTCACGTATCCATCGGATTCCCGCGACCCTGACCAGGTCATCGGACCGCCTTGTGAGAGGCCTTCCAACGTTGCGTCTTCCGGTACGCGGACACATACAGAAATCGAAAAAAAAATCAGCCTCTTCATACAAATTGTCCAATCAAGTTTATAATTTTGTATGGAGAGGTTCTTACAAGGTGGACCGATGACCCGGTGAAGGTTGCGGGAAACCGATGGATGCGGGACGCACAAGAACGTTCGTTGTGGCGACGCTTGGGGGAGGCCTATGTCCAACAGTGGACTTGTATCGGCTGAAATGATGATGATGATGGAGACGCTGATTTTCGTAATGTTTTTGAAAAAAAATCTTGTGGAAGGTTGTTCAATTTCGTTTATTGAGCAAACCCTTAAAGTTTACCGAGACTATCCCTTGTATATAAGTTTGACTAGATAGATAACTATAGGTATAGGGCGCTTTGTGGCCCGTCTATCGTCACCTGAGCATGGTTTAAAAGCTTGTTGGTTCATCCAACGCAATGTTTGATAAAGAGGCAACACGAAAAAAGAGAGATAACATCTGAACGCTCTGTTGGTATTCGATAATTCCGTCATTCACTCGAATATTTCACAAAATTTGTTCCCGGAAATTACGTTTTTTTTTTAAAACTTCAAAAGTTTTTAGAAAAAAATTTCGTCTATCAGTAGATATCTTGATTAAATGAGCCAGGTTCCTGAGTTTTTTTTTTAATTTATGAGTACATTATGAAGCGCCAAACGCGCAAAATAGCAGATTTTCAGAAGTCTTTCCTTTTACTTTTACACCAATCTATGATTTCATTTCAATAGAACCCCAGATAATATCGACAAAATATCGGTTTTCAAAATATCTAAAGAAACATGTTTAATAGCGTCATAATCACGTAAGAGCGAAATAAATGAAGATCACAAAAATTTTTTGGACCAGTTAGTAAGTCTAGGTACATGTAAAACTTAGCTTTTACCTGTAAGTTTTAGATTTTACCTGTAAAACTAGTGTTTTACCTGTAGGTCTTAGGTTTTACCTATAAGACTTAGGTTTTAGCTAAAAATATTAAGATTTACCGTAGTTTCAGCTTTTACAGTAACATAAATACACCTAACTCTACCAATTTCTTTGAAGAATAAAGTTTCGATGTTCAATACCTTGTATTTTTTCCTTTGATTCGAAAATGATCAATCATTGGCCTTAATCGCCTGTACGAGTACAAAAACCCTTGAACACAATTGTTCAGTTTTCATAATACATGATTGATTGACTTACTGTAATCTAATATTTCATACCTTCTGGTATTGTACGAGAATGTTTTTCATGAAACATGTTATACATTATTCACTTATAGATAATTTACTTTACCTGAGATCATTTTGTAAAGGTTCTTGTGAAAACTGATGTAGACTTTAGAACTTTTTTTTTGTGAAATATTAAATACCTATATCGGTAAAGTCAATAGTACGGAAGCTTGAGAACGAACAAACGACCTAAGTGACAGGTGGCATATGTCACCTGACAGAATCCAGGCTGAAGTTTGCACGAGCCGAACACATATAGTACCCGACCGCAGAAGCGTGAATGTCATTCTCTGTCGGAAGCAGTGTGAACAACATCTACTCTTAGGATTGTCTCACGGCTCGTTCTGTGAAGTGAATACCTAAAGCTTGCATCATAATAAATCAGTTGTGTGATCTGGAATAGTTTGTTTATTGCTCGATACCCTGGGCGCTGACTCCCACAAAACAGAGTCCCTGGACAGATCATCGATGGTGGAAAAAACATTTATATTACTTTACACTATTGCAAAATATCAAGTGAACAATAAGCAGTCTTAACATACGGGACAGTATCTAAAAGACTACTATTGGATGGACTGAACGAAGTTAGATATATTTAGAGCTTTCGATTTGATAACAAGTGTACAATAAGCGCTTTTATCAAATAGGGTAATATCCTAAAGACAACCTTTGGATGGACTGAACAACTGGATGAGAAACGAGATATATTTAGGGCTGTAAGTTAGTGTACAAACATCATAAAAATACTTATAAGACCTGGTAAAAGTTACACACATACGATACCAAATAATATTTTGTTTATAAATATCAAATTGAGAAAAGAGAAGAAAAAATAGACTGACAGGTTTAGCAGATTGATTTTCGTTTTGAGAGCTCGTATTTTAAAATCAAATCATATTTATAGATGAAACTAAGCATGAAAGAAACATAAAACATAGATTTACTAACAAAATCTAAAAAATACAATTTCACAGAAATAGAGAGAGACATTGAAAAGACAGTAAAAATGTAAAGTCAGAATAAAAAATACCCTAATTTTTGCTTCAAAATTAGCGAGTGAATGAACGAATGATATGAATGGAAAACACCGTCCGCTCATTCATTCAAATGTAAATGTGAACATTTGCATTCAAATGAGCCTTTCTGGAATTATTACTGTCAACGCACAGGCTGACAATTAAAATAATTATTAATATCATACCGTTAATTTTATAAGAGATCTGGCCGACATGGAAATTCATTACGGAAACCAGTCCAGCCAAAAAGGAATCCTGTTATCCAGATGAGGAGTTGCGAATGAAACAACACGGGTGGGTTTTAGTCAGTGAAAATCAGACACATTCTCTCACTACACTCAGAACGGGAGCAGTTATTTAGTGAGCATCAGGCAACGGCGTCCTTGCCGCCGCCGCCAGGATTCTGATCCCGATTTCCGGCCACCGTAGGCGCGTTCTTGCGGACAGTGAGCAATGGGTAGCTCGCTGTCCGGCCGTCCGGTAACTGTCCGGACCAAGCCGAAGTCGTCGACGGCGCGCACTGTTCCCGCGAGCCTCAAGGAGTTGCCAGCAACAGCAGGGACCCAGCCGGGTCGGAGCCTATTGGGGCCAGGGTTATCCGAAAGGGCGCTCGAGCCCCGGTATGAAGGCTAGAAGGAACGGGGTGGATCTTTTAGTCAGTAAGGGTCTGACACTATCTCCCGCTCCGTCCAAGAGCGGGGGATGTCATTGGATGATTTTTTCCCACCATAAAAAAAAAAGTTATTTAGTGAAGTTTCACAACAAAAACATAAATATAAATACCTCAGAACCCTGAGGTCCTGGGCCTTTGGAAAGCATACGAGGAGTCGAAATCAATTCGCAGAAACCCTTTTTTAGATTGTTGTGTTTCATTGTGCGTCTATTTGCGCAAAATAAATATGTTTTCTTTCTTTCTTTCTTCTTTAGACACTTTATGGAACGCAATAGAAACCTATAAATTTATTATTATACTAATATAATAGATACACTTTATAAGTTCCAATTGTTAGTAATCATTATTGATCATTGTTACATGTCTGATTAAATAAATTATTGTTATTGAATGATCAAGTCTTATTGTATGGACTTTAAAAGAGACTATGACTCCTGAGTTTGTTTCGGTGTTTCTTCTCAGGGTAGTCAGCTAGGAAACACCGGCCTCATCTAGTTTAAACTGATTGAAAATAAAATTGACGTGTATAAGTGTTTTTTTTAAAACCTATTCGCAAAATAGAAATCGCCTAGTGCGATAAGGCCGCCAATTGTGTGTTTTTAGGGTTCCATAGCCAAATGGCAAAAAACGGAACCCTTATAGATTCGTCATGTCTGTCTGTCTGTCCGTCCGTATGTCACAGCCACTTTTTTCCGAAACTATAAGAGCTATACTGTTGAAACTTAGTAAGTAGATGTATTCTGTAAACCGCTTTAAGATTTTCACACAAAAATAGAAAAAGAGCAATTAATTTTGGGGGTCTTCATACTTAGAACTGAAACTCAAAAATTTTTTTTTCGTCAAACCCATGCGTGTGGGGTATCTATGGATAGGTCTTCAAAAAATGATATTAGAAACCTCAATATCATTTTTTTCTAAATTGAATAGTTTACGCGAGAGACACTTCCAAAGTGGTAAAATGTGTGTCCCCTGTAACTTCTAAAATAAGAGAATGATAAAACTAAAAAAAATATATGATGTACATTACCATGTAAACTACCAACGAAAATTGGATTGAACGAGATCTAGTAAGTAGTTTTTTTTTTAATACGTCCAAATCTAAAAAAATACACTATTATTAAAACATCGATCAAAGTTAGAACGAACTACAAGAACTTTTATGTTATGTTATTTTCTGCTACGGAACCCTCCATGGGCGAATCCGACTCGCACTTGGCCGATTTTTTATTATATGGTTTCCTTTTTGTTAATTTATAATCTTGATGTGCAATAAAGAATATATAAATAAATAAAGATCATTTATCATTTACACTATTAGTAACGGCAAAAAAAAAAAACTCAAAGGAATGTCGGGCTCGATTTTTATAAATACTAAAACTGAAATATATATTTTTAATCACTCTCATGGCGAAAGTTTGTGAGTGAGTGTTTTTTACTTCTTCATGCTCAAACGGCTGATCGGATTTTGATGAAAATTAGTGCACGTGTAGAGTATATCCTGGAATAGGTTATACGACACTTTTTATTCTGATAGTATTTTTCCTTTGGATATTTTTATTCTTTAACGCGAGCAAACCCACTGGCAGCAGCTAGTTAAAAATATTCCTAGCAAAAAATCAGGAGAAGTAAATTTAAGGTTGTTGACTTACGAGTATGTTCTGTGAGCTAAAGTATTATTTCTTTTTTTCAGGTATGTTTTTGCTGACATCTGAAAAAACAATTTCAGCTTCGTTTGCGTAAGTATATTATTGAAGTAAGATGGAGAGGTATAATATGCTAAAGTGGTTAACTTACTTTATTACGACGAACTGCTTGTGTACATAATGAAGAAAATAGGGTTTAGTCAACTAATGTCAGATTCTATTTTTGCATTAAATAATTGAGCGCGTACACTTTTTAATGCAAAAACAACAATTAGCAACAAATAAACTTATGAAATTTGCGAATTTTTATACACACACTTGAGGAAGTTATTAGATAATTCGCGGGTCTCAAACCATAGGGGCGTATATGCAAAAATGTGATTTTTCGTTTTTAATGCCATTGGATTCTACTATAGGCAATATATTAACTGAATTTTTCTTATAATTTAGTGTTAATTACTTTTTGCATAAATTAAAAAATATTATTTGGCGTAAGCTGGAGAGTCTAGAATTATTTTTAGACCAAATAGCCGTATAATTGACGTAAGAGCAATATTATTGCGTATTGGGGCAGTTTCGACGTGCCATAGAGACGTACGCACGTACGACTTACAATTTTATCGTGATCCAAGGAAATCGTATCGGACCAAAAAGGCGTATGAACATACGACTGTTTATTTTACTTTAACATGAAATCATTTTGTCAAGCTATATAGACGTTAGTGATGTAGCAAATATTCGCTTTCGCGAATATTTGCACATTTTTTGAAATTCGCATTCACATACGCGAATATTCACACATTTCTTGATATTTGCATTCGCATTCGCAAAAAACATGCGAATATTTGGCGAATGTTTCTGACAAACAAAAAGGAAATAATATTTTGTTTGAATGGATCTAGAAAGACAATACAACTTATATGATTTTATATTTACTTTAACATTTTTCCATCACACAACTTTATTTCACATTTTATCAAAAATTGTGAAACAACATGTCAACCTCAAATCATAACAAATTTTTTCAAATGAACTTAACCGTTTCTCCAGATGGGTGCGTGACGAGAATTTCGGATATTCGTATTCATCAGAAGGACGTTCGTAGAGTTCTGCGTAACTTTGACGTGAATAAAGCCAGTGGCCTCGACGGGATACCAGTAGTTGTTCTTAAAACTTGTGCACTTGAATTGTCTCTAGTCTTGACCCGCCTATTTCGCCTTTCTGAGACTGAATAAGTGCCGTTCAGCCTGTGCCCAGGAAGGGCAGTCGAGCTGACCTAGCAAACTACCGATCCATCTCCGTTACGTCCATCCTCTGTAAGAATATGGAACGGGTGTTTAACAGATAACTTCTGGCATACCTAGAAACAAACGACATTCTCATTGACCGGCAATACGGTTTTCGCCGAAATCGGTCTATTGGGGATTTTTTAGCGTATGCCATTCACATCTAAAGCGAGGCCATCGAGAAGCATGGGGAAGGGCTTGCCGTGTCCCTTGATATCTCGAAGGCTGTCGATAGGGTCTAAGCTGAAACGAAAGTCTTATTGCTAAACTTCCTTCCTCTGGTCTAACCACTGGTCTGTGTGATTGGATCGTAAACTTCTTGAGGGATCGATCCATACGAGTGGTTATTGATGGCTGCTCGTCGGGTCAAATGGATATTAATGCCAGAGTTCTTCAGGGGTCGGTACTATCGGCAACACTGTTCTTGCTGCACATAAATGACCTACTTAAAGCCAGTACCTTTGGGTATACAGACGATAGCACTGTTGTTGAGAGTTACATGTCCAGCGCGCGAGCTAATGGATCTCAGATCCTGTCTCTCCGAGATCTCTCTCAGATCTCAGAGCTTTTTGGGGTGCCTCTGTCGACTACCCTCAATTTCGGCTTCTACATCGAAGCAAAAGCCAAACTGTCTGCCAAAAAATTGGGGATCTTAGCGAGGGTGAGACGGTACAACCTCAATCAAGCACAAGTTTGATCGTGTATGGTCTTGAGCATTGACGCCGAGTTGTTAGCCTGTCGGTTTTTTATTGTTTACATTTCGTAGTTTTCGGAGAGAGAATTCGGAGAGAAAATTCTGCAATTCCAATGCACACTGCATTGGAATTGCAGTCCGCCAAGTCCGTTCTATCATTGGACCACAAGATGTACGGCGTTGCGACACCGGTACATGGTAGACATTCCACCCATACGTACAAAGCGTTATGGGAACTCATTCATTATGCATATAGCTAAGGAGTGGGATTCCCTGCCGGAGTCTGTGTTTTCTGAAAAACTTTTTGTGTTAAGCTTCATTCAATCAGGCTGTTATGTTCGGTTTAAATTTGGCTGATACGAAATGTGAAAACTGTCTGACATTTTGCGCGCACTTTGTTTGAAAGTCAATATTTGCATTCGCAATCGCGAATATTGAATCTGATTATTCGCATTCGCATTCGCGAATGTGAGAAATCAGACATTCGTTACATCACTAATGCCGATTTCCTCACGATGTTTTCCTTCAGCGTTTTTGAGAGCTATATTTTGTTTCAGCTCAATTTCAAATGTTTGTGATTTTAAAGACATTTCTAATAATTATGTTCAGATTTATGAATAAATTTTATTTTTATATTGCTTATTTTTCTTTTGAAACACGAAAATATTGTGTAATTACCAATTAATCATTTCCTTTTTTAAATTGTATAACAAAACTGGTTTATACTTCCTCTTTGAGTTAAAACACCTCTCAATATTTATGACAAGCCAGACAGTCGTATGATTTCTTGAAATTACGTAAATAACGTTAATTTTAATGGGTTCTCATTCCTAAATAGCAATATTTTAGGTCACCAATTAAGTAATAATAAATATTGGTATAAACATTAACAATTTGAGGAAAAAGATTTTACGTCCATAAATTTCATATATTTCAGGGAGTATTTTGACGGAATTTTACAGTATAGTCGTCATGCTATATAGGCGTATCAACCAAAAACTAGTGTTATAGAGGAAATGCCCTAAAATTAAGAATCCTACATTAATTGCAGTACAAATACATAGCTACATGCAAAAAAACAACGAGCTGGCTCAATCAAAGGAAAAGTTATTAAGTTTTTTGTCTCTCCTGAAAAGTAGGGGTTTTGTGGATACGCCCCTATGGTTTGAGACCCGCGATATATTTTGATATTGTTATTTTAGTACCATTATACTAAAAGAACAATATCTAACAATTAAGACAAATCTAACCGAACTTTACTGATAAAATCGTGGTTCTCTATCGCAGTTCTGCTAAGCGTGTGGCCTAGGTTCGATTCCCAGGCCAGGCATTGTTAGTGTTATTGCAATTTCTCAATAGCTACTGCCTGTCTTCATAGCTGATTGAGAGCTGTAGTCTTGCATCTGTCTTCAACTGTCCTACTGCTGAGCAAAGACTTCCCTCGGTCCCTCTAGACAACGCGTCTAGAACCTCTCACCACGTTTTTCTGAGCCATCCTCAACTTTGATTTCTGCGAGTATCTACAGGAACTCACGCTGTAGAAATTTGCCTAATGTTCACCATGTATACAATCTTTATACGGTGTTCTTTCTATCTTTAAAAAAAAATGTTATCTCACACTAGGTTTTTTACAACCTTTTATTTAGTTTCACCTGTCCCGAGTTTTGTCTGTAATCAAATCTTGCAAATTAAATTTGATCGACTTCCCGGTTACCGGTTGAGCTGTTTTTCATGGATGTGTAAATCAGATGACAATGCATAATTATTATGACACGAAGCTGATCTGATGACGAAATTGGAAGGTGGCCATAAAAACTCACATAACCCTATCGTGTTTGAGCATTTTGGCACGCTATAAAAGCTTGCTGTGAAAAGAATATTTTCATTCAAAACTTTTTTATTATTGCCTTTGACCACTATCTCACCTGATGGTAAGCGATGATGTGGCCGACGATTGAACACGCTTGCCTAGAAGCAACCTATTCACTCTTGACTTAAATACCCCTAGGTTGTAGCTATCAGGAAACACAGACTTGGGCAGGGAATTCCACTCCTTAGCTGTACCTACGCATAATGAATTAATCCTGTATCATGAATGCTGGCCAACACAACTATCTGCAGGTTATACAAATACTTGTCCCATGCGGGAATCGAACCCACGACACGTAGTGCAGCAGCCAATCACTCGATCGCTGCGCCAACCATGCCATCTTACCGTATTTATTCGTTAGGTAAATGTATCACATCATTTTCATATATACCACTTTAGGTACAAATTATGTAGTCCAATAACATACTATCATGCTATGTTGTATCAATTAACGCTTGTTTCAACCGTGTCGTAAGTTTTACGGGCTTGAAGCACGAAATTACTTAACAACACTACTCGTAGTAGACCGAGTTATGTGGTAATTATATAGCAGGTCGGAAGGTAGAATTTCACTGCGCACACGTGTTTTTTTTTTTTGGTGGGTAAAAATCATTAAAATAATAATAATAATAATATTCCACAACTATCACACAACGCCATCTAGTCTCAAGCTAAGCAGAGCTTGTGTTAGGAGTACTGGACAACTGATAAACATACTTATATATTTCTAAATACATACATACTATAGATAAATTACACCCAGACACAGAACAAATGATCATGTTCATCACACAGATTTGTCCTGGGTGGGAATCGAACCCACGACCTCCGGCATAGCAGTCAGGGTCACTAACCACTAGACCAACAGGCCTGTCAAAAAATGACATCCCCCGCCTTTGGACGGAGCGGGAGATAGTGTCATTCTTACTGACTAAAATAAAAACCCACCCCGTTTCTTCTTGCCTTTCATACCGGGGCTGAGCTACCTTTCGGAGCTAACTGCTGTTGCTGACAACTCGTCGAGACGCGCGGCAACAATGCGCGCCGTCGATGACTTGGGCTCGGTCCGGACAGTTACCGAACAGTCGGACAGCGAGCTACCCATTGCTCGCCGTCCGCAAGCAAGCGCCTACGGTGGCCGGAAATCGGAATCAGAATCCCGGTGGCGGCTAGGGCGTCCTGAGCGCCGTTGCCTGATACTAGCAAAGGTGAAGGCCGACTGCCTTCTCCTTTGCTAGCATAACTGCTTCGTAGAAGTAGTTGACCGCCTGCCACTCCTCCTCGCTCCGGACCATGGTCTGTATCAAGGCCCAGCGCGACAGATCACCGCCGCCGATCGCCCCCACGAGGGCACAGCGATGCTTTGCCCAAGCAGGGCACACCTCCACTGTGTGCTCCACCGTGTCCTCCGGGCGTTCCGCAGTGGCGACACCCGGGCGTCACTTCCGCACAAATCCGGTGCAGGAACCTCCCGAACATTTCCGGTGAGAACCTGCGTTATGCGGAAGTTGAGGACGCCGTGAGGTATTTCGAGCCACGCCTCAAAGAGGGGACTTACCGCCATAATTGTGGCCAGCTCATGCGCACACGTGTGACACACACGCTGATCTAGATGCTTCGATCTCCATACAATTTATATGGAAACTAGACCAGTAGAGCTACACTAGATCCACGCCACGCGACGTCGTTTTATGTGCAAATCAGACGTGTTATATGGTGTGCGTCGGTCTAATGTAACATCATTGTACATGTAACATTGTAAATGTAACTCAATATGATTTAAAAGAGTATCCATGGAGTTTCTTGCACGTTCTTCTCCATAGAGATCTACGCTTTGGAACGTGCAATTTAACTTCACTTTTTTTTTTAATTTGGACTGACCGACATTTGACTATTCAAAACTTGAAATAAATGATTTGATTTGATTTGATGCATGTCGTGGTACCTGAAAGGCCACTGCAATCGTTGACACTTCACTTAAAAATCACACTTGTACACTAATATAATATTACAAAGAGGTAAAGTTTGTTTTTTTTTTTTTTGAGGAGGTAATCTCTGAAAGTAGGTACTGATCCGACTGTGAAAATTTTTTCACCGATAGAAAGCTGCTTTATTCTTGAGTGGCACGTGCTCGCCATACGTTTAAAAAACCAAAAAGGCATAACGTATTCCGAGATAGAAAAAAAAAAGGAAATATCGCTTCACGATGATTTTTGATCTCTGTCAACTCTCCACGAGTTATTCCCATTTTACAAAGATAAAAAAACTGCCCCCATAACAGTAGCAGATGCCACATCAAGCATTCGAGCCGGTTCTCAAATAAACGCTGATCCACAAGCATAACGCGAAAACAATAGATTGATTCCAAAGAACATTCGGACGCTATTCATTGTTGGCGCGCGGGGAATTGGTAATTTTTTATTTTCTGCAATAGGGTTCTGTGGATTTTTGGTATTGCAATGCTCTGTTGAAGTTAAAAGAAGGTTTGATAGGTGTTGCTATCATTATTATTAGTTACTAGTTTTTGCCGGTGGTTTTGCCCGCTTTCATAAAATATAGCCTATGTCACTCAGGAATGAAGCAGCTTTCTATCGGTGAAAAAATTTTAGCAATTGGACCAGTACTTTCAAAGATTACCTCATAATAGATTTTTTTTTAATCCTTTTTATGATATTAATGTAATATTATAATATTTTATTTATAATATTTTGATACAAGTGGAGAAAGTCTATGATTGCGTCCGAGGCGGCATTCAAAATTGTGGCCGTAGCGAGTACGTGCACTTATACTAGTGCGAAAAACAGAAAATTCGTGTCTGAAATCGGTTGAGAGAAGAACAAATTTTTGTGTGTTGAAAAGATTTATTTTAAATAATAGCACATATTAGTTAATAGTGTACTTAAAATTAGTTTAATAATAAATGACACAACAAAAAACCAATAAAAATTCATGTTAAAATTAAATTATTTAGGGAATTTACTCACAGCCGTTTTAAATTAATTCAAATAAATAATTAAAATTCGATACTATAAGCCTGTTTTCGTGAAGATACAGGACCTGTGATGATCAATCGAAATCTAAAAGTTCAATGCTAAAAAGAATCAAAATTTCAATTTATAAAATAAACAATCACGTAAAATTTTCTAACACGAAAAATTACTATATTTCGTCTGTATACAAAAAATTGTTCCTTCTATTTTTAAATCGACCATTGACACTACACATACGAAATCCACACTCAACCAACACAGCTAAATTTCCTGTCAATTTCTCGCCAAAAATCCATACAGAACCGTAAACTTTTAAAAGCTTTTCACTTGACAGTTTTTTTTTTCAGCAGCTCCTATTGTGAATCGTAACTAGATTTGAATGTGTTGACAATGAATCGTTCGCCACTCGAATTCTCTAACGGAACTGAAAAATTTTCGCGCATTCAACGCATATTGAGTTCATGAATAAGTTACTTTGGCGGAAGTCGGGCTTTCGAATATTATGGTAACTGTAGGTAGGTATGTTGTCTTTTGTTTTGATTGGGGAATGAATATTGATAGGGTTTCTGATCAAAGATATTTTGTTTTAGGGGTTATAGAAAGACCTTTTATCGATTTTTACGTGGTTTCAATACTTCATATAAAATTGCTAGTTGGTGCCCGCGTGAAAGTAAAAATATGTTTATTCTAAGAGTGACATTTTTTTGAAAAAAAAAAGAACCATGTCTTAGGCAAGGTTTTTTATATAATAATACCCTCTTTTCCGTCGAGGGTTAAAAATAACAAACTCTTTACATTTACGAGTATATTATTAAGGCTTATAGTCCCTTGAACCATCTGGCCAAAATTATATGGACACCTCTCGCACCCACCTAGGCGGCAAATCTGTGCATTTATTTGCGGCCAACAGCCACAAACTTTAAATCCATTTTCTTTGCGAAATATTGATTGATTTACATATGCAATGTTCACTTTGAAGAATATTTAACCACCCATTTTTATGTGTAAAAATGTTTCTAAAGATCCAAGCCGTTTTGAAGGAGTAGGGAAGAGTTGTGAAAAGTTACGAAATTGCTAAATATTTTTTTTAGACAAAAGTATTAATAGCACGAAAAAATCAAATGTTGATAATGTTGTTCATGAATCTATAATAAACAAATTTTTTTTTCAAACCTATTAACCTGGCCATTACCGAGGAGTAGGCTTCAGAAAGTCACTGTTTATGGCACTTTTCGGGCGCTTGGGCCTTAAGATATAGAGTGAGCAGTGGAGGCCAAGTGGTTACGGCTCCGTCTCACAAGTTGGAGGTCGCGGCTTCAAACCCAGCTAGGAGCAATTTATTTCATTACCACTGCTCTTAATAGTGGTAAAAGAAAACATCGTAAGGAATCACTGGCAACACGCATTAGTCATAGATTTTCGTCTTGAGACATTGTGGTATGTTGGACGAGAAGACACCGTGCAGCTTCCGGAACGCTGCCCAGCCGAGTCGAATTCGACATCAAGAACCTAAAAGCAGATATTTCAATAAATCAAGCTAACAACTCATATTTATATCATCATCATAATCATTATTTCAGCCGAAAGACGTGCACTGCTGAACATAAGCCTCACCCAAGTGTCGCTATAACAACTGACCTGTGCGTCTTTTTTTTTTTTTTTTTCGATTGGAAAAATCATCTTATGACAACCCCCGCTCTTGGGCGGAGCGGGAGATAGTGTCAGACTCTTACTGACTAAAAACCCATCCCGTTCCTTCAAGCCTTCATACCGGGGCTCGAGCGCCCTTTCGGATATCACTGGCCCCAGTAGGCTTCGACCCGGCTGGGTCCCTGCTGTTGCTGACAACTCCTTGAGGCGCGCGGGAACAGCGCGCGCCGTCGACGACTTGGGCTTGGTCCAGACAGTTACCGGACGGCCGGACAGCGAGCTACCCATTGCCCACTGTCCGCAAGCCCGCGCCTACGGTGGCTGGAAATCGGGATCGGAATCCCGGCGGCGGCGAGAGCGCCGTTGCCTGATGCGGTCGGCCTCCTCCTTAGCGAGCATTACTGCTTCGCAGAAGTCGGCGACCGCCTGCCACTCCTCCTCGCTCCAGAACATGGCCTCGACCAAGGCCCGGCGCGAGAGGTCTCCGCCGCCGATCACCCCCACGAGGGCACGGCGATGCTCCGCCCAAGCTGACCTGTGCGTCTCACATCCACCGGATTCCAGCAACCTCTCACCTCTTACATTTACATTAATTTTTAATTGTTTGAATGTTTTTACATCAGATTTGAATCTGTATTGGTCCCCTAAAATCATACAGTCAGCATAATTTGAATAAAATTTTACACAACCAAATCGAAACAAAAACCAATGAAATACCTATCACCTCATAAAAAGAGATATGAAATCAATCTCCATGCAAACTCACATAACATAACGTAACAAGTACTTATAATTTATTCCCTTGCACGTAAATTTTTAACATCGCCCAAAATGGCTATTGTAGAATTATTGAGAACATTTCAACTGGCAACCCCGGAGTTTGAATTTATTTTTCATGGTAACATTGGAATATATTATCTGTGTGTTAATTGTTATCTGTTGGTGTTAAAATTTATTTTATTGGATTTAGTTGTGTAGGGTTGTTTGTGTATTAGGAGATTTTGTTTATTTGATGTAGGTCTTTGGTAAAGAATATTGGTGCGGGATTTGAGACCACAACGGCCTGAAAATGCACAGCCTCATAGAAAATATTTTAAACTTGGTAAAAACTATAATTTCCCGGCTCGTTTCTCAGTTGACTCAGCCTGACATTTTGGCAGATACATCCCATAAAGATAATAATTATTTTTTCACTGAGTTTAATCCTTGAAAATTTAAAATCAACATCATAAAAAAAACATCAAAAATAAAAAAAAATAAAATCAATCATCATATTTTTTAATTTAACTTTGACTAGTGCTAATTTAAACTTTCCTTGAGAGGAGTAGAGTTTCTGGATGGGTTCAATTATTGTCATCAATATTTCACCATTAAGTCTGTTAGGACCAATATATACCTACAGAATGTATGAAATTATTCCTTTTTCACAATGAAATTTTAATGGTATTTAGGGCGCTTTCAATTTAGACGTTTCATGTCGGACAGCTGCTTCACGTTTACCGTACTGCAGCCAGCTGGTTGCAGTACGTTAGCAGTCCGACAACATGCGCCTAAATTAAAAACGTATCTAGCTGCCGTGCGATTGTATGACAGTGATGCGCTACTAAACACCGCACTATTCAATACTGAATTGAACACGTAGTGCTTGTGTCGTTGCCGTCCTGTTGTTGACCGTTCACCACACGGTTGCTACACCGCGCGCTTTGTATGAAAAATACGATCGTTCGGTGTGGTAACGCACCGCGCAGGCCGTCAAAAAACACATAAATTGAAAGTGCCCAAGGCCCCAAAGGTTTTATAGTAGACGTCCCTAAACTAGTGAAGCTTGATGATAAGAAATTCAAAAGTCTCATAAGCTAATTCACTACGAAATTCCGTGCAAACAAAAATACACACAATAGAGAATACCCTTTTACCATTTTTTAAAAGGATTAGTTTTTAAAGTGATGGCATTTGAAGTCCATTAAGTTTCGGTGTTCTACTACCACAGCGGTGCTGACCAATATTTTTTTAATAAAAAAGATGCAAATGTAACACTCTGCAGCAACAGTGACAAAAAAACTGACAAAGCGCGCATATTTCCGTACAATTTTTAACGCGAACCGTCATTGCCAGTAAAAAAATACCGACGCCATGTTAATAGAACATTTTTTGAGTGTTAGCAACACTGTCGTTTGCCGGGAGTCGATCTAAATTCAAAACACCAGCTTCGTGTCAAACGGCTATTCTTTATTCGAATATATTTTTCGAATTCGGAACATAATATAAGGCGACCGTTAGAAATAATCGCTTCCACGTACGACCTTTGTTATAATGGGATGCCTTCGTAATTTTATTGCGTTATAAAATGCCGTTTTGTTTTGGTGTGACTGCTAAGTATTGGCGGAGAATGTCTCGTTCTAATTTATTGTTAGGGTGATAATTTAATTTTACATTCAAAAGGCCAGTTTGAGTATATAAATACGGCGATATAATTGGTGTCATTTGTCAAAATTTATTGAACCATTGTTACAAGAGTTGCCTTAAATTATAACAATCGTAACTTAAGTAGGAATGTAACTATTGGCGAACTTCATCATGTAGTCTATACGGTGGTCCCCAAACTCGGCGAAGCCTGTATCTTGGGGACCGGGTTGAGATTAGTATATTTGTATACAAATGTAAGTGACTTTAAAAACACTACAAAATAAAGTTATAAAAGATAGGATCTATTTTAAAGTAATATAATAAAAATGTAGGGCTATTTCTTTTTTTAAAACGTTATCACATACTAAAAATATCGTCCGTATCTTGAGTGCGTTCATTAACAGAGCCTTTAGTCTATAAGCAAAGTGAAAATCTATCAAATAGTGACTCTGACTATCAAAAAGCCAAAAACCCAACCCGTACTAAACGTATGTAAACTTTCGTTAGCATTACTGCTTTGCAGAAGGAGGCGGCCACCTGCCACTCCTCCTCGCTGCAGACCATGGACTGTACCAAAGTCCGGCGCGAGTAGTTGTTGCTGCTGATTGCCTCCACGAGGACACGGCGCTGCTCCGCCCAGGCGAGGTACACCTCTACCGTATGCTCCACCGTGTCCTCCGAGCGGTCCACACAATGGTGACACACGGGCGTTTGTTCCCCACAAATCTGAGGCACGAGTTGCCATACAAACATCTATGTTCAAAGAAAACCCTAGATCCAAGCTTCAAAACAACCTTAATCCCAGTCTTATCAACAATATTACAGGATCTACGTGCAACACCTCATCAAAGTCTGTCGTTCAAACTGCGACAATATCGTTCAAGATAACCTGATCAAGTTGAACGCTTGATATTGTTCGCGGAAACTTTCAGTAAACATGCATAGAGTTGCAACGAAGTTGAGATTGTGAAACACTTTAAGAATATTGTGACCTTGAGCTGGAAAATAGTGTAAGCTCTAACGTCGTAAGGGGTGGTCGGATTTGGAAGAAACTTGGCACATAAATAGGCCATGTTCTGGATTAGGACTTTTTTATATACACTATAGCGCAGAAGAGGGTAAAAAAAAATTGAATATTAGTCAAAAAAATTCTTTCCGGTAAAGCAAACAGACATATATCACAGAAATGCTTGTTGAAATTGTTCGGAAGGCGAAAACGAGGGAAACGTAAGTCAGCAGTGGTTTGAGTGGCAAATAGAGGTCGTGCGCGCAGCTCTCTCCATGTTTTAAGGTTGTTATACCCCTTCCAATTATAATAAACACTATTATAGTACCTAACACTGCAGATTTCGGTAGTAACCTCTCAAACTACAATCCTATTACAGTGTTTTCCACGAACCCTTTACAAAGAGCTGTTGTAGCGCTATATTTCATTGTTGGAGTCGAAACTTGACTACGATTCCCTGTATTTCTTGTTTCACAACAAAGCTGCATTTCTAACAAGGAAACGGATGCAAGAATGCTGTTCGTGAATTCATAGTAAAGAAGAAATTAGAGTCCCTCAGAGGGTCAGTTTCGGTATTTATCCCCTTGAGCGATGATTGTACATACGTCTGTACAACTTGGATGTCCTTAGAAAATGCTTAATTTTCGTGTTTTCCCCAAGTTTGTACGAAAGTTATTTGGTCGAAAATTTTTATTTCTTTACATATTCTTCTATTAATATTACATATTTTTTTTTTGTTTTTCGTAGTGGTATATAGGTGGACTTAATGCAACAAGGCATTCTCTACCAGTCAACCTTTGGGTTAAAAAAAGGCAACACTGCAAATAACTTCAAACAGAAAAATAATAGACGTTATTTATAATAACAAGAAATTTCTTTACCGTTTTGAGAACAGGGGCCTTATCATGACGTTTCAAAATGGAAAATGTGCGAAAGACAAAGAGCGATGTCGTCAAATTAATGATAATTTTAATTACAGAAAGTAAAGCTTACGACACAAAGAAAACATGACATCACACTACACACTAAGTGCTCACACACCACTTCATATCGTTTGACATTGCTTTTAGCGATAAGACTGTCCACCCATTGTTACACCCTATTAATTTTAAGCTCCTACAGTATATTTTTTAAGTGTACAATAAAGAATATATCTATCTATTTATCTATTTATTAAAGCCTGAATTAAAACCCATGACATAAAACTCCTAAGTCAAGGGCCTTTATTACTGAGCCACCACTGCACACTGTAACAAAATTTAAAAGAAAATAGAAAAAAAAGAGAAAATAAGTGTAACATCTGCACAAATCAACGAACATTGTGGACAATTTGAAAGCTATTTCAATTAGTTCCAAATTGAATCTTTAAATGTAAAATCTTAAGGAAAACTCCTTTCTTTATTCTCATTACATTCGACGTCTCAAGTTTCCACGCTTTTCTTCACTGCCCCCTTAGCATCAAAGCGAAACGCACTGAAATAAAAAAGCACATTAAAAGCAATAAAAATGCTTTGCAAAACCAAATTGTTATTACAAAACATTTCATAACCTAACCACTCTATTTAACAAGGCACAAGGTTGAGATTCGTCCAATTTTAAGTTGTCGAACGACAAATAAAATGAAGATCGTTGTATCGCAAATAAAGGGGCCATTCTGAATTTTTACGCGAACGTATAAAACATGTCTTTACGACTCCTGCTCGCCTGGTACTTTTATGATACAATAGCATTTACCGTTTCTGCTTTTACCAATCGATTGATACTCACATTTTGTGTCGTTACGTATGTTTATCTTAAGTATTTGAGGGTTTTAAGTGAAAGTTAACACATGCTTACATTGACACTTAAGGCCGTGACTTACTCGACTTAGCCAGGTCATAAAACTGTATGATCGACGCTACATGTATCGGACGTCCGGCAGTCCAGTAATATAATCGACCGTACCAAGCCCCAGTCATCCACAAAACATAGTGATCCGCGCGCCCCTGAAAGAGATATCAGCAAACCGTACCTCTACCATGAGTTTAAAGCAATAGTATTTGTCGATACTCGATACCCACTACGTACATATTGTATGTATGGCAAATTTTGGTTCCGTAAGTGACCGCTAGAGGCGCTGTAAAATTTGCCTTACAAAATATTTGCGTAGTCGGTATCGAGTATCGACAAATACTATTGCTTTAAACTCATGGTAGAGGTACAGTAGAGGTCCAGCAGGCAATTTAGAAAACACAGCAACACAGCAAAAAAAAACAAATTTCCATTAGTGCGGCTTTTCTATTTTTTCAATATGCATCAGTCAATTTGTCATTCAAACATAAAACAACCTTATCGAGGGTTATATGTTTCAGCCGTATGGGATGGGGTGGGTGTTTTTTTTTAGGTGGCTAATCATCTAATGACTTTACGCATTCCATACATTGGCGAGCCAATCGTCGTTGTTGTTAGATACATGCAGCAAGCGCAGGGAACAAATCACGAGTGACGTCTACGACACGTTGGCGCGGCAAGCCAGTCACTGACATTCCCCGCCCAAGAGACCGAATATTTGACCTCTGCGCAATTACTTGAAGCCAGCGGTCAATATTTCTGCCGATAACTATACGGTCGGTCGAACACTACCATGGCTTTTGAGTTTTCATACAAATGACAAGCGCGACCGAACGTACGCACTGATGTTTCCTCCGGGTGATCTTCACAATGGTGACACCCAGGACCTACCACGGCCTGTTCCAGGGCCAAGGGTAAAGGGCAACTGAAGAGACACACGTGAGTTTTAGTCAATAAAAGTCTGATACTCCGTATGATTTTATGATTACTTGACATGACAACCGAAAAAAATGGGTTTGAAATAGGTAAATAAGGTGATGATCGGACTGCTCATCGATTGGGTCTAGATATCATCAAGTAGTTTAAATACCGGCACGAACCTTGAGGGCTCGTCAAAAGAGTTAGGATCAATTTGCGCATCGTACATATCGTAGAGCCAATCACTGTAACTACAAAGATGTACTCCCAGCTCCCGCGCGTTCTCTCCCCTCACGTTAAAGACCTAGGTTTTTATATTGACGATAGCTTAAGCTGGAATAAACAGATTGCTCAGGTTAGCCAGAGAGTCACCTTCACGCTGCGGTCTCTCTATAGATTCAAAAATTTCCTACCGTCAAGCACTAAAACTACTTTGGTCCAGTCGCTTGTGTTGCCTATAATTGACTATGCTGATGTTTGTTACTCTGATCTTTCCCAAGAACTTCTAAACAAATTGGATCGACTTCTCAATAACTGCATTCGTTTCATATTTGGCCTTCGTAAATATGATCACATTTCTTCCTTCCGTTCTCAGCTTAAATGGCTGCCTATCCGTCAGAGGAGATCCCTCAGATCCCTCTGCACGCTCTTCACCATAATGAACTATCCTTGTGCTCCTGATTATTTAAAACAATATTTTAAAGTGTTGGGCAGTTCTCATAATCTTAACCTTCGTGCATCCAAAAACATGCTTCTTCATATTCCTTCTCACCGTACTGGCTTTATGTCCAATTCTTACGCTGTTTCCACCATAAAACTCTGGAATGTGCTTCCCCTTGACATCAAAAAAGCTGAAAGTAAATTATCCTTCAAACGTAAAATTCGGAACTACTACTTGAAGTCCTCTCAACCTTAGTTCGGTCTTCGTTCAGTATTGTTATTAAGTTCTCATAGTGATTTCATATTTTTCATAGTATTTTTTAGTTTATTATTTTAGCATATATATATATTTTATTATTATAAATAACTTATTTTATATTTTTCCATTTGTTATTATGTATTTGTTTATTGTGCAAACCTACCACAGTGTTGTCTTTTTTAACCCAAAGGTTGACTGGTAGAGAATGCCTTTTGGCATTAAGTCCGCCTATGTACCACTATTGTACATGAAGTTTAAAATAAATAAATAATAAATAAATACTTCACTTCTCATTCCAATCTGCGCGATTTCAAGTTCAAGTCAGCGCTCAAGATCCGTGCCGGTATTTGTACTTGCTATTCCATGTGGCAACGCTGTCATCTTTCTGGGCACTTCACATAGTATGACAATCTGAATAAGTTTTTTGATGCCTAATAAGTTTTATTTAAACGCGTTTGTCATTATCATTAGAAATTTATTTATCTACTGATAAAAGTACTTCAAACTTAGGATGCGGAAACGATCCAAAAAGTAGCCTTAGAACGCAATGGACTGAAGGAACATAAGTCTTCGTCAGTAAAAGTCTGACACTCCCTCCCTCTCCACCTAAACCTGAAGAAGTTATTTGGTCACTTAAAAATTGTAACAAGTACTTAATATTTCTCCGTAGCTAAGAAGCAATACGTACGTTGTGTATAATAGTCAAATAAGCTTGTAATATGTATCAAAAAAGGTTTTCGTTTTATGTCAAGCGATAAACAACTGAAAAAGAGCCTTCAAGCAACCGCTATAACAATAAACTGAAAACCGCGCGAACACACTTGGCAAGTTGTTAAAAACACGCACAAAAATATCGAATAACATAGAAACTTTAGTTATACCCCTCCCACCATCGCCCCCCACACAGTAACGGGTCGTCAATGAAGCTCCTAATATAAGGTTGTTGCTTTATTACACCCTGCAAGTTATTGCCTACGTAATGACGCGTAAACTTACGTGGCACCGTAAATAATATCTTCATAGCAATCCTAGCTTTATCACAATACAAACTGAGGCCATTTTTGATTGTATCGTTTAACCAAATAGGGTTGTATAGCTTTCGGGTACTTTCGGGTTCGGATATCCGAAATAGTCTGGACCGAAATTTGAATTTGGATTCCCGGAAGGGTACCCGAGTTATTCGCGGAATGAACGCTTTGGATTTGTCGATGTCTACGTTGGTTATTGTGAAATGATAATATTATTAGAATCTTTGTATTGATGGAATTGTGTGTGGAAACGGTATTATTCCCTTTTGAAACATGTATGAGGACTTCCGATTAAAATTTCTACATTATAAATAGAAGGTTATTATTTTCATTATTCATATTGAGTACCGTGCAGAATTAATTATTGAGTGAATAGTTGAATACTTAATAATTCATTCTGCGCTGTTAACTTATTCATTAATATTATTTTATAATAGAATTTTTCTTATTCAGTTTTTACTATAATAAAATGTATTTGCTCTTAACAATGAACAATGTCTCTTGCAATGTAATTACGAGAATTCCGTATAACACGAAATGCCTTACGAGAAAAAAAAAGTTGATTCCATTTAAAATTGGACCATCATGCGCAAAAGTAAAGTCCTACATTTTATTTCATTTATTTATTCATATAACAATTTGCATTGTGTTTGAATTTTGTTGTACATTAATTAATTAATTTAACATCTAGAAAAAAATTATATGTTTTAAATTGCAAAGAGGATGACAAGAGATAACATTCAATAACCCTAAGTAAATCCTAAGTAATAAACACTAAACAATTAACAACATAAAAATCAATAAATAATAGTCAATAATCAATCACATAATCAATATTCAATAAATAATAGTCAATAATCAATAATAAAAAAAAAAGATAAATAATACGATGTAAAAAAATAAAATTAAAAATTGTAAATAGTCATTATATTATTATGAATTAAATGTAAATTTTATAAATCTCGAGAAGTCAATGCTTTGGATATATTTACGAAAATAAGAGTATGTCATAATTAAATGGTGGTTGTACGAGGAAGTAAATTACTTAAATATAAAAACTATTTACCATCACTTTTCTCTAATTCAGACAAAGAATATAAACATTTATTTAACAGGAATGCTTTAAGTTTAACTTTGAAAAGAGTACCTTTATAAATCAATGACCTCAAGTCAGTAGGCAACCTATTAAATAATTCTACAGCTTGGTATTTAGAGCAATGTTTGGCAATATTGAATTTAGGTGCAATTTTGTTTTTTATAATATTTCTTCTAGTTTTCTCTCTAAGTTCACGTTCTTCTTGTGATTCATATTCGTGTATGTATTTTGCAAAATGACTGAGTAGCACTAAAACATATAAACTTGGTACCGTTAATATACCTAACTGTTTAAAATAATCTTTACAAGACTCTTGTTGTGGGATTCTAACAATCGTTCTTAATGCACGTTTCTGGAGTATGAATGCTCTTTGGCAATTATACCCGTAACTGCTCCCCCAAAACATAATGCTGTATCGTAACCTGGATTCTACCAATGCATAATATATTGTTTTTAACTGTTTTACATTGATTTCGTCCCTGAGGTTTCTTAGTGCATAGCAAGCCGAAGATATTGAGGAATCAATGGCGGTGAGCTCTTTTTTCCAATTTAATAAGGAATCTATGTAAACTCCTAAAAATTTTACTTCGTTTACTAGACCAATATTATCCCCTTCGAGCGTAACATTTATGTTATCTTTGTTACGTGACGTATTACATAACCGAAAAGTCACGAATTATCCGATAACCGAAATTATTGACAACACTAACCCGAAATATTACAGGAAAACAGAAAAATATGGGTAGCAAAAACTACGATATGTGTTATTGGTGCTTTTGTCAAATCGACCGAAAATTCCAACAATTCTCGATGTACTTGTAAAAGTATACCGTTGTTATAAGCCTGAGTCTTATAGCAGGCAGATTGGGAACCGAGTATTGTTTTATCACAAATCAAGTATGCTACTTTTTTTTGGTGGGAAAATCATCTGGTGACATCTTCCGCTTTCGGGTGGAGCGCGAAGGTGTATCAGACTTTTATTGACCCATTCCTGTTCCTTCGCTGCTTTTCATACCAGGGCCGAGTCTTCCTTTCAGAAGCAGAACACTTGGCCTCAGTAGGTTTCGACCCTGCTGGGCCTCTACGGTTTGCTGACATCTCCTTGAGGCGCGGGAGGAACAGTACGCGCCGTTAACAGTTTGGGAAGTAAGGCGACTTGGCTCGTGAGTATGATGGCATTTGGGATATGGCCTCGGTGATCATTGTACCAATAGTTGTGTCAGTCAATGACTTAATAGCCTCAAGCCTCGACCAACTTCTTATGAGATTTTCGCTGGACGGCTGGATCAATTTCAGGACATGATTCAAAAAGGGGTACTTCTGGATACGGCTCGAATTGTAGGCATGCCAAATCCCTCTCCTAGACTCAGGCCTCCTCGCCTGAGTCCCAGCAGTGGGAACATTAAAAAGGCTGATGATGATGAAGTGATATTTAATTAAGTAACAGTTAAAGTAATGTGATAACAAAAAAAAACATAAATGGTGTAAGGGACAGCCCTGCACAAACTTTAAGGGACAGCTGCTCAGTAGACGAAACTGAACAACCCAACATACAATTTTTTTTCAGGAAACGAAAAAAAAATTCAGCCTCTCCATACAAACTGTCCAATCAAGTTAATCATTTTGTATGGTGAGGTGAATTTTTTTTTTCGTTTCCTGAAAAAAAAATTTATGATAGGTTGTTCAGTTTCGTCTACTGAGCAAGCCCTTAAAGTTTGTGGAGGGCTGTCCCTTACACCTTGTATAAATTACTACTATGTGACCTAACCACTAAGTGCTGGTAACCTGTGATAAAGACATCAGGTATTTCATGTACAAATTGGATGCTTTAAATTCAGGACATCTGTTTGCCTATAAAGTGAGTTTAATGGATGATTTGTTCAACTTGATCTCTTTTAAATTTATGATTAAATATTAATTATTTTAATAAATTCTGGAACCAGTGGTAAAAAATAAATGCAAATCAGCAGTTGGAACTCCAAAGATGGATTCTGTGAATATTCAGGTTCTTCAGAAAGTTCGTAGAAGGTTCGCTTTACAGAACTGCAACTTACAGAATTATAGGATAAAGAAAATAAGTAATTTTTCTTAAGACTTCTCTTATGGCCTTTTTTACAAGAACAGTTTATTTTTCCGGGAAATACAAATGTATATTTCTTGAAAATATCTGTAATACAGTTCTTTTTTGAGGTCTAAGAGCTTTTCACTGAGACACCATGGCGGCGTGACCAGTCGCCGCTACCAACAAAATGTATACAGCTCTATAGAGTTACTCACCTGGTGTCCGTTTGGTTGCGCAACTAATTTGGTGGCGCGACCAGCTCGAACGTGTGACTCTGGTGTCTGTATGGTGTTCCGGTGGAATATAGCCCTGAAATCAACAAATAATATGACTGTGTGTAGCAAGAGAGAGTTTGATTTTTACTGACTAAACTAAAACCCACCTTGGTACTTCATTTACCTTTTGTGACAATTCTGTAACGAACCTTTCACTAACCTCTAAAATAATCTTTCTAAAAACCCAAAAAATTACCATAAACAACAACAAACTACCTTCGATATATTTTTCAAAGCCAAACTTAATACAATAAAACTGATTTGAAAATCAAAGCAGCCATGTTGGAAAACTTTCTGCTTGTGTCATCGCGTTCGGACAAGCTGTAGTTGAAAATTTATACTTTGAATTAGATTTCGTCAAGTGGACTAGTTCGTTTGTTGATACATTTTGAAGGGAAAGTCTTTGGGGAATATGGAAATTGTGTATTTGTAAAGTGAAACTTGTTTGGTGACACTCCATGGGCTTTGTTAGACATCTGCGGGATTGTTCGAAGTTACTGAAGTCCCTGAACGCAGAGGGCAACTGAAAGTGCACAAGTGGGCTTTAGTTAGTAAAGGTTTGAGACACCCTTTGGCTCGAAAAGCTGGAAAAGTTATAAACTAGTGCTTGATTGCGATCCCACCTGATGGTAAGCAGTGATGCAATCGTTGATGGTGAGGCGCACTATTTATTAAGAGCCTATTTACTCTAGCCTTAAAAATTCAAATAATTGCAATAATAAATTGACATTCTTATAAATAAAATATAATGTTAAAAATGACCAAAATGATTTGAATTATATTAATATAATATTTTCTTATATAAATATTAATAAGTGGAAGCAACATATGTAATAAATAGATAAATTAATAAATAGTCGAATAATTCCAATGTTATGCTTGAACTAGTTCATATTAATTTATAATAATCAATTAATTTAGAATCTGTTTACCTATTGTTAGATTTGGTAGTAGAATAAAAGGCTATTTTATTTTATTTTTACTCTAGCCTTGAAGGCACCTTAATTATAATTGACTGGCTTTTGCCGGCGGCTCCACCCACGTACGTAAAATATAACTTATAATAATTATTTTCTTTATTCGGAAAACAATGATCCATAATGGATAGTAACAATTACAACTTAAATGTTATATCACTCAGGAATAAAGCAGCTTTCTATTGGGGGAAAAATATTTAGCAATCGTTCTAGTACTTTCAGAGATTACCGCTTACAAATAAAAAAATAAACTTTAATTTTTCATAATATTAGTGTAGATAATACATATGATACGTGATTTAAGCCATAATAAATAGTGCAGTCTCATTTTTATTCTTCTCTTACCAAAAAATTACACTTTAATAAAAAACCGTATCCTCAAATGTCATATTACTGGAGCAATTTAAGGGAAATCAGAAGTCCGATGGTCCAAAGTTCAGAGCTTATTACCGTTCAAATCTATAGTCAGTAGTTCGATTAAAACTTAACCGTTCCTGCGATGTGATAACTTCGAGAAATAACTGAAAATAAAACTTTAAAGTAACTTATTTTAGTTGTAAAACTTTGTGAAGGCAGAGTTTATTAGATTTGTGACGATTTGTTGGAGTTTTTATGGTACATTGGCGATAAATGATGATGATATTTATTTTGCAAATAGGTTTAAAAAAAACGCCTTTTGTACGTCAATATTTTCGTCAATTTAAACTAGAAGAGGCCGGTGTTTCCTAGCTGACTACTCTGAGAAGGAACACCGAAACAAACTCAGGGGTCAAAATTTTAATTATAATCCATACAGCAAACCCTCCTCCTTGCGTCGTATCCCTCAATGCTGAGGGTCGTGACCTCCCTGCTTCATCACTTTAACCTTTATGATATTCCTCCATCTGTTTCTGTCTCTGGCGGTGTGAAGGGCATTGTACATCGTAGAGTCACAGATTACTGAATAGTTACTACGGTAGAGTCAAGAGCGGTGCGGATCTGGTCAGACCAACGTGTTGGGCTGCGCCCGCGAGGCTTTTTCCCATCCACTTTACCGGTCACAATGAGCCATGCACATACAGCAAACATGTATTGATCAAATCATATGAGAACCATGCAGATTGGTGTCTGAGATGATTTTTTGAAGAAAGAACCATACAGATTTGAGTGGACCTGCCCAGTCAGTGCAATCATTTGTCAGTATCCATGTAGCTCAACTCGGGACTTCTAAAGAGCTCAAGGCGCTATGAGTTTTACGAAATTTATGTAAAATATATTTTCGTGAGATATGTGAATGGATGGAGGAGGGAGGCCAAAGAAAAGATGGATGGATTGTGTGAGGAGTGACACGAAAGAAAAGAGAGTCAATGATAGCGTGACTGCTAACAGGATAGAATGGAAGAGAAAACAATTTGTGCCGACCCCAAGTAGATGGGACAAGGGTAGGAAGATAATGACATTTTCGTGAGACACCACCAGCTGGCGCCACCTTGAAAAAAAGACTTGACAGCAAGTCTTTTTCCATTTTTTTACATTACATAAATGAAATAGTTTGAAAATGTATACATGACGTTGACGTCTAACGTTTGCCACTGATGTTGATGTCTAACTAATCATCATCATCTTCCTGCCCTTGTGCCGTGTTATTCAGGGTCGATGCAACATGTTTTTTTCTTCAATTCTATCCTGTAACCCGCCATACTATCACTAACTTCCTTTTCTTTCATATCGCTCTTCACACAATCCATCCATCTTTTTTTTTGGCTTCCTTTTCGCTCTCCACCCATCCACATGTATACTCATAACTCTTTTAGTAACTTGCATTTCATCCCTCCTCTTTACATGACCATACCAAGACAAACGACTTCCTTTCAACTTTTCAGTCACTGGTGCCACTTTTAAAGTTAACTAGTACCTAATTAACATATGCGTTTGGACAGGTGCCTGGACCCGACGCCTCTGTGTTGTCATCTAGTGGACGTTATTTTAGAACATCCTCATTATCATCATCGCAGTCACTATGGCCCATCTCAAATTCATTGCTCATTTCATTAAACCGTAAATTTAAATGTAATTTCCTAGAGAAACGTCTTGTCTGCACCGTTAAAGTCAACTGTAGGTAAAAATGTAAGTGTTGTTACTTTGTATGATTTGTAAAGTGAAGTTGATGGCTGCCATCTTGGTTTTATTTTTAGCGGTTTCGGTTTGGATGATATACATTTAAAGTGGAAACTAAAATGGGATAGATTTCAGTTATCATCTTGCTTGGATTTATGAACGCAATTTTTTGTGGAACCTACTAGAATGACTATGGTAGAAGTCAATAGCTAGGGCACACGTGGGCCAGGTACGGTGACCGGGCGCGTTGATCTTCATATTTTTATAGGGCAACTAGACTTGTAGAGCAACATTAGATCCACGCGACCCGACACGACTCTACGTACAAATCAGGCGTGGCCCACATGTGTCCAATGTAGATTCTACTTTCCACTTTACTTACCGTTCGCAAGCCGATGCCTGCGGTAGCTAGGATTCGCACTACGACTCTTAATGACACCCTGGGCGTCTCTTACCTCGACTGGAGTATAGGGATTGGCTCCCTTATACGCTTTCCGCCACCTTATTTGCTTGCATTAGAGAACTGCTTCTTTGAAAAAAGTGACTACAGAATGATTAATAATATAAGCTAAACTATTTTATTAATTTATTTTAGGGTAAAAAAGCCAATTTTAAATATAGCTGAAATCGATTTAATATTTGATTTTGAACATATTACTTTTAGAATTTTCGTTTATTATGTCAAATGGATCGATTTATTTATTTGCATAGAATGTAGTTAATAGAATTTAGTTTTAAAATATTTGACTAACTTATAAGTATTAAATTCGCCTCTGTACATTTGTGCATAAAGTATTACATAAATAAATAAGTACTAAAATTAGTATATTCACTTAAAGATATTTTAATACTTAATACTAAGTGATCTAAATTAAATAGACTTATCATTTAAGAACTGACAGACTAATAGCATTTTTTTACTATGTTACATGTGTATATCAGTGAAAAATATTACGTAATCGAATCAATAAATATTCCCTTTAAAAACATAATAATGATAATATTATTATGTATACAATAAATTATCGTTTTATATAGATGATAAAAAGCTGTTACAAATTGATATAAAAGCACGCACCGTATTCGTGAACATTACTTTTTATTGAAAACGTTCGATTGAAACTCTAAAAAATAATTTGGCACAATACTTGCGTAAACGATGTGTTAAAACGCTCACAATATCCCCATTTACGCATGTTTCACGCAGATATAACTCGTCTCGCTTGAAATTGTAAAAAATTTAAACAATAACAATAAACAAAGAATAAAAACAAAAAACACCTAAAATCCGCTCCTGAACGCATTTTGGCACGATACCCACATTCCGCAAAATTTTAATAAACAGCCGGAAAAATTTGGAACTAAAAGAAAATCGTACAATTTTCTGCTTCTGTAAAGACTACTAGCGCCACCGGTGTCTGCAAAAACAAACTTGCAAAACTGTAGGTTATGACGTTCCCGCGCAAGATTATAAATTGTTGCTTTTAGCCAAATTAAATTCGGAACACTTAAGGATGAGCGAGAGGGGAGTATAGACAATTCTTATGCATGAAAGGGAGAGATGTATGGTTAGGTGTTCCGCTTGAAATCACGTCGTAAATGTGTTGTTTATAGTAGGCATTTCGGAATGATGTCTTTTAATAATATCGTTGTGTGGTGATAAAACTGTCCTTATAGCTTCGGTGTGATATGTTAGTGTGGGGGGTTACCCTGCAGGGAGGGGCTATTAAAAGGAGCACAATATGTTTCGACAAATTATTGCAGGCGCGCAGATTTATGGTGTTTTGTATTGGAGTAAAGATATGCAAATATAAATAACTTTGTTTCGCCTCATATTCAACAATGATTTCAATATAATTATAAAATAAAATAAAAAATAACCTTTTATTTTCTTGCAAATAAAAATAAAGTGAGTAAAAAAACTAAAATTAATCTTAACCGTAATAATTATAATATTAATTGATTATTTTGCCAGAACCCCTTCGTTGGTGATCGCCTTTTCTAAGGAACCCCATTTTTTTCCATAACTGACCAATAAATAATAGAAAAAAAATATTGAAATTTTTAAGATGATTTTTCTTCAGAATTATGAATTCGTAGACTTCTAAATTCTATTTCAAGAACACAAAAAATGTCCTTGTTCATAAAAACTAAACAAATCTTGCTGTTAACAAAATGAGGAAACAACAAAATCCACGATGTAACATTTTTTTTTTTACAAAATAAATATCTACAATTACTATAATCTCAAGCATAATAAAAGAACCATTTGAAACATTTCAACAGTTATCTTAACTCGGCCATTAATAACCTACTTAACATTTATATAAGTACATCACTATGATACCGTTCAAATAAATAGACCACTCTTAGTCTTGTCAAAATAATAAATTCCTACCTCTCAACTGTAGCGGGAACTGACAACCAACACATTATCTCACTCTAACGCTTCTCTTTTCCGTATTGCTATCTCTCTCTAATATTAATATCACTAAAAGAAACGATTTATATGGGATTCTTTTGTATAGGAATGTATTAGACATCAATCCTAGCGTGGGATCATTTATCTGGTGCTACTTCCTTTTGTGAGATCTGATGGTAAAAAAGCGGAGTTTTTTTTTATGGGGAAATGTGTCTCCAAGTATGTGTAATGGCTTAAATTGGCCATATTTAGTGACATTCATTGCTCGTTTGTGAGATATGGTGAGAGAATGTTTACTTAGTAAGGATGTTCTCAGTGGTTTTTATTTGTATTTATCATTTAATAGTGTCGTTTAGATCTTGTTTTCTTTTGTAAATGATAGATATCAAATACGGTATTTTTTTTTGTCATAGGGTTGTTTACTAATTTTTAGAACAAAGAAAAATCTAGTCCACTTCACCGTTTTGCTAACAAATAAAAAATTAGCGCTCTTCATTTAAGCTCCATTATAAATTGAAAATCAAAAATATAGGTTTTTGATTAACAATTTACTGTAATAAACTTTACGCCAATCAATATTGGCTAGCCTTTTTATCCAACTTAGCAGTTGGATAAAAAGGCGTGGGTATAATCTAGAATAAAGTCATTTTATCCAATAGGGTTCCGGACTGTTGCAGTCAATATGTTCCGCATTAGAATTTATTATATTTTTGTTTTCTCACAATGAAACACACATAATGTTTCGATTATGAAATTAATTCTATTTTGTAGTAATAAAACTGCTTTCTAGACTTCTAGGCAGCACATCTTCTTTTTTTTTTCGATTTTTATTTAAAGTTATTTTATCCAGTCAGAGTTTTTTTTTTTTTTACCAGGTACAAAAAAAAAGAACCTCTATGTACCGAGGCGAAGGAGGTGTATCTGATCATGTTCGCGGGCCAAACTTGGCCAGAGATCGCCCTAGATAGAGAAGTTTGGAAGGAGAAAGAGGCCTTTGCCCAGCCTTTGGACATACAATAGACTAATTTAAAAAAAAATGTATCTTGGTTAAAAAGTTATAGTAACAAAAAACAAAATGGCAAATACACGTCCAAAATACTCTTATCCAAAGGGTGTCAGTACTAGCTATGAAGAAAAGACAAACTATCGCGTAAAAGAAAAAAAAAAGAAAATAAGAAATGTCAGCGAACAACAAAACCCAGATGTAGGTCAATGTAATCTGCAGGTGCTAGAAGCGCCTTTTTGTTATATTTGTTTATATAAAGATACTAGGAAAGGCAGCGTTGAGTTTTTACTGCATTTTCAGGTGTTATGTTACAAAAAGCGGAATACTTTTCCGGTGCAGTAAGTCTTTTGTACTCGTGTTAAAATATTTTGCATGTGTTTTTCTGAGTCGAAAATCTTTGTTTATTTAGCTTTAGCTAGTTTAAAAATTAGGGTTTTATTCTCAACGAACAGTTTAGAGATGTCAGAAACCAATCTATACTCCCGGAACGGTTCAATAACCGAAGGGCGTTATCATGCACCCTTATTTCACTTTGTGCCGTCTGTTTATCTATCTGTCGTATCTTATTTACTGTTGCATCAAATAAAAATAAAAAAACTGGTCAAGTACGAGTCGGGCTCGCGTCTTGAGTAAATAGTTCAATTCTGGAATAGAGATTCTAAAGACTTTCACGAATAGCAAAAAAAAAAATGTAACGTAACAACAGATTTACAGTTTTCAGATTTATTCTTATACTTGTGCTATAAGACCTTGCTAATGCCAAATTTCAAGACTCTGGGGCCGTCTTTTTAATAAAATGATCTTATAAGGGTTCCGTTTTTTTTATTTTGAGGGACGGACCGTAAAGAAACGAATCTCCCAACCAAAAGTCTATGACAGTAGCTACCTTCAACAGAGACAAGAAAATAGGTACGAAAGAAATATTTACACTCAAATGAATTTTTCACAATATGTAGTATGCAAACACAGTTTCTTTATCACCATAACCCACACACATGTACACCAGTACATCACCCATTTTCTTCGAATGGCACCCTTCTAACAACAATGTATGTTCCTACAGCAAAATCTTCTGTCCCATCCAGCGCACTAAATCCTTGCACGACAGCACAGCATATTTCAGACAAGTTTACGATTTGCTGCCGCCTCGTAAACACAACGCAAGAGTTATGTTTCCGATGCACCATGCATCACAGTGCTGTTAACAAGGATTCTTTATAATAGCGTTTAAATATAAATATTGATGCATCTTTTGACAGAAGGTCGTATATCAGAGTTATGTTTTAGCAAGATTTATAATAGAAACACGCTCATCTGTTTTTTTTTTCAATCTGAAAGTGAAATCCATAAAAAGCCGTTACGAAATTAATGGAGCGACATCTATGATGCCACATAAGAACTAAAAAGTCCAAAATCCTGCAACGCAGTAATAGAATTCTTCGCGCGATTAGAGCATATACCATCATCATCATTTCAGCCGAAAAACGTCCACTGTTGGACACAGGCCTCAACCAAGCGTCGCCACAACAACTGATCCTGCATCGTCATCGTGCGTCCCGCTTCCACCACATGTCCGCGGACTCTCACCAGGTCGTCGTTCCACCTTGTGGGAACTTTTCGGCCCCATCGACCATCAATTCTACGAGCAATGTGCCCACTGCCACTTTAGTTTGGCAAATCTTTTCGATTGGAGCTCAGCCAGAAATCAACTATTTATCGCGCAGTTAGTTACCCAAATCAGAGTAAACACCGGTCTGGTCTGAAGATCCTCCCTTTTCAATGGAGCTTTACGAGACTTTACATTCCATACCGCGTATCAAAAAAACCTTAACAACATGATGACGTCAAAAACTCCTCCGCATCACTGTCGACTAGGCGTATTTACATTCTATACATGGGCTGAACGCAACCTTAGGAAATTGCTTACGTATACTTTTTATTCCTATTTTTAAATCTGCAATTACAATGTATAGGTACACGAATTTTGCATACTGGTCTTTTATAGTTTGTAACGTGTGTAAGATCATGATTAAAAAGTGATTTTGAATCTGTACGCGACCCTACTAGGACCAAGGATCTGCTTCCAAAGGAAGGCTCGGCCCCGGGACGAAAGGCAACGAAAGATCGCCCAGGGCGGGGGATGTCATCTGGATGACTTTTACCCACTGAGAAAAACAATTTTTACCCGGCTAGTTTCACACCCTTGCGCTCTGGTTCTGGTCATGTACAGAATTTAAATACGCGTCGATTGGTTGTGTTGTGATCTCTAAAAACTAGCGGCATTGCTACGCTGTAGGCAATGCCAATCCTTAGTCCAGGTAAAAGTCTCAGTAGCTTATGGGTCACACAAAGTGTCAACAAGACGTTGGAATCTTCGTACGATTTTTGCGTACGCGAAAAAACTGGTTCGAGAATTTCAACCTTTTTTTTTCCGATGGGAAAAATCATCTTATAGTGTCAGACTCTTACTGACTAAAAAACCCATCCCGTTCCTTCAAGCCTTCATACCGGGGCTCGAGCGCTCTTTCGGATAACCCTGGCCCCAGTAGGCTTCGACCTGGCTGGGCCCCTGCTGACGGCTTGAAACTGTCAACAAAGTTGTACTGTTTGAGGTTCTCCGTGGTCCAGAGCGAGGAGGATTGGCAGGCGGTCGCCTACTTCTGCGAAGCAGTAATGCTAGCGAAGGAGCAGGCCGCACGCGTGAAGGAACGAACGTTCCATGCCCCAACCACCGAGACTCTGACCCCGAGTATCAGCCACGGTAGAACCGGGCTTACCAACGGGCCTAGCTCGCTGGACCGAGCCCAGTCATCAACAGCGTGTAGTATCCACGCGCCCCTCAAAGAGATGACAACAAAGCCTAGGGGCCCAGCAAGGCCGATGCCCGCTAACCCGTAGTTCTAGAACGTAAAGGGCAACTGAAGGACACAGGTGTGGTTTTTGTCAGTAAACGTCTGACACGCCTTCCCGCTCTGCCCAAGGGTGGAAGATGTCTTTGATTTTCACAAGTAAGAAAAAGCGGCAGCACAGCACATCGATTGGTTCTACAAGAGTCTCCAAACTTTCAACGAAGATTTTATTAATATTTTATGCCTACGTAATTCTCTTTCCTCTTCAACATTTCGCCGACCTAAAATTACTCGTCTCTCAGCCAATATATTAGATACTATTTCGGGATTATTATGCTAAATTGAACATACCAAACTGGTGGGACGTGACCAACCCTTCAAGGAAATCAGGCATGATGTTATACACTGCTTATATTAGAAGCCTAATTGTACAACGGGAAATTTGTGGAAAAATGTTCCTAGTTCTATCATCAACAAAGGTCGGAATTACGTAGATTTGTGTACTTGCATCGAAATGTAGATATATATATATATTTTTTAATTGAGACAAATTAGTGATTGACTGCGATTCCACCTGATGGTAAGTAGCGATGCAATCTTTGATGGTGAGGCGCCCTAGTTTATTAAGAGACTATTCACTCTAGCCTTGAAGACACCCAAATTATAATCGGACGGGAAGACCGCAACAGGCAAACTGTTCTAGTCCTTCGACGTACGCGGTATAAACGACGAGGCGAAACGCTTAGTCCGGACCGTAGAGGTTTCTGAGGAGGTGAATAATCGCCGTACGTCGGGTTGTCCGATGATAGAATTGCGATGGCGGAATCAAGTCATACAATTCCTGCGCACACTCTCCAAAATGCATCCTGTAAAACACCGAAAGGCTGGCTACCCTACGCCTGTGCTCAAGGCTTTGAAGGTTGGACTTAACCAAATCTGGATCACCAACTAGCCTCTTTGCACGCCTTTCCACCGAGTCCAAAGCTGCCATATTATTACGGATCTTGCTGGGATTTCTAATAAAAAAATACTGTGTTGCCAATAATATTACAAATAAATAATTATAAAAACCTTAGAATAAATAAGATTCAAAAAATAAAGATCATAAAATAAGAATCTTTCATAATACACACGTCTTCACCGGACATGTTAAGTTCGAGAGGTTCCTGATCCAGATTCAAGCAGCAGTAACGCCCGAGTATCACTATTGTGTGGACCGTCTGGAGTACACAGTGGAGCATACGATATAGGTGTTCCGCGCTTGGGTGGAGCGCCACTCGTAAGGCGATCGGTAGTGACTTCACCTTAGAGCGAGAGAAGTGATTTATTTATTTCCATCCTTAAAAAAAAAAAACAGTGTAATTTTTACTTAAAAAATACCTGAAATCTGCAACAATCATCTAGACACAAAATAGCACTCACTCTGAGCCCTACGTCCGTGTAACCTCGTAAAAATAAGTCAGCTCGTAAAACTGGCTAGAAACATGAAACTACCCACATTCATGATCTTTTACTTGTCAGTTCGGAGGTCGTAACTGTCCTTGGGGACTAATAGATTCTCTCCAAAGTAGTCTCGTGGAAGACGACAGGTTTGCACTAGACTTAGTTGTGAGAGAGATCCGTAGTTTTGTAGTAAAGAAAAGATAAATGGAATGAAAAAATATTATGATTTGAATTTTGCAGATTATCAAAGAGAAAACTTGTCAAAATATGAATAGAAATCAGAAGAGTAACAATTTTTTTTATGATATAAACTAGTGCTTGACGCCCACTCTTATAGTAAGCAGTGATTTTTTTATTAAGTCTTAATTAGTGTTGCCCAAATTCAGTCTTGGTCTTGCAGTCTTGGTCTTGTTCTTGCGTTTTTGCAAGACCAAGACCAAGAACAAGACCGCGTATTTTTAGCAAGACCAAGACCAAGACTGACCGTGCAAGACTTGAGCAAGAACAAGACATAGCCTGCAAGACTCTTGCGTCTTGCAGCTAGGACTTAGCGCTATTTCACTGAGTAGTTAGGTGTAACAGTTCGGTGTATAGGTAGGTACGCTTAGGAATTCTATGAGACGCAAAAAACTGTATCAAAGAATATGAAAAACTGGACCTATGCGCATTACGACTAATACCATAAACATAGCGAATAAAAAAATATCTATTAAAATCAAACTGAGTGCATGCATAGTTATGTTTTAACCATCGGCACTTTGATAATGCGGCATCAAAGGTTTTGTACTTACTTCTCAAAGAAATTTGCCGCTTTTCGGAAGTACATGGTTATGATACACGCGCCCGGCGGCTTCTTTTGAAATCTAAAACAATCGTTGCCGCCACGCCGAAATCATAACATTTGTGACACTATTTGATTGCCGCCATAGGGCGTAGGTATACTCATGCAAAATAATTTCGAATTTTTTTAAGAGTACCTACAGGTGTTCCAAAGAATAAATAAGTTTCAGAGTGCTTAGAATGAAAATGAATACATTATACTGATCACGCAAGTAGTATTATGATTAGGATAAAATGGTAAGGATAGGTAGTAGATGTCATATTAATTCATTCTAGTAAGTATATATTATAATATTGATTACTTATATGGTTTTAAACTAATTACTTAGGTACTATTATTGTACATTTAGTCATTATATTTCTTAAGTTTTTACAAGAAAAAATAGCAAAAAAGTGTTCAAATATCACCCGTTTAATAAATATTGTAGCCACTTTTAAATATACTTGAAACGTGTAAAAAAAATCTACAAAACTAATAAAATAATATAAAAAGCGTAGGTACTTACCTACTAATAAAATAAAAAGCCTGCGATAAGAGTTTTGTATTACTTACCAGCCCGAATATCTCTGAGAGAGATGATGAGAGTAAGTATTTACTAGCTGTGCCCGCGACTTCGTCCACGAGGAATAGTAACTTTGGAGGTATAGTGACGTTCAGGACTTATTTATTTATTTTAAAACTTCTGTCATCAAACATACAAACGAACTCTTCAGCTTTATAATATTAGTATAGATGTACGCCAAAACATTCACTTATATGTAAAGAATAGTGATTGGCACTAATTCTATTTTATTCACGCGTCGCGTCTGTACAAGTAGGTAATATTTAGTGTGTGTTTGTACGCCGCACGCGGCATTGTTTGATTTGCGGCGGCATCCTTTTCATAGAGCCGGCACGTGGCGAGGCGGCGCGGTAGAAAGCAAGGAAACGTACTATAAATAAAGGAATTATTTTAATTCCAGTCATTTCCAATTGAGCTGTGCTTCGAGTCTAACTTAATAATTGTTTTTTCTAATTCTCGTTGTTTTCTAAAAACGTATCACGTGTACAATTTAATATAAGTGACGAAGATTCAAATTATTCTAGTCCGAGTAACGAGAGTTTGAGTCACAGATCTAAAAGACCCAAAAGCAAATTTGAGGAGTTTTTCGAAATAATTCATGCATCCCAAACTGCCTTCTGTAAATTGTGCCAACATAAAAAGATTGAAATAAAAATGAAAAACAGAAACACTTCAGGCTTAAGGAAACATCTAATATCTTTCCACAAAAAGGAATCAGAAATATTTCTTCCTGTTAAACCAAAATTAAGTGGAGATATCACAAGCTTTTTAGTAACCGCTGGAAGAAGTGGACAGGTAAGAATATTTTTTTAACAGTTAAAAGAATTTTAACTCCGCGTAGCTATTCATGCGACACTTTCAAAAACGCCATTAACTTACGTAAGTATTTTTGAGTTAGTGGTGTTTTCATCTAGGGGTGCGACATATTAAGTATGTAATTATCGTCTTAAATATTTTTTATAAACACCCATATTTTCATTTAATCGGCCAGTAACAACTAAGTACTTTATTTTGGTAAATTACAGTACAGTGCAACCTTAATATAACAAATATCAATTTAACGATTTTCTCGATTTAACAACAACAAACCTCCTCCTCTTATACGCTCAAACCTAGTATGTTTTAAATAATAACACAAGATTTATTGTTTTGTTTCAGTCGGAAAACAGCAGTGACAACATCACGACAGCTACAGTTGATTGGGTGGTGAAAAAATATCTTCCCTTCTCATTTTTCGATGACGAAGCTACACAAGTATATTTTCGACGTATTTGCCCTAATATGGTGTTTCCTAAAAGGTCTACACTTAGAAGGAAAGTCAAAGAGCGATTTGAAGAGCTCCAATTGAATCTCAAGGAACGACTTCAACAATTATCATCTAAAATGTCTTTTACCATTGATGGGTGGACGTCAATTGCTAATAAACTTTAAACTTTTAAGTACAAAACTTGGTGGAGACAAATATGTTACATTACCGCTAGTCATTGTATCATTCAATCTCTTGCTAGATAAAATTGAATCCATGGTAAAACAGTTAGATGAGAAACCTAATCGATCTGAAGTGGATGAAAGGCTCATTCTAGCTTTCCAAGCAGCTCGAGACAAAATGCTTAAACATTACAAGAAGAGCAACTGGATTTATTGTACTTCTTTAATTTTAGACCCAAGGCATAAGGCTCAGACTTTTGACCTGACAATGTGGGGGAAGCAACTTAAAACAGAAAGTCTGCGCAAGTTCAATGAACTTTATGAAGAATATAAAAGTCTACACTCACTGAACAAATCTCTGGAATTACCAGAAAAAGAAAGTAAAGTATGTGATGAAGATGAAGACGTAATAGACTTTGATAAACTCTATGAATGTCCCTCGACGTCATCTGGATCTTGTCTTCAAGGCTTAGTGATAGACGAGTTGGAGGAGTACCTGAGAAAACCAAGAACTGCCAGCTCGGAAGACATTTTAGATTGGTGGAGGACGCATGAGACAGAGTATCCGATTTTATCGAAAATGGCCCGTGATTTTCTCTCAATACCTGCAACTTCAGTACCTGCTGAGAGGTTATTTTCTAAAGCATCATTAGTAATTAGAAAACATAGAAATAGGTTAAGTGATGAGTCAGCCAGATGGTTACTTTGTATTAATTCTTGGTCAAAAAAAATGATATAAAGTATCATAACCTAATGATAAAGCTGTTGATTTGTGTTGTATTTTATTTTTTATTCAAATAAATGATAAATCGTAAAACTCTTTTATTAAATTTCTTATAAGTTGAGGGTTCAATCTCTTTCTAGACAGATAAGTATTGTTCTTTAAAATACAGTCAAGTTATTGTAATTAATTTGTTTTTTTACATGTTTTAGCAAATGTAAGCTTATAAATCATAAATGTTTATTAAGAAACAGTTACTTCCATGGAAAACGACATATAGGTCAGTTGATTTTTCGAATTTCTTATCAAATCTTCAGTTATTTATTAATCTGCTTGATCTTTACTATGGCTATGTTAATTCAAGCTCACAATGTTCCAATTCTAATACGTTTTTCTAAGATTTAAAGTAAACTTTAATAAATAGTAATAGACTAATAGGTAATTGCAAGACTTGCAAGACTCTTGCTGCAAGACCAAGACCAAGACCAAGACTGGGAGCGCAAGACCAAGACCAAGACCAAGACCAGGTGTATTGGCGCAAGACCAAGACCAAGACTGGCTAAGTCTCGTCTTGTTCTTGCATTTGGGCAACACTAGTCTTAATTTTCATAATATTTTGTAAATTGCATACAGTAAGATTTAGATTCTAATTGTTTACTACCTTAAATGTAACTAGTTAATAGGTTAACTTACCAGTACAAAGATTTCACAAAGAAGTCTGACACTATAACTACACTATTTAATTTATACAAAGTAATGCGACACAATAGCAAGCTAAATATGTTACCAACAGTTACATTTTGTTTTTGAAAAAGTTACGGTGGCCGGGTGAGGATAGCCGATCGTTCCAGTGGTAGGATAGATGATAAGCAGTGATGCAATCGTTGATGGTGAAGCGCACTAGTTTATTAAGAGCCTATTCACTCGATCCCTGAAGATTAGTTCACAAAAGGCTGGAAAGACTGCTTGCAGTTCAGCATTTCTGTGTAGGAACAGAAATGTGATACCCATAGTGGCACATTCTGCATCACCGCTGTGTCCTCACACCGAAGCCTACTGGAGCAATCGGTCGAGATTTGAAAAGGAAAACTGGAACGCAAGGTTTTTGAAAGTTGAAGGTATTGGAATATATTCCAGCTCAAAAAAGTGATACTTTCAATACGTGTAACTATTTTGGTGTACTATAAATTTTATTCCATATGTCCTACTATTGTACTGTCGCATGTCACAATTAAATTGGACCACTGACTGGATTCTAAACAGTAGGAGCCGAAGACACAGTAGGCCTAGGAAGAGAGAGGCCAGCGTGACGAATTGGACTCCTACCTAAAGAATTTGTTAGAATTAGCTAAGGATAGAGCAAAGTGGCAGAATGAAAGGGAGGCTTTTGCCTTGGGGCAGAACATAAGAGGCTTGTAATAAAATAATTTTACTTCTCCGTATAAATTCCTTAGCAAAAGCCAACTGTCTAGATTTCATTCAACCATAAACAGCTGAGATGATAATGTAACAATTATTCTGCTATTTTCGTCTCCTTACCGAAAATAGCGATGTATTATTAATACGAAATGGCGAAACGTTAACGCTTGGAGCCAAAATAAGATTGTATACTAAGTTAGGATTTTCTCTGTGGGAAAATACATGCTAAAAATATAATAGATATTATATTACTAATGTATGTTATTAAATATGATTTTACTCGCTTCTGAGAGAGACTTGTAGTTTGCGTTTTTTTTTTTATAATGGATAGATGATGTAGAAGGGGAGCGTAACTTCCACTCTATCCGCATCTGAACTTAAGCATCGAAGGGTACTTGATGATCTCCGGCTACCTAAAAAAGGCCTTCGGACAGGGCGTTGTACGAGTGGATATTTTTAATGATCTGGCACACAAACATTTGAGTGCGCATTTCCAAGTCAAAGGTGGATCATTTTCGTCAGATAAGGTGATAATTTTGTCTGTTGAAGAGGCAGATTTTTACTTATAAAACTCATTCCTATATTCTTTATTTGCCTTGCCATCCAAGACCAAAGGATTCTGTTTCGGACAGCCTAAGGCACCAATAATGAAGGCTTAGTAATAATAATATGTTTATATAATATAATAATAATATTATATAACATTCCACAACTATCACATAACGCCGTCTGGTCCTAAGCTAAGCAGAGCTTGTGTTATGAGTACCAGACAACTGATAAACATACTTATATATTTCTAAATACATACATATACAGATAAAATACACCCAGACACAGAACAAATGATCATGCTCATCACACAAACATTTGTCCTGGGTGGGAATCGAACCCACGACCTCAAGCATAGCAGTCAGGGTCACTGACCACTAGACCAACAGGCCAGTCTAAACAGCGTCTTCCGTTTACACCCAAGACTCAGGTCACGTTGGCACTCTTCGAGAACAGAATCCTAAAGACAGTGTCACAGGTTCCTTTCATTTCCATTGTAATTCCTCTTCATCCTGAGCAGAGGTATAGACACCAACATTGTTGTAAATATAACCAACAATCGTAAAAGCAACGTTGGCCTACAAAGTGGTCTAAGTTAAAAGTACGAGGTTTTACGATCGCTCAGCAGTAAAGTGCAACATTGTTCGCAGTTGGTAGAGATTTTGTATCGTTACGAATTATTGCGGGCTTTGTTCGGTGTATTTCTATACTTCTGACATGACTTCTTCCGTGTCATGCTATGTCTTCTCTTCCTCTTAAAGCAACTTCTGTTCCCCCGCATGAAAGTAGTAAATTACAAAGAAGCAAAAGAACGATCTATGTGAACGGGAGGTGTCCATAGAATTTATTGCACATTCTTTTCCATAGACATATCTATACTTTGGAATGTGCAATTAGCATAATTTTTTTGACGTTTCAAAAGTACCTCTATGTGGTTTTTTTGAAATTTTTATGTTTATAGGTAAACCTGATGGTGGTAGGACCTGATGGTAAGCAATGATGTAAGCGGCGATAGATCACGCTTGCCTAGGAGTAACCCATTTACTCTTGACTTAAAGAAAAAAGGTTGGAGCTTGCAGGAAACACAGATTCTGGTGGTAAATCCTATTCCATAGCTAAAGGTAAATAGAATGTGGTTCCCAAAGTTTGTGCGTATGGGTGAAATGAATACTTGGATTTTGTTGTTTGTAGAAGGGGGAATTTATCTAATGACTTTTATCGCTCTAGGGTGGCGCTGTAAATATCAGACTTTTACTGACTAATACCAAACTTGTGTAACTTCAGCAACTCTTTGCCATCTAGAACCACGGGTAATCTTTTCAGAAATCAACCCATGGTTGTGCTGACATCTGAGGCACGCGTGGAGCACTACGCGCGTCCGGACGGTTACCTGACGGCGAGATACCTATTGCTTGTCGTCCGCAAGCCACCGATCGCCCTCACGACATTTTGCTAAGTCTGTCAGCCACACTTTCCGGCATTAAGAAAACATAGAATAAGAAAACTTAATAAATTACATTATAATGTCTTCACCTATTTTCCGTGAACTAAAAAAAGAAAATCATAATGATAATGTGCTTTACTCTAAAAAAACATGAACTACCGACGGATGACGTCACGGCGACGCGTCTATCATAAATCATACGCAGGTCATTATTGGCTGGATCAGGGTGAACCACTAAATAGGATATTAACAAAAGATTCACTAGAAAGAAGGAATTATATTAAGAAGTAGCTTCAATATCACTATCGATAATTTTTTTCGTGTGAAGTTCATTAACTGTTTTAAATCTTCTCAATTTTAACTGGCCTGCCCCCCTAGCCAAGTTACAAACATTTCTCATGCGTCAAACGCCTCGAGTTGGCCACGCCCCCGGTTCTTGTTCTTGGCTGGACGTTGTGATGACGTCATTCCCGTACATTTGAAGTTTTCTACTAGCGTTAACGATTGCAGATTATCATCTAGGCTAGGGGTACTGTTGGTCTAGTGGTTAGTGGCCCTGACTGCTATGCTGGAGTTCGTGGGTTCGATTCCCACCCAGGAAAATTGTTTTGTGATGAGCACGATTATTTTTTCTGTGTCTGGGTGTAATGTGTTTACAGTATGTATGTATTTAGAAGTACATAAGTATGTTCATCAGTTGTTTAGTACTCACAGCACAAGCTCTGCTTAGTTTGGGACTAGACGGCGTTGTGTGATAGTTGTGGAATATTATCATTTTATTTTCTTTTTGATAACTTCTACTGCAGAATACACCGTCAGTTGAATATTTTTCCTTAGGGTGAGTTGCACCATTTAAATATAACGATAACCAAACCATATCCAGCCGTGAAACGGCCGCTTATTGGTCAATTCGACGATTTGACAACTGTTAACGGCTTTGTTATCGTTATAGTTAAATAGTGCAACTCACCCTTAGACTTGTTAAGCTTCCTTTCCTGTTAATTATAATGATGGTCGCTCGCTAGCTTATTTATTTACTAGCTTGACCGCGTAAAAGTATAAAACTACACATCGAATAGAAAACTATACTAAGCTCGCTCACCTGATGGTAAGCGATGACGTGGCCGAAGATGGAGCATGCTTGTCTATAAATGAATCTTTTCATTCTTTGAGCTAACAGACTCCCAAATAGAGTAGTGTCCAGGGTCAAAATAATTACATTTTATTTAGTCCGTATTTTAGATTATAAAAAAATATTGGACACGTATTTTTTCTTTTTTCGATTAAACAAAAAATAACAAAGATATAGACCATTAAAGTTACGTGTGACGTCACCCCGTGCGAAAAAATGCAGCACGGCGTGACGTCACACGTAACTTTAATGGGCTATATCTTTGTCATTTTTGGTTTAATTTACAAATAAAAAAATACGTGTCCCTTATTTTTGAATAATCTAAAAGGCAGACTAATTACATTTTTTACGGCCTAGTGGCCTATTGTAGCTATTAGAAAACGCAGACTCCGGCAGAGAATTCAACTCCTTAGCTGTAACTATGCACAATGAAAGTGTTCCCAAAACAAGTGGATCTTCTGAAAATTTCTTCTGTGGCCATTCAATCAAATCGTATTAGTCGATATGATAGATTTAGTAACAAAAGAGCGCTGATTTATGGTGTGGCGAGCCCCGCCATGATTCTCGTTATCTTGTGATAGTGAGTGTGCTAGATAAGGAGTTTTTTCTATATCATCAAACACCAAACAATGAAGTGTTTTCGTCTATATTTGTACAAAGAAGTTTACATAAATGGTATCTGTATTTAAAGTTCTTTTCATGTGTATCACTACAGCATTCAGTTCCATAACATCCTCGCCTGCGGCTCAGGCGAATTCCAATTCAGTCACAATAACAGACTGTCTCCACATTTTATCAAAATGTACTTATTTTACAAAAGTACTTCTATACGAACATAGACTGATGTGTGCTACGCAGTTGCTACGACGTAGCACACATCTCTGCTACGCAGCTACGGCGCGTAGCAAACTGATAAAAAGCCATTGTATTAGTTACTAACAGTCTCTTAAGGCTTATAGTCCCTTGAACCATCTGGCCAAAACTATGTGGTCGCACCTCTCGCACCCGCCTAGGCGGCAGTACGCAAATCAGTGCGTTTATTTGCGGCCAACAGCGCCCGGACGCGCGCGGCTGACTTTTAAATCCATTTTGTTTGCGAAATATTGATTGATTTACATTTACAATGTTCACTTTGAAGAATATTTAACCACCCATTTTTATGTGTAAAAATGTTTCTAAAGATCCAAGCCGTTTCGAAGGAGTAGGGAAAACTTTCGAAAAGTTGCGAAATTGCTAAATATTTTTTTCAAAACTATTAACCTGGCCGTTACCGAGGAGTAGGCTTCAGAAAGTCACTGTTCTATGACACTTTTCGGGCGCTTGGGCATATTTGACTATGTATCAGGCATGATAATAATTATTTTACAACATACCCACTTGAATAGTTTATTTAAGTATATAATGTGTTTTAATAAAAACTGAAAATCGAATACATCATATTTTCTTAAAATAACAACATAAAAAAAAATACAAGAGACTCTTCGTTTTCTGAAGTCGGTTAACTCGCATTATGTAAGTACCTACCAACATTATACTGAGTATTTTAAGGGTTTTCGTAGAAAGGTGGAAGTCTCCCATACTGCAAAGATGGGAGAGGCTTCATGTTGTAATGTAGTGGTGTAATTGTGTTGTTCAGGGCATGCAATTCGACATAAATTTTCACTGTTTTTCATAGAATTGTTTTTACGCAATTATGATGTTATTACACTTTTTTCATTACATCTTGTGGATATTATTTAGGCTTCCATTGAAATTAATTTATAAATTTGTGTAAGACTAAAAAGTAAAGACTTCTAAAAATCTGTTATTTTGCTTAAATTTTGATCCTTCATGTACTCAAAAATTAAAAAAGTTACAAAAATATAACAATAGAAGCCTTGTTTTAATCAAGATTTTGAATGACGACCATTTTTTCAAAAACTTTTAAGGCTTTAAAAAAATCACGTATTTTTTTGGAACAATTTTTGTCAAATATTCGAGTACGTTCGTTTTTTGTTGTTCGAATATTCGCTACTTACCATCAGGTGGGATCGCAGTCAAGCACTAGTTTATCTCAATAAAAAAAAAATAATCACAGAATTACTGAATGCTAACATAGTTTACAGGCGATATCTTTTCGCGTTGCCTCGTCAAACATCGCATTAGATTGCGTTAGATGAAGCAACCAGCTTTTAAACCATGCTCGATGTTGACGATAGGCGAGTGGAGAAGGACCCTCTTAATGTCTACGATATTAGTTTTTAAGACAATTGTTGTGAGGAATTGACTTGCAAATTGCAACACAGTTCTTTCATTAATTGGCTTTTACGACACAATTAGTCGCTGATACAATGTCACTTTGTCTAGCGATTTCCAAGGTGTTTTAGCAGTCTTAAAACTCCATTATTTCTTCATTTTATTAGTGACATAACAATAAAAACTCCGATCCTCTTCACAGTAGTATGCGGTCCTCACCTAAACTAAAAACTAAAGTATGAAATATAAGATTTGTAAGCGACAAACTTTGTCAGAGACGCAACCTGCGCTGTTCTAGGGAAAGCTTTTTGTAGGGTTGGCAGAACTGTGGACAAAATATTGATATAAAGATTAATTTATTAGTGCTGCACAAAATACGACACAAAATGTTAGTTTTATTTTTAATCATAAGTTTCTACACGTGTGTATTGGGTGTCTTTGCTGACAAAAAGTAGACCATGTCCTATAATAACACGTAAGATTCTTTGTATCCCGGGAATGTGTTCTCTTGGTATAATTTTCTACACCATCATCACACGGATAAAGTCAATGGTAGAAGCTAGTAGAAAACAAATAAAACAAAAACCATTGTAGTTCTTCATCAAGTAGTTTAGGTAAGTTCTCGTAAGAAAGACTTATTTTGCTAGTTTTCACGCACACAAGTACGCCTTTACAAAATTAAAAGAAACTTTTCATTCACTGAATACATGTAACAGATGAAAAAGCCTTAAAATCCATGAATATGTTAGCCTAACTTTAATCATCAAAGCATTATTACTTTCCAAAGCTTTCCAACCCGTTCTACAACTTTCAGCAAAAGTTCCAAAAAAGTATAATTACGTTCACGAGTTTTTTTTGTAACAAAGTTTTTTTTTTTGGAACTTTTCGAGTCGGCAACCCTAATGCAAGTTGTAACCGGTTGAAACCAGTTTCTAGTGACACTTCTAAGTTTCTCTGCAAGTGTGCAAGCTCGCGAAAAAGTTACAAAATTATGAGATTTTCATTGTTATGCAAAAACTTAGTTTTTCAATTTCATTATTGTATGGATGTGTTTTGTGCGACTGTAATTGTTCATGTGGCTTTAAAATTTTACAATTTTTTGTGACGTAACTTTACGTGAGTACTTGTTTAACTTTAAAGAGGTATACGAGCAGATAATTAAAATTATTAACTTTGAAGTTATTGTATTTTTTGCGCGATACTTTCATTTTGAATTCGTGATATTTCTAGTCATAATCTATACATCTACACATATAAATAAAATTGGAATGTCTGTTTGTAATATTGAAATAACTGCTTTTTGCTACATACAGATGAATATATATACGGTACATACACCAAAATAACATTTTTTACAATTTTTGTCTGTCTGTTTGTCTGGGCTAATCTCTGAAATTGCTGGACCGATTTTGACGGGACTTTTTTGGCAGGCAGCTGATGTAATAAGGAGTAACACAAGCTACTTTTATTTTAGAAAAAATAAATCCAAAATCCTGTAGTCTACGCGAACGAAGTCGCGGGCACAGCTAGTTAACTATATAAACAAAAAGCTATTGCCAGGGATTTTGGTCGCATGAAAGAAGATTATTATCTCAACGCATCATATTCTAGGGATAACACATTCTATGTGCTATTCTAGGACATAGTCTAACCGAAAATAAAATTTCATTCCAATTTGTACAGCCGTTTTGTGCGTAAAGGTGTAACAAGCATACATATATACACACTTTTGCCTTTAATCACACTAATATAATAAGATTAGAAGTGAAGTTTGTTTATTTGTTTGTAACTTTTGCCTTTATAATATCTACACTAATATAATAAGATTAGAAGTGAAGTTTGTATTTTTGTTTGTAGGAGATAATCTCTGGAAGTACTGGTCCGATTGCTAAAATTCTTTCACCGATAGAAAGCTGCTTTAATCCTGAGTGACATAGGCTCATATTATTTTATGTACGCGGGCGAAGCTGCGGGCAAAAGCTAGTAAGTAATAAATGTTAATGCCTTATGGTGAAAAAAATAATCACAACTACCCGACACTTCCTACAAGCTTTCAATCATTATTTGGTTCAAACAAGTCTTTAGTTTTTGTTCATTGCTAAAATATGTTATTTGGAGTTACGCCTTTTGTTGCGGAAATAATCAACATGTATAATAATGATTTCCTCCTAAACTGTATGTATTTCCATAAGCTTTCACGTAACTATATTAAAGGAACCAAATAACTACGTTACACATACACGATTGCCGTCAATTAAGATCTTATTGCTAATGTAATAGGGTTCAAATTTAATTGTTTTATGTGTGTAATAGAATTCGCTCGAAATGTGCGTAGGTAGCAATAATTCTTCAATTAACTGAGCCTCCGGGGCGAAGAGCGTGTGTGGTGTAAAGTACAAGATGAGACGACGAGTACCACACAATCACTACCTGTATTTAAAAGATTTGTAAAGGTACACATTCCATGTCACAATGAACATGTTTATAATTTTTTGGTCGTGATTTATTTATATAAGTATTTAGTACCCACTAGATTTTGCCCGTGACTTGACCCTAGTGAGAGTCGTTCATTGGGCACAAAATTGAAGCCAGATAAAAATAGCCTATACTTTCCTGGAAAGCCTTACAGACTCAGTTACTTTCACATTTGTAATATTATAGTATGCGTGTGCATTTATTTACACTTTATTTCTGCTAACTTTTATTACCTATTGCACCAATTCAACCCAATTTTGTTTCCATTTCAAGCAATATCTTTCCATCCCTGGTGTATCATCATCATCTTAGTCAAAAGACGACTAGGCCTATGCCTCTCGCATCCATCGGATTCCCACGAGCCCCACCAGGTCATCGGTTTATCTTGTGAGACCTTCGAATGCTATGTCTTCTGGTAGTCGTTGATCAAAAACTTTTCGGTCCCATCGACCATCCGATTTAATTCTACATCCCAAAAAACGCGAAATGCGATAAAGCCAATTGTATGTTACAGTGTTGAAAGATAACCTATTCCATCACGAACCCATCCCCTTCTTATCCCGCTCTGCTCATACACTTGTGCCACCCACTAATACATCAACGGTAACGCGCAAATCAGTCCGGAGCAAACGATTTATGACTGTACCCCCACTCCGGGGTAGAGGGTGCGGGCACACGATTACTTGTAAAGTGTAAACAGCCTTTAAATTGGAGTACAACGGTGACAGGGCTTGATGCAGTGTAAGAGATAGTGTTCTCTTACTTGTAGAAGGAATGGCTTGATTGATGGTGTTTTGTTTTACACAGGAACATATCTTTGGCTCTTCGACCACGGCGAGTTTGTAGCGATGGTGTAGCGCGTTCACATCGATACAGTTACGATGCTGTAGCGTATTAGTAGCGCGTTAGCATTTCTATAGCGCTTGCAAATGCGACAAACACGTGTTAGTAGCGATACTGTCGCGCTTACGAAACGCGCGACAACATCGCTATAAAAAGTCGCCGTGGGTGAAAAGCCTTTGTGCTTAATATAAAATGGCATATTGTCGGCTTTTTGACCAATTATATCAAGTCTAAAATGTATGGAATTACGCCAATATTTATTTATAAATTAGATTCCACAATTTTCATTCGTAATGTGATAAATTTTCATTTTTAATGTCTATAATTACTAATGGGTCTATAAATCACAAATAATAGGTTACTTCTAGGCAAATGTTGTCCCTCGTCAACCACATCGTCGATTACCATCAGGTGAGACAGTGGTGGAATGCGATTAATGTAAAGCTCAAAAAAAAAAAAAATGCTCAAAATATTGATGGGCACTTTCTGTACCCATTGCTGTTATAAAAGCAGACAGATTGAATCAAGAGGATGGTATAAAGTTACAAGGTGATTATTCATTAAAATAGACACTATTTTAATTCTTTTGTTTAGCAAAGGACATTTAAACGAGGGATTATTTGAGACTTAAAACCCACCGACTTTTTCTTGACGAAAACACAAAATTCAATTGTTCTCAAACCCCTAATTAGAGAGAGAGTCATTGACAACTTTTTGCTCGTTTTAGGTCCTAAATAATTTTGAAGCCCCTAAATATAATTGGTCTTCGAAATTAACGGTCGTCCGTCGCTAACAGGGTAGTTAGACTAGAATTTATTAAAAAACGCCCTACTTTTCAGTCTGGATATATTAATTTCTAGGTCATCCCACCGCACTTTATTTTGGAGCCTTTGTCTGTAAAAGGTAACTAAGTGGGTTAGGAAAATGGGGCGTAAAGTGAAGGTGATGAATTCAAATTTGTTGGTAGGAAAATGACAAGGTAATGGAAACATTGTTTATAGGTTTGGCCTTGTTTTTGAGATAAGCAATCATCAGATAACTTCTCCCTGTCTGGGTGAAGCGAGAGACAGTGGCTTTCACTTAGTAAAATCACCCTTTGCGTTCCAAGACCGCGATAACCCTTTCGAACAATCCAAAAGCCCAAAGTCCGACCGCTTGAGCTGTTATGAATTAACCAAACCATAAAAAATCATATTATAAGCATCATCAACCTTATAAAGTTCCCACTGCTGGGATTCAGGCCTCTCTAGGAGAGGGAATTAGTCCTAATCAACCACATGGGCCCAGTGCAGATTGGTAGATGTCTCATGCCACATAACATCGAATTTTTGGTTCTAGGATATGCCAGTTATCTGAAGATGTTTTCAACTCGTAAGTTAAAGTCGGGCCATTTAAACGTCAAACTGTCAACTTCATTCTGAGAATGTGTCCTTTCAAAACAGCTCGAAGCATGAAGAAACCATTGCCAATTCCTCGAATTTTCTTCACACACAACCCAAAAAATGCACATTTTCCCCAACAATAAAACGATAAGAAAACCCTCAAATAAAACTACGTATCCGGAGAAAATGTTGCAATACTCAGGGAATAGTGCAAAAAGGGTTAAACTGTGCAACATGGTATAAATTATGCTGTGAAAAATACACAGAAGACTTGAGATCCGACGGGACTTAAGCGCGCCTTATCTTCGGGACACACGGCCATAGAAAATTGGCAACAGACTTTTAGACAGGGTTAGCTCCGAAAGATAGCTCAGTTGGGTGGGTTTCTTAGTCACTAAGAGTCTGACACTATCTCCCGCTGCGCCCAAGGGCAGGGGATGTCATTTGGATGATTTTTACCCACCAAAAAAAAGAACAATCTTTTAGATTACTCTATTCACCACTAGTTTTTATTTATTAATTTGTTTAAGCTTTATGCACATAACACTGAACAAAGACGTACTTAATGCCATAGGCATTTTCTACCAGTCGACCTTAGGGTGGTACGGAAACAACATGTCACGTGCAACTTAATAAATAAACAAACAGAAGAAAGATAAATACAATAGTAAATACATACTTAGATATACATTTAAATGAGCAGTGTTGTGGCGAAAAAACAAATTTATCCAATCAGTGCTGTGATGATACTACCAACTTCTTGCGAATATACTCACATGCCTTCACCTTAAACTTACCTTTACCTTTTGCCCGCGGCTTCGCCCACATACATAAAATATAGCCTTTGTCATTCAAGAATAAAGCAGCTTTTGCAATCGGACCAGTACTTTCAGAGATTACCTCCTACAAACAAAAAACAAACTTTACCTTTTTATAATGTTAGTGTGGATTTGTTTATTTTGTCTGTTTTTTTTTTTTCAGTTGTTTGGTACTCGATGGACTTTAGGACTAGATGGCGTTGAGTGATAGTTGTAGAACAAAAATTAGTTACGGAAACATAAAGTGAATAATATTCAGTGACTGTCCATTCTCCCCGGCCGTGTGTCCCGTTATCTGAACAGTACCCAGCCGCCCCCGGCTGGTACTTACTCGCGGAATAACATTTTTGATTGTCATCCCCTTTTATTTCTGTCTTTCTTTTATCAACCCTTTGGCTATCGCGACGTAGATGAGGTTTTTTTTTACAAAAATGCTAAGTGGACAGTATTAGAGGTTGTTAGAAGATTGTGGGAAGGTTTTTATGTTGATCTTGTGTTTATATTTTGTGGTTGGTTTGTTTATGTATTTGAAATATGTATAACTAAAAGTATATCACATAAAAATATGGGTGTTTGCCTAAAAGAAGCATCCAGTCACAAACCTAAGGTTATAATCATGTTTAAGAAATAAATAATTTTGAATATTGAACAAACTGTGGGCCAAAGTAGCACAATGTTGTTGCCCTGAAATAGAGAGACGGGTAACTGTCCGGACCAAGCCCAAGTCGTCGACGGCGCGCACTGTTCCCGCGCGCCTCAAGGAGTTGTCAGCAACAGCAGGGACCCAGCCGGGTCGAAGCCTACTGGGGCCAGGGTTATCCGAAAGGGCGCTCGAGCCCCGGTATGAAGACTAGAAGGAACGGGGTGGGTCTTTTAGTCAGTAAGAGTCTGACACTATCTCCCGCTCCGCCCAAGAGCGAGGGATGTCAATGCATGATTTTAGCCCACCATAAAAAAAAGGGTCGCGGTAGACCACGAAGGAGATGGCGTGACGAACTAGACAGTTTCAACCAGAACTAGCAAGAGCAAGCCCGGGCGCGCTAAAGATGGAAGGAGTGGAGAGAGGCTTTTGCCCAGGAGTGGGACAGAACAGGCTAACAAAAAAAAATTTTTGAATATCTTTTTGGATTTTTGTTGGATTACATACAATACTAACTGACTTTGCAAACTACGTTCTACTACATAAATAAAGCAAGAAAAAAAATGGGGGGGTCGGAATATTAGGGTAAAAGATAGCTTGCGATATTATTCACAAAGATATACCAAATATACACCAAAAAATTTCTTCTTTACTGTATATATTTAAGTTCCTCACATACAAAATTTCATTCTTCATTGTGTAGTTTGCTGTCAGAAAACCCAGTTGTGGGTAAGCTCGCCTATGTACATCAACTGTTAATTTTGTAACTGTTCGTTTAAATTGTGTGAACAATAAAGAATAAGAATAAAAATCGGTTAAGCCGTTTCGCCGGAGTTCGATAACAAACACTGTGACACAAGATTTTTATATATTACATTTTTAGGTGTCAGTTAGGACCAGGCCACACGGTGCGGTGCGGCTCCGGCGCGGCGCCTGAGCGACGAATCGGTGGGCCGTACGAGCGGGGTGACGTCACTCGTGTGCCCGCCGATTGGTCGCTCAGGCGCCGCGCCGGAGCCGCACCGCACCGTGTGGCCTGGCCCTTACAGCTGTTATTTGTATATTTCTGATAAAAATCATTACAGACAGTCAAAAGCTATGGATTCTGAACCCAGTCTTGCAAAGGGGTCGTAATACCCAATTCTGGAAGTCAGATAAGCAGACGCAAAATACTGGTATTCAGCCTCATCCGAATAGATTAGAAGCCAACCCCGACATGATGGTTTATTTATGGTTTTTTAACTACCATAAAATTATGACCCTTTATAAAAAAAGTAGGCTTGACTATTTACGCAATTATTTAACTTTTAATCAAAGTTTGTAAAAATCTCTCTTTCTCAACTTATTTGTTGGTCTATGTCATCAATATCTAAATAACCATACTAATTATGTTTATTTTCTTTGTTACAGGTACTATCACCATACAGTAGAACATCACAAAGAAGAGAGTGATCATAGGTTGTCTGGAATATCGATGTCAACGATAAGGTTACCATTGTACCTCAAGATTTAATCATCCCTACGAAAAACTGCAAATACACAAATTACAAAAAATACAAAAATTGCCGAATACGCAGAAGATATTTCAATCTACAAGCGTGAGCAAACACAGGTGCACTATACGTTTTTTTTAGTCTCTCAGGAGTGGACGTATTTCAGCGGAAAGACGTCCACTCCAGGACGTAAGCCTCCCCAAACTTAGGTACTTAATTTACTCTTGCGATTGATCGATAATATTCGACACGAATGGAAAGAAGAAAGATACGGGGTTGTCACACCACCAACTGTCAAACTCCAAGCTACTAGAACACTGCGGGAACGTTTGAAAAAGTTACCCTTGTTAAACGCAACAGGTAACTGAAGGACACATGTGGGTTTTTAGTCTGTAAAAGTCTGACACGTTCCACCCAAAGTAAACGAAACTTTGTGAAGATTTTTGACCCATAAAAAATACAATAATGTATACGTATAATATTTTATTATCATTGATAGGCTCACGCTTCATCATTATCACCTAATGGTAAGTGATGATGTGGCCGATGATGGAGTACGGTTGCCTAGAAGTAACCTATTCACTCTTGACTTAAATACCCCCAGGCTATAGTGGAATGTACGTATTCGTAGAACAACATGTAGGTATATCACAATCCACCCAAAATCTTACATTAACAGCTTTAATTACCCACAAAAAGAAAATACAACTTTCAAAATGTACACAGTCCATTTAACACTTCACAAAAGCAGTAATTACATTAAGCAATGTATAAAATAGCACTTCCTTATAACAAATTCTTCCTATTTTAAAAACTTCGAATCTGAAAGTACCAGGGGAGTATAAAACCGAAGATTAGTGGCATTAATTAATAAGGTACTTTAATTATTTTATTCCTCTGCCCTATCCTTTAGGGAACATAGTCGTCATGCTATCCTTACTTAGAAAGTACTTCTTTTTTCGGTTTTGTTGGTTATTTTTCAGTATACTTACTCGAAAACCCGCTTTTATCCGTACCAGTTTCAGGCACGAAAATTGTTTTGTGCACTAGTGCAAAAAAGTGTACGAGTTTGCCCCGCTATATTTTATTATATTTATCGTATCAGTTTGGACGCTAAGCGACCCCCACGAATCGCACAATGAAAAGAAAGTGTATTGACAAACGTCATTTGATATGGTTTTTTTTTTTTTTTTTTTTTTTCAATAGTTCAAAAGGAGTTTAATCAGACGTTTGAGAAAAAAACTAAAACTATCTGCCCTAAGTTTAGATTTAGTGACTGGGCAACTAAAGGAATCAGAATAAGTAGGGAAAGACTTTTCGAGTTGTATGGCCTTAAGCCTATTATTAACACTGAAACTTTTAATAAATATGTTGCTACTTATTCTAAAATGTTTAAAAATACTTGTAAGGCAGCTAAGGCCTTATACATTAGCAACAAAGTTAAAACAGCAGATAATAAAATAAAAACGGTTTGGAATATTATAAATAATGAAACCAACAGAAACAAAAGAAATAATAATGATTACACATTGGAGACTCATCATGGTCTTATTAGCGATAACAAACTAGTTGCAGAAGAATTTGTAAATTTCTTTACCAGTATACCAATTAAAACTACTGAAGCCCTAAATTCGTCGCCATCGCATGCTTTTGGTTTATTACAGGCGAACGTTGCAGCCTGTTCGACTGAATTTAACTTTTAAACATATAAACCCCATAACAGTAATAAAAGCTTTTAAAGAAATCAAGATTAAATTGACAGAAGATCTATGGGGTATGTCTATCAAAGTTTGTACCTCAATTATTGAGACTATAGCGCCGTACTTGGCTTTAATATTTAATTTGTGTATAGATCAAGGAGTCTTTCCAGATCTAATGAAATATAGTAAAGTCATACCACTCTTTAAATCCGGGAATAGTAGAGACACTAATAATTATAGGCCGGTGTCCGTTTTGCCGGTTCTTAGCAAGATATTTGAAAAGGTAATGTTAAATCAAATGCTTAGTCATTTTAACTCCAATAACATCCTACATGATAAACAGTATGGTTTCACCAAAGGACGTTGCACAACTGACGCGGGTGTTTCCTTACTAAAACACATTTTTAATGCGTGGGAAGAGGCACAAGATGCTATAGGCATCTTCTGCGACCTATCTAAGGCGTTTGATTGTGTAGTTCATGAAACATTGCTTCTGAAACTCAAGCATTACGGACTAGGCAATGCAGCGTTAAGCTTATTAAAATCTTATTTGAATAATAGACAGCAATTAGTGCAAATAAACGGGGTCAATTCGTCGGGATTGAATGTTGAAATGGGGGTGCCCCAAGGTTCAATTTTAGGTCCTTTTTTATTTTTAGTTTATATTAATGATTTACCCAATTTGTTGCAAAATAAATTTAATATGGTGTTGTTTGCTGACGACACTTCTTTGATTTTTAAGATAAATAGAAAGACTAACAATCTTGACAACGAAAATAGCGCCCTATTGCAGGTTCAAAACTGGTTCACTGCTAATAATCTGGTTCTAAATGGGAAAAAAACTAAATGCATAAGATTTTCCTTACCGAATGTCAAAAGTAGTGATTGTGACATTGTATTGAATAATGAAAAACTAGAATTTGTTGATAAAACGATTTTCCTGGGGATTACGCTTGACTCAAGGCTACAATGGGGTCCTCACTTAACATCTCTTGCAGGGCGGCTTAGCTCAGCTGCATACGCTGTTAGAAAAATCCGCCAATTTACAGATGTTGATACCGCTAGGCTAGTCTATTTTAGTTATTTTCATAGTGTCATGTCGTACGGTATCTTACTATGGGGACGGGCTGCAGACATCGAGTCAATCTTTATATTACAGAAAAGAGCCATCAGAGCTATTTACAATCTCCGCCGGTGCGATTCTTTAAGGGAACTGTTTAAAGATATTAACATAATGACGGTACCTTGTCAATATATCTATGAAAACATCATGTATGTTAGAAAAAATCTTCATCTTTTTAGCAAAAGAGGCGATAGACATAATTATGTTACAAGAAATAGGGATCAATTAGTTCAACCAGGTTTCAGACTGGCTAAAGTGGCCTCTTCTTTCATGGGGTACTGTTTGAAATGTTATAATAAAATACCACCCCAAATATTAGAACTCAATGAAACGAAATTTAAATCTTGTATTAAACGCACACTATGCAGGCAAGCATATTATAAGTTGGAGGATTATATTCAAGATAAAAATGCTTGGCTCAATGCTGGTCCAACTCCACTACCACTAGGGCGTACTAATTAGTTGATTAGTTGGAAACTAATATTATTATTTTTTCATTTGAAAGACACAATTGCATTGTATAATGTAGAAGCACTTTTTTCAAGTTTGTGAATGTGAAGCACCATGGAGCATTTTTATTAGGTTACAACTTTTTTTTTTTTTTTTTTGACATTACGAGCGTGGTAGTTAAGAGTTTGTCATGCTCACTCAAATGTCTCACTGTTGGTGGCACGTGTTATTGGGTCGTTCAGTTCCCTTCAAAATGGTTGAGCTGAGTGGGGCTGATGCACGCGTCATGCTCGTGAACGGGTGCCGTCAGATGGGACTGGTCATGTTTTAGCTGCCAGTGGCTTAATTCAGTTTCTATCTTTTAATTATTTTACATTTTTATTTCATTATCGACATTGTGCTCACATGATAGAAGCAACAAGTAATATGTAACCAAGCATTATATGTAACACATAATATGATTTAAAAGAGTGTCCATGGAGTTTCTTGCACGTTCTTCTCCATAGAGACCTACTCTTTGGAACGTGCAATTTAGCTTCACTTTTCTTGGACTGACCGACATTTGACTATTCAAAAGTGCCTGTAAATGGTCTATTTGAAATAAATGCTTTGACTTTGACTTTGACTTTGACACGTGGAATTTCACTACGGCGCTTGGCTCAATAACACCCTCACTTTCTCCACTTGTATCAAAATAAACTTCTACCGTTCGATTTTATTATCATCAGATTTCTCAATTGCCCCCCATTATTTAAAGCTTTCAAGACATATGCACACAAAAAGAAACAAATTCTTGCTACACTTTAAAAACTACCATCTCCAAGTACCAGGAGAGCATAAAACCTAAGGTTAGCATTCATTTATCTTGATGGGCACAAAATGGCCGGTGTATAATGCACCTCTCATATTTGCATTGCTGAAAGAGCCTCATAATGTTTCAGCTGAAGAAGTAGGCTTTTAGCCGCAGACCCGCTCGAGTTTTTGTTGCAAGTAGTCACTGAAAATAACCCGGAAATGGTTTGAAAAGTATATAGAACCTTTTCAGTAACAGTTACTATTATATTTACTTGGGAAGCAGTTGTGTCGCAGCTGTCTTTTCTTAAAATATTGATTTTAGAAAATACACTACATATTTTTTAGATGAAAATCTATGACCAATGCGTGTTGCTAGTGATGACATATGGCTTCGAAGCGTGGTCGCTTACAATGGGCCTCATAAGAAGATTTTAAGACGCCGAAAGGACAATGGAGAGGGCTATGCTCGGAGTTTCCTTGCGTGCTCATATCTGAAATGAAGATATCCGCAGGAGAACCAAGGTTACCGACATAGCTCGAAGAATCGCCAAACTTAAATGGCAATGGGCAGGGCACATTGCACACAGAACAGATAGTCGATGAGGACGAAATATTCTGGAGTGGCGACGGCGTACCAGCAGCGTTGGTGGACTGACGAGCTGGTCAAGGTTGCGGGAATCAAGACCAGTCGTTGTGGCACCGCTTGGGGGAGGACTATGTCCAACAGTGGACATCTTTCGGCTGAAATGATCATGAATGATGATACCTTTTTTTTTTTTCGATGGGAAAAATTATCTTATGACAACCCCCGCTCTTGGGCAGAGCGGGAGATAGTGTCAGACTCTTACTCACTAAAAAACCCATCCCGTTCCTTCAAGCCTTCATACCGGGGCTCGAGCGCCCTTTCGGATAACCCTGGCCCCAGTAGGCTTCGACCCGGCTGGGCCCCTGCTGTTGCTGACAACTCCTTGAGGCGCGCGGGAACAGCGCGCGCCGTCGATGACTTGGGCTTGGTCCGGACAGTTACCGGACAGCCGGACAGCGAGCTACCCATTTATTTATTTATTTATTTATTTATTAGAACTTTATGCAACGCACAGGTACAAAGGCGGACTTAATGCCTTAGGCATTCTCTACCAGTCAACCTAGGGTGGTGAAGAGAAAAACATGGCAGGTGCACAAAAAAAAAAAAAAAACAACCAAAAATGGATTATTAAGAAAAATAAGAGTGCAAATGTATATATATAACTAAAATAGACATACATATATATTTAATATAATATATACCTACATAAATATTTATATAAAGTAGAAGAAGGGGGGTTTTGAAACGACTCCGCTATTTGTTCTGAAAGTAATGCCGCAACTTTCGCTTAAATGCATACTGACTGGTGGCCATCCTGATGTCGAGAGGAAGCGCATTCCACAGAAGTATGGACTGTATATGAAAGGAAGAATGAACAAAATCAGAAGTATGAGAGGGACAGAGCAGTAGGAGATTGTTAGAAGAACGAAGATTCTTAGAATGGGAAGAACATAAATATTGAAAATGAGATATAAGATAAGAAGGAGGGGTAGGACAATTGAGCAGAGAGAAGAGTGTAGTCAGTGCGCGCAAACTTCTTCTCTGGCGAATGGGCATCCATTTGAGCTCCGATCTGTAACTCGAAACATGGTCATATTTTCGCAAGTTAAATATGAATCGGATGCAGTTGTTGAGGAGCCTGTCAAGTTTGTCTAACAACTCCGCATTCAGGTCAAAGTAGCACACGTCACCATAGTCGATTACAGGGAAAATTAAAGTTTGCACAAGCATAGTCTTCGTCTTCGCGGGCAAAAAGTTCCTCAGACGATACAGACACCGCAAAGTCCCGTTGACTCTTTGGCAGACACTGGAGACCTGACTTTGCCAGCCAAGAGTCGAGTCGAGATGCAAACCGAGATCCTTAACGCTAGGACTAATGGGGATGGAGGTACCATTAAAAATAATTGGGGGAAGAGAGTTAACCACCACTTTACCCATCATGCGCGAGCTTCCAATAATAATGGCCTGACACTTAGAGGGGTTTACAGACACCCCAAATCTTTCAGACCAGTCTTTGATAGCGTCCAAATCTCGGTTCACATCCTCTATAGCGTCCGACAAACCTTCTACCCGCGCAGCTGTATATAACTGAAGATCATCGGCATAAAGGTGATACGAACACCGAAGACAGTGAGTTATAAAATTAATGAAGATGGAGAATAGCAACGGAGAAAGAATACCGCCTTGTGGAACACCAGAATCTAGATCACGCCAACTCGATGAATTCTCGTCAACGCGAACAGACTGTTGGCGTCCCCGAAGATAAGATGAGAACCATTCCAGCGCCTCGGACGAAACCATAAGATGTGAAAGGATAGATAGAAGAATATCGTGACTGACAGCATTAAAGGCATTTGAGAAATCAATTAAAACCAAAACAGTAACCCTGGTGTCCTCCATGGCTTCTCTAATGTCGCCAGTCACTTTAAGGAGAGCAGAGGAGGTACTGTGACCAGGCCTGAATCCGGATTGAAAAGAGTTCACAAGATTATTCCGGTGAACAAATCCTGAAAACTGCTTGTGGACGCAGGCCTCCAGTACTTTGGATAGGAAAGGAAGAATAGAAATTGGGCGAAAATGGTTAGGAAGGGAGGGATTAGAGATTTTAGGAAGTGGACGCACATAAGCCATACGCCACAGGGATGGGAATTGTCCGGAATCAAGGGAAAAATTAATAATGTGGGCTATCGGGTGAAGAAGATAGTCAATGACTAAGGTAATCATATGACGACTGATGTCATCGTGGCCCACAGCCTTAGATTTTATGGACAGGATGATCTTTTTGATTTCATCCAAAGTAGCCGGAGAAAAGTGGAACGGTTCAGTGGTAGGATTTGGTAAACCAGAAATGAAATCAACCGTGCGAGATAACATTTGGGAATCCAAATGATAGGAGGTCGTGAAGTGACGGTTGATATCATCCAGGACGATTGTTTTAGGGAATTCCACATGACGTGGCCTACCAATACCTAGAGATCCGAGGAACCCATTGCTCACTGTCCGCAAGCCCGCGCCTACGGTGGCTGGAAATCGGGATCGGAATCCCGGCGGCGGCGAGAGCGCCGTTGCCTGATGCGGTCGGTCCTCCTTAGCGAGCATTACTGCTTCGCAGAAGTCGGCTACCGCCTGCCACTCCTCCTCGCTCCAGACCATGGCCTCGACCAAGGCCCGGCGCGAGAGGTCCCCGCCTCCGATCACCCCCACGAGGGTACGGCGATGCTCCGCCCAAGCAGGGCACACCGCGATTGTGTGCTCCACCGTGTCCTCCGGGCGTTCCGCACAGTGGCGTCACCCGGGCGTCACTTCCGCTTTAATTCGGAACAGGAACCTCCCGAACTAATGATTAACAAATAAAATTTAGCGCGTTAATTTTAGCCCAATGACTAAACATAGAAATCGTTCTAATCAAAGACAAAACCCAAAACCTAACTCTCAAAATAGCTAAATCCCTCACACGTGTAATTATCAGGCTCTGTTAATTGGCGATAACCAATTACCGGGACGTTCTCTGTTAAATAATATGCGGTACTTAATTCAGTGTTATTGTCATAAGCTGACGTAGTGCTGGATTATATCGATAAAATATGACCCTGAATTTACGATAATTGAATTCATTTTGGCAATAATTTTGGTCCCTCATTTATTTATTTTGTGAAATGAAAATGCTATTTGATTGATTGGTATGTTAGAAGTCAACCAATCTGCCTAGTATCTCCCAAGGTAGGGAGAGACCAACCTTTGGAGTACGTTAAGTAGCTGAGCGTCAACCTATTACTAGTAAGTACCATCAAAGACAGTTCCGCCTGACCACCGCAAAGTTCATTTTTTCTTGCAATCGAAACGAAAACTTAACAGGTTTGGTTTCGCGTTGCGCCACAGGATTCAAGAGAAAATTTTTTAAGTGATCAGGCAGTTGACCGCTATGGTGCTTTACTTGGAGTGCCTGCTTATCACACCTTCACAGCCCAGTAACTAGGTAATACCCCATGGAAATACCTCTTACAAGGTAATCCGGTAAGAGTCGCGGGAATGCGATGGATGCGAGTTGCACAAGACCGTTAGTTGTGGTGACACTTCGAGGATGCTATGTCCAACAGTGGTCGTTTTTTGGCTGAAATAATGATGATGATGGAATGACTAAAGCCAAACGTTCTGCTTTCTGATTATCTTTAATATTATAATCGGTCTTCCCGTCCGATTATAATTTGGGTGTCTTCAAGGCTAGAGTGAATAGGCTCTTGATAAACTAGTGCGCCTCACCATCAAAGATTGCATCGCTACTTACCATCAGGTGGGATCGCAGTCAAGCACTAGTTTATATCAATTAAAAAAAAAACCATCAGAGATCTTTAAATGACAGGCGGAAAGAGCGGATTGATGTACTCTCTAAGGCACAAAGAATTCTCGAGATCACCGTCTCATAAAAAAGTGACGATATATATATATATTTTTTTTTTTTTATTAATGATAGGCTTGCGTTTGACCACTATCTCACCTGATGGTAAGCGATGATGTGGTCGACGATGAAGCACGCTTGCCTAGAAGAAACCTATTCACTCTCGACTTAAAGACTCCTAAGTTGTAGCTATCAGGAAACACAGATTCCGGCAGGGAATTCCACTCCTTGGCTGTACGCACAATAAATGTGTTCGCAAAACGTTTTGTGCGTATGGGTGGGATGTCTACCATAATACTTAATATCCACATCCACGATGGATCATTCCACGTGGCCTTATAAATACCATAATGGATAGGGTTGAGTGTCCTACTGTGGGGCACTGGAATGAGGTACCTACACAAGTTGGATGGTGTAATTTTTAATCTACTACACTAATATAAAGAGGTAAAGTTAGTTTTTTTTCTTTTTGTGTTTTTTGTTTGTAGGAGATAATCTCTAAAAGTACAGGCCCGATTGCTAAAATTTTTTCACCGACATAAAGCTGCTTTATTCCTGAGTGACATGTGCTATATTTTATGTACGCGGGGGAAGCCACAGGCAAAAGCTAGTGATTATATAAAATGGTTATAGTTCAGGTACAATTAACTTTTCAAATATGGTAATTAGAGACACAATACAAAGACAATAAAAGAGCGAACGCTTTCTCTTGGGTTTAATGAATTAAAGATTTGTATTACATTTTTGTTGAAAACATAGTAAATTCTACTTTTCTGTCATGTCAGCAAGATTACAAGTGAGACTGATGCATTTCGATAGTCACTTGACAATCAAAATGGCGGCAGACGCACTCAAGTGTCGTCACTCGTGGACAGGCTGTCAAATGCACAATGATTTGTAGCTCGTCCGGTCCAAAACTAGAGTCGGGATTTGCTGTTAAAATATCTGCTGCTTATAACAAGTCTATCATGCTATAGAATGATAAAAGCCCACATAGCATAGCATAATCAGCTTTATAATGTTCCCACGGCTGGGACTCAGACCTCAAGGAGAGGGAATGGGTCGTAATCCTCTACGCGGGCCCAGTGCGGGTTTGTTTTTTGTTCCGACACACCATTTTTCCCACAAGTAAACTTCAAATAAGCCACCCTCATTGAAATTGACAGAACTATAGCTTTTAATTGGTTGACATTGACGTCTTCGACTGCACAATTTTCGTTGTCATAACAACTGAGTCAAGTACAGTAGGGGTCTTTTGCCTTCAAGAGGATTTACACAAAGGTTTAAATCCGGTGGTCTAAAAAGAGGTATTGGTGCTTTGGAGGTATACGGAACAGAGTGTAAAGTCCCACGTACCTTCGTTGAAAAGAGAGGTTCTTCCAACCCGACGGGTGTTATGTCTGGTGGAGCAACTGCCCGGTAGGTGATTTTGGGCTATTGTAAATACATGAACTTTAATTGCGAGACGTAGGATTTAATATTTGTTGTAGTTATTATGTCGCGCCATAGATGTCGCTACAGTATTACAAGGGACTTTCATTTTATCGACATTTTTAACTAACGTGCACATCACTAATTCATGAGTACGCTAAGTACTTCAGTTGTGTACAAATGAAGCCTTGTTGCACTGTCAAATTCAGGCTTGTGGTTAAAAACCGCATTTACTCAGCTTTTAGTGACTTTAAAAAGAATACTCAGCTCTGAATGGAAGGTTACTGACGAAACTTAGCAAAAGAAATATATCAGTGATAGCCTTTTTAGTTCGAATCCCAAGTTGAGTAAAAGTATAGCTGCCCTGTGGCAGGCGGTCGTCTTCTGTGAAGCAGCAATGCTAGCAAAGGAGACGGCCGCACGCGTGAGGGAACGGCCTTCACAACCCAGCTGCCGGGATCCCGACCCCGATTTCCTGCCACCGTAGGAGTAGAGTAGCTCGCCATCCGGCCGTCCGGTGACTGTCCAGACCGAGCTCAAGTCGTCGACGGCGCGTATTGTTCCACGCGCGTCACAAAGAGATGTAAGCAAACCGTAGGGACCCAGCAGGGAAGCCTACTGAAGCCATGGGTTGTGCGTAAGAGAACCCCGGGGCCCTGAATGAAACGAAGGCAAACAAACAACATAGATGGATTGTAAACAGTAATAGTCTGACACGAGCTCCCACTCCGCTCCCGGAGAAATCATTGTATGATTTCCTACCTTAAAAAATCGTTAGCTGCCCAGGCGACAATCAATGAAGATTCTCAGAGTGTTTACTGGAATAAAAGTATGGTTTTATATGAAACTGGTGGTGGAAACCTGGAGAAACTTGAACTAAAACTTCGTCAAGTCTAGTTGTGAAGTCGATACATAATAAATCGGAGCTCTCAGAATATTCCAATTGAAAACAGCTGTGGAGCTACGTACTTTGAAACTATAGAGACATTTTGTCACGATTTGGCTGTTATAAACAGGCCTTTTTGTTATTAAGTTTTTTTTATCACTATTCAATTTGATCTTCCCTGACGGAAAGCGAAACGATGTGATCGACAATAGCATTAATGATCTTCTTAGCTCGCTTCTCAAAATCTTAATAACTAGGTAACGAAATAAATAACAACTTCATCATCGTTATCATCATTTCAGCCGAAAAAAGTCCACTGTTGGACATAGGCCTCCCCCAAATGTCGCCATAATGAACGGTCGTGTGCATCTCGCAACCCTTACCAAGTCATAGATCCATTTTGTAGGAGGCCTTCCAACGCTACGTCTTGTGATACGTGGTTGCCATTCCAGAACCTTTCGGCCCCAACGGCTATCTGTTCTGCGAGCAATGTGCCCTGCCCATTGCCACTTAAGTTGGGTGATTCTTCGTGCTAAGTCGGCTTCTGCAGATATCCTCATTTCTGATTCGATCACGCAAGGAAACTCCGAGCAACAACTTAACAATTTAGGGTGAGTTGCACCATTTAACTATAACGATAACATAGCCGTTAACAGTTGTCAAATCGTCGAATTGACCAATAGGGGGCCGTTTCATGACTGGTTATGGTTTGGTTATCGTTATAGTTAAATGGTGCAACTCACCCTTAATTTTTAAAAACAGAAAGATAAGTAACAAAACCAGTGTAAATTAACCTCAGTTTTTATCGATACTCCACTAACTCCACCCACTAACATTATCAAACATTTGTGTAGAAAAATAATTGCTTATAAGCTTTTCAAAATCTTAACAATTAAGCTTTTTCCTTGTGAAAGTCATCCATTTTTTTGGTTATTACGGAAAAAAGTTAAAAAGAATATTATTATCTCTTTATGGAAAACAGGTTATTTTTAGATTGTGAGCGTAAAAGTCAGTCACGAATTAAAATTGAGGGAAAAATGTTTTTTAAAAGGTCACAAGATTATTTTTATAGAATAATTATTTTTAGAATTGTATAGTCTAGTTATTTTTGTTTTCCTGTTAGGTAACTAAACCATTTTTTTTTATCATCGTCATTTCATCGAAAGACTTCCACTATTGGACTGTCCTCCCCCAATTGTCATCATTACAACCGGTTCTATGCGGCTCGCATCCATTGGATTTCCTCGGCCCTCACTAGGTCATTGGTCCACCTTGTGTAAGGCCTAACAACGTTGCGTCTTCCAATACGTGGTCACCACTCCAGAATCTTTAATGAAAAGAAATCGCACAGACATTATTTTTATGATATACCAGCTTCTGCCCGCGGCTTCGCCCGCGCACATAAAATATAGCCTATGTCACTCAGGAATAAAGCAGCTTTCTATCGGTGAAAAACGATGTGAAAAGCGTACGTCGAAGGACTTTGCGTCCGATTATAATTTGAGTGTCTTCAAGGCTAGAGTGAATAGGCTCTTAATAAACTAGTGTGCCTCACCATCAAAGATTGCATCGCTGCTTACTATCAGGTGGGATCGCAGTTAAGCACTAGTTTACATCAAATAAAAAAAAAACATTTTGCAATCGGACCATTAATTTCAGAGATTACTTTCTACCAACATAAAAAAAAAACTACTTGTTTGTAATATTTGTGTAGATTCAAAGAACAATAAAAGATTTTCATAAACTCATACCCTAAGGAAATGAAACGAGAATCCAAAGTTTGTATGGAAAAAAACTATTCACGTGAGCAAAGCCACTGACAAAAGCTAGTAACTTATATATTTCAATAACTATTAAACTTTAAGTCACTTTAGTAATGAAAACTCCTACATAATGACGTAACTTACAACACGGTTCTAATCTCAAACCATTAACTTAAACTTATACCTTCCACTTAACTAACTTATTCTTAGATCACACGTAACTTAAAATCTAATCCCTGCTTAAATACAAGGACTCGTTAAAGTAAAGCTTGCAAGTTATGTTTACCGAAGTTAGGCAAGAAATAACAGCGATTGGCTAGTCAGTCGGCTTACTAACATAATCTAAGGATTTGAAGAATTTCGAAACGGGATTTTAGATTAGATGTTGTTGATAAACATGCGTAATCTTATCTTGGGTTTGTGTTCTGGTTTCCGCATTCAGGCCACGATGGCTATATTGCCACCAATATTCCCACTTCTCGGCAATATTTTGTCTATAATATGTATGTATTGTGAGCAGTGGTGGCCGAGTGGTAATGGCCCCGACTTACGAGTTGTAGGTCGCGGGTTCGAACCCAGCCAGGCGCATTACTTTGTGTAATTTACTTCATCACCACTGCTCTCAAAACGGTGAAGGAAAACGTCGTGAGGAAACCGGCATGTCCTAGAACCAAAAATTCGAAGACATGTGACATTCACCAACCCGCACTGGGCCCGCGTGGTGGATTACGGCCCATTCTCTCTCCCTCTCCTAGAGAGGAGGCCTGAGTCTGAACTGGCTGGTGATGATTGCTCTTATGAAGGCACAAGCTTCTACTTTCTATAGTATGTTTCTAGGACACTCTATCGGAAAGTAAACTAAAGCAGTTAATAAGCGGATTGAACATTGTTTAGTACGGAAATTATTCGATCGGTTTACGGATTGAAACTGTAAGCCTTCGCTCCAGCGAATTATAAACTAGACTGGTTGAGTTTGTAATAATCTGTGTGTTAGTATTTTAGGGCTTATGATGAAATGTTTAGTTTCTAATTATACCTTGTATTAATTGCATATAACACCTGAGTAAAGCCATGGACGACGCAGCTACAGCTTACTTTTTAGGTTGGAATTTAAATCATCCAATGACTTCTCCATCTTCTGTATCCATCGGATTCCCGCAACCTTCACCTGGTTATCGGTCCACCTTGTAGGAGGCCTTCCAACGCTGCGTCTTCCAGTATGCGGTCGCCACTCCAGAGCCTTTCTTCCCCATCGAACATCTGTTCTGCGTGGAATGTACCATGCCCATTGCCACTTAAATTTGGCGATTCTTTGAGCTATGTCGGTAACCTTGATTGGTTGATTCTTGGTTCCTTGGTAGACGGGATTGCAGTCAAGTACTAGTTTATATCAATTAAAAAAAAGAAAACCATTAATTAGAAGGTTTTCCTCCAGTATTTTGTTACCAATGAATAAAATCATAATAACTTAACTCGAATTCTTCAAAACAGTTTCTCTTAATAAAGCACCAACATTCATCAAGTCGACTTCATTTAAAAGATGTTCACGTCTTCAGCAGGAAACTGTACTACTAAGGTGCTATTTATACGCAAGAGGGGGGAAAGGGAAGACTAAGAGGGGCTGTATGAAGGGGGGGGAGCTGGTGAATTTGCAGCCTCAGTTTACGAGATTACGTTTTGAGTATACAGCCCAAAGACTGGGATATTACATAGATCTAGGGTTTATGGAAGGGGTACACTGTACAGACAGTCTTGCACAGTCTGTCTGAAAAGTCAAATGACTTGGGAATTTTGTATATATTTATACATATAAAAATATTTATATTCGATACTTTTTCTATTAGTACACAATGATCAAGATCTCTTAATCAACCTTGATTATTGAACCAGCGTTGACTACGTCAGATTTCATTTTACCCTACTAATTACCCAAGTCGTTTTTGTATTTGAGTAATTACTAAAATTGACTGTACAGACTGAAAAGTAATCTTGGAAGAAATCTGTAGCTTTCTGTATCTGTATGCACATATGATACGATTTACATGATAGGTATATTATGTTTATATTATTCCGTAGGAAAACCGTCATAAAATATCGAAATTGTTACGCTCAAACATTTGAACAGATTTAAATGAAATGTAGTACATTTTTTAAACTATATCCTGGAATCGAAATTCATGTAATATGTTCCTTTTGAAGTCGCTGACAGTAAAAAGAAAATCAATTATAATAATATTAAATATATCAGACTATCGTATGCTATTTGAATTCTATAAAAAATACCAACAAAAATTTACATTAAACACCCGAATTATTTCATACAGATATTTGCAAGTCCACACGCGTTGTTACGGTAAAAATATCACTTTTGTCTAATGCCTCACAACAATATTGACAGCAGATCACTCTTTTTCAGCTTCAATAATGGAATGAGTGCCACTACACATCATAGAATAACATAACATACTAGCCTTTGCCCACTGCTTCGCCCGCGTACATAAAATATAGCTTATGTAACTCAGGAATAAAGCAGCTTACTGTCGGTTAAAAAAAATTAGCAATCGGACCAACAAAAACAAAAGAGCAAACTTTACCCCTTTACTATATTACTCGTAATTTAGATGACAATAATCATCTCCTGCCCTTGTCCCGTTTTATTTGGGGTCGGCACTACACGGTTTCTTTTTCGATTCTATCCTCTCACTCGTCACGCTATCACTTACTCCCTTTTAACATAGATGACACTAAACATCAATCAAAACTCTATGCAAACTACGCTCATCCACCGTCTCAAACTACGCTCATCCACCATCCCAAACTACGCTTCCTCTTCCAGTGAACACCACATCTGTTCCCAAAAAGCCCTAAGTATGTACTCGGCTGGCTTTATTAAATTTCAGACACTTCTTCAGCCGCTATTGTTGAAAGTTTCACGGGATTATGTGCTTGTAATAAAGTTCTTCTAACATGCCATGTATCGAAATCTGTAGAGTTGTGTACAAGCATGTTGTAGGAATTTTCCGTATTGGCATGTGGAAGTTTGTCGGTAAAGGTGTACCTATGTCTGAGAATAGACTTGCCCTTTGATATTATTATACTAATATAACATAATTAAATGATAACAAGGCCGACTCCTTAATTTAATTAGTTGTTAAACCTCATGCTATTAGAATATGATTAATGTAGCTATTCTGATCAACATGTATTACCTGAGCAGTGATGGCCCGTTGCTCGCTGGGTCAAACCCAGCCAAGCGCATTATTTTGTATAATTTATTTCATTACCACTGCTCTTAAAAAACTCGTGTCATAAACTCGTTAAAAATTAAAGGCCCTTTTTTACATTTGAGAAAGACCCTAAGAATGTAACATGGAATGAAACTAAAAAAAAAAACAATAAATTTAATAATTAATTACATAAAGTGTTTTAATGTAATAACATAATGGTTCCGTAATGTCATAGAGACGGTTACATAACGTAAATTTTTAATTTAATATTAATGATAATAATTGTTGTTATTTACATTAAAATTTTTATTATTAGTTTCAGTATTTTTTAAATCTTATTGTCTTTCAATCTAATTAGCACACCAGACATGACCAAAAAATATTGTGTAACACCTTTAAAAAGCATCTTACCATGTATATATTATTATCTACACATGTGTATGTAAATAAATAAATCTGAATCTGAAATAATAGAAAAACAACACAAACAACAGTTGTCAAAACAAACATTATTTGACAACTAAAATTCGAAGACATGTGATATCCACCAACCCGTACTGGGCCCGCAAGGTGGATAACGGCCTACCCCCTCTCCTAGAGAGAAGGATTGAGTCCCAGCAGTGGGAACATAATATGACTAATTATTGTATGTATTTAAGTTGGCAATATATCGGCATTCCTGTGGATACTGCAGGAGTCCGTAGAGGACTATAACCAGATAACCACTTAACATTAGCTGGGCCATCTGCCAAACTATGCGTACACACAATGGGCCATTGTCTTGTATTAACCGGAGTACCTATGGGTAATAACGCCCGAATATCTAGGGAGGCCTTTCTACCGTGATTCATCAAATAAAAAATTAAGATGTGCGATTTCGATTAGTACATGCGTAGATACGAGACTTGGTACGGTAGTTTCTTTTTGCTATCACTAAATAGTATAAAACTAATCCACCGGCTGTCTGTATGTCCCTATGTATGATTCGATCTTTAAAACTAAGCAACGGATTTTGATGCGTTTTTTTTTAATAGTTAGAGTGATTCAAGAGAAAGGTTTATAGGTATTTAGTATCAGCATTTCACCAGTGCGAAGTCAGGGCGGATCGCTAGTGATTTATTCATAAAAAAGCATAAATAAACTATGTATATACAGTACCAAATCTCGTCTATTAACTGCTTCATCTCAATTAAGTTATATTATGATAATAAGGTTAGACCTCAGTCACTTTAACTATATTAAATAATTAAATTAAATTATATAGTCTCATTTACAGAAGGTGCTTTACAAACATACAGCATGTTAAAATTAGTACATTTACAATTCATCTCAACATTTATATCAAATATACCTGAGAATATAATGTTAAAACTTTATTAGTGTTTTTTTTAAACTGATAGGTTCGCGTTTGACCACTATCTTACCTGATGGTAAGCGGTGATGTGGCCGACGATGGAGCACGCTTGCCTAGAAGTAACCTATTTACTCTTGATTTTAATACCCCTAATACCCCAAAAATCGTCATAGCTCGGCTAATTGGCTGTAGACAGACAGGGGAGCCAACATTACGGCAAAGAAACGGTCTAGCAAATATACAAATAAAAAGGCCTCATAATCGGCTAGCTTTTACGTTTATAGAAATAAAACGTTTTAATTAGAATTCTTACTCAATCATCTTATTTTACGACCCATAACAATAAAGTAATCCTTAATTTGATATATGTAATGTCAACTACGAAGTATTACGTAGCAAACCATTTGTATGTCCACTGATTGTAATTTGACGGTTAGCTTCACCATTCAATAGACTTCCATTTTCATTTACCACCTTTGGCTAGAAAAATGCCTACGAAATTGCTACAGCAACACCCTATGACGTCACTGACCGTAACTACGGCACTTAGCGGAGTACAAAGAGGCTACTTGCATATGCATCAGGGTGTATCGATCCTGGACAGCGTATGTAAGTGGATACGTTGTCATTCTTTATGCTAAAATGTGCCTAGAAGCATTTAGCCTAGGTTTACTTTTTGCAACCTTCTTGAAAGACAAAAGGTTCTGATTTTTAGGTGCTTGCTTACAAAGAAATAGGGTTTTATTAGCTTGTATGGAGCGGAGAACCATACCGTAAGATGCAGCGTTGGAAGGTCTACCACAAGTTGGACCATGACCAGGTGATGGTCACGGGAATCCGATAGAAGCGAGACGCACAGAACTGGTGGTTGAGACGACACTTGGAGGAGGCCTATGTCCAACAGTAATAACTCTTTCGGCTGAAATGATGATGATGATGATGATTGAGCAGAGATGGCCCAGTACAGGCATCGACTTACAAGCCACACATTGTGGGTTCAAACCCGGGTAAGCGCGTTACTTTGTGTAATTTATTTCATCACCACAGCCCAAACCAAACCAAGCCAAGTTACAACCGTTTGGTTTCGATTCTCTTTCGTCGATCGCCTCGAGTCGATCACGTCTCCGATTACTTTGTTCTGACGTCATCTCAACGCTCAGTGACTGTGCGTTGAGATGACGTTAGTAACGATTTTACACAGTTTATATTTTTAAAAGTACCGATTTTTTTTTTAGTTAAATGCCGACGAAAAATTCCTCTACTGGGTGTCCAGAATCATGTACTGGATCCGTGGTATTCCTATGTGTGTCGATGTCGAAAACAGGACATGTATATAATATAATAATAAAATGAGTTAGTTTGTTCTTTTGTTTGTAGGAGGTAATCTCTGAAAGTGATCCAATCTGATCCAATTGCTATAATTTTTTAACCGATAGAAAACTGTTTTATTCCTGAGTGAAATATGCTAGCTATATTTTATGTAAGCGGATGAAAGCTATTTTAAAATAAATAACTTAATATCTATTAAAGCTCTTAACTCAACACAAATTATGATTAAACATTAAACTTAACATAACAATTAAATAGGTACCTAAAAACATACGGATCCCATCATAACTGTATTTATTTACCATGCTCCCGTCGTGTTTGCGGGGTAGGCAGGCTGCCTAGTCATTAACTTAAGTAAATATTGTTTCAAGCAAACTGGTAAAGGTTTCCGATATGCGTGGAAAATGGGGCATGTTTTTATATACGGAATATTTTTTATTGTATATTGTTAGTTCTGTTGTATTCTGTTTGTGAACAGTTATTGAATTCAGTTTTCTTTTCAGTTGAAATGTTTTGTAGTCGAAGGTAGGGTATATCATATAAATATTATGATAATCTAATGTAGTATCCGGCATTCGCGAATACTTACAAAATTCTGATTCTTTATTTTTTAATACTATTAGAGTATAATGTGAAATAATCACTTGTTAGGGCTCCGTAGCTCAAAAAAAATGGAACCCTTATAGGATCACTTTTTTGTCCGTCCGTCTGTTTGTCTGTCAAACCCCTTTATCTCGGGAACGTGTGGAAGTGTCGAGTTGAAATTAAAACCATACACTTAGTTTTGCGGACTCTGGAAGTTATAAAAAAAAACAAACTTTGTAAGTTAACAAGAAAAAAAGATACTTCGGTTTATGTAGCAAAAAAACGTACATTTTGACATTCTCGAGGAAATCAAAATTCATAGGGTACTTTCTGTTGACCCAGAATCCTGAAAGGCATGAAGCAAGATCTTATAACACGTAAATTTGTTGTTAAGTCACAATTTTTTTTTCTACGATTTGGATAAATCTTCCTGCATTCCGTTCCGGAATTGAACTATTTACATAGGTAACTTTATACGGAAGCCTCAGGGGGCGAATCCGACTCGCAGTAATTGCCCAGTTTTTTTATTATTGTTGATAGGTTCGCGCTTGACCGCTACTTCATCTGATGGAAAGCGACGATGCGGTCGACGATGGAGCACGCTTGCCTAGAAGTAACCAATTAAAAAATTCACCCCTTGATTTAAAGATTGTAACTATCTGCCCCCCTAGCCAAGTTACAACCGTTTCGCTTGCGTTGAACGCTTCGAGTTGACCTTGCCGCTAATTCTTTTGTTTTGACCACGTGACTGAGCAATAAGACGACGTCATTCTCGTACATTTGAAGCTTTCTACAAGCGTTAACTATTGCAGATTAGCAACTTGGCTAGGGGTTCAGGAAACAGAGACTGCAGCAGGGAATTCTACTCCTTAGCTGTACGCACAATTTTATTCCCAAAACGCTTTGTGCGTATGGGTGAAATGTCGGCCATGTACCGTTGGCGTATCACTGTACGCTCGATGATGAAACGTGTTAGGTGGAACTTTGCTGCAGACAAAGTACTACTTAATCTTAGCATAAGCATAATCAGCTTTTTAATATTCCCACTGCTGGGACTCAGTCAACCTCTCTAGGAGGGGGAATGGGCCATAATCCACCACGCAGTCACATGTCTTCGAATTCATAGGTTCTAGGACATGCCGGTTTGCTCACGATGTTTTGGGAGCAGTGGTGATGAAATAAATTACACAAAGTAATGCGTCTGGCTAGGTTTTAACCCGCGATCTAAAACTCGTAAGTTGGGGCCGTTACCACTCGGTACCACTGCCCCACTTCCACTTTATCTTAGTACATACTTTTAATTACGTTCCCAGATAAACTCATTAACAAGGACTTTCTAGCTTCACATTTCATGTGACTACGTTCTTTCTATTGTAGAGTAAGCTCATCAGAAACTATTGTACTATAGTAGTCTCGTTCATTGCCACGTCGCGCGTCGCCATCTTAGATTGTTGGGCGTCTGACTTTTTGTTGTCGGATTAAGGCCGAGGGATGATTGATTAGTGTTTGTATATAGAGAGAAAATCCTGTTTTTTGTTTGTTTATTGTATAAGAAAAAACTGAAAATAGCTTCAAGGTTTTAGACTGAGTTAATATTGTTATAATTACTTTGTTGCTCACACAGACTGGTGAGTATGATTTTTTTTTTTCATGATTGTCTAGTGGTTACACGCTTGCAATCTTAGCACTCTATTGCTGAGGGTAAATAGTTATTTAGAGGTATAGACCCATAAACCTTCACAGAAAAGAGAGGACGACCAGACAGGCGTTGTGTCTGGTCTGGACATTTGCCCAATAGTTGATTTTGGGCTGTTGTATATGTTCTAATTGCATGAAAAATACAATACACAGTTTTATTGGGTTGTTTTTTTTTTTTTTTTGGAATGTCTGAGTAGCAGCATGAAGGCTAAATTTGAGAAGCTGGAAAATTGTCACAAAAAAAAAACGCTGAGGGTCGGGACCTTACTGCTTCATCACTTTCACTTTTATGATATTTTCCACAGAACAGATAAAAGAGGTTAGAAGACTTTGTGGGCGGGGCAGGCTTGCGTGCCACAAAATAGGGCAATGCTCATAGTTCAACTACCAATAGCAAACTTGCGATCTAAGTGTGCGTGGTCTGTTAGTTGCGTAATGCGCGTTCGTAGTGGTTTATTGCCTGTAGTGGAGTTAAAGGGTGTGAGACACGCGGCGACAATCGTTGTAGTACAAATCGGAAAGTATTTCCTTTCTAACCTCTTTCATCTTTTCTGTGATATTTCATCTGTCTTTTTCTGTCTCTGGCGGTGTGAAGGCAAATTGTCTCATACTACTGGAAATCAAACAACTAGTGAATTGTTTATGTGGCATAATGAGCTGCAGGATTGTTCAAAAGAGTAATTGCGATCTTGGAAAGATAAAGGCAACTGAATGAACAAGGTTAGGCCTGTAATAAAAGTCTGATACTCCTTCTCGCTTCACCTAGAGAGAAAGAAGACTTGCCAAACTAAAAAAAAAAGGTGAAAGTGTTAACTACTCTAGCAGTTTATGAAATACAGCAATCTTTCTCATCTCTCCTTGTACAACACCCACGGGAAGATCCGCTACCTTTTCCTCCTCTCGGTGAACCGACAATCTCAGTACCGACTAGCTAGCTGTTGCATCACGTCTGAAAGTCAGGACCAGAGTGAGGAGCTTATGCGGGTACTGAGGCGGGCGCGGGCGGCGTATTAAAACATTTAGTCTATTGAATATAATAGGGTAGTTATAATTACATTTTATTTAGTCCGTATTTTAGATTATCAAAAGATATTGGGCATGTATTTTTTCTTTTTCCGATTAAACAAAAAATAACAAAGATATAGCCCATTAAAGTTACGTGTGACGTCACTCCGTGCGAAAAAATGCAGCACGGCGTGACGTCACACGTAACTTTAATGGGCTTCTTTGTCATTTTTGGTTTAATTTACAAATAAAAAAATACGTGTCCCTTATTTTGAATAATCTAAAAGACGGACTAATTACATTTTTTACGGCAACTAGCCTATTATGGCCGGAATTAAATGCACACATACTCGTACACATATTTTAAGGTATTTTTAGTTATTTTTTTATCCTTCTCTTATTTCTGAGATAGTCTCTTTTTGCGTTTTTGAAGTGATTCCTTTATCTCTTGTTTTACAGTCAATATTTTTAAGTCTTTGTGTATGGCTTCATTGGTGATGTGATGCACCCAGGTGCATTTGCAATCATCTGCAGTGTTTTGGACTGAAATCTCTGCAATATTTCTAAATTTGAGTTTGCGGCAGGTTTAAGTATACTCTTATACAGTTTTTAGTTAATAATCACTTAAAATTTTGCACACAACTCTAAATTCGATATCAAAATTGAAGTGTAGATTCTAACACCCGCTGAAACAACTTGCCTAACCGCGCCCGCACCCGCTCCAGTCACTACGTTTACCCTGGTCAAAGTCTAAGTGATCCACACTTGGCACGCTCAGCACGGTCGGCACGACCGACACGCTACGTGTGTCGGAGACGTGACGGAGAGTGACCACATCGCTTTGATTCAAACATGGCGTCATTCGGTTAGATGACGCGTGAGACAAGGGCCGCTAATGTGAAAAAGATTGACTGTTTGTATATTTGTGGCGGTTGGATTGTGAAAGTGATAGTTTGGCTTCTAAAAATGTTTTTCTGATGGAGAAAAATACGATTCATGATTATTTTTAGGGTTTATTTATTTATTTATTTTATTTAATCTTCATGCAACAAAAGATACAAAGGCGGACTTAATGCCTTAGGCATTCTCTACCAGTCAACCTAGGGTAGTGCAGAGACAAAATGGCAGGTGCATAAAAAAAAAGAAAATATTATTTAAAACAATTATAGAATTATATATAAAGCTAAAACTAAACATACATGTACAAAAGCATATTTAATAAAATATATAGCTACACATATATATAAATATATACTATATATATGTATAGGGTTCTGTGCCTGAAAAGGAAAAAACGGAACCCTAATAAGATCACTTTGTTGTCCGTCCGTCTCTCGGTCTATCCGTCCGTCCGTCTGTCTATCTATCTATCTGTCTGTCAAGACTTTTTATCTCGGGAACGCAGAGAGATATCGAAATTGATATTAAGTTGAAATTAAAACCATATACTAAGTTCTGCAGTCCCTTGAAGCTGTAAAAAAAACTAAACTTCTTTCGTTAACGAAAAAAAAAAGATATAGCCGTTTATGTAGCAAAAAAATTAGGTATATGTCGACACTCAAGGGAACCAAAACTTTAGGGTACGGGGAGGTTCACAGGAGGGAGTAAAATAAGACCTGAAAAAGTGAAAAAAGACAGCAAATCATCAAATGTCTTCACCCGCACAAGGGTGGAGAAGAGGATGTGTCAGACATTTACTGACTATAACCCAACAGTGTTCCTTCACTCTTTGCGTTCTAAGGCCTTATTAATTCAAAGTGAAAATATTTTATTTCACATAAGCCTACATGGGCACTTATAAAACGTCAAGAGCTAGTGCACAGTTAAAAATTAGTCGTTTCCTATGAAGAAGAACCGGCAAAAAACTCCATGGTTACTCTTTTAAAAAAAGTAGTTGATATTACAATATTGATAGATATTATGTAAGAACAGTGTAGACCAGTCAATATTGTACACAAAAGCAGAATAAAAATAATCATAACAGAACAAAAAATAAGTCGTAATAGGAAGTAATCTAAGAGTACGTGGAGTATACAGTGTAACTCTTTCAATCTTGATGATGATAAGATATTGCATAATATTTCCCTGAACCATTCCAACCCATAAGATGTTATATCATCTTCACCACAAAGAGACACCAAAAACTGCACACAACCCGTCACATGCACGACCCGTCTAAAGTTTAAGCACGTTAGCTTAAGCACAAGCATTAAGTATAACATATGACAGAATTTAAGTCTTCCATAACTTGCCTCCATAACTTAACACTAACGTAAGCACAGTCTTGGCAGTGCGTTGGTACGGGCTTAGCCCGACATTTGCATGATGGCACAAAATGTTATTTATGCTTGTCCGGGGAAGGGTTAAATGGTTGAGATTAAGGTAATCTGTTGACGACGTCATTATACATGTTTAGGCTTGGTTTAATTTAGATTGAAGCTTATTTCTGTAGCTGTAAGCTCGATTATCGAAGATCATGGATTAGTAATGACCGCGGCATGGGTAGCAACGCTAGTAGGGGCCCAGCAGGGTCGAAGCCTACTGGGGCCAAGTGTTTGTTTAGTGGCAGGCGGTCGACTCCTTCTGCGAAACAGTAATGCTAGCAAAGGTGGAGGCCGACCGCTTCAGGCAACGGCGCTCACAGCGCCCCAGCCGCCGCCGGGATTCTGATCCCGATTTCCGGCCACCGTAGGAGCGGGCTTGCAGACGGCGAGCAATGGGTATCTTGCTGTCCGACCGTCCGGCAACTGTCCGGATCAAGCCGACGGCGTGCACTGTTCTTGAGCGCCTCAAGGAGTTGTCAGCAACCATTGGACCCCAGCTGGGTGTTCGACCCTACTGGGGCCAAGGGTTTGTTTCTAAAAGGAAAACTCAGCCCTGGTATGAAAGGCAACGAAGGAACAGGGTGGGTTTTTTCAGTCAGTAAAAGTCTGACACACCCTCCCACTCCTCTCAAAAGCGGGAAAAGTTATTGGATAATTTTCCACTTAAAAGAAAATGGGTACCAACATTTTCGATGTGATAGCGCAGTGGTTATAGTACTTTTCACAAAAAAAAAAATATTGTGACGTGACTATAAAATAGTTTTCAACTTTTTTCGATACTTATGCCATGAGGCTTTGTATTTTGCCAAATTTCTAGAAGTGTAATTTTTTCAATGCTGCTTGGAGTTTCAGATTTGAGTATTTGAAATTAATTTCAACTTCATACTTCCATGCGTACCTGAAAAAAAAGGGTCTTGTCAGACGGACAGACAAACGGACAAGAAAAACATTCTACAAGAGTTCCGTTTTTGCAAACTTAAGCACGAAAAACCCCAAAAAATTAAATAATAATTAGTCTACTATTTAATTTCTGAGTACATTTCCGGATGACAGCGTTGTGGAGGAGTACTTTGACGCCTTAGCGTACTTTGTCAAGCCACAAAAAAAGGCCACCTCAAAATGAAGCTTGAAGCGGCGTTTTGTTTGAAGCCCGAGTGCGGAGACAGTTACTAACTAAAAATTTACTCCTGTTCCTTGGTTACCTTTCATACCACGGCCGAGTCTTCCATTCAGAAGCAGAACACCACTTAATCCATTAATTCCTCAAAATAATTTATCTAAAACTTACCTCCGAAAATTATGAAACCAACAATTTTGAAACTATCACTAAAACTAATACACTCACACTGACTGAACGCAAGGATTAAAATATATAACATAAATGTATATCTATGAAAACTATTCCAAGTGCTTTCAAATTAATATCCCATTTGGGATTAGTACTGGTTCACTTACAAATTGCTACCTGAGCTGGTTAGGTCCTTTGGGGATATATACCTGCGTGGATGTGCTATGAAAGTGAGGGGGATACGGGTTTTTGAATTATTATTTTGTTTATTAATTTTCTTGACATATGTTTTAAATATTTCTTGTACATAACAGATAAAAACAAGTTTATAATGACAATCATTTTTCATTCCAAGCTTTTAAAGTGTGGTATTACTTATATTTCATCAGTCGGCTGTGTGGAAGTCACCACAGCATCCTGAGTGCCATAACTAGTAGAGACGATTGTCCACTAATGTGGAAATTAGTACAGCGAGCAAAGTCACTGCTTACTATTACTTATTAATTTTACTGGAATAAGATGGATCTCAGTTATCTGATTAAATAAATTATATTATTATTATATGTATATAAATAATTAATACTCGTCAAGCACATTCCAAAAAGATCAAACACGATAAGGTATTTTTTTTTTCGCTGGGTAAAAATCTTCTAGATAACATTCTCCACCCTTGGGCGGAGCGGGAGATAGTGTCAAACTTTTACTGACTTATAACCCCACCCCGTTCCTTCGTTGCCTTTCATACTGGGGCCGACCCTTCCATTCAGAAGTAGCAGAAGCAGTCCTTATCTTATTGCGCTTATTACCGAGTTCTTAAGACCATCTTCCAGCTCCATCATCAGATCAGCTCCATGTCACAATAATTTTGCATCGTCATCAGATTTCATCATGTGTACCTATGCATACAAAATAATTTTTAATTTGTAAGATTTTTTTTTTTATATCACTGCATTTATTTTTACTATAAGTTATAATGTGAATATATTATATCAATTAATCTAATAAATAATCACTAGGTATAAATATAAAAACTTGAAATAATAATATGTACAAACGAGTAAAAAAAGGCTGAAAAACGGGGAAAACTCAGAGGCCTTCAAAAAATTCGTCCACATCGATGTCAATGGAAAAAGTGCCCAGAACGCTGACAGCATTGCCACGCTGGATGGCAATGCTGATTCGTTGACTGAAGAAGAGTCCAGCCCTCTGGTCACGCGAAGAGTCGACCAACTGTTTGCTTATATCCCGGACAACTCGATGAGCGGTCGGACCCCATGGCCCTAGAGTTTCAACCCCAAACGGCTCAAACACATAACTTCCAATGAGGTTATTATATTTACGCCGTTTGAGGTTTTCTGCACCTGCAGCAGCCGCCCCAGCACAGCCCGCCGTACTCAGAAGATGGGATGGCGCAAGGGTGTCGACACATGTTGCATCCCACACCAAAGGCCTACCCAATTTCCAAGGCATTATAGTCATCCCATCTGGCCTCTTCCCATCGTCACGTGCCAAGCCATTGGGTTCTAAAACAGCTGGCACCCCGGCGGTGACAAGAGCTCGACGGATTATGTCATTAATACTGGCATGCCGTGCTATCCGACCAGCGCTTCTGCTGCAAGATAGGCCATGGTGTCCGAAGCGGTCGACTGCTTCGCCACACTGACATCGATGTGGAGCTCCACTAGGAGCACCTAGACGCAGGCATGTAGCGATCCGGAAGGTGGGGTCACTTAGCAAAGTACCTATGTTAGGTGACGGTAAAGCCTGTAGCCAAAGGCCCGACTCCCATTCACCCACAGCCAGTAGGCGAGCGCACTCAGCAGTATTGGTGGACGTATTAATGAGATTATTTCGTACCAACCTGCAGAGCGGCTCATCCCAGTCTCTGGGAAGATGGATTTTCGGGCAACGCCTTGTGCGGGCAAGTGATTTTCCAGGCGCTTACTGCATCAGCCAAGCACGGCACCTCCCAGCTAACCAGTGATGGAGTCAAAATTCTTTTGGTCAACTGTTGAGTGCTGTGGACCGAAGACAGCAACGCCGTAGGCTTACACTAGAAATTTTGCGGATGCCGAGCCCACCAAAACGAATAGGTAGCGTGGCTTATAGCCACGCTCGGTCATCCAGGGCCACATTTAAAATGGAAGTCAGAGTATACCGAATTGTCTGATCAATGTTGTCCAAGAGATGTAGTTGCTTCCATAAAGGGGAAGAGCGGAGAAAATACATGAAATTTGGTACAAAACAACAATACCGTATGAGGGTGAAGGCCGAATGTAGGTTAATTTTAGAAAGTCTTTCCGAAATGTTTTTAAAACGTTCAATTTTGTCGTCAATGAATAAAGAAAAACTGTCTTCCAAAATTGGAGAGCCTAGGAGGTGCAGTGTACTTTTATCTATAATTTTGATTTCGGGAGTTATTGAATAAAATTTCTGTAGAGTCGATTGTCTGTCAGTACTGTCAGGAACAAAAATTTCGCATTTCGAATGATTTAGATCAAGGCCGATGGATCGAAATTGGTCTTTCAGGAATTGGAAATCCTTCAAAACAGTATCTTCCTCACCTCCCAGGGTTCGATCATCCAAATACCATAGGTTAAATTTCGAATTTAGTTGTTGGATGATTGGATGGATAGCCAAACTGAAAATGACTGGCCCGAGAGGGTCACCTTGTTGGCATCCAACTGCAGATTCCAAAACATTGTTTTTGTACAATAATTTAGATGGATGCCTATAGCATTGCCACAAAAAGCCGAAAATTTCTGGAAGTTCTTTTTTTGCTTTAGCCAACAAAGTGTCCCTGTTTACAGAATTAAAGGCGTTTTTAACGTCAACCTTGAGGATGACCTTACCCTTATCAGAATTTAGGAAGGTTGTGAGGGCATGTACGGCAGCCTCACAGCCCCCTCTTGAACCAAAACCAAGCTGTAGGGGCTGGAATTTGTTTGTCAGTGATTGGCTGTATAATTTACAACAAATTTTGGCTGCCATACGCCTGTAGGTGCACCCGACGGCGATGGGACGAATGCCACCATCTTTCTTGCGCAGGGCACATAGGTTGTCCCCGTACAAGACATCGATGATGGCATCGTTCGCGCCGCCGAAGAGCATAAGAGTGACTAGAGCCATAAGCTCCTTCAAAAGCGACTCACAGCTTCCCCGGCGCCTGAACTCAAAAGATCCTTCAAGTGTTGAGGAGTCAGACCGTCGAGGCCACCGACAGAACCGCTTCTGAAGGAGCTCACGGCTGCAAGTAACTGGGGTGCTGAAATTTGGAAAGATTAATCCGGATTGGGGGTGTCAGGGGTTCAGGAAAGGTGAGGTCATCCGCAGGCGCTGGGTGTTTACTCTCCAGAGCTAAAAGTGTGTCTGGAGAGTAAGGCGTCACCACATCACTGCTGAACAGTAATCTAGCCGCTCCCCTAATGTCACCCACTTATTTTGGATTCCACATGTGAACACAAACCTTTCTGACAAAAGTTGTTAAAAGCGGGTAAATTTAGATCTAAAATGTGAGCCGAATTATTGCAATTGTCTTTAATTTGGGTAGTTAATGTTTTTTTCGAAGCCAAATTTTTTTGGACATGTAGAATCCGGTAAGGGAAGGTGAGTAATTCCTCCCAAGCACTTGGTGTGTTCTCCTGGGTCGCAAGACGGACGCATCGCGCTAAACTCAGCCCAACAGACCGTTTCGATGGTGTAGAATTTTTTAATTTTGATAATGTTTGCCAAAGTGAATCCAAATGTGTTGTTGTTTGGGAAGTAGCTGGGGGACACAAAGGTACACTGTGTGGTTTGTGAACCTTGCCATAGTGTATCTTAAGTCCCCGTAAGATTTGATTTCAAACAAACCAACATCGGGACAGGCTAAGAACAACTTAAAAGCTTGTAAAAACACTAATTCAGCATTGTTTATATTAATCAGCTTACTGTACATTTTCTAGTTTAAGTCACAGTGGTTTCAGTTGTGTTCCAAAAACACATATTCAAACTACTGAGAAAAAACATCCTTCCCTCTCCCTCTTCGGTAAAGGTTTCCTAACTATATGTACAAACATTTACCAAAGATAAATCTGCTCCTATATCAAGCTCTTGTACATCAGTGACAAGACCCTTACTCCGCAAAACTACCTCATGCATCCCCTAACTCAACAGTCATATTGCCTCCACAACAAAATATGGACAGACATAAAATAAACGACGAAACCTATAACAACAGTAACTCAACGAAATATAAACTCAAAACTCTACCGAAAAACGCATTACAACGAGCGACATAATTTATATCTCGGTTCCGCGACGATGCGACAAAAAACTGCGACAAATCGCCACTCCGCGCGACTATTCCCCTGAGTGGACGATTTCTCACTCAGATTGCCCGTCGTCTATGATGTGTAGTAAGGAAATAGCTGCTTCTAATAATAGCTAGTACTCTTGACTTTAAGAATATAATGCGACTGAGAAATATGTTTCAGTTGGAACTGAAGAATTGTTTAAGAAAGGGGAGGACTGAGAATGATTTAGATCGCCGTCTCGGTGGGTGTAACTGACGTCTTTGTTTTAGTTTTTCTTCAAGTTCCACCAATATATTAAATGACTAGCTTTTGCTCGCGGCTTCGCCCGCGTGGCATTAGGTACTTAAGGAATCGGAGTAAAAGGTAGCCTATGTTCTTTTCCATATCAAAGGCTATGTATAGCCTTTGATATGGAAAAGAACATACCTTTGACATGCATGCCAAATTTCATCCAAATCCGTTCAGCCGTTTTTGCGTGATTAAGTAACAAACAAACATCCAAACATCCACACTTTTACATTTATAATATTAGTTAGGATAATAACGACTGTTAAATTAATAGTTTTAATTATTATTTTTCCATTGCCTTTTGGGTGACTTTAAGTCTTCTGATGAGGCCCATTGTAAGCGACCTCGTTTTGGAGCCAGATTTCATCACTAGCAACACGCACTAGTCATAGACTTTCGTCTTGAGACACTGTGGTATATTGGATGAGAAGATACCGCTGTGCTCGGAGTTTCCTTGCGTGACCGAATTAGGAATGAAGATATCCGTAGAAGAACCAAGGTTACCGACATAGTACGAATAATTGCCAAACTTAAGTGACAATGGGCAGAGCACATTGCTCGCAGAACAGATGGCCATTGAGGCCTAAAGGTTCTGGAATGGCGACCACGTACCGGAAGATGTGGCGTTGGCAGACCTCCTATCAGGTTGACCGATGACCTGGTAAGGGTTGCGGGAATCAGATAGATGCGAGACGTACAGGACTTCACAGTTTTGAGAGCAGTGGTGATGAAATAAATTACACTAAGTAATGCGCCTGGCTAGCACCTACGACTCGAAAGTCATAATCATAATCATAATCGTTTATTTGCTAATATGGGTAATTATATAAAGATATTGAAAATATAGCACAGTCCAACCATATTACACCTTGAGGCATGCAAATCACAAGCTTTATTGATATAATACATTTTCTTGCAATAATATTATTTTATAATTAATAGCACGATTTAGTTTATTTCATTTCACCATAGCCAATAACAAAGAAACACAAAATGAAAGTTGATAATAATGTCATTTGAAAAATTGAAGTTTAAAATGTCATTTGTTTAATAATAATGTCAAAATACAATAATATAAATAATGAAGTAAAATTAAATTAAATTCGTGCACTGTTTTGTAAATTCACAATGATAAATAGTAATGTCAATAGTTTAATCAAAATGTGAATGTGAATGTCATGTATTAAACGAGAATGTCAAGATATATTTGTAAATAAATGTCAAGGTAAATAAATGTCAAAGAATTAATATTAATAAAATAATTAAATTAGTGCAATAGTTACTTCAACATGTCCTTACATCCTCCATTAAATATTCATGAACACCATAGTAACATTTACATAGCAGGAAGCTTTTTAATTTTCTTTTGAATGCATCTATTGATGAAGTTTCTAGTATGGACTTTGGCAAGTGATTGTATATATGTGGCGCCATACTGAAAATGCTTTTAGAATATAAGGCCGTCTTGCTAGATTTGCAACAAATTTTGTCACTATGCCGTGTACTTCTGTACTTATCAAAAAGATTCGAAAAGAAAGTCGGAGCCGTTACCACTCGTCCACCACGGCTCACAAAAAATAATTAACATCCTTAATTAATTCTTGGTATTTTTTAGATATAAAAAGTTATTTTTTTATTTCAAAAACAGCTGAAATCGATTCAATTAAAGATTCTGAACATACTGCTTTCAGTTATGGCAACGCAAGTGGAACTCGGTGTCAATATTTCGCAGATATACCTCAAAAACTTCCCGTCTACCAACAGAACCTATTTCCTACCTACCAAATTCCTGCTCACCGTGTATCCGTTTAAAAATTTCAAATTCCAAAAAAGTATTTTCGTGTGTCCAGTCGCTTCCCCAAATAACTCCGAGTACATGAAAGTTTCAGTAACAATGCCCTGAACTACAAACATTGGATGCAGTCAAAAATGGCGGCGAAACTTTTAGACATGTCCGACTTTGTTTTAGCCGGTAATAGGTATTGACAGTTAAAGGTTATTTTTGTTGCAAGTTAGTGGAGATAACAGCGGGTTGAAATTTCGCCAGTGACGTTAATTATTTTTTATTCATCACCACTGTTTTCAAAACTGAATGAAAAAATCGTGAGGAAACCGGCATGTCCTGTACTCCATCTGTTTACGTAGTTAACTAAACGTAAATAATTTAAATTTTTATTTAAAACTAGCTTTTGCCCGCGGCTTCGCCGGCGTACATAAATTATAGGCTGTGTCACTCAAGAATAAAGCAGTTTTTTATAAGTGACAAAAAATTTAGCAATCGGACCAGTACTTTCAGAGATTACCTCCTACAAACAAATAAAAAAGCAAACTACCTCTTTATTATATTAGTGTAGATAAGTCGTAAAAAAGACATACAAAGATTATTCAAATTTAGTTAATTACATGACATCGGTTTAGGTAAATAAGTACGAGTACTTAATTGTAAACATTTTCAGACAATTTTTCTGGTAAAAGACATGTTAAGATTGTTTACATTTAGTTAACTACCTATAAACATATGGAGTATGATGGGACCATAAATTCGAAGGACACCTTTGGTTCTATTATAATTTATTTTTTATTGTTGATAGAGGCTCATTTTTTACCATTTTCTCATCTGATAGAAAGCGACGTTGTAGTGACAATGGAGCTTATCCAGAAGTCACCTATTCACGCTTGATTTAAAGACCCTCTGAAGGTATGGATTTTATACCTTTCACGGACCATATTTTAGCTTTGGCAAAACAAAAGTGGTCTGCGGTCCACATATTGGGAAATACTAGTCTAAAAGCATTACTAGCAACAGAAGCACGTCCAGTTTGTTGCTGGATAAAGAACTTTATTTGCAGTCAGTAAGCTCCAAAATTGTGTAAGTGTAGATTCAAGTTGCATGACTTAGCGTTACTTCTTTTAGTTCCTCGAGGCAAAATTGACAGATTCGTTTGGACTTTGCAGCAATATTACTCTAGAACCTTGGCTCTGGATTGTTATGTTCATGTTACTTGAAGAGGACAGTATCAGGTTTATTTAATTTATCTTATACTGTGTTTACAATGGCGATTAATAAAAAAGAGAAAAATAATCGGCCAAGTGCGAGTCGGACTCGCGCACTAAGGATTCCATACCATTAGCTATGCAACATTAGATACTATGTTATACTTTTTTTAATTTTACCTGTCCCGGTGTTTGTTTGTTGAAAAATGAAGTGTCGTTGTATGGGTGTCCCACTTAAAGAATTATTTTGTTCTGTTTTTAGTATTTGTGCACTAGCTTTTAGTGTTTCAGAAGTGCCCGTGTAGGCCTATTTACACTAATATTATAAAGAGGTAAAGTTTGTTTTTTTGTTTGTAGGAGGTAATCTCTGAAAGTACTGGGCCGATTGCTAAAAATGTTTTCATCGACAGAAAGCTGTTTTATCCCTGTGTGACATAGGCTGTAATTCATATACGCGGGCGAAACCGCGCGCAAAAGCTAGTGTGAAATAAAAATATTTGAATTTTGTTATTATAGCGGCAACAGAAATATATAATTTGTGAAAATTTCAACTGTCTAACTATCGCGATTCATAAGATACATCCTGGTGACAGACAGACGGACGGTGGAGTCTTAGGGTCTAAACAGACGGACCGCATTTCAACTGCAATCCAACCGCAAATTGCAGTTTAAGTGCAGTTTGAATGCAGTTGACACGACTGCAATTAAATAGAACTGCAAACACGCTGCAATAGAACTGCAAACCAAACGTGCAGTCCAATTACAGTCGTGTGAACTGCACACCGACTGCTTCCGAACTGCACCATGCGCGAGAGAGCGGAGCGTGCGCATCGTGTCAACTGCATTCAAACTGCACTTAAACTGCAATTTGCGGTTGGATTGCAGTTGAAATGCGGTCCGTCTGTTTAGGCAATAGGGCCCCGTTTTTACCCTTTGAGCACGGAACCTTAAAAAGGTCTCTTTTTTATTTCTGCATTCTCACGTACTAGAAAAAAAAATCGCAGCTCTTACAGGACGCGTATGTTAAAATTGTCATCCATCACAATTTAAATCGCTTTTCAACCGTTTATAGTCTAAAAATCTATCAGATCGACGTGAACGGGTTAAATTGTCGATCGTCGGTGCGCTAACGACTCTTGCGTGACGTCATCTGACGCGCTTTGCCGTCAATTTGTCGATACTGACGGAAAAATGCGACGCGATTTACGTGGAGGCGAGTTAATTTAGTGGAATTTTAGTGCCTTTCAAAAGAGACTGAATGGTTTTTTATCGACTCACATTAGACACATATTGGATGGAAAGAGAAATGCTTGAGATCTGACTTTGCAATAGTCAGATCAGTTTTTATTAAAAGATAATGACCATTTGACATATCACACTAATTTTATAAAGAAAAGTTTCAGTTTGTGTGAAAGTTGGTACACGGGAATCCTGGAACTCTCTTGTAACAGGTCTGCTGAAAAGAAATTTCTTTTGAGCAGTGCCTTTTTTTATGGTGGGGAAAATCATCCAATGACAACCCCCGCTTTTGGGCGAAGCGGGAGATAGTGTCAGACTCTTATTGACAAAAAAAACCCACCCCGTTCCTTCAAGCCTTCATACCGGGGCTCGAGTAACCTTTCGGATAATCCTGGCCCCAGTAAGCTTCGACCCGGCTGGGCCCCTACTGTTGCTGACAACTCCTTGAGGCGCGCGGGAACAGTACGCGCCGTCGAGGACTTGTGCTTGGTCCGGATAGTTACTAGACGGTCGGACAGCGAGCTACCCATTGCTTACTGTCCGCAAGCCCGCGCCTACGGTTTTGAGCAGGGCCTCAAGTCTGCTATTACAATTATGTCAGAATGGTATATCGGTGATCTCATTATTGTTGATTTGATCAATCTCTGACACTTCATTGAAAGAAGTGGCATACAATGGTAACCTCGTACATATTGACAAATAAATGTCTGACGTATGCGGTAATCTACCAACATTTTGACAGTTCATTTGATCAGTGACCTACTATTAGAACGTCATTGTGCAGTCATTGCTTTTAATAAGCTAGATATTGTCATTCGACCATTGATAAATGATCAATCATTATGAATTAGCAGATTACGAACTTTTATCATTATCATTATCAGCCTTTTTAATGTTCCCACTGCTAGGACTCAGGCCTCCTCTCTAGGAGAGGGAATGGGCCGTAATACACCACGAGGGCCCAGAGCGGGTTGGAATGTCACAAGTCTTCGAATTTTTGGTTTTAGGGCATGCCGGTTTCCTCACGTGTTTTCTTTTACCGTTTGGAGAGCAATAGTGATGAAATAAATTAGACAAATTAATGCGCTTGACTGGGTTCGAACCCGCGATCTACTCGTAAGTCGGGGCCATTACCACTCGGCCACTACTGCCCAGTATAGGTACAAATTAATAAATAAATAATAATATAAATGATTAGGTGTATCCAATTTTTTGTGACGAAACTGTCCATCACGGACAAAGAACTTTATAAATCACCTTCGCTGCCGGATGCCAAACTCATCAGCGTAATGATACATCCAAAAAATACCATTGTGACGTAGATATCGTTTATTTTCAGTCATGACATAGTTTTTTCTTTTTGCGGATGTTGTATTAATTTATCTTGTGGCATCCTATAATCTTTTTTCTGTGAAAATGATCAAATTACCGGAGTCATTTAAAGGAAGAAGTCATTTATAGTCATATAAAGGAGATTATCAGACTTTTACTCCATAAAAACTATTTTGATGTTTATTTATTTATTTAAACTTCATGAACAGTGTTTGTACATAGCCGGACTTAATGCCACAAGGCATTCTCTGACAGTCAACCTTAAGGTTAAAAAAGGCAACACTGTTTTTTTTTTTTCGATGGGAAAAATCATCCTATGACAACCTCCGCTCTTGGGCGGAGCGGGAGATAGTGTCAGACTCTTACTGACTAAAAAATCCATCCAGTTCCTTCAAGCCTTCATACCGGGGCTCGAGCGCCCTTTTGGATAACCCTGGAACCAGTAGGCTTCGACCCGGCTGTTGCTGACAACTCCTTGAGGCGCGCGGGAACAGCGCGCGCCGTCGACGACTTGGGCTTGGTCCGGACAGTTACCGGACGGCCGGACAGCGAGCTACCCATTGCTCACTGTCCGCAAGCCCGCGCCTACGGTGGCTGGAAATCGGGATCGGAATCCCGGCGGCGGCGAGAGCGCCGTTGCCTGATGCAGTCGGCCTCCTCCTCAGCGAGCATTACTGCTTCGCAGAAGTCGGCGACCGACTGCTACTCCTCCTCGCTCCGGACCATGGCCTCGACCGATGGCCCGGCGCGAGAAGGCAACACTGTTCAGGACTCCGTACAAAGTTGACAAAAACGGAACTCTTATGGGTTCACTTTGTGGTCCATCTGTCCATCTGTCACAATTATTTTTCTCAAGAACACATGGAGGTACTGTGTTGAAAGTAATGCCAAATACTCAGGTCTGCTACCTCAAGAAGTAGTAAAAAAAATTCTAAGGCAACCGAATCTAAAGATGAGGCCGTTTATGCGCATACTTTGACACTCGCTAAGAAATTAAAACGAGAAGTCAAATAACGATATCTCAGCCTAAAAAAAAATTTGGTAAGTTTGTGTTAATTAACAATATCATTTAAACTAATACACGTGATCCAAATTAAAACAAATCACCTCAGTTGGTAATCACCAGACTTGGCGCCATCAATCTCCTTGGCAGACAGTGGGCATCACAGCTCAGTCCGCACGCGTTTCGGCGCCCGCTTTGAAACAACTCGTATTAATCATAACACTCTCCGTATTAAGCGGCCTTAGAAATTGTTGAGGCCGCTTAGACAGCGGATTAACTGAATTATTATCAAGCTGTAAGATTAAAATTGTTTTTTTCTTTTACTATCACAAAATATACACAAGAGAGTCTGAATCTATCAAGTACATGTCCACCGGTATTATCTAGTTTAAATTACTTTAACGAAAAAAAAATACTGCTGATGCCTTCAAAACTCCTCACTTTAAAATCATATTTGTAGAGATTCTAGACACTTATTTAAAACTAAAACATTTCGTATTTTTATAAATATTTTAACGTTTTAGCTTAATACGAGTTTTGATTGAAGCCAATTGTATCTAATTTTGATTAATTAACAGTAAGTATACAAGGTGTAAGGGACAGCCCTCCACAAACTTTAAGGGCTTGCTCTGTAGACGAAACTGAACAACCTTCCACAAACATTTTTTTCAGGAAAAGAAAAAAAAATTCGGCCTCTCCATACAAACTGTCCAATCAAGTTTATAATTTTCTACAGTGAGGCGGATTTTTTTTTTCGTTTCCTGAAAAAAAGTTTTGTGGAAGGTTGTTCAGTTTCGTCTACTGAGCAAGCCCTTAAAGTTTGTGGAGGGCTGTCCCTTACACCTTGAATATTTTTTTTAAACTTGGCTCCTATATTGTGATTCCGTTCACAAACAAATTAACTCACTTAAACACGATACCCAGACCCGGAACACCTGCTCGTGGTCCTACAGACATTTGTTAAGTGCGGGAATCGAATTCGCGGCATGTAGCGCAGTATCCAATCGTTCAACCACCCCAAGTCGTCGACGGCACGCACTGTTCCCGCGCGCCTCAAGGTGTTGTCAGTATTAGCAGGGGCCCAGCTGGGTCGAAGCCTACTGGGGCCAGGGTTAGCTCCGAAAGGTAGCTCAGCCTGGTATGAAAGTTTTTCAGTCAGTAAGAGTCTGACACTGTCTTCCGCTTCGCCCAAAGGCGGGGGATGTCATTTGGATGATTTTTACCCAACTTATAAAAAAAAATCGTTCAAAAACTGCACCAACCATGCCGTCAAGATATTAGTATAATAAAAACTGTCCTAAAAATTCGTCAACATCTCTGTTATAGGTTGGCCAATAAAATGAATAAATAAATTACCGTCCTCGCGGGTCACTCAGTGACTGTAAAGCTTCGCATCTCCCGCTAACTTCGCAGCCTCCCCCTGAAGATGCAAAGAACAGATTTATGTTCCGAGATTAGCTGCAAATTAAAAAGTTGCGAGAACTCGGCACTCGGAAGTGAAAAAGTTTGGAAACGCTTGATAAAAGTATTTCTGTGTTTATTTATGTTACAGAACGAATGGGTGGCCCTTTTTAATAAATTTATGTAACTGAAGAAGTTACGGCAAGGGGAGTGAGATGAACTTAGGAATTTCCTATTAACTGAGAGATGGTAGGCGCAGTGGGTTAGCGTCTGGTTACTGAACTATGTGTTACGAGTTCAATTTCCGCATATGACCTAATATTTGTATTTCCTATAGATAGTTGTTCCGGCTGTAGGTGCATCGTGTGTAAGTTTACATATTTGTGAACGCATCCAGGTTACAGTTATGATCCTAGAGCGCACAGGCAACTGAAGGAACATAGGTGTAATTCTTACCAGTAAAAGTCTGACATGCCCTCTCGCTTCGCCCTAGAGCAGGAGAAGACAGACAGACAGACAGACGAACGGACAACAAGGTGATCCTGAAAGAGTTTCGTTTTGGCTCAATGAGATACGGAACACTCAAAGACTATAAATATACGTCATTTATACCGCGTACATCAAGGAACTGGAACAATTTGCCTGCTGCGATCTCCCCATGCAATTATAATTTAGGTGTCTTCAAGGCTATAGTTAATTAAATTAAACTTAATATACTAGTGCGCCTCACCATCAACGATTACATCACTACTTACCATCAGGTGGGATCGCAGTCAAGCACTAGTTTATATCAAATTAAAAAAAAAGACTAAAATATACTAAAATTTTTATATACCCCATAAACGTCATACGCTGTTAACGTTTACACTTCACCCGTTTATCTATGAAAATGGGTCATCGACCCAATAATATATTATAAGCACAAAATGCCATTACTTTACTTAACATGCCGCCTTGCCCTTGATCCAAATCTCCATGGAAATGGTTTTTCCACCATGCATTATCACCATGCCATGGGATATTTTTTCATAAACCAAATTGGACCATTCTCCCTAACATTATCGTTAAGAACGATAATGTAAGAAAAATGTGCGTTGCGTCATCGGTGACGTCATCGTTTTGTCGCGTGCAGGGATGTGAAATATCGATGTTTTGAATCGAAGATTTATATTAGTGAAATTTTAATTTCGGATTATTTTTTAGCGGTTGAATAATATAATTTATTATTTATATATAACACTGTGATTGTCAGCTATCTTTTTACGGAAACGATTTTATAAAGTTTCATTTAAACCTTTTGAAAATAAATTGAATTTATCTTTTTTTGACTTTTCATTCTACAGTACTTAATATTGTTTTAAAAATACTGAGCTTTAATTACAATATTACACAGTTATTTAGTTTTGATATTTATTTAATGTTAAATTATATTTGAAGAGAGAAAATTATTTGTTTGTATAGCACTTTCAGAGATACGCTTTACCGTATTACAAACATTATTTCAATTGCAAACATTTTTTGAGTGTAAACATTCTTTAGTTTGCAAACATTCTTTGCTTTAAATAGTAAAAATTCTTTAAAATAACATTCTTTCGAATACAAACATTATTTATTCGATTGCAAAAAAACATGTTTATTTGACACACATGTACACACAGTGAAATAAAAATTGTAAAAAGTTAACTACTTAAACATTCTTTCGATAGCCAATGTTCTTTAGATTGCAAACAATGTTTCAATAGCAAAAATTCTTCTGAATGCAAACATTCTTTCGATAACAAAATTTCTTTTCCGAGAAACATTTATTCGATAAAAATCATTTTGTCGAATATGAATAATATATGCATTATTTGATAGATAGCTACTCTAACGAATGTTTTAAGCCAATGCATTATCAAAAACATAATGTTATCATAAAGTCAATGTGAAAACAGACGACTCATTAGATTTCCATCAACAAAACAGACTCAAATTAATTTGAAATCCACAGTAAATGCGAAAGCGTGAAATCCACTCACAAAATAGAATCCCATTGTTTCAACTGTTTATCCGATACATTAGTTATGTAATAGATCATGTTCAGTAAACGAGGAATGTAATGTACAGTTACGGTTCACGTTTGAAATATGGTTTTAGATAACAAGTTCATGTCAAACTGGTGTTTTATCGTAATCTAGTGACGTACGGATATCGATAGATAGTGAGGGGAAATTGTTAGAATGTGACGTGTTGTAAGGGAAGTGCCGTTGTAGGTTATATTTGTATTTGGTTTTGTTTTATGATTATTATAACGTTTGGAGAAAAATGATTGATTTGGTTTGGCCATGTTAAGGGGTAACGTGTTACTAAAAGAGTTATGAGTATACATGTGGATGTATGGAGAGACCAAAGAAAAAATGAATGGAGTGTGTTTGAAGTGAAATGAAAGAAAAAGAAGTTAATGATAGCGTCACGGGTGACAGGACAGAATGGAAGAAAAAATTGTTTTGCGCCGACTACAAATAAAACGGCACAAGGGCAGGAAGATGATGATGATCACAACGTTAGGAAAAAAACATTCACCTGTACTGGCTGTGACATTATTGGAAAAGTTACCGAGACCCTCGAACACAAAGGATGACTGATCATAATGACAGTAACAGTGTACGTCTTCCGGAAGAAATACGTCCGAAAGACGTCTACTGTTGGATATAAGCATCGCCAAGTATCGCCACATCGTACGGTCCTGTGCGTCTTGCATCCATCACATTCCCGCAACTCTCACAAGATCACCGATCCATCTTGTGAGAGATTTTCTAACACTGCGTCTTTTGCTGTGTGGTCACTACTCAACAACCTTTCGACCCCATCGACCATGTAATCTGCGAGCAATATGCCCTGCCCATTGCTACTTAAGTTGGCGATCCTTCGGGCTATGTCGGCAAACTTAATTTTCGTTCATTCCAGAAACGATTACGCAAGGAAACACCTTTTGCATCATTGCCCTTTGGGTGACTTTAAACCTTCTGATGAGATCCATTGTAAGCGATCGCGTTTTGGTCGCGCTTCGCTATATATATTATGTCACCACGTATTCGTATTAGTATTCGTCTAGTCTGGTTTATTTACAACTTATTTTTTGCACAAAGAGGCCAAATTGTCCAGTTTCCTCATGCCCCATGCCTCATTTTACCCTCATTGTTTTGTAAATGATAATCCATGTCCCTTTGCCTCAAGCGGCCGCCATAAAAATATACAAAAACATTGTATTTTTACTGGACCCGTCGGATGTTTCGCTTTAAATGCTTACTTATTTTGAAGTGGTTATGAACTAGAAGATTATTAATTCATTAAACCCAAGCGAACGCCGCCGTTCGCTCCCTCATTGTCTTTCTATTGTGTCCCTAATTACGGTATTCGAGTTAGGTTATAGGTTTATAAGTTTTAATTATAGGTTATATGTAATTGCTTATTTTTCTTTTATTGTTGATAGGTTCGCGATCCGCTATCTCATTTGATGGAAAGCAACGGTATGGTCGACGATGAAGCGCGCTTACCTAGAAGTAACCTATTCACTCTTGAAGATTCCTGGCTTGCAGCCATCAGGAAACATAGATTCCGGCAAGGAATTCAACTCCTTAGCAGTATGAACAATGAATGTGTTTCCAAAAAGTTTTGTGCGTATAGGTAGGATGTCCGTGATGCGCATTGCCGTACGCCTGATGGTCCGATGATGGAGCTTGTTCTCGTTGCTTTGCTTTCATGGCCTGTTTTCTCATCATTTGAGCCGATAGACATCCTCTGCTGGACATAGGCCTCCCCAAGCGTCGTCACAATGACCGGTCTTGTGTGTCTTGCATCCATTGGATTTCCGCAACCTTCACCTCGCCTTCGGTCCACTTTCTGAGAAGTTTTCCAACGCTGTACCTTACAGTACGTGGTTGCCATTCCAAAACCTAGACCATGTGTGTCCTATGAATATTATGCCTTGCTCACTGTCCCTTCCGTTATGGGCTATGACAGCCTAGATGGCCTGTAACACAAGACGTTTATCTTTTTTTTTTGGTTCAAATGTCTATGATATTTAGCGATAGATTTAAGAGGTGATTAGCAAAATAATTTTCATAATCCAATTATGTACCTACTTCGAGCGATTACTAACCACAAACAAATTTTCTTCTGTAGGTATAGTATAGCACTATATAGCTTACTCCCGAGGTAAAATGTATCCAATTTCTTCATAAAGTAGTCTGTAAATATCTAGGATAAGCAAACCTTTTCTCTTATTTACAAACTTGAACAGCTAAAACATTACTTTGACTTACTTACATTCAAAACCCCTCAAACATTTAAACGTAAAACGTTAAAGTTAAGAGTATTCTAACAACAGGAATTTTAAGTGAAACTAAGAAATTGACATAAAAAGCGATAGAACAGTCGTTGGAGAGCTTCCCGCGAGTGGCGCGGTTCCACGCAATGATCCAGAAAATCGTTGCGACAAAGACTGAAATAAAATGCACAGTAAAACATTTAAGAGTTCATTTTGTACCGGTATAAAGTACCTAATACTATTATTATTTCTTGTTATTATGTTATGAGCATTTAAAAAAAAAGTGCATCTTTACTTACCATCAGGTGGGATGATCATCATCATAGTCATATCAGCCGAAAGACGTCCACTGCTGGTCATAGGTCTCCCCCAAGCGTCGCCACAACGGCCGGTCCTGTGCGTCATGCATCCTTCGGATTCTCGCGACCTAGACCAGGTCATCGGTCCACCTTGTTGGAGGTCTAGTTTACATCATTAAAAAAAATCAAGACTGCGAGATTGTTCAAAAGAGTTGGCTTGACCCTTAAAAGTCTGACACACCCCCTTGATCCACTCACAGGGATGAGTTAACTATTTGGTAATTTCCCAATTCTTTATTGAGTTGGGACAGTACCAAGGAGTTAACTCCTAACTTAAGGTGGATCATGACAATAGAATTGACCACAGTTGATTATTAAGGGCGTTATCACACTAGCGATTTGCGAGCGGCTGTGGGGCGGGGCGGGCACGCAGCGAATGCGTCGCGAACACGCCGCGGCTGCGCAGCGAAGACGTCGCGGATACGTGGAAATTTGCAACTTTTTCAACGCGTGTTTGTATAAGTTACCGACGTATAATACACTCAGTAACAAAATGGATTCCGACAAGGAGACACTGCTTTTGGCTTTGTTACTTCGAAGATGGCCGGAGACTCGCATCTCGTTGCCGGATCTCGTTGCGTATCCGCAATAAATTCGCTGCGCATGCGTGGCGTGTTCGTTGCGCGCCCGTAACGTATTCGTTGCGCGCCCGCTCCGCTTTGAGGACGCTCGCAATCCGCTAGTATGATAAGGCCCTAAGAGCACAAAAGAGAACAAGACTGCCCAATAAGATTTCTTTTTACTTGGTACATGTTGGACATTCCACCCATACTTACAAAATGTTTAGAGAACATATTTATAGTGCATATAGCTAAGCTATTCCTAAACTTGTTCTATAAGACCTTGCTTTGTGCCAAATTTCAGGATTCTGGGTCAACGGGAATTTCGATCTTTGAGAGTGTCGAAATATACTTTTTTTGCTACATCTTTTTCATTCGTTAATTTAAATGTTTGATTTGCACAGCTTGAAGGGATCGCAGACCTGAGTATTGGATTTAATTTCAACTCGATACCTTCACGCGTTCTTGAGATAAAGGGTATTGACTGATAGACAGACAGTCAGACGGACGGACAACAAAGTGATCCTGTAAGGATCCCATTTTTTCCTTTTAAGTTACGGAACCCTAAAAAAATTTAAAGTAGCTAAACTTGATAAATATCAAATAAAAATACAGTATAACAGAATACTGCATGATGAGTGAGTATCTTTTACTCAAACACACATTCAAAAAGCAATACGTTGTAAATTTTGAAGCATACGAAATGCATTCCGCTCAGCGGTTCGATCTCGTTCATTTCGTTCATTCGTAGGAACTGCACGAAATATTAACCTATTTTGCTGAAGATGCAACATTGGAATGTTTCTGTATGTATTGGTTTGCTATTTTATTTGTGTTGGAGTAAAAGATAAATAAAATAAAGAAAATGATGTAGCTTTTCCGTCTTTATTTTTGAATTACAGGAACGTTGTTCTATTTAGTAATTTATTGCAGGTAGATATTTTATTTGTTCATTATTGTGAACATGCCAACGGTGAAGGAAGAAATAAGAGCATGTTCGGGGAAATACAAAACTAGACTGGAGGAACATCCAAACCAGCTAGCTGTCCAGCTTACTTTACCAGACTGTGTGCTTTGTGCACAGATTAAAGAGACACAGAATATTAGAACTCGGCAATATATGAGCCATTATATTAGTATGGAGGATACTTTTAATGAGAAATATCACTCCACCGGAATTATTCGTTTAACGCATCCAGGGACTTAAAAACACCTTCATAAAGGTTACAGAATTATAAGTGTTACATGTTGAATTGGTAACAGAATCAAATATGTAACACTTATTTATGTGTTTTCAATGTGTTAACCCAAAACACTTACAAAAGTGTAACCCTAACATATCTGTAACAGATATAAAAGTGTTAACAGTGTTAATAAGTGTAACAGGTAAACGCAGCGTTGCCAAAGTTACAATTTACTAAAGCTATATTAAAACTGATTATTTCAGTTACACATAATTAACACTTATTAACACATATAAACAGGTTACAGTTTGATTCGGTAGCACTCCCTAACTCATACAAAAGGTTACAGTTTGATTCGGTAACATTATTGTATCTGTTACATTTAAAAGTGTTTTTCTGTTTAAACTGTTTTAAAAAACAGTGTTAAAACACATTATTACGGTTACAGTTTGAGTCCCTGGGCATCTGCTCATAGTCGGAAGGACTGATTGCACGATATATCTTAGGAAAAAAAAAACAATTGAACATTCGTTTCTACAAACTGAACAGGTCCATTATATTACACAACATTAGTTTCAGTATATTATGCAAAACCTGTAACACGTATCTACTTTTATGTATCTAAATAATCTATCTACAAAATTTCATAACTGCGAGTATATCAATGTAATGGTGATTGCTTGTTAAGTCAGCAAAAATACATAGTCACCGGGCCATTCAGACGAATGAGGGGTGTTTTTGCACTTGCACCCAGGTGTTTGCTGGCTTCTAATGCCCTGCCGTGTCCTGCGTTGTACTTAGTATCGCTGGTATCCAACTTGTGACCTTTTTAAATACTTTTGGGAAAAAATATAGCAAGGTGTAAAAATTACTAAAATTCATTCAGTTACTGATTCTTCAGGTTCCACATAAGCTAAAATGCCCGTGAGAAAGTAAGTACTCCCAAGATCAAAAGCATCTTATGTACTATTCTAGGACCAGGTTCTACCGGTTTGATAAATTTCATTCTTATCCACTCAGCCCTTTGAGCGTAAAGATCTAACAAACACACACACCTACACTTATTTCCGCCTTTATAATATTTGCCTGATTTACATTCACCAGTATAATCAAGGAGTATCGTGAGGCCCTGGCGTGTGGTAACTGGTTTTTTGTGGGATAATCATCCAATAACATAGCTGGAGATAGTGTCAGACTTTTACTAACTAAAAACCCACTCCTGTTCTTTCATTGCCTTTCGTACTGGGGCCGAATCTTCCTTTCAGACACAGATCCTTGGCTCCAGTAGGCTTAGACCCTGCTGGACCCCTACGGTTTGCTAACAACTCCTTGAGGCGCGCGTGGAACAATACGCGCTGTCGACGTCTTGGGCTCGGTCCGGACGATAACTGGACGTTCGGGGTGTGGATGTCTAATAGACAGCTCATTCAGACTAGAAGCCGACCCTTTAGGAATAGGCAATGAATCGCTGTCTCTGAGACAATGTCTAATTCATACTTATACTTTTCATTCAGTTCATAATTTACCCTTTCTATCAAAATAAAGTATGTTTATCCTTTTTTCCAACTCATTTTATTTGGGGGATATTTTATAGTACTTTACTTTTAGAGCTAGTCACAATCTGACAAAAAAAATGTCAAATTCATTAATTTACCATTATGACCAGAGCTACAAATAACAAAAACAGATCAACGCGAACGCTTAAACACAAAAACCTTATACTGAAAACTGTAGCAATTACAAAACGCTAACTAATTACCCCAGACAGCTTGAGGTACAAACGTGTATTAACGAACTATGTAGTAGCTTGAGTGCAGCCTCTGTTATTAGAGCTGTGTAAACATGCGAGCAAGTTGTTACACGATACTGTTGGGATACTAAATAAGCGATTAATGTAATAAATAAATAATGTAATATGTAAAATAGGTTTGTGTAGTGCGCACGGTGTTTTACAACAGTGCTGATAGGTGCAGCGCACTCGATGTGTACTACGACAGCGCGATAGACACGCACGACAGCGCGCTCGGCGTGTACAACAACAGCGCGCTCGATCTGTACGACAGCGCACTGTGTAGGTACAACGATAGCGCGCTAGATGCGTACTACGACAGAGCGCTCAATGTGTACAAGGACAACGCGCTCAAAGTGTACAGCGACATGCGCTCATTCTCTCACAAGTCTTTAGACAATAAATTAATTTATTAAAATTACTATCTTCACTAATCTACAACTGTGTCTTCCTAGGTTTCGTGTGCGTTAAAGGTTTTTTATTTGTTACCTACTATTATAATAAAACTGATACAGCTTTGAATTTTACATTTTTATTCCTAACTGGGATAAAATCTTTAATTTATATTCTTCCATTCATTTAAAAACTTCATTACCAGATTTCACCAACAAGAAATGGGCTGAAATTATTATCCCAACTTTCAATATTCTATTCAAACTTTAAACAGCCTTTATTGTCTAGTCTTAGATTTTATTGTTTAACTTGAAACCTGAAACTGAGACAGTGGTCACAATGACTAGCTTAACGTAGCATAATCTGTCTAATAATGTTCCCACTGCTGGGACTCAGGCATCTTCTCTAGGGGAGTTAATGTGCTGAAATCCACCACGCGAGCCTAGTGCGGGTTGGTGGATGTTTTTTTTTCTTTTAGGACATGCCGGTTTCCTCACGATGTTTTCCTTCACTGTTTTGAGAGCAGTGGTGATGAAATAAATTACGGAAAGGAATGCTAGGTTTGAATCCAAACTCGCAAATCGAGGCCGTTACCACCTGACCATCACTGCTTTCACAATGACTGTTTACAGGAAAACGAAGTCATCAAAATTTTACAGTCATCCTCAGTGCCTTTCAAAAGTTATTATTATATTTCTAAAAGTTAGGAATTTGTTGAACAAATTACAAGATAAAATTACCCCTTTTTGTCACAACTTTAGGTTACTCTTTAGCTAATTTGTCGAGTTTAGATTTGAAAGTCTTTGATTGTTACTGAACTAGTAATTAAATTTTATTGTGAAGCAGACAGTGGAAATATTACAAGTTTTTGAATTGGTTTGTTTCCTGGATAAGACAGTTTAATATCATCATCATTATTCCAACTATTCCCTGCTGTAATCTCTGTTTTCTGATAGCTAAAACCTGGGGATTTTTAAGTCAAGAGTAAATAGCTTACTTCTTGGCAAGCACTCCTTCATCGACCACATCGTCACTTTCCATTAGGCGAGATGGTGGTCAAACATGAGCCTATCAACAATAAAAAAGGAATCATTATTTCAGTCAATAAACATCCACCTCATGGACCTCTCCCAGTGTCACCACAAACACCGGTCCTTTGCGTCTTACATCTGTCGGATTTCCCCGACCCTCAACCAAGTCAGCGGTCCACTTTATCCAACATTTTCTATACCTTAGTCAGTTCAGAACTTGTGATTTATCATGTATTATCTTTGTGGTCTGGTTTGTGCACTCTGCCTTTATGGGACCACTACCAAACCAGCTTTAATCCAACCAACCACCTCTCCAGAAGCAGATGAGACCTATTTTTATTCAGAGCGTCTATACGGGAATTTGGTGAACTCAAAGTGTCCGGTGATGGTCCCCGCTATCAGACGCAGGCTGCCTCTATCCAGTCGCAAATGGTTTTTGGTTACTGTATTATTATTAAGTGTGATATAGACCGAATTTATAACTTAAACCAATACTACAAACAAAGCCATAAAATAGTGAAAAAAATCTGATCTACTATGTCATAATAATCTTATTTTCATTTTAGTATTCTATACATGATACGAATAAATTACATTTAAATAATACTTAACTAACTATAATTACAGTAAATTTAAAAAAGAATCAAAAACTTTACGCCAATTACAAATAACTAAAATCAAACTAAAATATGGCGTCAAAAAACACCACACCGCTGTCGCCAAAAAGCTGGCGGCATTGCCACGTTATAGTATTCTGGAATATATATATAAGTAACCCCGTACTATCCTCATGTATAATGTAAAAATGGCCTGAACTGTTTCGAGAAAAGGATGTTATGGCTGCGCCGCTTTTATGCTGGTCTTGGCAGGGAACTGCCATGCCGCCTAATTTCAAAACACAAGGTAAGCCACGCTGGATATACATAGCCTGATTCAGTTTTATTTAATGCAAATTAAGATATTTGTACTCTTTTCCGCCCTCGCCATCTCTCCGCTCATGAACCCGCTTGTTTCGCTGCCCCACATAAACATATATGAGGACAAATGAGTAAAGTTTTCTAATAAAAAACCCTTACGACGCGTGAACATACGATTTAAACTTTTTCTGTCTAACTGTATTATCATGAGTTCGTCTCATCATTACCATGTTACCGCTGGATTTACCCATGGGCATATTGTTAAGGTAAACTTTGGTAAAAGAGTTAGAACCTAATTATTTTTAGGGAGGATGTTTTATAAAACTTTTCTCTTTCAATAAAGTAAAAATTCGGAATAACATCTTCCTGAGATTGTTAATTTTGTAATAACAATCATCATCAGAATCAGAATGTCTATAGTGTGGACATAGGATATATATAAATGTTAAGACAATTCAATCATCATCACCATCAACACCATCACTACCATCTCATGATTCATCGTCATTATCATCATTTCGGCCGAAAGACTTACACTGTTGAACATAGGCTTCCCCTAAGGGTCAGCGTAACAACTAGTTCTATGCATCTCGCATGCATCGGATTCCCGCAACCCTCATCAGGTCATCGGTCTACATTTATCTGCTATGAGAGGTAGATGTAACCTATCTGGCTCGGTCATCACAAGCCTTTTTTAATGTTCCCACTGTTGGGTCTCAAGCCTCTTCTCTAGGGGAGGGAATGGGCCGTTATCCACCACGCGGGCCCAGTGCGGGTTGGTGAACGTCACATGTCATCGAATGTTTGGTTCTAGGACATGCCGGTTTCCTCGCGATGTTTTCCTTCACCGTTTTGAGAGCAGTGGTCATGAAATAAATTACACAAAGTAATGCGCCTGGCTGGGTTCAAACCCGCGACGTACAACTCGTAAGTCGGGGCCGTTACCACTCGGCCACCACTGCTCTGCATCTGCGAACTAATCTGGATCGGCATTCGAGTTTAATTCTTGTGAGCGGACTACTAACGCTACGTCTTCCGGTACGCAGTCATCACTTTAGAATCCTTCGGCTCCTTCAATTATCTCTTGTAAAAGCGAGCAATGTGCCCTACGCACTGCTTCTAAATTTGCCGGTTTAATAAAAATTTTAATTTTGTGTCTTCGTTAAGCATCTTTTTTTTTCTTTTCAGCGTCACCCTTTAAGTTTTCACCTTTCCCTATCTTTAAATATCAGATTCAAAACTTTGGTAAGTCCCCTCTTTGAGGCGTGGCTGGAAAGACCTCACGGCGTCCTTACCTTCCGCATGACGCAGGTCCTTACCGGACATGGTTCGTTCGGGAGTTTCCTGCACCGGATTCGTGCGGAAGTGACGCCCGGGTGTCGCCACTGTGCGGAATGCCCGGAGGACACGGTGGAGCACACAGTCGAGGTGTGCCCTGCTTGGGCGGAGCATCGCCGTGCCCTCGTGGGGGCGATCGGCGGCGGAGACCTCTCGCGCCGGGCCTTGGTTGAGGCCATGGTCCGGAGCGAGGAGGAGTGGCAGGCGGTCGCCGACTTCTGCGAAGCAGTAATGCTCGCAAAGGAGGAGGCCGAACGCATCAGGCAACGGCGTTATCGCCTCCGCCGCCGCCGCCGGGATTCTGATCCCGATTTCCGGCCACCGTAGGCGCGGGCTTGCGGACAGTGAGCAATGGGTAGTTCGCTGTCCGGCAGTCCGGTAACTGTCCGGACCAAGCCCAAGTCGTCGACGGCGCGCACTGTTCCCGCGCGCCTCAAGGAGTTGTCAGCAACAGCAGGGACCCAGCCGGGTCGAAGCCTACTGGGGCCAGGGTTATCCGAAAGGGCGCTCGAGCCCCGGTATGAAGGCTAGAAGGAACGGGGTGGGTCTTTTAGTCAGTAAGAGTCTGACACTATCTCCCGCTCCGCCCAAGAGCGGGGGATGTCAATGCATGATTTTTTCCCACCATAAAAAAAAAAAAAAAAAAAGATTCAAAACTTTTCTTTTATTGTCAGTAAAAGGTACTAAAGTTCTTCTTACTTTTACTGAAAAGGAGGGGTAAAAGATAACTGCGATACTTTAGTTCGCAGTAAATAATATCTCAACAAGCGGGGCGGCTGCCAAATCGCCGGGAACTTCGCAAATTAGCCGCATATTTATGTAGCGGTGAAACTTTTAATGTTGCGTGTAATGCACGCTTCTCAGACGTTTTGCTGCGTGTATGAATTCATTGTTGTTTCGCCACTTATTTGCTAGTTTCTGTTTTGGTGCTTAAGATTTTGCGGTGAATGATTTTATTGTTTTGAGCGGGTTTCTTGGGATGAAAGTTTCAAGGTTCATTAATTTATTGGGAATTTGTGTTATTATGATAGATTATGCTGGTAATTTACATATAACAAGAACAAAAAACCTTGGCTATGTTTTTTTTTTCTAGGTAAAAATCATCCAGAGGATATCCCCCGCCCTTGGGCGGAGAGGGAGATAGTGTCAGACTCTTACTTACAAAAAAACTACTTAAAAAAACCCATCTCGTTCCTTCGTTGTCTTTCATACGGGGGTTGAACCTCCCTTTCGGAACTTGACCCTTGGCCCCAGTAGGCTTGAACCCTGCTGGCCCCCTACGATTGCTGACAACTCCTTGAGTCGCGCGGGAACAGTACGCGCCGTCGGGCATCCCTGTATTAAGCCAAAATGATTCAATTTGATTCGAACCACCACAACAACACTTAAAATACTAATTTAAAAAAATCACCCCATCTTCTCCCACAGCCATCCCTAATTTGAACCAATCAAAACACTCTGAACTAATACAATAACTGACATTACACGTTAATTGGCGAAAACCTAACAATTCCCTGAAAATACGGTGCCATAATGAATTCAAAATGGATATAACAAGTTCACTTAATTTCATTTTGCCAAATTGAAATTGTTACCGAAGATGACATTTTAAATTGTTTTATAACGAGTCTTGTAATTATTTCTGGCGTTGTTAATGTCTAAATTTATTGTCAGTTTATGGTATTACGAAAGCAGACTAAATGGATTTGGTGAAATGTCAGAAATTAGACGAGTTGTGTACATGGATGATGTTTTGTTTGTTTCTTTTTGAAGTTGAAGATTTAAATTTTATATGTATAAGGTATTATGTGTTTTGAAGCTAATAGTATGATCGTATGGTTGATGCATTGTGTTGAGCGGGTTCATAGGATTCGACAATCAAACAAGGCGTTCAGATCAAGACTGGTTCTTTTTCTCGACCTATATGAATGTACCCTCATCATGCACTTATATTCCAAGTATAATTAATCTACCGACACAGCGGTTGAGTGATTGACTGCTGCGCTGCATGTCGCGGGTTCTATTACCATATGGAACAAATATTTGTATGGCCTACAGGTCGATGTTCCGGGTCTGGGTGTCTTGTGTATATGAGTTTATATGTTTGTGAACGTTCTCACAATTCCAGGAGTTATTTCTAGTACGGGGTAACGACTTGGAAAAATGTGTATACCTACACACAGTTAATTACGTACCTTTGATTTTTGGAGACAAATATCTAATCGACGTGTCGTCATTAGAAATTACTTTCATCAAGTCATAACACTTAGCATCCATACCTTTTTCAATGTTCTGTTTTTCAAGAACTGGTCTGACGTTTAAAAAATTGCTGGAATAGTGTTATGTCGTGTACTCAAAATGCAATTCAAAACCCATTAAACTCAGACTATTGATAAACGCTATTAAAATAAACATACTGTAGGACAACTTATATAGACGAAACTAAGAGGGAAAGGTTCTTGCCTTTTTTTATTATGGATAGGCTCGCATTTGACTACTATCTCACTTGATGAAAAGCGATAATGTGGCCGACGATGAAGCACGGTATCTACTTTTAAAGTAAATGCTCTAGAGAAGCCTGTGAAATCCATTTTTTTAAAGGCATGTTATTAAAAGTATGTTGATTGTAATTTAATTAGAAGGCATAATAGGTATATAATGTATATATGTATAATGTATTTACAGAAATAAAATCATCCCTCACAATAAAAATCTAAAAAAAAAAATGAAATTCCCGAGCAATCTTTGAGCTCCCCGGGATAAGCAACAGAAAATACTTTCCACACGAACTATCACTACGAAAAAAAGCAAATTAAGCGCCATAAAATACAGTTTTCAATCCAAATAAAATTCAAAAAACAGTTTAATAAAACTACCAACTTATTCGAAGGGATCCCATTCATAATAAGAACAATGAACCTTTTAAAAACTATGACAATAAAAAAGATATATTTCTGTAAAACTTGGGCGATAAACGTGTACCATGTAATTGGTCGACAATTTATGTGACATTCGTACCACTTCGGGATTCTTCGGGCGGAATCGGAGAGTTACGAATCCCTTATTCGATGATAGAAGTTTGTCTCAGTTAAATTGACTGTTTTTATTCGTTTTTTGGCAATAATAACATTGTTTCGGACATTAAGCTTTAATATTTGGGAGTAATGTTTCATGAACAACATTTCCGTTAGTAATACTTATATTTTTGACCAAAAGTCATGACCAGAAAATCGTAAACAAAACCAAACTAAGATTCAAATGTCTTCTGTTGCGATTCCCGCTTAAGCCACAACGATTTCCTGAAAAGGAAACTCGCGGTCTTAGAACACATCGGGCAACTGAAGAAAACAGTTGTAGTTTTATTTAGTACTAGCGTTTGCCCAAGGCTTCCCCCGCGCAATTAAAATTTATCCTATGTCTCTCAGGAATAAAAAAGTTTACTATCAGTGAAAAAATTTTAGCAATCGGATTAGTACTTTCAGAGATTACCTCCTAGTAGTGCGCCTCACCATCAACGAATGCGTCACTACTTACTATTAGGTGGGATTGCAGGCAAGCACTTGTTTATATCAATTTAAAAAAAAAGAACCTCCTACAAGCAAAAAAAAACAAACTTTACTCTTTATAAAAAAATAATTAATGTATATTTTTTTTATATTACGCATACGTAACCTCGGACAAAAATTAGTGTACAGTGAAAATAACATTATTACACATTCTTTTCAAAAGAAAATTCAACAAAATTTTTTATTAGAAAAATGTATAAAAATTAGATCTTAAGCCGGGTACAGACTGTTGTAATATAACATGCAACGTAACATTAAAGGAGCATTAATAAGTGCAATACATCATCATCATCATCATCATCATTTCAGCCGAAAGACGTCCACTGTTAGACATAGGCCTGCCCCAAGTGTCGCCATAAATTATGAATTCTGATTCCCGAATCCTCACCAGGTCATCGGTCCACCTTGTCAGAGGCTTACCAAAGCTGCGTCTTCCGGTACGTGGTCGCCATTCCCGAACCTATCGTCCCCATCGACCATCTGTTGTGTGAGCAATGTGCCATGCCCACTACCGCTTAAGTTTTGCGATTCTTTGAGCTATGTATGTAACCTTAGTTCTTCTGCGGATATCTTCATTTTTGATGTCAATGTCAATGTCACGCAAGGAAGCTCCAAACTATCCTATCAAAAGGGCTATCCTTTTCATTGCCTTTTAAGTGACTTTAAGCCTTCTGATGAGGCCCATTGTAAGCGACCACGTTTCGGAGCCAAATGTCATCACCGGCACTGGTTACAGACTTTCGTCTTGAGACACTGTGGTAGATTGGACGAGAAGATACCGCGCAGCTTCCCGAACGTTGCCCAGCCGAGCATGAGTCATGGAGCATGCACCTACTCAAATAGTTAAAATTCTCTATTCGCGCGTGTAGTATGCACGATTTGCGTAAGTAGTGTGCACGGTTCGCGCAAGTAGTGTGCACGGCTTGGGCGAGTAGTGTGCACGGATCGCGCGCGCACGGCACCACACTACGGGAATTCTGTTACATTGCATGTTACATTCAACAGTTTGTACCCGGCTTTACACACTATATGTATGATAAGACGGTCTTAAATTATATTTTGTACCACGTTTGTAGATGTTAATAAGCTCTTAGCATAATTTACTAAGTACCTAATTCTAGGTACTAAGTACTCGAGTTACATTTGGTTATCTTTTATGAAAATAAAGGACATATTATGGCGATTGAATTACGCACTAGTGTTTCTAATTTCATAATTATTTAATAACCCTGCATTACTTAGCTTGGTATCATGATATCTACAGTATAGATAGCTAAATATGCAAAGAAACTTAGGAGAAATATTTAAAAACATTAGACTACAACAACACTTAAACTCTACTAAAAAGAATTGATATATACATAGCACTTGTCACTTTATCGTAAGTGTGCAAAAATATTAACCTAGTGTAGCTATGGTTTTGTTTGGATTGATGTTTTGTAGACTTTTGTTGTTTAAGTTATAAAAGCGAGCGTATCTCGCCATCAAACTGTAAAGTTTGGCGAGGAAATTATGTATTTAAACAACGAAAACTGTTTGAGAATTAAATAATAAAAAAAAAAAAACTTAAATTTTGAGGTACACATACAGAAGCATACATAAAATAACACAGACGATTCCAATCACTTTAGGAACGTATAATTTATTAATGTATCTTGTAACTGGAACCTTAGGGGAATTTGTTATAATAAGGTTGAGGAAGACTATCCCTCACTCCATTTTCTTTCAAATCCTTTTTCACCCAATACATCCAGCTTTTTTTGGCCTCCCTCTCCCTCTCCATCACTCTACATGTATATTCATGACTCTTTTAGTAATATACGTTTCATACCTCCTTACAAAGAGAATTCTTCACATAGCCTTACAAAGAGAATTGATTCCCTTTCAACTTTTTAGTCACTGAGACCACTTTCAAACTATAACTATCTAGAACCAATTTTCTACGAAATTGCGTAGCTGACGTTAACATCAATGCAAACATTCCCAAAACCGACTCACCTTCTAAAAGTTCACATTCAATTTAAATCTCATTTTCTTATTCATCAATTATTTTATTCCCATTGACAAACATCACAACAAGGCCCGTTAAAAATCAAAATAAAAAAATACGCCCCAAAAAGCATTCAAAAGATCTTAACTCAATTTTTATCTCTGAAAAAAATATTTTGCTAAGACCCCAAATTATTCTTTTCAGGGATAAAATAATACGCTTTTGTTAAACACCCGACAATGCTTACAAAGGTGTTAATTTAAGAATACGGCCATTTGTTAAAACGGAATTACATTTCTAAATCTGTCACCCTGTAAAGATATTACGGTTGTAATCTGTAATTCAGAGACCTTTATGACTATTGTAATTCAACTGAAAGGTTACGGTTTTAATTTGTAATTAGGTGAAGATTTTAGTATTAGGTATAATTGGGATGGGCAAATTGTCTGAAAGAGGTAGAGGTGGGTTTTAATCAGTAAAAATCTGACACTTCCCCTTGCTGGACATAGAGCGGGAGAAGTTATTTCATGATTTTTCGTGATTAGTATAATACCGGGGCTGATAAGAGTATAAGGTAGTATGGCAAACGATTTGTATTTCTGTATAATAGCATGACTTTCAAATTCCGTATTATAAAAAAAATAAACAACTACAATCTACCAGGAAAAAACTCCTGAAAATGTATGTACCTATTGAGAAGCGCTGCTGGTTGTCACGTGACAAATATGGCTCCCAAATGCAACGACTGGTTCTGTGCGACTCGCTCGCATTCATAAAATTCCCGCGCTCTCCATCCGACCGTTCGGTAAGCATCCGGACCGAGCACAAGACGTCGACGGCGCGTATTGTTCCACGCGCGCCTCAATTAGTTGTCAGCAAACCGTAGGGGCCCAGCAGGTTCGAAGCCTGCTGGAGCCAAGGATTTCTTTCTGAAATGAAAGATTTGGCCCCGGTACGAAAATTAACGAAGGAAAAGGAGTGGGTTTTTAATCAGTAAAAGTCTGATACTATCTCCCGCTCCGCTCAAGAGCGGGGGATGTCATTAAGTGATTTTCCAACCTACAAAAAAAAATCTTGTAGGACGCCTTTCAACGCTGCATTTTCTTATCAGTCAAATGACAACTATACAGATAAAGTATGTGAGCCGGTAATTTGAGGAATGAACCACACAGATTTAAGTAGACCGGTCCAGCCAGGCCTTTGTAGATCGTGTAGCTCCATCCAGAACGTATAATCCTCAAAGATGAAAGCACACACGTACCGGTACAATTTACCCGAATTACAGTACGTTTGCCACTGGGTACCCGGGTATCTACCCGGTAGCTGGAGCGTGTGAAAGTAGGCTAAAGGGGTAGGGGCTTTTGAGCAACCGGGTATAAAAACAGGAAGCTAAATGACTTGGTAAGAATTGTAGGGGAGCTGTGTTCGATATTTGCAGTGTGTCTACAAAAAGATACGAACAAAATGTTTCGGTAACACATTCATTATGCGTATAGGTAAGGAGTGCAATTCCCTGCCAAAGTCTGTGTTTTCTGATGACTATAACCTGGGATCTTTAAGTCAAGAGTGAACAGGTTACTTCTAGGTAAGCACGCTCCATCGTCGACCGCATCGTCGCTTTCCATCATAGCGGAGCGGTCAAGCGCAAACCTATCAGCATTAAAAAAAAGCGTCCCGCGTGCGTATTCCATGCATTACAATAAATACTTGTATGAAATGGACATATGCGGGAGTTACGCGTGTATGTATACGCGATATTAAGACACCTTATGAGAGTGTTAGAAATATCTATATCCGTAAATTCTCTGTTATAATTGCTTAATATTACTTCAAAATGATTCCCATGTCCTACAGTTTACAAAGTATAAAACACTTTAGCTTGTACAAGAATTTTACGACGCTAAACCGTTGGCGGGTGGGCAGAGCTCGTGGATTATGGCGCATTTTTCTCGCAACAAAATTAGCAGTTGTTCTGCTGGGGACTTAAGCTTTAGGTTGAGGGTATGATAGAGGCGGAGGCGGGAGCGGAGTGGGACTAAGCGTGATAATTAAGTCAATGGTCTTTAAGTCAAGAGTGAATAGGTTACTTCTAGGCAAGCGTGTTTCATCGTCTACCACATCATCGTTTACCATCAGGTGAGATAGAAAGAAAGAAAGAAAGAAAACACGTTTATTTGGTACATAAAACACACAATGAAATAACAATTATGGAAAGACAATTTTAAAAAATACATACACATTGTGTGTCTCACGGCTGCGCCAAATAGGTCCAGTTCAGCATAGTGCCAGGCCAGATGGTGGTCAAACGCAAGTTTAACAATAATTATAAAAAAATTATATAATATATATATATTTTTTTTTTTATATAAACGTAGTTACCACCATTAGACCGACGTTCACGTGGGCAAAGCTTGATTTGTACGTAGAACAACTTCGCGTGGCGTGGATCTTGAGTAGCTCTACAAGTCTAGTTTCCATATGAAATGTATGGACCCCCACGCGCCCAAACCGGCATACGTGGCACACGTGTGCGAAGTGTAGTCTCCTCTGTCGTGAGCACGTTCACAAACAAGTAAACTCACATTATGTTTGTTCCATATGAGGATCGAACCCTCGACACACAGTACAGTAGCCAGTCGTTTAGCCATGCGCCAACCGTGCCGTCAAATACTTTTCTGATAATTTGTCTGACTTTTGAATAAAATGTGTTACTTATTTGTAAGATTGATCATTTGTAACAAGTATTTTTTGGAATATTGTTTTATCAATATTTTCAATCAAAATTTTCTCGATTCACAAAACATATTTCTATCAGGAACAAACAATATTCTGGAAATTTTCATACAGTAAAAACTGTGTGGCTTAGCTAGATATATCACACCTAATGAGAATCTACATGAATTGAGATAAATAACAAGTTTTGTTTTACAACAGAGGTACAAAAGAAAGATAACTTACTAACATTACCGTACAAAACTTGTAAATAATTCGTACGACAGTATTTAGCCTACTTGCGTGTTTTTAGGTACAAACCCAATTTGGCCAGGTTACTTCTGCAGCGGTTAAACTGATTCCGCAATTGGTTCAGAGGTGTCCAAATCCTAGATCCATTGCAAACACAGTGCCAGTGTGGTGTCCCTTCACTCGGATATTTGTCACCTCCTTTCCTGCTCAGCATGCAACCCACTTTCACCTTCAACGACTTAAGCGTTATCAACCACAGAGCTGTCCAGGTGGCGACATATTGGTTGGAAAAATTTTAAGCCAAATCGAGATATAAGAAGAAATTCTCATTAGTAAAAATTAGAAATGCTCATGACAGCGCTTTAGGCAGTTTGTTTTCGGCAGTGTTTCTTTTTTTTTAAATTATATGAACTAGTGCTTTATGGGAGCCTATTCACTCTAACCTTTAAGAGACCTAAATTATAATTAGATGGAAAACCCGTAGCTGGTAGCTGGTGAATTGTTCCACTCCACGTTACTGATACTTAAGAAGACCGATATTTCTGCATCTATATCTTCATCTGTGATTCTTGATTATGATGCCATCCTACTGATTTCATCCACAGCGATCTGATTCCTTGGTTTCACGTACTTATTGTTAGCAGATCAGATCTGCAGCACTGTTCGTTCTGCCGAAAGACGTCTACTGCAGGACATAGGCCTCCATCAAGTGTCGCCACAATGACCGGTCCTGTGCGTTTTGCATTCGTTAAATTTCTGCGACTGTCATAGGTCGTCAGTCCACCTTGAGGCCTTCCAACACTCCGTCTTTCGATAGTAGGTACCTTGTCAAGTTCTGTAAATGTAACAACTATTCTTTACAACTGTGTCGTCTAAATTACTCCGCATTCCACTTCTCACTGGACAAAGTATCTAGCTACAAAAAGAGAAAAGATGTCCTTGTAAATTATCTCAAAGCGTTCCTATTTCTGGAAGAATTTCCAAGATATTAAGTTCTTTTAGAAGAGGTCATTCGGATACAATTTCATTTAAAAAATATAAAGTTTTAAATTAAGTGAAGGCATTTTGCGTTACAATGATAAATATTTAACAATGGTCATCAGCAGCTATTTATTTTGTTGTTATTTTTATTCAAGGTTTTGTATCTGACATCAAAAAACCTTCTTTTGAGGTGATATATTTGGCTGTAGGTATGTATTTTTTTATGCAGGTATGATCGCCGATTTTTCGGTCAATTGTGAATTTTTACATCATTCAAAGATTGTACTCCCGAATTGATCCCATAGAAATATTGTTATAATCTGATTATGAAATTCAAAGATATGGAACGGAAATTAGAAGAACTGTCATAACAAGTAAAATTGGTTTGCTTTTTTAGAGATACGTGAAGTCTATGACTGACTGGAGGAAGACCTGAATGAAAGAAAATTATACTATTTAAGTTTGGTTGAGGGGTACCACTAGTAAAAAGTGCAAAATAAAAACCTTTTAAATCTAAAAGTTTAGGCTAAAGGCTTAGTAGGTAATAAAATACTAATATTGATTTAATGAAATAAGACAAATGAAAAACTACAACATTCGTTTCTTCTGAGAGATCATAGATTACAGAGTATGAACTAGGGAAGGACGTTTAGTAATGTTACTAAGATGGCGACATAACAATATATGAAGAAAGTTTGTATATTCATAATTGAATAGAATAGAATAGAATAGCATTTATTCGACGCAAGCAACACAATATACTACAATATAAAATAGTAATAAAAAAAAGAGTACAAAGATACAATACAGTTGCAGTGACTGTGCCTGAACCGAAAGGGTCACAAAATTGCATTATCTTAACTCATAAATAGTACTTATACCTTTTTAATCTAATTGTTACTGGCTGGCTCTGAGAGACAAAGAACTCAGGGATGAAGGGAAGTGAGAACTACTCCATCTCCACCATCATCATCATTTGAGCCGAAACACGTCCACTGTTGGACATAGGCCTCACCCAAGCGTGCGTCGCCACAACGACCAATCCTGTCTGGCATCCACCGTATTACCGTGAGTCTCACCAAGTTGTCAGTCCACCAGTTCCATTAAGACCTATCTTCAAACATCCATTTTCATGTCGATAAAATCTTTAAAAACACAGGCTTCAAAAACCACAAAATTAAATTTGCAACAAATATTTCCGCCTAAAACGCTATACTCTACACTTTATGCTACCCTAGTATTACCCGGCACACATGTTCAAGCGCGCTATATTAGGATTATGCAACTAATAAACAGCTTCCTAGCAAAATAATAAAAAAAACCAGTTCAAGCGAAATATTATTAAAAACAAACTATGGAAAGAATTTTTCATAAGTCCCTCTCCATACAAGCGTGTTCTGCTGACGAAGAATAGAGAAAAAGAACTCCTTTCTTTTCATATTACCCTGGTACCTTTTTCTGAGGGTGATTTTTTATTGTATGGAATAAAAATGCTGTGTAAGTATTTTAATTAAGAAAATGCATTAGTCCAGGGTACTACGTGATTTCTAGGTGAGAAATCGTCGTCAACCTTTTCTCAGTGTGGAAATTAAAAAATTCACAAAGGGACGGTGATATTAAAATTGGAAGGCAAAAGATTTATGATTTTTACATTATGAACCAGAAACTATACTAAGCTCTTAAAGCGATTAATTTTACGACCTAAACTGAACTGTTAAAGAGATAGAGACAGTGTGTTTGTCATCTCCTAAACGGCTTCACCGATTTGGATTAAACTTTAGATATACATAATATTTAAGTGGGTTGGAAATCGAACCCGGTAGGTGGAGCTGAGTTCTCATATTTTTCTGACAATAATCCAGTTTTAAGGCTGGAGAACATCTGTCGGAAGCGCGAGCTGTCAGTAACATATATAATTACTAGCTTTTGCCCCGGCTTCGTCCGCGCACATAAAATATAGCGTATAACTCAAGAATAAAGCAACTTTCTATCGGTGAAAAAAATTTAGTAATTGAACCAGTACTTTCAGAGATTACCTCCTAAAACAAAAAAAAAAAAAACAAAAAAAGCAAACTTTACCTCTTTATAATATCACTGTAGATGTAGATAACAGTAAAGAGGAAAGATAGTACCTATTATTTTACTGAAATCGAAAGCATATTTCAAATGCTTGGTGGAAATGAGTTCCACAACCTTACAGCATCCTTTTTAAAAGCCTGAGCAAAAACATAACGTAAACAAACAATGCCTTCTATTACAATATTTCGTCTAAAATCCAAAAACAAATACTTTGTTTCAGTAGAAATAAACGAGTGTAAAACAAAGCGCACTATTTAATTGAACCAGATTGAACCGGCTCTGGCCGGATCGCAGCGCCGATAACCGGTTGATACCGGGATTATTCGGAATACTGAACATCAGTTAAACGGTTTAAAATATTTTGTTTTATTTTTGGTTTTTTGTTAAGAATGTTAAAAAGAAAATATGTGAGGGTAGTGTAGGAGAGTTTTTTTTTTTAATTCATTAAACCCCTAAGAGAACGCGGTTCGCGTATCTATTGTCTTACTATTGTGTCTCAAATTGACGGTATCTGAATGGTTAATGATATAAACCGTGCTTGACTGCGATCCCACCTGATGGTAAGCAGTGATGCAATCGTTGATGGTGAGGCGCACTAGTTTATGCTTCACTCTAGCCTTGAAGACACAAATTATATTATCTAACATCTAAATTAGCTCATCTAATTTTTCGGAGCATCGATAAGCAGCCTCTTGCTATTTTTTTTTTTTAAATGCCATTACCCTTTTTGCTATGAATTAGGAGGAATTTGACCCAAAAACTCTTTGTAGGAAAATTTCAAAAGGGTTGCAAGTATATTCGAAGGTGTCATCGTGGCCCTGGAACACAAAGGGCTAATAAAGGAACACAAGTGGGTTTTACCTGAACAGTTTTTTTTTCTTTCCTTCACAGTCCACCATAAGTGAAAGGAATTATTTGATGATTTCTTCTGAAAATAAAATTTTACCAGCTTTGCCAGTCAACCTACATCATAATGCTGATTCTACCAACATTTTGATTACTTTCTTCTCCATCAACTTGAGACGGAAAATCATCTCATGACTTCTCCAACTCCAGGGTTGGGTGAGAGGGAATATCAGACTTTTACTGATGAAAAACCTTTCTATGATCCTACATTTGCCCTTTGCTTTCAAAGCAAGGACCACGGGTCTTCGTTTCAGCCACCGGACATGGTGGATATCCCATCTACACGCACAAAACGTTTTTGGAACACATTCATTGTGCGTGCAGCTAGGGAGTGGAATTCCTTGCCGGAGTCCGAGTTTCTTGTGTGTGAATAGGTTTCTTCTAGGTAAGCGCGTTCCATCGTCGATTGCATCGTTGCTTTCCATCAGGTGAGATAGCGGCCAAGCGCGAAACTAACAACACGACTGGGGTTTGGTCTTTACTGGATGGTTGAACGGTGAGCTACCCATTGCTCCTGGTCCATAAAACGACGCCTATGGTAGCCGGGGATAGCTCTGTGACTTCCAACGCCCAGGGAGTCGCCTTTCGCGACGGCTTGGGCGTGAGCCGTTATATTCCCTCACACGTGCGCCCTCCTTCGCTAGCATTACTGTTTCTCAGAAGAAAGATAATTAATACTTACGAGTCAAACATAACAGCAACTCAACAGAATTACCTGTGAACTCGAGACGTTATTTAAGCACTATTATTGTAAGATCAAAAGGGTTGTGTTCAGGACTCTGTAGATGGTAACATGTAAAACGCCTGAATTTCATTTGCATGTAATTAATTGAGGCTTATTCTAGAATATAGAGAATAGGTAATCGTAATTAGTTGATATGGAGATGAAAGTGTTTAAGTATGAGGCAAAGTGAAATTTTGAAGACACAGAGTATGTCTAAAAAGTCAAACGACTTGAATAATTAGGGTAAAATGAAACCTGATGTAGTCAAACACTGGTTCAATAACCAAGGTTGATTAAGACAGCATCATTGTTTATTGATAGAAGAACCTAATAAAAAGTATCGAATATACGTATTTTTTAAATGATATGATGAATATTCAAAATCCCCAAGTCGTTTGACTATTAAGATCATTAAGACAGACTGTAGCTCAGTGGTTGCGGGATTGACTGCTATACTGCATGTCACGTCTTCTTTTTTTAAAAGTTCCTGTTGTATCGACCCTTTTTAGAAAGAATAACGATCGTTTGCAGTTTATTTATTTATTACTTTATTGCACACCTCAGTTTATTACAGGACAAGCATTTTCAAAAACAATAAGAAGTGTACAATAGGCGGTCTTATTGCCCAGTTTTAATTAGACAAGGTTTTTTTTCTTTAGTAATTAAACAGTATTTTCCCTTTTAAAAATGCGACTTCTTATTCACTTCTTGTTATTAATTTGTTACTTTTTCACGTTCAAATGGCTAAACAGTTTTGGATGAAATTTGGCACACAGATAGACCGTGTCCCGGAATTAGACATAAAATTACTTTTTTATTGTGAAAGCATAATCATTTGAGACAATTTCCTACTTTCACTCGGATGAAAACACTTTTTTTTATTCTGAAAGCACAATTATTTGGGACAATTTTCTACTTTCACTCGGATGAAAACACTTGTAATTTATATAAATAGAAAATTTTAATTTATTAATAAAAATGCCACATCTCATTGTTGGCGTATTGTCGCATTGTCACACGTGCCTCAAGATCCTTTACATTTGTTTCAATAAAACTGATCATGACATTGATTCTCAAAGCCTAAGCCAAAGCAAAAAGTTTAAAGTGCGTACCTTCGAGCCGGATAAAAGTTTTAAATCGGTGTCACGATACAGCTGCTCATCTTCTCATGGCAGTTGAAAGGGTTGGGATCAACTGGATCAGGCGGGTCAGTGGGTCAGAGATGTCACTCAGCTAATGGAAAATGTAGAAGTATGAAATGAGATACGTTTGTTTTGACGCAGTTGACATGCCTCGCATCTGTACTTTTTATTGTTAAGCTCGCACTTGATGAAAAGCGATGATGTGGTCGACGATCACATATAAAAAAATATGTAAAAATAGTAGTACCCGCCTAGGCGGCAGTACGAGTATCTGTACATTTAATTGCAGCCAGCTGCGCACGGATAGAGCCCCGCTGGCCTTTACATCCATTTTCTTTGTGAAATATTGATTAGATAAGATAAGATAAGATAAGATAAGATAAGATCTTTATTTTACAAATATGGGTACAAAAAAATGGCGACATAAAAATATAGTAAGCATCAGCCATATTTAACCAAAAGGCATGCAAAAGTACAAACTACACTGGAGATTCCGAGTAGGTACATTAAATAAAACAAAATCGCAATTAAATTAAACAAAAAAATTAAAATATCATAAAAATTACATAAAGCAAATATTAAAAATTTCATAAAATTTAAAATCAAATAAAACAAAAAAATAAAAATGTGAAAAGAATTGAAATTAAATAAAAAAATAATAATAATAAAACATAAGTATTATGAAAGTCAAAACAAAATAATACTTTTATATGTCACAAAAATTAAATTAAATAAAACAAAAAAAGATTAAAATGTCATAAAAATTACAATTATAGTAAAAAATTCAAAATCTCATAAAATTTAAATGCAGTAAAACGAAAAATGCAAAATGTCAAGAGAATTAAAAATAAATAAAACATGTCATAAAATCAAAATAGAATAAAATTGAAAATGTCAAAATATCAAGTGATTGATTTACTTATATTATGCTATGTTCACTTTGCAGAATATTTAACCACGAATATTTATGTGTAATAATGTTTCTAAAAATTCAAGTTGTTTCGAAGGAGTAAAAATTTTTTTTTAAAACAAAAATTAATTGTACGAAAAAATCAATAGTTGATAATGTTGTTCTTGAATCTATAATAAACATTTTTTTTTCATACCGTTTAGCTAGGCCGTTACTGAGGAATAAGCTTCAGAAAGTCACTGTTTTATGGGACTTTTTGGACACTTGGGCCTTAAGGCTCCGGAGATAAAAACTTCACCACAATGCAAGCTAGTTATATCGAGGAGTACTGATTTTTATATTATTGTAAGTTTACCTACCTACATAAATACAAGGATATCAAATTATATTAATGCATTACACAATTTTACACACACAGACACACCATCTCGTCAAAGGTCTGTAAACTCATACAAATATTTATTTCCACTGCTCGATGCCAGTCGAACGACGACGAACATCCATTGCTAATTAACTCAATTAAAAATAAAGCATTTTACATGATAATTCAAACTTACAACTCCGTTGACACATCATTAAAAATAATAAACAATAAAATTGTAAATCGAATTTTACAATTTTGACTGGATGTCAAAAATGAAACCGGCGGCTGATTGCACCTGGGTTTCAACGTTCGTGTAAGCAATGCTTTTCATAATTTAAAAAAAGCATTTTGTCTTATGATGAACTAGCATTTTCCCGCGACTTCGTCCGCGTACATAAAACTATAGACTATGTCACTCAGGGACCAGCTTTCTATCGGTGCGCCTCACCATCAACGATTACATTACTGCTTACCATCAGGTGGGATCGCAGTCAAGCAATAGTTTATATCAGATAAAAAATTAAAAAAAATAAACCACTCAGCGTTTATTAAGAGCCTATTCACTGTAGCCTTGAAGACACCCAAATTATAAACCCAAAGACCGCAGCAGGCAAACAGTTCCAGTCCTTCAACGTACGCGGTATAAACAACGACGCAAAATGCTTAGTCCGGACCGTAGAAATTTCAAGAACGTAAGGGTGGATATTCGCCATACGTATAATAATAACCGCTCAAAATCAATAATCGCGAAATAATCGTTCGTATAATATTAACCGCTGTCATTCCAAATTCAAACCACATTTTAAACACCGTCTTTTGTTTCTTCTCCAGATCACGCATCAGCAATAGTGGGCACGACGGCGCGACTGCGCTGTCGCATCGATGGCCGTTCCTGTGGCGCCATGCACAGCATCAAGTGGTACAAGTCCGAGTCCCGGCTGTACGTGTACTCCATCGCGGGGAACACGGCTATTGACCGGCCGGAGGGACCTATGAAGGACAGGTGAGTTTATGCAATTTATGCTTTATTAATCAATAATTTATTGGTCAATAAATTAATAACATTATCAGTCAATAATTTATTAGTCGATAAGTAATTTATTAGTCAATAATTTATTAGACGATCATTTATTAGTCAATGATTTATTAGTCCATAATTTTTAACTGAAAAATAAAAATGAATTTTGCATAGAAAATTTATTTATATATTTTCGTTTAATATGTCAAACTTATTTTTATACATGACGTTTTAATGATTGGCCAAATCTGAAATTATAAGATATAACAAAAAAACTCACAAAGAGACTCAGACTTGATTCGCGGGACGATTTCAGGTCAGCATAGGCCCTGGCTGGCGGACGGCGAGCAATGGGTAGATTTAGCTTAATCAATAATAATAAATTAATAATAAAAACATTGAATTCTCAACAAAAGATTGTTAAATCCGGATAATCAAACATCACAACAATGAACTCAAAACTTAAAACAGCACAAAATAAAGAGCTCAACTGCGACGATGACGTCACGTCGGGCATTGTTCACAACGACCACACTTACCGGCTATTGTACGAAATAACACGACCGATACATCTCTGTCACGACACATTTTGTGAAAAAAAGCTCTCGTATTGTCTTATTTTCTGTGTCTTGCTTCAAGCTTGCGGGGGTACTTTATTTTTGCGTTTTGATATTTGAAGATTAAATCTTTTAATTCGCTGTTGAAAATTGTTTTTTGCGGGAATGTAGGTTTATGTTGGTTTGTCGTTTCAGTTAAAGTAGTGTTATGGTAGCCACACACGTTCCAGTATAGGTACTTGGGTAAATTTACACTTGCGCAAATAAATGTTGTTTGAAAGTGACCACAGAACGCGCAAGTATTTTTCAACACACGTTACAGTTTAATTGTGCAAGTCTAAATTTGCGCAAGTATACTAGAAGGTGTGTGACTACCATTAGTCTCTCACAAACAGTTACATCATAACAATTCTAAAAAGTACCGTTTGACGTTTCACACTTTTCTATTAAAATTAACTTTATACAGGGTGGCCAGAACATTGACGTCCAAAAATAAAATTTAGGTCCCTCGTATCGTGGGGTATCCCAACCACCCCCATGTATGTTCCGCGACTTTTCATAGTTTTCGAGTTATGAATTTTTTTCTGGTTTTTTGAGAATAATCGACCTGACCAATCTAAAATAAAAATAAAAAAAATTAAATGGCTTTTGCCGAGATTTTTTATTTGCAACTGAATCTTCATGAGTAGTACTTTTAAGCATAAAATAATCAGCTTCGTAACTGTGATGAAAATTATGAAAAAGTTGGTCTAAATTGAAAAAATTACGTTCGTGAAATTATGACTTAGTTTTTCAACTTTAAATAAATAAATTAAACACGAGATTTCATGGTTCCTAAGTAGGCTTCAAGAATGCGCCAGACTCTCAGCTTTCATAATCATAAAAAAAATAGTACTTAATGGGGCTACTTTGGCTTAAATCGGCCTTCTAAAACTGCGAGGTAGAAAATTCTTAAAATTAGCCATATGACGATTTTTTTTGCCTATTTTCTCGTTCCTAAGGTTAATTTATGAAAACAACCGAGAGTGAGAGAGATAGCAATAATTCGGTCTCTTATCCTCTCAGCCCATTCTTATTGCAGATAAAAGAGTAGCGCCTTCGTTTACAACCCATGGTGCACGAGAAAAGGCTAATTTTAAGAATTTTCTACCTCGCAGTTTTTGAAGGCCGATTTAAGCCAAAGTAGCCTCATTTAGTACTATTTTTTTATGATTATGAAAGCTGAGAGTCTGGCGCATTCTTAAAACCTAATTGGAAACCATGAAGTCACCTGTTTAATCTTTTTATTTAAAGTTGAAAAGCTAAGTCATAATTTCACGAACGTAATTTTTTCACTTTAGACCAACTTTTTCATAACTTTCATCACAGTTACAAAGCTGATTATTTTATGCATAAAAGTACTACTCATGAAGATTTAGTTGCAAAAAAAAAATCTCGACAAAGCCATGTACTTTAAAAAAAAAAAAATAGATTGGTCTGGTCGATCATTCTCAAAAAACCAGAAAAAAATTCCTGACTCGAAAACTATGAAAAGTCGCGGAACATACATGGGGGTGATTGGGATACCCCACGATACGAGGGACCTAAATTTTATTTTTGGACGTCAATGTTCTGGCCACCCTGTATATGCGTAACTCACACTATTTTATTATATTTTCCGTAAACCATTGAATTTTCAAGCTATTTTTATTTTATCAAAACATATACAAGTTTTATTCAACATATTAAAATGTAATATGTGTAGAACTGTCAAACAGTACTTCTTAGATTTGCCGGGGTTTAATAAACATGTCGGTGAAGTTAATAGTACGGAAGCTTGAGAACGAATGAACGATTGAAGTGATGCTGACGTCAGTGGAAACGTCACACGTCACTTTGATAGAATCCGGGCTGGCATTTGCGGGAGCTGAACAGATATAAGTTCTGACCTCAGAGACGCCGGGGCTTTTTTATCCATGTGAACAGTGAACAGTCTCTTTTTTCCCTTTAAGATAGAACTAAATTAGACCGATGCACACGTGTACCATCGACGACGTCGAGTGAAGTCGCGTGGAGTCGCGTTGAGTCGCGTGGCGTCGCGTAGCGTGGATCAAGTGTAGCTCTACAATGTATGGAGACCGAAGCGCCTAGATCGGCGTCTGTGGCACACGTGTGCGCAATGTAGTTCTAGCTTTACTAATTTCGTATATACTTTCACAAATTTGTAAACTCACAAACACAAGACACTCAGACCCGAAACAACTACCTATAGACCATACAAATATTTGTTACGTACGAGCATCAAACCAGTGACGTTCAGCGCAGCAGCCAATCGTTCATTCACTGTGCCAACCACGCCTTTCTTCTCGATTCTAGTAGCAAAAATGCCAGATTGCAATAAAAGCAGATAATATTCAAATAATTACTAATAATTATAATATTTCACAACTTTTTTCACACAACGCCATCTAGTCCCAAACTAAGCAGAGCTTGTATTATGAGTACTAGGCAACTATTATAAACATACTTATATAGGGTTATTTGTAAAACACTGGTACCACCACCTCTCAGGACTTTATTACTAACATCATAAACAACAACTTTTGTTCTATGACTTTTTACAAAATATAATTTATTTACCAAAAACAAACCTTCAAGATTTCGTTGTTCTATCTAACACTTTTCAACTCTGTATATTGTTGTACCCACCTACGCGTCCCGCGCACGATTCCCGCTCCCCTCCGCTATTGTACTATCGCGAGCTTCGCATAGAGTTCGTAGTATTTAGAACGTTCAATTTAAATATTTTTATTTTTGTATGAAAATCTGACGAACTAAAATATAATATTTTTTTATAGTCATAGAACAGAAGTTGTTGTTTATGGTGTTAGTACCATAGTCCTAAGGGGTTGCCAGTATTTTACAAATAACCCTGCATATTTCTCAATACAAACATAAATATTAAAGTTAAAATTACAGCCAGACAGAACAAATGATCATGCTCTTCACACAAACATTTGTCCTGGGTAGGTCATTGCATTGTCTCGAACCCACGACCTCCGGCATAGCAGTCAGCGTCACTGACAACTAGACGAACAGGCCAGTCTAACTTAACTGTCCCCAAACACGGGCCACAAAAAAACGCCGCTTCAAACTTCTTTTTGAGGCGGCCTTTTTTTGTGGCTCGTGTGCGGCGGTACCGCCACAAAAAAAACGCTTGAAGCGGCTTCAAGCTTCTCCAGACACAAGAGGTGTTGCGCGCTTCAGCTATTTTTTTGCGGCCGCTTCTAGCTTTTTTTTTGTGGTCGCTTCTAGCGTATTTTTGTGGCGGCATTTTTTTGAGGCTCATGTGCGGGGACGCTTACTGAATAAATCATGGCATTTCAGACGTATCACTTACATATATCTTCTTGTAAACAAATTACAAATTAAATACCATTTTATATTAAACATACCGAAACTATTAGTAACATCTGATCACATTAATATTTCAGCAAATGAGTCTAGACACCCTTGCTGTTGGCATCCCAAAACATGTCCTTCAATATACAGACAGCACATTGGAGTTTCAACCTTTCAGCTATAAAAATAAGGCGTTTCAAAAGGCACGTTAAGTTTGCTAAATTGACCTTCCAACTGGACATTCGTAATTATTACTGGCTTTGATTGTAAATTCAATCTTATGTCTACGTGAGTAAGGTTTAAATTAATTGTGTTCGATATTGGAAGTAAATCATTACACCCAATTCCAGTCCCTATTTTCATACACGTAAGGCACATGTAAAGTGATGATAAGGTTTCATCGATAAACTTGCCCTTATAGCCAACACACTCGAGTTTAGACTTTATTTGTATACTGTTAAGGTGTACGTGTAGTGCAAATAAGTTGGTTGATCGCATTCACTGTAAAACTAATTGAATTCACAATGAGCTCAAAATGGCGGACTTATTACGTGTTGAAGTAAACTTTTGAAACGGGAAACTAGTTTTGATTTTGATGAGCAGGATTTGTTCAGGGCTCTAGAGAATTACGAGTTTCCACATACTATTAAGTAGGTATGTACATTCACCTATATAATGGAATTTAAAAATTAAGTTTTTCAGGACTTGTTTTTCAAGCTTTAACCTACCTGAAAATGTTCCCCATAAAGATCTACGCTTTAGAATTAGCATAATTTTTTTTTTGACTGACTTTTTTGTCATTATTTTCAAAAGTATCTGATGGTTTATTAATTAAACGGTTTTATTTAGCTCACCCCGTTTGTTTTATTTATTCTTTGGTCAAATTTAGTAATTCAAATTTCACCCTCTTCCTGTCAACCGATTAATCTGAAATTTTGTATACACTTTGGATTTTGGTGACAATACAATTATGTTTATTCATTATCATTATAAATTCAAGATGGCCGCCGCTACAAAATGGCGGATAATTTATGTTTTATTAATCCCATCAATATGGGTATCAAATGAAAGGGCTCAACAAGCAGAATACAATATACTATAAAAAATTGAAATCCAAGATGGCGGCCGCTACAAAATGGCGGATAACGTAGGTTTTATCAATCCCATCAATATGGGTATCAAATGAAAGTGCTCAACCAGTATAATACAATGTACTATATAAAATTAAAATCCAAGATGGCGGCCTCTACAAAATGGCGGATAACTTAGGTTTTATCAATCATCAACATGGGTATCAAATGAAAGGTCTCAACAAGTAGAATACAATTTACTATGCAAAATTGAAATCTAAGATGGCCGCCGCCACCAAATGGCTGATAACAATTTTTTATCAATCCCACCAATATGGGTATCAAATAAAAGGGCTTGACAAGAAGAATACAGTGCACTATACAACCTCAATATTTAAGATGAGCGCAGCCACCAAATGGCGTATAATAATAAGATTTAAATTTAGAAATTGAATCTGTAATTTAGGTATCTGATTAATCCAGCCTGAATCCACCACCCAAGTCAAGATTTTGTATCGTGTTGAGGACTGTGTGGCGTTAGGGTGGCTAAAAATGATACGTCGTTAGCGGTACACCACCCAAGTTAAGGTGAAAGGTTAAAACGCGCCGAGAACTGTATGGCATTAGGGTGGATAAAAATGATATTTCGTTAGCGTTTTCCCCTCAAGACTCAGGTGATAATAATAATACGTAATAATAATTATCATACAGAATGCGAAATAAAAACTAAAAACTAGAAAATAAAAATAGGTAAAAAAACTTTTTAAGTTAAACGGTTTTATGTTAAACATACATTGCAATGTTTAAGATAAATGTACTAAAAACCAAAAAATAATAAAATAGATACAGTCGTGGGAATTATAAACATATGCATAGACTAGACTAAAATAAAACCGTGGGGCACGTCAATTGTCTACAATCGTTGATTAAAATGTTAATTAATTTGTAGACAATTGACGTGCCCCACGGTTTTATTTTAGTCTAGTCTATGCATATGTTTATAATTCCCACGACTGTATCTATTTTATTATTTTTTGGTTTTTAGTACATTTATCTTAAACATTGCAATGTATGTTTAACATAAAACCGTTTAACTTAAAAAGTTTTTTTACCTATTTTTTTTGAAGTAAGTAAAATACTTTGAACCTTTGAGAATTTGAATTTAACTCTTTTGCCTTAAATTTAGTTATGCCATTCTAAATAGGTACTTTAAAAAAAAAAAAATTATATAAATGATAAAGTATTTTTATTTTGCAAATAAATTTATAAAATACACTTTTACATCTCATTTTTTTTCTTAAATTTAAACTGGGTCAGGCTGGTGTTTTCTAGCTTACTACCCTGAGAAGAAACACCGAAACAAACTCAGGTGAAACAACCATTTCTTAAACTGATCGCATAAAGTTAAATCCAGAAAACTCCGTTAAGATAAATTACTTATTCATCAGAAAAAGTAAAAACGAATGATTAATTCCGTCTTGAAGTGAAAGAAAATCTTGAAAGAGATTAATCTGATGGCAATAAGAATTGCCGATATATCGACACGTAATCCGGTCGATCGAAAAAGATGGGACACTGAGCTTTAGGGATAGGTCATAGTGATGGCGATAAGCGATTCGTAATTCGCCATAACTTAGAAGTTTTTACTATACTCTTTGCTAGCGCTGATCTGAGGAAGTTCAACGAACACTTTATTACTTTTGGATCGATAGCTGGTCCGAAAGGGAATTCTAGGGTCCTGGAACGCAAGGCTAAGAAGAAGGAACATAGGAGTTGATTTTAGTCAGTAAAAATCTGAAACGCCTTCTTGCCGCTCCAGAGCGAGAGAAGTCACTGGATGATTTCCTACCTAAAAAGTAAACACTTTTAGATCCTAAGTAATACTACCAAGTTTGGTTTTGAAATAAGGTCAATCACTGGCTCACAGTGAAAAAAAAAATATTTCTATGTCTCTAAAATGTTGCATTTTCCGCAGTATAAACTTTTTTAAGTAGTGCCTGACTAGTATTTTTTTTATTTTAATATTTTACATACCTACAATCAACTGGTAGGCATAATCATTTTTATTTATCTAGCAAATCTTAGTCTATACAGGACACACTACAAATCATGATCATCGTCATTTTTGCCAAGAGACATCCACTGTTGCACAGGCCTCCCCCTAGAGTCACTATAACGACCGGTCCTGTGCGGCTTACATTCATCGGATTCCGCGACCCTCACCGCGTCATCGGTCTACCTTGTGGAAGGCCTTTCAACACTGCACCTTCCGATACAAACCACAAATCAAACAAGAAATCATAAACACTCCAATCGCTTAGCTCCCGCTCCTCTCAAGCAATGTAACCTCACCTTATATAGGATTTATTAACGAGTGATAATGGAATCTGTGCTCAATGTTGACGTCATTTCGCATTAAGTGGGTTTTTGCGAAACCGGGCTCAGCACAGTAAAAAGGGTTTACCTTTTTACGGCAATGCTATCGAAATACTGTAATTAAATATTTGAGAGACTGTTTGGTGTCTGGCTGGCTGTAATTTGAAATGATTGTTAATTCTTTCGTTGAAGCTGTCTAGACAGATTTTTTTTTAACCTACAAAGCTAACTCATTAATTATACGTACAGTTACGAAGTGGAATTCCTTACCGGAGGGCGTAGCGTCTTTAAGTCAAGAGTGAATAGGTTACTTTTAGGCAAACGTGCTCCATCGTCGACCACATCATCGCTTAACATCAGGTGAAGTGTGGTAAAGCGCAGCAATCATAAAAAAAAAAACCAGGCAAATGTGATTGACTCGAGCACTGTGGGATCCATACCTACCAACTTAGGTCTGTCTGTCTATGAATTGAACTGTTATACCTGTTGTTCATACCTATGAAAATAGTTCAATTCCCAAATTGAGTTATAAACGAATTCTCCGAACTGCAAAAAACAGTTTTTTTGTGACTTACTACAAATTTACAGTTTACAGATTTTTTCCTATACTTGTGCTATGAGACCTTACTTCATGCCAAATTTCAGGATTATGTATTTTGATACCTTTAGAGTGTAGAAATATATGTTTTTACACGCTTATATTAGCTTCACCTGTATGTTTGTAACCCAACGCCTTTGAGCTTGATTTTGACCTACTTTGGGCGATCAGATTTTCTTCAAACTTTGCACACCCATCAAAGACTGATGACAATACAATATTCCGTTTTATTTACTGGAAAATAAAAATATAGTTAAAAAAAAAAACTAAAAAAAACACGCTTTCATAGCATATCAAACTAAAAAGTGTAAAATAATTTTCAATATAGGTAGAAAATAATAATAATGAACGAAAAATATTAATATCATTGTGAAAAAAGCGTGGGGCGCTTTGTGCCATATTTTTCGTAAATCGAGCACCCCACGCTTTTTATTTTCTACCTATACTGAAAATTATTTTATTTTTATTTGCGATATAAACGGCTGTATCTTTTGTTTTCGTTAACTTACAAATCTGATTTTTTCACAGCTTCAAGGGCCGCAAACTTGAGTAAATGGTTTTAATTTCAACTCGATACCTCCATGCTTTCTTGAGATAAAGGGTCTTTACAGACAAACGGACAGAAAAGTGATTCTATAAGGATTCCGTTTTCCCTTTTGAGGGTGTATGAAGGCTTGAAAGGAACGGGATGGGTTTTTTAGTCAGTAAGAGTCTGACACTATCTCCCGCTCCGCCCAAGAGCGGGGGTTGTCATAAGATAATTTTTCCCATCGAAAAAAAAAAAAAAAAAGGTACGGAACCCTAAAAATGATGTAGTTTTAAAATATTTCAACTTCGCAATACTAATTCAATTGATTTTGAGTCAAAATGGTTACAAGACCTTCAAACTTCTGATTACGCGTAGGGACTGAACAACATTATCAAACCAAATGGCTGATATATCAATATGAAATTGAAATTATAAAACCCACTTAGTATTCCCATAAGTTTGGACCTAAAACCCACTTTATTTTATAATTACGACTTTAAAATGTTACACAACACATTTTCAAATAAAACAACACGAAACTCACATTAAAATATGAGTAAAACATCTGCCATTTTGTTTAAAAGTAAAAACAATATCAATTATGCAAATTTATTTTATTTATACTTGTTACAAGCTTGGTAGACTGATTGATGATGAGTGTGATGTCACTATGTATCACACATCTAAGACATTACTGACACCCCGTGCCTCGGAAAGCACGTAAAGCCGTTGGTCCCGGCTGGTGCCTAATACCCGCTATGACCTTTTTTTTTATGGTGGGAAAAATCATGCATTGACATCCCCCGCCCTTGGGCGGAGCGGGAGATAGTGTCAGACTCTTACTGACTAAAAGACCCACCCCGTTCCTTCTAGCCTTCATACCGGAGCTCGAGCGCTCTTTCGGATAACCCTGGCCCCAGTAGGCTTCGACCCGGCTGGGTCCCTGCTGTTGCTGACAACTCCTTGAGGCGCGCGGGAACAGTGCGCGCCGTCGACGACTTGGGCTTGGTCCGGACAGTTATCGGACGGCCGGACGCTACCCGCTATGACCTGCCGTGGCATGTGTTGTATTTAGTGTCGGTGGCATCCAACTTGTCACCTTTTTAAATATTTTTTGGAAAAAATATAACATGATGTAAAAACTATTGGAATCCATTCAGTTACTGATTCTGAATAAACTATATTCAGTTTTCACATAAACCAAAAATAATGTATATTCTTTATTGTACACAACTTTTCATCATCATCATCATCATTTCAGCCGATACACGTCCACTCTTGGACATAGGCCTCCCCCAAGCGTCGCCACAACGAACGTTCTTGTGCGTCCCGCATCCATCGGTTTCCCGCAACCTTCACCAAGTCATCGGTTCACCTTGTAGGAAGCCTTCCAACGCTGCGTCTACTTCAACTTTTACAAATAAAAAAAACGGGTCAGCTGATGTACACTGCCTTTCATTATTTTAGCGGTCTGAAATAAAGGTTTATTAGTATTATTAATAAGTACCTATCAAACAGCTGGTATCACGTGACAAAATCAAATCCGCAAATCTTTTACCTCAATGGACATTTAACTGATTAAATTTTGCCTGCTGTGGTCTTCCCGTCCAATTATAATTTAGGTGTCTTGGAGGCTAGAGAGAATAGGCTCTTTATAAACTAGTGCATCTCACTACCAACGATTGCATCACTACTTACCATCAGGTGGGATGGCAGTCAAGCACTGATTTATATCATTAAAAAAAATGTTTTATTTTTTCGATTTTCTTCTCTTCTAGATTGAATTCTCAAAAAGTTTTATTACCGTCATTGTTTCCAAAAGATTCTTATGAAGTTGAAGAAAGAGGCTTTTTCATTAAATCCAAGATGGCTCCAACATCATAATAATTCAACCAGTCACCCACCTTCCAAGCTATGTGATAGAACAAGTAATAGACATGCATATACAGTGTTACGTGACGACTCTACGTCACGTAGCATATTACTACGGCGTGTCTCTGCTAAGTCGTACGTCTTGCTGCGGAGGAGATCCAAAAGGGGCTGGCAAACGAGCGACTTTTTAGTGGCAATGTGTCGCCGGTATAGCGGACAACGTTGCAGCAACATTGCAGTGATTTTACAGAATTTAGTCTGAAATAACCTGTGATTTTAGCCAATTTTAGCCTGGCAGCCTTTTTTTTCTACGTCCATGATTCCAGTCTTTTGGAGCAATGTGGTGTTCCTTATTCTGTCGGCTCTTTCGATACCCAGAATGCTATGCTCCATTGCTCGTTGGCAAACCCCATTCTATGTAATAGAACCTGTGTGATACCTTCCAAGCTTTGTGATAGAACAGTATTAGTACATGCATATACAGTGTTTCGTGACGACTCTACGTCACGTAGCATATTACTACGGCGTGTGTCTGCTAAGTCGTACTTCTTGCTGTGGAGGAGATCTAAAGGGGTCGGTAAACGAGCGACTATTTTGTGCCGCATCATTATAGCATTTAGGTGAAAATATCCTATGTTGACAACATTGATATCTACCATTATCTCCAAGATACAGGTTCCGCACAGTTTGAGGACCACAGCCCAATAAACAATTTTGAAATGATTGTAGGTTAGTTTGTTTGTTACCTTTGCACATGTAAACCACTGAACTGATCATTATGAATTTTTGTATAGACACTCTCTAGGGGACAGAAAATAACATAAGGTAAGTATCTTTAATTTAGGAAAACGGTACTGTTTTCGCGATAATAAACAATAACTTAACAATTAGTGTTTCGTGTCTTCGGAATTATTACTAAATTATGATATTGGAAACTTTAGTACGGTGATATTTTTTTATATATTTATAAGTCGTAAAACAGCAGATAAAAGCTAGTTATTTATATTGTCTTCTAAAAATTGGATACATTAGTTGTATCACTAATCGGTTTCCAATCTTAATAATAAAAGTGTTTGTGTGTACATAAATGAATAAATACATCTATACTTGTTGTTCTGTACTGTTTTTTTTTTTGTTTGTAGGAGGTAATCCCTGGAAATACTCGTCCGATTGGTAAAATTTTTTCACCGATATAAAGCTGCTTTATTCCTGAGTGACATAGGCTATGTGTCATGAGCGCGGGCGACGCCGCGGGAAAATGCTAGTATATAATAAAGAAAAACTGATATCCACGTTGCCGATAATAGTTGTCGTAAAATGTTGCACGTCTACGACACCCCTGAGGTTTGGTAATTCGACTCAATTTAGATTTCTCGATAGTACACCAATTGCTTTACTGACTTTTAATGAGGGTTTGAGGACAAAAGGATTTTTGTATAATCAAATTATAATTTGGTAGACGTTGTCTCATAAATATGTAGGGGCAGACTATTACGCACTTTTATTAAATTTTGCTGAGCGTTTCATCTAGATACTTATGTCTATGTAATTTCTCTGGTGTCATTATTTTTGACTGATCTAAGGTTAAAAAGGAATATAAAGGTGACTTTTTGTCGACCGTGAGTTGTTAAACATATTTTATTATTGTTAGATATAAAATAAATTAATATTTATGAATAAGATTGACGTAATGAATTACTGAACAAATGATGTATTGTTATTTGAAGGGATTCTTAGTTTTAAAGAAAAATTCTGAGAAATTTGAAAAAGTCATACAGATCTAAAAAATATTTCAAACCTTTTGTATTTTTTTTTATTAGCCTATACTGTCCCACTGCTGGGCAAAGGCCTCGCCCAACTTCTTCCATGTATTCTTTTTTTGAAGCTGCCTTTGCGTTAGGCATCTGGGTCGTCTCGCCACCTCTTCCCTGGTCGACCTCAGCGGCGTAGTCCATCCTCAGGTACCCACTTTGCGGAGACTCTTGCTCAACGGTCAGTGTGCATGCGGCTGATGTAACCCGCCCAAACTTATTTTAGTTCATATTTAATAATGTGATTCATTAATTCTACGAAAACATACAAACATATTTTTTTTATAATACAAAATAAGCAACACACTTTTTTCATCCCCGTAGGAGCTCAACAGGGACGAAGCCTACTGGAGCCATGGGATAACTTCCAAAAGAAAGACCCGGGGCTCTGAAATACAAGAGCAACTAGAACACAGGTGTTGTTTTAGTCAGCAAAAGTCTGACACGCTCTCTCGCCCCACCCTAGAGCGGGAGAAGGCACTAGATGATTTGCCACCTAAAAAACACTTTTTCATTTTATAATTATTTATTATTCTACATAGCTAGCCCGTATTGTCCCAAAAACATAAAAAATTCGAAGACGTGACGTTCACCAACCTGCATTGGGCACGCGTGGTGGGTTACGACCCATTCCTTCTCGTAGAGAGGAGGCCAGAGTCCCAGCAGTGGGGACATTGAAAGGCTGATTATGCATATTGTCCCACTGCTGAGCAAAAGCCTCCCTCCATTCTTTCTAACGAACACGGGACCTCGGTTTCTCATTCCAATTCTTAAAGAAGACATCCAGGTCATCCCCATTTTTCCACTTTCCCATCCTAAAATAAAAAAATAAAAACATGTATAACAGTATATATACACTTCCAAAAAAAATAAAGAAATCTAATAAAAACGCCCGATGTCTTTGCGGGGGAAAAGGTAAACCTCTACTACTGACATTTACCGTAAAATACAGGTGGCATAATAGGAGAAAATCCACGACTCCTGAAATTTTAATATAGCCTGCTACATCGCCGGGTGCAGAACTGACAGCCTTTGTGAAATTAATAAATCTTTGTCGTTTCTGGTTTGTTTTTTGATGTTAGGAGGGTAGGCAGGAATGGTTTGTCTATTTTTTACAAAAATACTGTGTTCGTGATCGGCTTGTGTCAATAAAAGAAGGAGGTTCTTAATTTGATTGTTTTTTTTAAATATGTTACTTCAGAGCTCCGTATTTTTTTTGTATTGATATAAACTTATAGTGCATCTGTGACCCCACCTAATGGTAGGCAGTGATGCAATCGTTGATCACTCTAATCTTGAACACACCTAAATTATAATTGGGTGTGAAGACCGCAGCAGGAAAATGTGTTGACAAAAAGACTGGATTCCTTGTAAGTACGTGGTATAAACAATGAGGCGAAACGCTTAGTCCGGACCGTAAAGGTTTCAACAACGTAAGGGTGGATACTCGCCATAAGTCAGGTTAAATCTAGAAAATTTAAAAATAGATTTTTTTAAATTAGAAATTCCCCCAAAGGAACATACTCCCAGGATAAAAAAAAGCATTCCAAAAGTGATTCCAGGACATGGTCTACTTCAAGTCAAATTTTATTCAAATCCATTCGGTAGTTTAAGCATGAAGGAGTAACAAATGTAAACACACAAAAAAAAAAAAAACTTTCCCCTGACTAATGTTACTGTAGTAACTAATATTCTATAAGCGATATGCGATAATGGATGCCGTAAAGTACGAAATGTATGCGATTCCTATGCGCTGAAAAGTTTCATAATGAACTTTGTACCTCATCACCACTGACAGTACCTGATTTTGAATACAACCCTAGTATTACCATACCTTTGCCAGGATAGCGAAGAGACTAACACTATGCTCAACTCACAGCAAAATCAATCTAAATAGGTACACAATCAAAATCGACTTTTAATATAGCATAATCAGCCTTCCTACTGCTGGGATTTAGGCTTCTTCTCTAGGAGAGGGAATGGTCTGTAATCCTCCACGGGGCCCAGTGCGCGTTGGCGATGTTCCCACAGTTGAGACTCAGGCCTCGTCTCTAGGAGAGGAAATGGGCCGTAATCCACCACGGAGCCCAGTGCAGATTGGTGGATGTCACATTTTTGATTCTAGGACATACCGGTCTTCTCACGATGATTTACTTCACCGTTTTAAGAGCAATGGTGATGAAATAAATTACACAAAGTAATGCGTCTGGCTGGGTTTGAATATGTGACCTATAACTCGTAAGTCGGGACTGTTACCACAGGGCCACCTCTGCTTTTAATGTGCCATTACCGTACTGCAGGCCTAGCCAAGTTACGACCGTTTAGTTTCAAATCTCTTTCAACATTCGGTAACGTCTCCGATTCCTTTGTTCTGACCACGGGACTTAATGTTGCGATGATACATGATTCCATACATTTGAATTTTTTCTACTAGATTATCAACTTGGCTAAGTCCTCTGGTCCGATTGCCAAAATGTTTTCGCCAAAAGAAAGTTGCTTTATTCCTGAGTGACAATTATCTATTTATGTACTCACGGGAAGCCGCGGGTAAAAGCTAGTTTAACTGGTGACTGGTAATTAATGACCGATACTCCTACACTTCATTGTACTCGTGATTGCAAACAACTTTCCCAAAGAAACTTTTTTTTATACTCATTAGTTTAATCGCAATAACAAAGCTCAGCTGTTAGCCGTTTAACGCCTTTGTCTAATGTACCTTACCTACAATAGTGATAGTGCACCCGCGCCGTTTGCAAACCAATCGGTGATCGCGAAACGCGAAACCGATGGGCGCGAAGCGCGAACCGATGGATGACAGCTGTTTTATTATTATGACGAAACCAATGGGTATAATAAAAAAGTTTCTTTGGGAAAGTGGTTTGAAGTCATGAGTAATATTACGTGTATTTATTATCGGTCACTAATTACCAGTCACCCTGTATAGTATCAGTATTACCATATCTTTGTCTGTAGTAGTGTTAGTAAATTCGCTAAATTTACTAACACGATACTCATCTCATAGCAAAAAAAAATCAACCTTAAAGTACCATCAAAATCAACTAACACGATCTCAATTCCAAACTCACCGGTTCTACGCTAAACTGTCAACTTCTAAGTTAACCCTTCGAGCGCCAGGGGATCACGTGACCCGGAAAATTGCACTGTTTACAAATCACTAAAAAAACATTTTTTCTTTTTCTAGGAAAAAAATAATAATAATATATAATTATAGAATAATATGTATGGAAACTAACATTTTTGGCCAGATAACTTTCGTACAAACGTGTGTACAAAACGAAAATTAAGCATTTTTCAAGGACATCCAAGTTGTACAGACGTATGTGTGCAATCGGCGCTCGAGGGGTTAACCAGTCTGCATCGGTAACAACTTAATAAGCTTATTTTAACTCTAAGCGGCAGTTACAAAGCTTAACGTTGTTACTAGGGAATTAACTGGTATCGTCAGGCTGGTTAATTAGTTTGGTTAATTATGTATTGTTGTATTTTAATTAATATATAATAACGGTGAAGGAAAACATCGTGAGGAAACCGGCATGTCCTAGAACCAAAAATTCGAAGACATGTGACATTCACCAATCCTCACCCCTGAGTCCCAGCAGTGGGAACATTAAAATGCTGATTATGCTTATTATTTATGTCTGTAATTTAGGTCTTGGAATAAAGCTGAAGGGCATATGTTTGATTGAATTGCTTTGGCTCTGGAATGCAAAGGGAAATTGAAGGGACACAGGTGAATTGGTTTTTTGTGCTCCACACAAGGAATAATTCCGATATCGTGGATTAATTTTGAGGTAGGTATGAGGTGTGTCATCTCAACTGCAGGGGCCCAACTGGGTCGACGCCTATTGCGGCCACGGTTAGTTTCTAAAGATAGCTCAGCCCCAGAACAGGAGTGGGTTTTTAATCAGCAAAAGTCTTATACTATCTCCCGTTCCGCCCAAGAGCGGGGGATGTCATTCAAAAAAGGCCAAATTTTATAATGTCAACACTTTTAAGAAGAAAATATACTTATTAGTATTCAAAACCACATCACCGGCTCAAACTATAAGTGTTATGCGTGTGGGCTTGTATGCAAATTCTACACAGCAAGTTAGTTGGGTACTTCCACCATTGCGCAGCTCAATTAAACTTCTTAACCATAAACTCAGCACAATGATTCTGATGCTACCCAACTCCTCATAATCACTCTCCACACTACCACATCACACTTATGTTATAAAAGTGAGGGTTTGTATCTGTATGTGTGTATGTTTAGTACTTCTTCGTGCTTTTTCTCGAATAGATGGTTGCCGTTTCCCTGAGTTCATTAAACCCCAAGCGAACGCCGGCGTTCGCGCATCTATTGTCTTATTAATGTGTCTCAAATTGACGGTATCTGAAAGGTACCGTACCGTGGTAGGTGTGTGAGTCCAGTATGTTTCCACGTTTATATAAAACTAGCTTTTGCCCGCGACTTCGCCCGCGTACTTAAAATTTTGCCTATGTCACTCAGGAATAACGTCACTAACTATGTCACTCACGTAAAATCAAACAAGCCAAATATCGTTGAAGTTTTATAGTCGTTAGATCGAAGTCCTATCCAAAAGCGGTATTTACGATCTATCGACTTATTTCCAGTTACATTAATAAGTATTATACTAGGATAATGTTGTACAGATTTTTTGAAGTGAAAACTTCTTTAGCGGCGTTGAGCACTTTTTCTGTAATGGGTATAAAATCTTAAACTCGCGTCAGGACACGTGACCTGATCGAAAAAGCGTAAGACGGATGGAGAGTAGACAGCTATCCCTTATCGCGCGTTGTGAAAGGGGGCTAGACGGAAAAAATTCTCACGAAAAATTGTACCGACACTTTTACTGTCAAAATATAAATCCAAGATGGCGGCTGCAAGAAATTATCAACTTTTTCGTCATGGGTGTCGTTTTCATGGTTTTCGAGGGTGTTGAAACCGATGGTACTGTCAAAATATAAATCCAAGATGGCGGCTGCAAGAAATTATCAAATTTTTCGTCATGGGTGTCGTTTTCATGGTTTTCGAGGGTGTTGAAACCGATAGTACTGTCAAAATGTAAATCCAAGATGGCGGCTGCAAGAAATTATCAAATTTTCCGTCATGGGTGTCGTTTTCATGGTTTTCGAGGGCGTGGAAACCGATGGTACTGTCAAAATGTAAATCCAAGATGGCGGCTGCAAGAAATTATCAACTTTTTCATCATGGGTGTCGTTTTCATGGTTTTCGAGGGTGTTGAAACCGATGGTACTGTCAATATATAAATCCAAGATGGCGGCTGCAAGAAATTATCAACTTTTTCGTCATGGGTGTCTTTTCCATGGTTTTCGAGGGTGTTGAAACCGATGGTACCGTCAAAATGTAAATCCAAGATGGCGGCTGCTAGAAATTATCAACTTTTTCGTCATGGGTGTCGTTTTCATGGTTTTCGAGGGCGTTGAAACCGATGGTACTGTCAAAATATAAATCCAAGATGGCGGCTGCAAGAAATTATCAAAATTTTTCGTCATGGGTGTCGTTTTCGTGGTTTTCGAGGGTGTTGAAACCGATAATACTGTCAAAATGTAAATCCAAGATGGCGGCTGCAAGAAATTATTAATTTTTCCGTCATGGGTGTCGTTTTCATGGTTTTCGAGGGCGTTGAAACCGATGGTACTGTCAAAATATAAATCCAAGATGGCGGCTGCAAGAAATTATCAAATTTTTCGTCATGAGTGTCGTTTTCGTGGTTTTCGAGGGTGTTGAAACCGATAATACTGTCAAAATGTAAATCCAAGATGGCGGCTGCAAGAAATTATCAACTTTTTCGCCATGGGTGTCGTTTTCGTGGTTTTCGAGGGTGTTGAAACCGATGGTACTGTCAAAATATAAATCCAAGATGGTGGCTGCAAGAAATTATCAAATTTTTCATCATGGGTGTCGTTTTCATGGTTTTCGAGGGTGTTGAAACCGATGGTACTGTCAAAATATAAATCCAAGATGGCGGCTGCAAGAAATTATAAACTTTTTCGTCATGGGTGCCTTTTTCATGGTTTTCGAGGGTGTTGAAACCGATGGTACTGTCAAAATGTAAATCCAAGATGGCGGCTGCAAGAAATTATCAACTTTTTCGTCATGGGTGTCGTTTTCATGGTTTTCGAGGGTGTTGAAACCGATGGTACTGTCAAAATATAAATCCAAGATGGCGGCTGCTAGAAATTATCAACTTTTTCGTCATGGGTGTCGTTTTCATGGTTTTCGAGGGCGTTGAAACCGATGGTACTGTCAAAATATAAATCCAAGATGGCGGCTGCAAGAAATTATCAAATTTTTCGTCATGGGTGTCGTTTTCGTGGTTTTCGAGGGTGTTGAAACCGATAGTACTGTCAAAATGTAAATCCAAGATGGCGGCTGCAAGAAATTATTAATTTTTCCGTCATGGGTGTCGTTTTCATGGTTTTCGAGGGTGTTGAAACCGATAGTACTGTCAAAATATAAATCCAAGATGGTGGCTGCAAGAAATTATCAAATTTTCCGTCATGAGTGTCGTTTTCATGGTTTTCGAGGGCGTGGAAACCGATGGTACTGTCAAAATGTAAATCCAAGATGGCGGCTGCAAGAAATTATCAACTTTTTCGTCATGGGTGTCGTTTTCGTGGTTTTCGAGGGTGTTGAAACCGATAGTACTGTCAAAATGTAAATCCAAGATGGCGGCTGCAAGAAATTATCAAATTTTCCGTCATGGGTGTCGTTTTCATGGTTTTTGAGGGTGTTGAAACCGATAGTACTGTCAAAATATAAATCCAAGATGGCGGCTGCAAAAAATTATTAAATTTTTCGTCATGGGTGTCGTTTTCATGGTTTTCAAGGCTGTTGAAACCGATAGTATTGTCAAAATGTAAATCCAAGATGGCGGCTGCAAGAAATTATCAACTTTTTCCTCATGGGTGTCGTTTTCGTGGTTTTCGAGGGTGTTGAAACCGATAGTACTGTCAAAATTTAAATCTAAGATGGTGGCTGCAATAAATTATCAACTTCTTCGATATGGGTGTCTTTTTCATGGTTTTCGAGGTTGTTGAAGCCGATAGTGCTGTCAAAATGTAAATCTAAGATGGCGGATGTCAGAAATTATCAACTTTTTCGTCATGAGTGTCGTTTTCATGGTTTCGAAGATGTTGAAATAGTGCTGTCAAAATGTACATAAAATAGGATAGTATTTTTTAGTTATATTGTATTGGCTAGACGGAAAAAATTCTCACGAAAAGTTGTAACGACACTTTTTCTATAGTAAGCTATTGTAAGCCGTGCGGCGTGCGCATGTTTCTCTGTCTTTCTCTCTTTCTCTCTCTTATAGAAAGCAAGCCAGAACGGAACTTCGTTCCATCCGGGTGTCCCTTGACACCTCAGTAGTTTTTCGGAGAGATAAACTTTTTAATGTAAAATAATTGTAATAGTTTTAAAGTGTTAAATTTTTAATGTAATATAAATTGTCATGTTTGTGTACGATAGCGCAATAAATGAATATTGTATTCTACCACATAAATAATAGTACTTTTATACTGATAAAGCAATTGGTGCAAAATTATTCCCTAACCATTCCAAAATATCAAACATGCTCAACGTTAATAATCAAGTTTTCACTTCTGCCGGCACTCCCGGAGTGCAACCCGTCTTTTTTTTAAATCGACGAATTTCAAACGACTTTAAAATCGGTGTCGTTCAAACTCGATTGATGGATGTGAATACGGAAATAGTCTAAACGACTTAATCGCTACGATATCGTTACGGTTTTCATTACGTGAAACGGGCTACAGCTTTCTATCGGTGAAAAAATTTTAGCAATCGGACCAGTACTTCCAGAGATTACCTCCTACAAACAAAAAAACAAACTTTACCTCTTTATTATAATAGTGTTAATAGTGTAGATAAAAATAATAACGTTTATTTGACACAATTAACATATACAGTGGTCAAGTAATCACATTTAACAAGTATAATGTACTGTGGAACAGTACATCTGATGACAACCACCAAATTAGGCCGAGGGCCTGTATTATGGTGGTCCGCCGTTCAGCAATGAAGTTCAGCTAGGAAGCACGTACTTAGAGAGTATCGCACTTATTTTGGCCTAGAAGACAAAAAGTAAAACTAGGTAAAAAGTACACAAAAACAAAGCAAAGTTTTTTAGGTCCTGCAGAGTGAATTTGATATTCTAATAAGTGGGTCAACGTTTGGTCAGGAGCACTGCATTTCAGAAATCAGAAATCAGAAACGTTTATTTCAAATAGACCAGTTACAGGCACTTTTGAATTGTCAAAATGTCGGTCAGTCAAACAAGTGAAACAAAATTTTTCATTTCATGCAAAAACGGTGCAAATATATTGTAATAATAGTAATTATTGTAATATATTTTCAGGCTACTCAAGCCTATAGACACTATACATAGACTAACTAAAAAAAAAACTAATACACACTAAAAAAAGTACCTACAACTAATCTATTTGACATCCAACCCATACGCACAAAACGTTTTGGAAACACATTCATTGTGCGTACGACTATAAAATGGAATTACCTGCCTGAGTCTGTGTTTCTTGATAGCTACAACCCCCCTAGGTTGTAGCTATCAGGAAACACAGACTCGCTTTATCAAAAGTCAATAGATTACATCTAGGCAAGCATACTCCATCGTCGACCACATCATCGCATACATTTAGGTGTGATAGCAGTCAGACGAGCCTGGATATAGTAGTGATAAAAAGAAAGTATCTAATCTATGAATACATATTCTAGTGTTCTCATATTCATCATCACCATCATCATATCGAGCGTAAAACGTCTACCGTTGGACATACGCCTCCCCTAAGCGTCGCCATAACGATCGGCCCTGTGCGTCACGCATCCATCGGATTTCCGCGACCCTAACCAGGTCATCGGTCCACTTTGTGGGAGGCCTTAAAACGCTGCGTCTTCCGGTACGCGGTCGCCACTCCAGAACCTTTCATCCCCAGTGATCATCTGTTCTTAGTGCAATGTACCCTGCCCATTGCCACTTAACTTTGGCGATTCTTCGAGCTACTTCTCATTCTTCTCACATTCACGTCATAAAAAATAGACTATAAATATAAACCTAATGAAGTTAAGGTTCTCCGAGTATGTTTTCTTGGGATGATTATTATTTCTTAAGATGATTATTTACTTTCATGAGGACAAAGCCGCTGGTGGAAGCTTCACAAACATATAAATACCACATTCAGATGAAGCCATCAGCACCCCGAACAATATCCACCCAGCTTAATTGGCCGTAGTTTGGTGGCGCCTAATTAGCACATTTTGCCGGAAAGTTGAGTCGAAATAATCACGGTTTAAACCTTAAAGTTGGATACGAATATCACGCTTACTGATAATTTTATAACGTTTTTAGAGGATTAGGTGGAACTGTTATTATGAAATTAAGGAACGAAGCTGGCTTAAACTGTTCGCTGCATTTTAGTTTGGTGTTGTTGTTTGTGAATTTGGAGGGTAGCCACGGAATTTTGTTAAGGAAATGCTTCGGGAAGAACGTTAACGGGGCTTGAAAGTTTTCTGCTAGAAATAGTAAGGTATTTTAATGTTTTGTTTACATGGTAAATAGAGTAAAATGGGTCATTTGAATTTGAATTTGAAGAGCGTTAAAAGTAATTAGGTTCTTCCATTATATAACAAAGAAGTTTGTATAAATATGATGATGAACATTCTGATGGCATTTTTATTTATTTAATTTTACAGAATAATAACAAATATATATTATAATGTAGACAATGAAAATTCTAATAACAAGCTTCCACATATATATCTAGTTACAAACTGCGTAGACATTTTTAGGTTTATGATATAGACTAAAAACATCTTGTTTAAAAGATTATAATTTGAATATTTATTAAGAATTGTTATAAATCATGAAATATCAAAGACGAAGGAGAAAATTGATTAGGATCTTTCTTGTGTTTGTTGCACTAGTGCAAAGCAGATCAATTTAAAGGTACGATTGTAAATTATCAAAAGCTATAACACTATGTCTATAGAGAAGGCGTTACGTCTGTACTTTGTCGATGTGTATGAAGTCAATATTTTTATTTTCGCTTCTTTTTTCTTGTATATATCTTTATCTATCTTTTTTAAATAATCTTTCCCATTCTGCGTTCAGTGAGAGAAAGTTTCTTTCAGAAGTTTCAGTTATATTAACTAAAAACCCAACTGTGTTCTTTCAGTTACCCTTTGCCTTCCAGGACCGGAGAAACTTTCAAATGTTCCCGCTAATCGTCATCATCATCTTCCTGCCCTTGTCCTCTTTCATTTGGGGTCGGCGTAACACGTTTTTTTCTTCCATTCTGTCCTGTCAATGACAAAAATGATCTCGCTAATCAGGTGGTAATACCTCTCTTGGCATACAATTTTAAGGCAGATTATAATTTGTCATAACGTTTTCGCATAACTTTTATTAGCATAATAATACTTTGGCGTAATGCAAAGGTTAGGTTAGGTTAGGTTTATAACGGCTTTACGTGCTTTGCGAGGCACGGGGAGTCAGTACTGTCCTAGATAAACTAAGAAAAAAGGGATTGAGAAGTGTGAAGTAGCAGTATGTATAGCAAAACATTATGCGTAATGATCATTATGCTGAATTTCGTTATGCCAATGTAAATTATGACAATATATTTTATGCTTGTCATTAGTAAACCTAATCTGGTAGGTATAGCCGAGCAGGTCCTATCAATTATGATCAATTTTCCTTGAACTGCACATGAAACAAAACATACTGTTGACCTAGGCTTGCTACTTATAGATCGCCGTCCGGAAGCCTACACCTGCGGTAGCCGAAAACGGCGAAAAACTGCACACAATGAGAAACGGTCTTTCTTTACAAAAATAACCAATCGCATACATCACTCCACTGTCACTTTTAATCCAAAACGACTCGCCCGACTTGATTAGTTCGAAACTGAACCAAGCTTAAGCACCGGTGTATAAATCTGCTGTAAATCCGTTTTGGAGCTCTCCTAGCCTACCCACTACTTCCACCCTTGTACGTTGATTTGTACCGGTCGTTAAGCGTTTTTGGAGCGTAATGGCACTTGCATGTAGGTCATACTGATTTCGGGTATTGGATGGGATGGGTTTAAGTGGCATTAATGTAATATTTATTACGTTGTCCGAACTGTAAAGCTATTTGATCATACCTATAGATTCTGAGGCTATTAAATACCTTACTCTTGGACAACCAGCTATCATTTCATAAACCAAGAGTAATTTCTCAACAAATTTCCCCAGAAAATAAAATTCTTCATAAACACATAACCAACAGTAATAACATTACTGACTCCATAAACGTCAAGAGTATGAAATATTAAATAAACATAAATCTTAACTAACATAGCTTCAGTTATGCATAAAAACTGCATAAGCCACCATTTTTATTACTCGTAGTTTTACGAGCACATAAATATGAACCGCTTTGCGTCGGTTCGAACTGGTTGAAACTAGTTCGGACCGGATACAACCGGTTATGGCCGGAGTGCTGCCAGATTCAATATCGCGATTTGAGGTGAGTAATTAAGGTTGGAACATCATGTGTGAAATATTTGTGACAGTTGGCAGTGAGTGAAGTTTTGTGGAACACTGGTTTGTGATTTACATATTCCAATGACAAAATTAGAATTAAAAAAGCTAATGTTCCTTCTGATACGAAATTGGTTGTGAATATCTGTCCATGTTTTAGCGGTGCGCGTCCTAGGTGCGTAAGGTGCGCAGGGTGCGGGGCAGCTCCAATAGAGTTCTGGCGATGATTGCCGGCAGATTTTGTCCTTATATCGGATGTTGCTAAAGCAACATTTCTGCTACAGCAATGTCCAAACATATTCGATAGTGTGAATTAGTGTTTTGTTGTGTTTTTGCCATAGATGCCTTTAGTTGCCTGAACTAAATGTTTTTTTTTTATTTATAAAAAATAAACATAATGCAAAAGACAATTAAATTGGTAAGGTATGTTGGGATAAAATCAGCGCTTGGGTAAGAACGTAGAAATCAAACACAATGCGGGTTTCATCATTGTATTGCGCCCGAATCTTCAGTGACCGCCAGTAACTCCGGCAATTAATAGGGACGAGAACTGATAATATTGAGGATAACCTCTGTTTTTTGTCATTATGGATTGAAAATCTACCACAAAGACCTTTAGAAAAGTTTTGAGGTGCGCCCAAAAAACGACAGTATTTAAATATAGTAACCAACTCGTATTATTTTTAGTAAAACACAGTATTGCCATAATAAATTAAGTTAATAATACAATCACAATTTGGCAACACCAGAGGGCCGAAATTGGAACTAATTTACATATTCCATGCAGAATATTTCGTTCATTCACTTTAATGGGCAGTTGTAAAACTATGCCATGTTTAAATTAACTCATTGGCTCACGCCCACATGGGCCAAACTAACTATCAGGTCATTTTTAATAAGTGTACCAAATGACCCTCCAGATGATAAGAGAGTATGGAAGATGGCATTCTACTGTCCGAAATAGGTTTTTTTTTTCTATCAAAGAACGATTGATGACCCTACTGATATCTGCTAATAAAGATGTCTACACGACTCGTCTATGTGATATTATAATGTAAAGAATACAGTGAAGCATGCCGTTGAGAGCAGTGGTGGCCGAGTGGTGAGTTGAAAGAAAGAAAGAAAGAAAACATGTCTATTTGGCACACAATGAACAAAACAAGTATTGAAACATTAATAAAATATAAAACTTAAAACAAAATAAAAAATAAAATAAAATAAAAACATACAGCAACATTGTGTCTCACAGTAATGCCAAATAGGTTCAGTTCAGCATACTGTCAGACAACCGTAGCAGTTGCCTGACGCTGGTTTTCAACTGAACCTTTTAGGGTGAGTAACGGATGAAAATCGTCTTTTTGTGTAGTAGGTCGCGGGTCCAAACCTTGCCAGGCGCATTACTTTGTGCAATTTATTTCATCACCACTGCTCTCAAAACAGAGAAGGAAAACATCGTGAGGAAACCGGCATGTCCTAGAACCAAAAATTCGAAGACATGTGATATTCACCACCCGTACTGGGCTTGTGGTGGATTACGGTCTATTTCCTCTTGTAGAGAGGAGGCCTGAGTCCAGGCCAGCAGTAGGAACATTAAAAAGGCTGATGATGATGATGATGCGGTGGAGATCTGCCCCGCTTGGCAATCGACATAAGCGACCGCTCTGCTCCGAAGCGGTCACTTCCTTCTGCGAAGTAGTAACAGCTATCGAAGGAGATAGCGGCAACCGTGAGGGAACAGAAATCCTTACAATCCAGTAGCCACGACAGGTGACGTCCTGACAGGAGGACGACAAACAATAGGTAGCTCATCGTCCGCCGGGCGTCCAGCAAGGATCCCGAGTTGTCAACACGCGGACCTCGGTGAGATACTAGCAAAACCGCAGGGGTCAGTAGAGCCGATGCCAGCTAAAGCCCCGGGAATTTCTGAAAGAGAAATTGTGGCTCAAGATCGCAAAAGGCAACTGATAGAGACAGGTGTGGTTTTAATCTAGAGCAGGAATCATTGGATGACATCCCACTGCAAAAAAGAAAGTTGGAATACATTTATGTAAATTTATGTGTATGTCCAGAAAAAGTTTTTTTTTGTGATTTTACGTAAAAACGCGCAATTAAATAATAATAATACCAGGGGTATTATTAATAATAATACCCCTGCGAGCAAGGGTTTAATATTAGTTTTCTAACAAGGTCATAAACGCCCCGTAGCGCAAAATGGAAATAACACAAAGCCGTGTACCACTATTAAACATGTTAAAATAAAAACGTTTTACAAGGCCTATAAGCAGCAACTTGCCCCTAAATTCTCCAGCCCCCGTTACAAACTAGACAGAGGAACATTAAAATCTCATCGTGCCTCACATAGGCGTCCCGTATTGCCCCAATTACAGCCTCATGCAGTAGTAGGTTGTCCGTTATTTCGGTACAGTGCAGGACAACGTTCAATTAGCCGGTACAGTGCCGGTATTTGCCGCGGCGAATTTTCGATTCGAGTCTGTGGTAGTCAAAAATTTCGTTTTAATGAGCTGCTTTCGTACTAGTGTATTTTGGATACGTATTATAATGATAAATTTTTGGAACATTCAGTTGCGCTCGAAGTGATTGAGATGAGTGGGGCTGATGCATGCGTCAAGCTCGTAAACGGGCGCCGTCAGTCGAGACTATAATAGAGACTAGGTAGTCATCTCTTAATTGCCAGTGGCTTATTTCAATATCTATTTTGTTATTATTTATTTACATGATGCTCAAATAAAATAGAATTTTGGAGGTATGCGGAAAAAAGAGTAAAGTTCCGCAAACCTCCGTTGAAAAGGAGGATCCTCCGACCAGACGGGTGTTATGTCTGGTGGGCAACTGTCCGGAAGATGATTTCAGGCTGTTCTATATATTCAAATTGCGCATGCAGGATTAGTTCTTATGTGACGACATAGATGTCACTACAGAACTGAGAAAAATGTATATAACCAAGAGTGAATCCTTAAATTCATAATGTAAGATGCAGATCACATAATATTTTGATTGCTGGATGAGACTAGTTATTGTACTAAATGGCCAATACTTTGAGAACCACTGTCCTCCCGGATATTTGTTTAACACCGGCAGTGTAGTTTGGAAATGGGTCAGTGTACGTCATAAGCGTTGATTTAGCAAAATGTGCTAATTATGCGTCAATTTTGGTTGAAATTTTACCAATATAATGTGTTGAAACTATGTTTTGTTCCTATTATACACTATACTGTATTTGTTTGTCCTGTATTTTTTGTTTATGTGAAGTACAATAAAGATAATTTCTAATAAACTAGCTTTTGCCCGCGGCTTCGCCCGCGTAGCATTAGGTACTTAAGGAATCGGGATAAAAGGTAGCCTATGTTCTTTTCCATGTCAAAGGCTATATGCATGCCAAATTTCATCCAAATCCGTTCAGCCGTTTTTGCGTGATTAAGTAACAAACATCCAAACATCCACACTTTCACATTTATAATATTATTTTGGATAAATACTGCCCAGGCTTCGGATTTTTTATAAAAGCCACTCCAGCCTTTACTGATCCTATATATTATAAATGGAATTGAAGAAACATGAGTGGATTTTAGTCTGAGCAATATTTTGGGTTAAAGGTCGTTTGTAAAAGTGTAAAGTTGTAACATTGCACATGCGGTCTGAAAAATTTCCTACTTAACAAAGATACAAGACATTTAGTTTATAATCAGACAAATAACACTACGTTTTATAGGTAACTTTCTTCTACCCGCGACTTCGTCTGTGAGCTTGTATACAATTTTCAATTTTCCCTTGGGAACTTCTTAAGGAATCAGGATAAAAGGTAGCCTATGTTCTTTTCCATGTCAAAGGCTATATGTATGCCAAATTTCATCCAAATCCGTTCAGCCGTTTCTGCGTGATTAAGTAACAAACATCCAAACATCCACACTTTCACATTTATAATATTAGTTAGAATAATCAAATATTGACTGTCTAAAGGGTCAACGATGGCCGGTGACCTCAGGAAGCCGGCTATATAAAAGTCATTAACTTTAATTAGCCGAGACACACACAGAGGTCGGGAAATTTTCAGACCATTTTCAATCTCAATAATGGCTATTTTACAGGAGAGCAAAATAACAAACAATCAATTATGTACTTTCTGTACTAATCATAAGGTTATATGTTGATTAAATTAGCTGCAACCAAAATTCTTGATTTATATCCGATAAAACTTTTTCTTACAAAAAGGGACACTTATTCCCCTATTAATTTCCAACATAGTTTAGTGAATGGTGCTGATACTCGTACCTACTTGTTACGTACTTTCTCTTAAGTTATATGATCTGTTGAGAGAGTCAGAAGCCTGCAACACAGGATATCCTAGTGCAGGATCCAGTGCCTCATCTAAATAATGTAAAACTATACTAAGAATAAAATACAATATTATTATTTTGTAGGTCTGCAAAACAGAGAGTAAATTCCGACAGTGAACACAACAAACGTTTCTGATTTCTGACTTTAACGGAGGTACCGTTCAAATTGGCAGGCACTTTTCAATTGTCAGAATGTCGGCCAGTCAAAAACAAAAAAAGTGAAACTAATAAAAATTACACATTCCAAAGTGCAGATCTTTATGGAGAAGAACCAGCCCGACATTTGTAATGTCTGGTGGGCAATTGCCCAATAGATGATTTCGGGCTGTTCTATATGTTCAAATAGCGCGGAGAACTTTAATTGCTTAGATTAGTTCTTATGTGACGACATAGATGTCGCTACATTATATTACTGACAAAATACCTGTAGGTACTTGTGTAAATACAAGTGTATGTATAATTATATCTCAATATTCCACAGAGAACTGATAGTTCAAAGCTAAATTCAACTGATACGGTTGTGGAAGTTGAGTTAAATGATAAAGAAGACAAGGATGACCTGAATGGGTGGAACACGGTCCAGAGAAATAGGGGAAGTTTTAAAACTAAAAGTGTTAAGAGGGGGAAAAATTCGGACTTGGTAGAAATACAGGCTACAGAAAAAAAGAAGTTTCTGCACGTTTGGCGATTGGCTACCGACACTACTGTTGAAAAGCTTACATCGCATGTGAAAGGGGTATGTGGCTCTGAAGTGAGTGTCAAGGTTGAAAAAATTAAACATAAAACCGAGAGGGATTATGCATCTTTTGTGATCACTGTTCCAGCGTCAGGGTATGAAAAGTTATGTCAACCAGAGAGGTGGCCAGTTAATGCTGAATTTTGCGAGTGGATTTGGTTTCGTAAATCAACCAGGATGCAAATCAAGTAATAAAAAAATCACCTTGGATATTTATTACCAAAATGCAAGAGGTCTTCGAACAAAGTTGACCAGTTTTGGTAATAATATAGAATCATTACAGGCTGACATATTTGCCATCACAGAAACGGGATGTAATGATTCTATAATGGATGCAGAGATCGTACCTCCGGGATACCAATTGTTGCGATGTGACAGGGCTGACGGCCGCAAGCAGGGCGGCGCGTTTCTCGTGGCCACACACGGACTCGAGCTGCGACGAGTGAAGCCACCGGGTGACGTCAACGTAGATAACTGCTCATTTGAATTAGTTTGTGCGACCGTACAGATTAAATGTAGATTCATGTTTTTGTGTTGCGTTGTTTACATACCACCAAAGACAAATGAGTATGAGTATATGATATTTTTTAGAATAATAGAACAATTATGTGTTAAATATAAGAGTGTTTTGTTACTAGGTGATTTTAATTTAAACTCGAGTAATGAAAATACTAAACATTATTTTGAATGTTTTGTGTCGTTTTGCGAATTTGCTCAGATGAACAAAGTACCTAACTGCAATGAAAGACAATTGGACTTGGTGTTGTGTTCATTGTGCTTGTGTGATGGCGTGCGGGTGTGCGAGGCAGACGAGCCCCTGGTGCCTGTGGACGCGTACCATCCGCCGCTCACCGTAGCCCTGCAGCTCAACGAGATCAGGAGGCGCGCTTCCTTGCCGGCCATCAAGGCCGTATCTCCGGATCATCAGGTACCCGTAAGCCAAAGCGAACAGCAATGGAACTTTTATAGGGCCGACTATAGTTTATTATATTCCAACCTAGCGTCCACCGATTGGAGTCCAATTTATGACATTCAGCAACCGGATGAAGCTTTAGAGTGTTTTTATAATATTTTTAATGGCATTTTGGATAAATGTGTACCTAAAAAACGGCCTAGGCGGGCACATATGCGTAGGTACTGCTATCCCGAATGGTATACAAAAGAAATAATTTCTGATATTCAGTTAAAGGCGAAACTTCACAAGAAGTATAAATCAACTAAGTCACGCAGTGATTACGATGTTTTTTCCGCATGCAGGGCGCGCATTAAAGAAAGTATTGATCGGGAATACCAAAACCACCAGGATAGAGTGCAGAACAACTTAGCAAATGATCCTAAGTCCTTCTGGAATTATATAAGAACTAAAACGAGATCCAATGCTCAGACTAAAATAATTAAAAACGGGTCTGTCTTATCCAATTTAGAGTGCGCGACGGAATTTGCGAAATATTTCTTTTCTGTATATAATGAGGAGCCAGCGCGGCTTGATGTGAATGAAGCGGTGGAAGCCGGCGGCGCGAGCAGCGCGCGCGTTCACGTCCCACAACTGACGCTCGCGCAAGTGCAGGCGGCTCTGGCGCGTCTCAAGCCCAAGCGCTCAGCTGGCCCGGACGGGATCCCGGCATTTGTAATGCGAGATTGCGGATCGGTACTGGCGGAACCACTCGTACACATTTTTAACAGTTGCCTAAATAATTCCTATTTCCCGGAACGTTGGAAGGTCACCCGTGTGATTCCCATACCAAAAGGGGGTGATGGAACAGCAGTCGAGTCTTATAGACCAGTAGCGATTTTGTCGACCCCAGCGAAGGTATTTGAATCTGCCTTTCAGCGGGATGTTCAGGGACAAGTGGCTTCGCAACTGTCAGACGCACAACATGGCTTCCGTCCTGCGCGGAGTACAACCAGCAACCTTTTGAACGCTATGACGTACCTGGTTCCTCATATCGACGCGGGGGTGCAGGTGGACACCGCCTACTTTGACTTTAAGAAGGCATTTGACCTAGTGGATAATGACGTCTTATTGTCAAAGTTGGCGAAAGTCGGCTGTACTCCAAAATTGCTCCAATTTTTTGCGAGCTATATGAGGGACAGGAAACAGTACGTGGAGTATTGTGGTTGTCAGTCTGAGCCTTATTTTACTCGGTCGGGGGTGAGTCAAGGCACCAATGTGGGGCCGTTGCAATTTATTATTATGATCAATGACCTGCCTGAAGTGGTAAGTGATGCCAGGTGTCTGCTATTTGCGGACGACCTAAAGTTGCTTTTGGCCATCGAGACCGAGCAAGACTGTCACCGCCTTCAGCAAGACATTGATCATGTGGTTGAGTGGAGTCGGAAAAACAAATTGCAGTTCAACGTTTCGAAATGTTCAATTTTGACATTCAGCCGCGCAAGATCACCACTTCACTACAGCTACAAAATGGACGATACGCCCCTGAAAAGAGAAAATGTAGTGCGGGACCTTGGCGTCCGTATGGATACAAAGCTAAGATTCCGGGAACATATAGTCAGCGTTTGTAAGAAGGCGTACAAGCGACTGGGATTCGTGCTTCGCAGAGCAACCGGTTTCACCAACGTTAAGGCTATTTCGGCATTGTACGACGCGCTGATCAGGAGCCAGTTGGAGAGTAATGCAGCTATATGGGCTCCACATGAGGCGAAATACACTCTCATGTTAGAGCGCATACAAAATAAATATACGCGATACCTATACCTAAGATTGTATGGGGTATACCCTCTCTATCCCTTGATGTATCCAACCTTGTTCGTTTTGGGCATGGTCGGATACAACAAATTGGAGACGAGAAGGGATCTAGCGTTGGTATCATATATTTTAGGAGTATTCCGGGGTCACACCAACAATCCGGGTGTGTTGCAGGAGATGTGTTTGTGCGTGCCCGATGGGTACGTTCAACGTCGTAGAAGGCCAGATTTGTTCGCTCTGCCACGCGGTCGCACCAAGCTGATAGCCAACGTCCCATTTTCGAGGGCAATGCGCACGCTGAACCAGGTTGCTGATAAAATTGATATATTCTCATGTTCACTGAGTGAGTTCGCAAAAGTTACGTTACACTTGTTATGTTATAATGAAAATATATAATAATAATTTACTGTGACATTGAAATTGAAATTGACATTGAAATTGACATTGAAATTGACATTGAAATTGACATTGAAATTGACATTGAAATTGACATTGAAATTAACATTGAAACTGAAATTGAAATTGACTTTTAATTTATATTAAAATTGACATAGAAAATGATATTCAAATTGACATCGAAATTGAAATTAACATTTTGCGAGGAAATTGTATGTTATATTAATTTTTATTATATTGGTTAATTTATTAATTGCTATTATGGTTTTTTGGTAAATGTTATGAATTTAATCAAATTGACATGAAATTCTTATTGTTTATTTATTATTATTATTATTATTTTTGACAACTTTGTCGCACTGGGTTGATTTGTTTCCTATCTGTTATTTATTTATTTGAAAGTGTCATTTATTTGTATGAAGTGAAATTAGATTTACCTTATAACTATGAAATTAAAATTGTAATTAATAATTTTGACTACACTATCGCATTGGATTCGTCTGTAATGATAGGTGTATGTAAGTCTAATAAATAAATAAATAAAAATTACACCGGTTTATGTTCTATTTCTCGAAACAAAATTACACATTCGGAATCTGTGCTACAAAAGCTAGAGTAATTACTATAACTACAAGATTATAACTGAACGAATATCGAGTAAATTGAACCGGAGGAAATTGTACGGAATGGAAATTGTAACGATAACATGCGTAATTTATATGAGTTTTTGCCTGCGGCTTCGCCTGCGTATATAAAATATATATTATGTCTATGTCACTCAAGCAGCTAAATGTCGGTTAAAAATTTTAGCAATCGGGCTAGTACTTTCAAAGATTACCCCCTACAAATAAAAAAACAAAAAAACAAACTTTATCTTTTTAGGCAAAAAAGGCAACGAAGGAACAGGAGTGGGTTTTTAGTCAGAAAAAGTCTGACACTATCTCCCACGCCACCCAAGGGCGTGGAGATGTCATTGGATGATTTAGCCTCCTAAAAAAAAAACTATGTTCCAAAACCCGTTCAATTCTAAATTTTTCTTTTCAATATTACATAGCAAAACATTTCATTCACATCGGGAAATGTTTTCAGTTACGAGTAATATACTTGTTCAGTCCAAACATTTGAAATTCAAAAGCTCCGAAATTCAAAGGCATTTCAATCATAGTTTTGTAGTCTGTGTTCTAGTTATTTTGCATCATAGGAGATAGCATACTGTATGAATAAACTTATACATTTATTTTTTTATTTTTATGGTGGGAAAAAATCATGCATTGATATCCCCCCGCTCTTGGGCGGAGCGGGAGATAGTGACTAAAAGACCCACCCCGTTCCTTCTAGCCTTCATACCGGGGCTCGAGCGCCCTTTCGGATAACCCTGGCCCCAGTAGGCTTCGACCCGGCTGGGTCCCTGCTGTTGCTGACAACTCCCTGAGGCGCGCGGGAACAGTGCGCGCCGTCGACGACTTGGGCTTGGTCCGGACAGTTACCGAACGGCCGGACAGTGAGCTACCCATTGCTTACTGTCAGCAAGCCCGCGCCTACGGTGGCCGGAAATCGGGATCAGAATCCCGGTTGCGGCGGCGGCGGCGATAACGCCGTTGCCTGATGCGTTCGGCCTCCTCCTTTGCGAGCATTACTGCTTCGCAGAAGTCGGCGACCGCCTGCCACTCCTCCTCGCTCCGGACCATGGCCTCAACCAAGGCCCGGCGCGAGAGGTCTCCGCCGCCGATCGCCCCCACGAGGGCACGGTGATGCTCCGCCCAAGCAGGGCACACCTCGACTGTGTGCTCCACCGTGTCCTCCGGGTGTTCCGCACAGTGGCGACACCCGGGCGTCACTTCTGCATGAATCCGGTGCAGGAAACTCCCGAACGAACCATGTCCGGTGAGGACCTGCGTCATGCGGAAGGTAAGGACGCCGTGAGGTCTTTCCAGCCACGCCTCAAAGAGGAGACTTACCACCATGATTGTGGCGTGCCCAAATAAACTTATACATGGCCTTGCTTGGAACATACTAGACTGTAATCTTTTATGATTTCCAAAAAGAGTGGCATCCAAAGACTGGTAGAAGAACTAAGTGTTGATGACGTTCTTCGTGAGATTGTTTTCTACTATCATGCAACTGAAACTGATGTAAAAGTTGTTATGAATATCACACAGATCACAATAATATAAAGGTGAAAGTTTGTGAGAATGTGTGTGTATATTTGTTAGTTTTCCACGCTCGAACGGCTCAACGGATTTCAATGAAACTTAGTACACAGGTACTGGGTAGACTATGACATGATATATCACATAGGGATACTTTCTTGTCTAGGGATAATTTTCAACTTTTTTTTTGTTATTATTGATAGGCTCGCGTTTGACCACTATCTCACCTGATGGTAAGTGATGATTTGGCCGACGATGGAGCACGCTTGCCTAAAAGTAACCTATTCACTCTTGCCTTGTAGGTTGTAGCTATCAGGAAACACAGACTCCGGCAGGGAATTCCACTCTTTAGCTGTACGCATAATGAATGTGTTTCCAACTATCACGCGAGTGGAGCGTTGGCAGCAGCTAGACAAAAATATTTATAAAATTGGTGATCAAAATAAACGACATTTCCAAAAATCACGAAAAATAGTAACAAAAACCTACATTTTCCTAAAAATTTGCGTCCATACCGCTCCCAAGTACGGCCGTTCCGGCTTGAAACCACCTCAAACCGGAATGCGCTGGTTAAAACCAGTATTTTCCGGCTGGCCGTCCCGAACATAGGGGCCTAAGGGTTTTAATATTATTATTTACACACGGCCGACAAAAAGTATCAAAATTATTTTCGTCCCTTTTTCTAGGGAAAACGTTTTTACAAGCGTTTAGTCTTTTTGATGTTTCTTTTATCTGATTGAATAATATGTTTTTTTTTTGTTAAATGAAAGTCATTTTTTAAGTCATAAGATGATCCATGACTCATGTAACTCAAGAGGTACTAACTAGCTTCATCAAAGTACACGATTATTCTTTTTTTTATTTTTTTTATTGTTGATAGGTTTGTGCTTGACCGTTATCGGCGCTATCTCACCTGATAGAAAGCGACGATGCCGTTGAAGATGGAGCGCGCTTACCTAGAAGTAACCTATTCACTCTTGACTTAAAGATTCCTGGGTTGTAGCCATCAGGAAACACAGACTCCGGCAAGGAATTCTTTAGCTGTACGCAAAATGAATGTGTTCTCAAAACGTTTCCGTATCCTATAAAAATATATGTACTTTTAGGATAAGAATAGAATAGGCAAGTTGACGCTTGATCTTGGTCCTTGTTCTCACGGAATGGTAAGTGATGATACGGTCGACGATGGAGCACGCTTGCCTAGAAGTAACCTATTTTACTCTTGAATTAAAGACCCCTAGGTCAGGTTATCAGAACACACATACTGGCAAGGAATAATATCAATAACTCCTGCCTCAAATTTCTTAAAAGCCGTCAGTAATTACTCTGGTATCTATGCATATGTACGTATTAGACTGGCCTGTTAGTCTAGTGGTTAGTGGCCCTGACTGCTATGCCAGAGGTCGTGGGTTCGATTCCTACCCAGGACACATGTTTATATGTGATGAGCACGATCATTTTTTTCTGTCTGGGTGTAATTTATCTATAAAATGTATATATTTAGAAATATATAAGTATGTTTATCAGTTGTCTAGTACTCATAACACAAGCTCTGCTTTGCTTGAGACTAGACGGCGTTGTGTGATAGTTGCGGAATATATTATTATTAGACGTGCAACCTGCAAAGCTTGGCTGTATAAAAAATCCTGTGTATTTACATTGGACGTCATAAAAAAAAAATCAGCATTGGAAGTCCATAAGGTAGATCCCTCCAAGATATCTTGGTGAGGATTGCAGAAATTCGATGGTTGCGAGACGCACAAGACCGGTTATTTTGGCGACACTTGTGGATACACTATGACTAGCAGTGGACGTTTTTGGGCGAAAAGATGATGGCTCCTCCAAATGAGGTGTCTTTACTAAATACTCTCGAAACATATATATATTTTAGCAGTGTTCGACTACTATCTAGTCATTCAATGTACGCAGTATAAATAACGAGGCAAAACGCTTAGTCCGAACCGTAGAGGTGTTGACCATGTAAGGGTAGACACTCGCCGTACGTCGAAAATTATAAAAAAAAATAATATTTAACTGGCAATGTTAATACAAACAAAAAAAAAACTACACACTGATACACAGAAACACATACACATACACATATACACATACTGATAGAAAAAGAAAAATAAGTTATTGGGCATCCAAAAATTCATCCACATCGATATCAATGGGACAAATTGCCCAGAACGCTGGCTTATTTGTACCAAGTACATTTAAATATACTGCGCAGTATCAATAACAACAAAAAATGCAATAACTTCGCATGTTTTTATTTGTCCAGCCCGTTTCTCTCTCAGATATGAAACACCGGCTGGGCAATGTACAGTAAGGCCGCAAAAGTCCATAGGAACGCTAAAGATTACATTGCTACGAACCGAGCGAGCGCGATACATCCGTGCGTATGTGTGCGCATGTATGAGTATCCACATTCCACAGATAACACACACTAAGGAACTGTCGTCGCATAGCATTGATAAAATTCGTTCAAATACGTCATGTGCTGGTAGCCGTGTGAACTAAGTGTTGGATTCGCAAATCACGTAACCCGAGTTCAAATCATGGTCGATCCGTTGCAGTTATTTCTTACTTTGAAAATTCCCAATCTATATTGATATAGTTGTTTTTTTTTTATTTCTATGAAAAATACTATTGCATTTTTTGCACTAAATAGTTGCAAATTACGAATGTGATCTATTAACCACAAGAAGAATCACATTCGTAATTTGCAATTATTTAGTTGTTACATCTTTTCGATGTTATAAGGTGGAAATAAAAAGACGTGTTTAATAAAAATGTTTATTCTTTATATTTACAAATTAAACATTTATGAGAATTATGACGTCGAATTGTTACCTAGACAAAAAGTTATCTTGTAACCGTTATCTATGTTACGCCTAAGATTGTTTGTTGGAAGTATACCCACTTAGACCATTCATAATATGAATAACGTAACAATGAACGGATATTCAAATTTTAATAAAATAAAATATAGGTAATTGTTTATATCCAGTTATTTATTGAAAAGTGATATATGATTTGGACTTTGTAAACATTTTATTTTTGTGTAACGTCACAATGAATGTATTGAGGTCATAGCTTAACTGTTCATTTTCTTGACGAAAAGAAGATTGAAACCAAACCTCAATTTCTGTTAAAAGAACTTTAGTTCTCACAAGATAATCGTCAATTAGATGAGAAAAATAAATTGAACTATAGTATTATGTTAAAACAGTGCGGGTAGAAGAATAAAAAACGAAATAGACTCATGATTTTCAACAAAATTGATAGCGAGTTCACTGCATTCTTAAGATGAGGCGATGGCACAAGTTAAAAGATATAGCTGTTTTAAACGAAAGTAAACACAATATAATACAGTGTTTGTTAACGAATAATCACAGATATGTTAAAATAAAATGGTAGGCCATTTAGTTTAGTTAACATTAAATATTTAGTGCGAAACGTAATCGTTCTTGTTTGTGCCTCTATGTCAAGTACGGCTTTTTAGCAGGTTTTCTGTGATGCACGCCTTCAGCGTGAAGTGCACGGCGAACAGTATCCATCGAGGTGTCATATAATTCCGCAAAATGTCTCGTTGGTGCGAAACCATTCGTTTCGTATACGTCCACCATATGTCGTCGCTGCGCCTCGCTAATAAGCTTCGGTCTCCCACTTCTCTTTCGACTAGCAAGGCTACCTTCTTCCTCATATCTTTTTAGCCAAAGATTTACAGTATTTTTCTAAAATAAAATAAAAAATATATATATTAGGCAGCTATACCTACTTCACTTCATTTTCATTATATAAAATGTTAATAATCATAATTATTGAATATAATTTTAAAATAAAACTGCATTTATTAATCCAATAACCAATCCAATAAACCCAACGATTTACGTATTTCTCTTTTAAACCTCATAAAGATACGATGAATGGATTCATAAATGGCATACGTTTTAATTAGAAGATTAATTTGTAATAAAGCTACAATTCATTAATAGCTATTATACTCACATTCAGTCCGGTTTCTTCAGATATTTGTGTTTTATTAAGACCACTTTTATGCAGCCCAATGATAGTCGCCCTCACTTCAATACTAATATTAGCCTGCATTTTGCGAATATTACAATACTGTCAACCTCACGTCACTAACCAACAACTACAACCAAACGACAGTTCATTTCGGTTAAGTTAAAACTCGTGTCTACCTCGCAGAAATCTAATTCTTTATTTAGTTTTTTTGTGATCTACCTTTCTAACTCTAAGAAATGTGTGAACAAGTTAAAGAATAATTTAATAAATGTAATGCAAATACATAACTGCCAATCGGGTAAGAACTTACAAAAAGTCAATAATTGCGTGGGATTTGAACTTGCGGCACACTGATTTGCGCTTCAATCTGTGTGCCTATACCACTGGGCCATCTTGACTTATGATAAGTTGATGAAATTGTGAATTTCAATCATTTGTTGGCGAAACTTGAAAATAAAAGGTCGTAAGTCAAACTAAACGTCAAACGAATAAGTTTTAAGAATTCTTATGGACTTTTGCAAGTGATAGTACCTACAAGGAATGCAATATTCATTGCACTATATTTTGTAACAGAAGATACTTGAAGATAAATATGACGTTTTTATGTCTACTCTCCCCTGTTATATTTCAGAATAGTGCAATATAAAACAAACTAAAGTGGCAATGGGCAGGGCACATTGCTCGCAGAACAGATGGCCGTTGGAGCCGAAAGGTTCTGAGTGGCGATCGCGTACCCGAAGACGCAGCGTTGGAAGTCCTCTTACAAGGTGAACCGATGACCTGGTGAAGGTTGCGGGAAACTGATGGATGCGAGATGCACAGGAACGTTCGTACGTTCGTGGCGACGCTTGGGGGAAGCCTATGTCCAACAATGGACGTATATCGGCTGAAATGATGATGATGACTACATAAAGCTCTCAATATACAACATTATTTTTAGTATATAATGTGAAACTTGATTAGAGTTTATTCAGAATCAGTAACTGAATGGATTCCAATAATTTTTACACCATGTTATATTTTTTCCCAAAAATATTAAAAAAGGGCACAAGTTGGACACCACCGACACTAAGTACAACACAAGTCACGGCAGGTCATAGCGAGAATTAGGAACCAGCAAACTTGTGATGCTATGGCCAGGAAACAGTTTTTCAATAACACATAGGTTACATACAGACTTTACGAGTAAAATCTACTTGAAATAAGTCTTTTTTTTGTTATTGCAAATGCGAGCTTATACATTTGACCACTATCTCACCTGATGGTAAGTGATGATGTGGACCACGTTTGTCTAGAAGTAACCTATTCACTCTTGACTTAAAGAACCCCAAATTGTAGCTATCAGGAAACACAGACTCCGGCAGGGAATTCCACTCCTTGGCCGTATGCACAATAAATGTGTTCTCAAAACGCTTTGTGCATATAGATGGAATGTCTACCACGTACCGGTGGCGCAACGCTGTACGTCTAGTGGTCCGATGATGGACTATTCCATTTATTTATTTTTACAACGACTCATGAAAATGACGTTATTGTGTCAAATTTCTTGATCGATGAATCTCAAAACCATTACCCATGAACATGTACCATTTTTGCTGATTTCTGCCCAAATATTGTCAACTACGCGAATAGGTGTAACTCTTGCGGGGCGATAAGCAATGCTCTGGAAACTCGCCAATACACTGCAACGGTATAAATCTTTGCCCACTATTTATGCCAAGCGTGTTTTCAAGCTTAGTTCTGGCACTAATTGTTTGTCTTGTCAATTATAAATCGGCTATTAAGGTTAATGGGAATTAACTGGAGACGTTTTGCGGAATTGAGGGTAATGGAAAACGTTGAAGATGGAAATCGTTCATTATTCCTAAACGATGTCTGATACTGATTTATCTGCGAATATCTTCATTTCTGATTTGATCACGCAAGGAAACCCCGAGCATAGCCCTTTCCATTGCCCTTTGGGTGACTTTAAGCCTTCTGATGAGGCCCATTGTGACCGACCACGTAAAATGAAATGAATCTTCATTTCATTTTACGTGGTTTCATTTCATTCGCAGGAGAACTAAGGTTGCCGACATAGCACGAAGAATTGCCAAAATTAAGTGCCAATAGGCAGAGCACATTGCTCGCAGAACAGATAGCCATTGGGGCCGAAAGGTTCTGGAGTGGCGACCGCGTACCGGAAGACGTAGCGTTGAAAGGCCTCCTACAAGGTGAACCTACACTAGATCCACGCCACGCGACGCCACGTGACATCGTTCTACGAGTACGTACAAATCAGGCGAGTTATACGTGTGCGTCAGTCTAATGTAGTTGTATCTTAATGCCCGACAACTACCGCGTAGCAACTGCCTGATGCTGGTTTTTTACTGAACCTTGGTTTAGAATGCATTGGTGATCTAACTTCCCCACACATTTTTTAGGGTTCCGTACCTCAAAAGGAAAAAACGAAACTTTGTTGTCCGTCCGTCTGTCTGTCTGTCTGTCTGTCAAAACCCTTTAACTCGAGAACGAGTGGAGGTATCGAGTTCAAATTAAAACCATATATTTAGGTCTGTAGCCCTTTGTAAGCTGTGAAAAAAATCAAACTTTTAAGTTAACGAATAAAAAAGATACGGCTGTTTATGTCGCAAAAAAACGTATATTTTGATACTCTCAAAGATCAAAATTCATAGGGTACTTTCCGTAGACCCAGAATCCTGAAATTTGGCACAAAGCAAGGTCTTATAGCACAGATATAGAAATAAATCTGAAAACAATAAATTTGTTGTTACCTACGTCACAAAAAAAATTGCAATTCTGAAAAATCTTCGAAACTCCATTCGGGAATTGTAGTTTGCACGGAACCCTAAGTGCGCGAGTCCGACTCGAACTTGACCAGTTCTTTTTTTTCATTTCTGTTACACCCATTGACTTATATTACATATATATCCATGGTTACACCTATTTCATGCCTTGATTTTTTCCTTTCCTACCAAATTTTCTGGACATCAATAAACCGCTAAAAGGGTCGGTTTAAATCGTTTTCAAACAAATAACATCGGTTATTCTGGTCGCGTCCGAACTGTTTGGTCGACAAGGAGTGTTTATTGTCGCTCCAAGGGTTACTCTTAGGGTTGCGCGTTAGCTCACCTCCGGGAATGCGGAAATTCCGCAAAAATTTGCTCATTTGCTTCTAATTCCTCTAGAATTTGGAGGAGTTGAGACGGGGGTATTATAAGGCAAGTCGGCTTCAAATGTGTGAAGACTTTTAACCTGGTGGAGATGTAAGTCAGATTCAAGCATAAATAACCATTTTTAAGCTTTCATACACAAAGAGTAAAACAGACCCTAAAAGTATGAATGGTTCCGTACCGTTCGCAGCATAAAAGGGTAAAAAAATACGTTTGTTGCATGAGCCCCATATTTAATTTATACTATACTTTTTTTGTATTTGTTGTTAAATACATCAGCTATGAAAAGTTTCAACTAACTATCACGGTTACATATATTCTGGTGACAGATGGACATGGACAGACAAACAGACAGACAGACAGAGAGACAGATGATCAGCGGAGTCTCCGCAGTAGGGTCCTGTTTTTCCCTTTTGGTTAAGGAACTCTAAATTTCAATGTTACGTTTTTTTTTCACGAATTATTCCTTTTTCCCACCTCCAACTCATCACTTCTGTTAACCTCCATCTCAACAAGCTCATATTCTGCTCCCCTAACCACGCTAACAAGACACCGTCACATCCCTAGCGAGTCTAAATAAATTTGAGAGGGGTGCCAGTTATAAGATGATGCAGGCATGAATTTTGAGTGGGCGGCACAAATATTTTTGCTATTTTATGGTAATTTTCATTGAAGAACATCTGGAGGGCGAGTGGTCCTTCGTGCCGAAAGGTGAGAGAAATGTATGAGGGTTGGAAATATGCGGCTGTTATAATAATATTATAGAGAGGAAATAATGTGATTTAAGTTTGACCGCTACTCAAAGATTCAAAGCATTTTATTTATAACTAGCTGTGCCCGCGACTTCGTTCGCGTGCACTACAGGATTTTGTATTTTTTTTTCTAAAATAAAAGTAGCTTATGTTACTCCTTATTACATCAGCTACCCGCCCAAAAAGGTCCCGTCAAAATCGGTACAGCCATTTCAGAGATTAACCCGGACAAACAGACAGACAGAAATTTAAAAAAAATGTTATTTTGATGTATGTACCGTATATATATTCATATGCATGTAGTAAAAAGCAGTTATTTCAATATTACAAACAGACACTCCAATTTTATTTAAATGTGTATAGACTAGCTTTTGCCCGCGGCTTCACCCGCACACTTAAAGTATAGCCTAGGTCACTCAGGAATAAAGCAGCTTTCTATCGATACTAAAATGTTTGCAATCGGATCAGTACTTTCAGAGATTACCTCGACAAACAAAATAAAAACTTTACGTCTTTATAATATTTGTGTAGATAAACCATTAACAGCCACTTTTAAAATGTCAAGAAATCAGTCAACCAGAAAAATGGTTCTAATTACACATTCCGAAAGGAACGTAGATCTCTATGGAGAAGAATGTGCAAGAGACTCAATTTCTTGTCGCTACTATTATGTGAGAACAATTTAAATCCAAATATTATTACTACTAATATTATAAATGGGAAAGTGTATGTGTGTGTCTGTTTGTCCGTCTTTCACGGCAAAACGGAGCAACAAATTGACGTGATTTTTTAAGTGGAGATAGTTGAAGGGATGGAGAGTTACATAGACTTTTTATCTCTATCTAACCCCTCACTTACGCAAGCGAAGCCGCGGGCAAAAGCTAGTAATTAATAATTCACATTATCACACTAATATTACTTATATAAAGGCAAAAAATTTGAATTTTTATGACATGTGTCTATATTTATTACTGTATCAGGTTCAAACGGCACTACAGAATTGAATAAAATGTGTTCAACATGGGAAGACAGTGTTCTAGAAAAACACAGGACTTTACATTCTTGGAAGAATATTTCCTTGAAATAATTGTCTACTTTCACTTGAGTGAAACTGCTGGTAGAGAAGTAAGAATATTATATACAGGGTTATTTGTAAACACTAACACCCTTGTAGGACAGTCTCACTAACATCATAAACAACAACTTCTGTTCTATGACTTTTTACAAACCATAATTCATTTACCAAAAAGCAAACCTTCAAGATTTCGTTGTTCTATCTAACATATTTCACCTACGTCTGTATGACGCGACGCAAGCGCATTAAGCACCCCCGCCGCCCGATCCCGCGCCCCCCGCTATTGTACTATACGCTTGCTTTGCATAAACTTCGTAATATTTAGAATGTTATTTTTTAAATCCTGATAAACTAAAATATGACACATTTTTAAAAGACGTAGAACAAACGTTGTGGTTTTTAACACGCTTATATTAGCTTCACCTGTATGTTTGTAACCAACGCCTTTGAGCTCGATTTTGACCAACTTCGGGCGATCAGATTTTCTTCAAACTTTGCACACCCATCAAAGACTGATGACAATACAATAACCCGTTTTTTTTTTTAGTGAAAAATAAAAATATAGTTTAAAAAAACTAAAAAAACACGCTTTCATAGCATATCAAACTAAAACGTGTAAAATAATTTTCAATATAGGTAGAAAATAATAATAATTAACGAAAAATATTAATATCATTGTGAAAAAAGCGTGGGGTGCTCGATTCACAAAAAATTTGGCACAAAGCGTCCCACGCTTTTTTCACAATGATATTAATATTTTTCGATAATTATTATTATTTTCTACCTATATTGAAAATTATTTTACACTTTTTAGTTTGATATGCTATGAAAGCGTGTTTTTTAGTTTTTTTAAACTATATTTTTATTGATATCAGTAACATGGTCCTCAGAGGTTGCCAGTGTTTTAAAAATAAATCTGTATAGATATATACAAGGTTTTACCCTCATATTTACTACCGTGGTCAATTCAATGAGCGCTACTTTAATTTCGGAATTAAAGTAGCGCTCAGCGACACAGAAGTAGTGAAAAAATTTGTAATCAGATTAGGGAACTCGCACATTTACAAAATTTCGGTGTGTCATACATCCAAAGTCTGAACAGCCATTGCATTACATAATGTAACGTTTTAGCAGTTTTAGTTACGATTATTATACATACAAACTTTCGACTTTGTAATGTTAGAGTGGTCAATTAATTTATAACAATTACAACTATAAATTAAAATTGTAATTTTAAATAAATAATTATGATTACAATTAATTGTAATATTAATATTTTTTCATACCTATTTCATATTTTAGCATAAATATGTATATTAATAAAACATTGTGTGTGCTTTTATACTAAACACAATAATCTTTGTTTTACAGTTCTGAGCTTAATACAGGAACCAGGTAACGTAATTTTACCATGTACTTCTTTTTATTACTCATTTATTTAATTTTTTTTAATACTTACTTTGTTAACCTACTGAATGCCAACTACGCAATACTACGTAGCTAGTAATAATGGCAAACGCCGGCTACGTATTATTACGTAGGTCTTCAAAAATCAACAAAAGCAACCTGGATAAAATAAATGTTAGAGGTGCCAACCAACGCAAAATTATGTTGTACTACGGCATCCTTCTATAAATTGGTATCCGTGATGCTAACTACGAAGTATTTCGTAATAGGTAACCCATTTGTATGGTAGTCACTGATTCTGAGTTGACGATTAATTTTGGTATTCAATGGGTTTAAAAATGTGCTTGTAATTATTTTCATTTCGCATTTATTATAGTAGATTAGTATTGTCTCTATCGTAAGGAATGAATGTATGAAGTAATATACCAGATAATTTTAAATTGATCGTCAAGGTTGTCTCAAAATTGCGGAAGAAAAGAAAAGAAATAGGAATGGAAAATTTCTAATAATTTATTTGAACCAATAAAATAACAATATAAACATAGGTACTTAAATAAAACCATTTGTTTGTTGGTTACACTTAAACAGAAGCAGGTATGTAGGTGATGCAACCAGCACCCTTACTAAGTTATATAATAACTTGTATTAAGGGTGGTGGTACAAGCCCATACATAATTAATAATAATATTCCACAACTATCACACAACGCCGTCTAGTCCCAAGCTAAGCAGAGCTTGTGTTATGGGTACTAGACAACTGATAAACATACTTATATATTTCTAAATACATACATATTATAGATAAATTACACCCAGACACAGAACAAATGATCATGCTCATCACACAAACATTTGTCCTGGGTGGGAATCGAACCCACGACCTCCGGCATAGCAGTCAGGGTCACTAACCACTAGACCAACAGGCCAGTCAAATATTTATATTATAAATAGGCCAGTCAATAATTGTTTAAAGTATAAACATTTAATAGGCTGAGGCAGAACTAGTTTTTTTTGTAATACATATTAGTAGAATGTAGCACTATTACATAAACATGATAGCTCTAAAATAAACTAAATGAACATCGTTCATTTAGGTTATTTGAGAGACAGACATCCCGAATCAATGAATGTAATAGGAAATTCCTAAATTCTGAATGAATGCAATTTATTTGGGATTCAGCAACATTTTGGTTGCAAAATGTTTGTGTGTTTAGTGTTGACGTTTAATCGATATTTGTTTACTCGCATTTTAAATTGGATTGATGCTTTCATATCGTAACACTATCAGTAATTTTCTCAACCAATGTCATTTTTTTTTTTTCATAAGATTTTCACACATTTTGACACTCAACGTCATAATACGTCAGTGTATGAAAATTTCAAATATTAATATAAATTAATATAAAATCGAATAAAAAACCAATTTAACAATCGGTTTGCGCTCGCGCTGGCCGGTATCGCGTCGCGAGTGCAGTTACGCAATTTTTAATAGATAGGGATCAATCCCAATCTGAGGCTTATGATGCAAACTTAAACATTGATACATTAGATGACCAAACTCAATTGAATAACGTTATAGAAATGAATACAACAATATCAGCGATAAAACGTCGAAGTACTGAGAATAATCAAGAATGTTGGCAAACTGTAAGTAGAAATAACTCTAAGAAGAAGGCAAAACTTAGCAAGGATATGTCTGAGGAATCACCAATACAAGTTACTGTATCCTCCAAAGAAAAGATACCCAAACAATTTGCTCTTGCAAAATTACTAAAACAAAATGAGATTATGGACATTGACAAAATTAAATACATAAATCCTTATAAGTTGCTAGTAACGTTTAGTAACAAAAATAGTGCAGAAAAATTCATTTGTTGTGCTGTATTTATTGATCTTGGTTGGCGAATGCAAAAAACCTGGGAGGTTGGTCTATCGTATGGAATTATTAGAGATATCGAATTGGGCTTATCTGAAGAAGAACTCGTAGATTATATGAATTGTGAGAAGGAAATTGTATCAGCTAAGCGACTCAATAAAAAAAGTGGAGATGAATGGGTTCAAAGTGAAACTTTCCGAATAACTTTCAAAGTTCTTCCTTACCTACACATGTATGTCTATTTGAGTTGAAAATAAGAGTAGAACCGTATATGTTTCCTGTAACGCAATGTTCCAAATGCTGGAGATTTGGGCATATTGCTAAAATGTGCCCAACAAATAAATCAGTTTGCCCAAAGTGTTCTAACTACCATATTACCTGTGATCCAGTAACATTCAAATAAATGCTAATTGCTCAGGCAATCACGTGGCAATGTCGAAACAGTGCCCTGTGTATAAAAAAGAAAAACGCATTAGAGAATTGATGTCAGAACATAATTATACTTACCAAAAAGCGTTAACAAAGTATTGGGAGTCTCCCTCTTTCCTTACACCAAGTGTGCTACGTGACTCAAGCCCAATCCTGGAATGTAGAACTATTCAGGCATCCGAGAGAAGCAAGCAAGATTCAGTATCGTCTTTTCAAGAAGTTTACATGGAAACAGTTGAGAGTAATATTCCTTCAGGTTCAAACAAGACAAAAAACAAAAAGAAAAATACCAAGAAGAAGAAAGTACCTTATAAAATAGCAAACAATGTAATTGTTGAACTGGATACTTCAGATTCAGAAAAATCAGCTGAAGACACTGCTGGTCAAATGCGGACAGACAATATGGATCAGACACATTGGAAATCATGGTCATTTAGTGAAATTATACAAAGAATTAAGAACTTCATAACAGAAAAAAAGGATAGTATAGTCGTTAAGCTCAAAGCTCTTATTAAGATTTTTACAGACTGGTTTACCTCACTTTTTACTAACCTTTTGCCAGACTTACCAGGGATTGTTAAAATGTTTCTGAGTGATAATGGTTAATGGATAGTGCACCACATGAAATAACTTTGAACATACTACAATGGAACTCACAAAGCTTGAAACCAAAACTGGTAGAATTTGAATGCTTACTATTCCAAGAAAAAGCGCACGTTGCTATTGTTAGTGAAACATGGATGGAACCGGAATCTCATAGTCACATTAGTGGTTATAATATTTTCAGAAGAGATAGATGTGATTCATACGGTGGTGTAGCAATTATAACCCATAAATCTTTAAAGACTCAGGTATCGTCATTCAAATTGAACAATACAGGTATAGAGGTGCTACATGTAAAGCTACTGAACTGTCCTTATATACAAAATATTGTAAGTATATATTGTCCATCTAATATTAGAACCACTCTGCCAGATTGGGATGCGCTTTTCAGTACGTTTTCTCAAGGAACTATAATAGCAGGTGACTTTAATGGCCATCATTCAAACTGGTCATATAAAAATGACCTTAGAGGTATGCAGTTATTTGATTCTTCCCTAGAAAATGGCTTTATTTCATTGAATAATGGCAGCCCTACGAGGATTAAACTGGTAAATGGGGTGCTTCAAGAGTCTTCACCTGACATTACTTTTGTATCTGCAGATATTGCTGTAAACTTTAAATGGAATATTACTAATGAAACGCTGAGTAGCGATCACATAATTATCAAAATTATATTTCAGTTTTCAAATAGTTTTACAAATCGAAATTTAGTTAAAAGACGGAATTTAAAAAAAACAAACTGGCTATTGTACAAACAAACTCTGGAACAAACTTTCTTATATAACAACATAATCATTTCAGATAATGTTCAGGTTAAATACGACTTCTTTGTAAATGAAATTAATTCAGCTGCTGATTTAAGTACGCCTTTAGTTAAGATATGTACTGACCCTTTGACTAAATTTAAACCGAAACCATACTGGAATGCTGACCTATCAAGGTCTATAGCAAGGAGAAGGTTGGCATTATCAATATTTAGGCGAAACCCAACTCCAAGTAATTTAAATATTTTAGAAAATCAAACGAATGAGACAAAACGAGCTTTAAATCATGCCAAATCACAAGGTTGGAGGGATTTCTGTAGCAGTATAGATGAATCAACCTCTGTCTCGGAAGCTTGGAATAGAATGCGTTGGATGAAAGGGCATAAAAGATCAAAATTTTATGCTTCCAAGCTACAAGTTGAAGACTTACTCTGTAGTCTTGCTCCTGATTATGTCATTCCTCAGATGCCTGTTATCGAGTCAAGTAACACATCCCTAGAAATAGAATTTACAATTCACGAATTGGATAGATGTCTTAAAAAGAGGGACACGGCACCAGGGGATGACCAAATTACGTTTTTGATGCTCTATAATCTTCCAAAACCAGCAAAAGTATACCTATTAGAAATACATAATTTAATTTTGGCAACTGGTACTGTCCCTACCCAATGGCGAAATATTAAAATAGTACCAATACCGAAAAATTGTAGTGGTTCAGATATCCCATTGAAATTAAGACCCATTTCTTTAATTTCATGCTTGTGTAAAATTTTCCATACTTTATTATGTAAAAGAATTGAATGGTACGTGGAAAAAAATAAATATTTATCATTGAATACTACGGGATTTAGACGTTCCCAGTCATGTTTGGATTGCTTGGCTCGATTGGTTTGCTACATCCAAATGGGTTTTTCTAAGAATCATCCTACGTTAGCGTGTTTTCTGGATATAGAAAATGCGTATAACAATGTGACAGTTGATAGTGTTATTCATGCTCTTAATGAAATAAATGCAGGAAATAAAATTTGCAGATATATGTGGGAATTCTTGACAGAAAGACATCTTAAAAGCACATACGACGGTAATGAAGATAGCTTTCTGGTCAGGTGGACTAGTAGAGGCATTGCCCAAGGTGACCCTTTGTCTCCTTTGATTTTTAATATAGTTACGCATAAAATTTGTCATAGTATTACTAACGTTATAATATTACAATATGCTGACGACTTTGTCCTTTACAAAAGCTGTAAAAATCTAGCTGATAGTGTTTTGGAAGTACAAAGTGCGGTAGATATAATGATTAAACTATTAGATCAATTAGGTTTAGAATTATCAGGGAGTAAATCTCAAATTTGCATATTTAGCAGAGGACGTAGGAGACAGCAAGTAAATCTAACCATCAAGGACTCATTAGTAAGCCCGTCTGAAAATGTCAAATATCTTGGTGTGTGGTTGGACAAAAACCTTCGTTGGGGGAAGCACATAAACGAAACTTGCGTAAAAACACAGAGGTTTTTGTGCATACTGAAAGTTTTAGCTGGAACAGCATGGGGGATGCACCCTAAACATCTTCGTAGGCTGTACATAGCATTAATCCGAAGTAGAATTGATTTTGCAAGCTTCTTATACGATAACAGTGCAAAAACACATGTGAGTAAATTAGATAAGGTACAAAACCAAGCTTTGAGGATAATTGGTAGTTTCATACGAACAACGCCCATCCACGTTATGGAATGTGAATTGTGTATCCCTAATCTGGCTCTAAGAAGAAAATATCTTGCAATTAAATTCTGTTTAAAATTACAATCTTTTGAGAACAATATAACATTGGATCTATTATATACCTTAAATAGTTACATTACGAATAGTTATTGGCAAAATAAGAAACCACCATTATTAGTAACAGTATATAACAGTACCAAAGAAGAAGTTGTTTCATCTAGTTATCCTTTAGAAATGTTTTGCTTAGATACTTGGGTTTCAAATATAAACGTAAGAGATACTATTAGAGTCCATTTAGATTATATGAAACAATGTAAAAAATCATACGATATTAATATTTTGAAAAACAATATCTTGGAAGAAATTTATACTAAATATTATGGTTGGTTAAAATTATATACAGATGGTTCTAAAATAGGAAATATTCTTGGTGCCGCCTTTTATGATCCGAGGCATAATAGTAAAGGATTGTTTAAAATTTGTAATAGTAATGTATGTATAATGACGGCGGAGCTCCTTGCGGTATCAAAGGCACTTACATACTTGCAAAACGCGGAGTTTAATATCGATAGGATTGTCATTTTCATAGACAGCAGAAGTGCTCTTCAGCATATAGCTCGATGTGCCTCTGGCTGCAGAGGTGTTTCGATTGCTTATATCATATTAAGACAAATATATTATTTCATGTCTAATAATGTAAATTTGATTCTGCAATGGGTTCCGTCGCATGTTGGCATACGGGGGAACGAGGAGGTCGACCAACTGGCAAAGACTTCTGTGTCGGATGGTTTGGTGGTGAATATTACTCCAAGCTACTCCGAACTTTTACCAAAATATAAAATTGAATGCTCTAAGGATTGGAAAGAATATTTTAATAGAACATCACTTGAAAAGGGAATCTGGTACAAGACAATACAATGTGAACCTCCACGTATTCCTTGGTTTGCCAATATTAAGCTTAAGAGAAAGTTTATAATAATAGCGCATAGACTGCGGTCTGGACACGTTCCACTCAACAAGTTTCGGTATCTAATGAGAATAAGTGACAGTCCAAATTGTACAGAATGCGGCACGGTGGAGGATGTCCACCACTTGTTGGTGGAATGCGTCAGGACACGAGCTGCTAGAGAGGTGTTGATGAATACTTTTAAAATTAATTTAATTGATGTTGGTGTTATCCAAAGTATACTGTCCGAACCCCTCTCTAACGCAGCCATCGCTGTTTATAAAATAGTGAGTAAGGTTGTGAGCCCTCATAGTTGATAAAGCTTGACTTGTATTAGGTTACGATGGGGCTGGCATGGTCGTACTGTGGCCAAAAGTCCCTAAATTTATAAGATTAAAAAAAAAAAAAAAAAAATGTCATTTTGAACTCATCACTGTTAGTTATATTAAAATACAACAAAAAAGAGTTCTAAGTTACATTGAATTTCTTACCAATTTACAAACTCTATGGATATGATTTAAGAACAATGATTATGGGTTCAAACCCAGGCAGGAACATGACAGTTCATGAAATTACTATGTGTTATTTATGTTATGAACGTTGCTTTCAATAGTATTGCTTTCAAAACCTAGGAGAGGGACTGAGCCGTAATCCACCATGCGGACCTGGTACAGGTTGATGGATGATGATATCCAAAAAAAAGAAATCAAAATTCGAAAAAATATAAGTGACAAGTGTCAAGATTTATATAAAATCCTTTAAAGGTTTATGTGAAAAATAAGAGAAAGCAAGCATTTAAAGCAAGAATATGGCGAGTTTCCTCACAATGTTTTTCTTCAGCGTTTTTGGCCAGTGGTGACATGTCAAACTGGCTTTTGCCCGCAATTTTGCCCACGAGACTCAGGAATAAAGCCGCATTCTATCGGTGAAAAAATTTTAGCAATCATTTTCAGAGATAAGTAATCTCTACAAAAAAAACAAACTTGTATGCCATATTTAAAAATAAATCTGTCGTTATTGAATACTTAGACAAACATGGGCTCATATTACCACTGAGTCGAGACGACAGACAAAACATCTACCAACAATTTCTAATAGAACCCAAAAATAATAACCAAATAACGTCACATCGACGTCTGAACGTCGTTCTCAGACAATCGCAATCAACAGCCGCAGGCGATATCCAAAATAATGAAGTCCATACATTACGCCGGCCCCAATAACTGAGCCCAAGTAAATACTGTGCCACCGGAATACTGAAGTGTCACCGAGTCGCTTCGACAGCTTTTTATCTGTGCCGTGTTTACGTTGTAGTGTTGTGCGAGTCTATGGTAAAATCTACTTATAGTCAACATGTAGCATAATAAACACACATACTGGAAGTAGTATGTTCAGAAGCATCTACTTCAAAAAAGTAAGTACCTATTAGTATGTGATAAATTTTGGTTGCTTCCCTAAAGTCTTTTTTCGATTGTATTTGTTATCAGGTTAACTAATTTTCTTAAAAAACACTACTTAAGTGCATTTAAGTAAAATTTCAGTTTCTGGAAGTCCATTTTCCTGATAGCTACAACCTAGGGGTCGGTAAGTTAAAAGTGAATAATATTTTAAATCTTTTCTAATGGGAAGTATTTAAAAGAATCGCGTATAAACCCATAAATTCATTGTGCGTACAGCTAAGGAGTGGAATTCCCTGTCGGAGTCTGTGTTTCCTGATAGCTATAAAATAAGCGTCATTAAATCAAAAGAGAATAGAATGCTTCTAAGCAAGCATGCTCCATCGTCGACCACAATATAATCACTTACTATCAGGTGAGATTGTGGTCAAACACGAGCCTGTCCATAATAAAAGAGCGCCGCTAAACTTGTCAAACTCAAACTTAAACATCACAAAAACTAAACCAATGCATGCATAAATAAATTAATCACACAGCTATCTCTCAGATAAAAAAAAAAGATAATAATCTTTCCAGACCACAGAATAGTTCCACATCAAATATGTAAATCCCTTATTGAAATATTAACCAAGTTGATATAAAAAGTTGTAATGTATTCAATGGGAAAACTCCGCAGCGCCCAAGATCCGTAGTTTTGTCTGAACTTTAAATTATTTAAGTTTTATAATGCCTTTTTTTTTAGTCCGCGTATCAAGGAATTGTATTGATTTTATGAAGAAGAACTGCTAGATGATATCGCAAATTATATTATCTCACTAATATTTTGAAACAATATCTCCCGCTCCGCCCAAGAGTGGGGGATGTCATTAGATGATTTTCCCATCATCATCATCATTTCAGCCGATAGACGTCCACTGTTGGACATAGGCCTCCCCCAAGTGTCGCCACAATGATCGATCCTATGCGTCCCGCATCCATCGGATTCCCGTAACCTTCACCAGGTCATCGGTCCATCTTGTAGGAGGCCTACCGTCGCTGCGTCTTCAGAACCTTTCGGCCCCAACGGCCATCTGTTCTGCGAGTAATGTGCCCTGCCCATTGTCACTTGAGTTTGGCGATTCTTCGTGCTATGTCGGCAACCTTGGTTCTCCTGCGGATATCTTCATTTCTGATTCGATCACGAAAGGAAACTCCGAGCATAGCTCTTTCCATTGCTCTTGATGATTTTCCCACCGCGAAAAAAAAGGCTTTTTTAAGGTGGGAAATCTCCTACTCTAGGGTGGGTGGAAAACCATGTCATAATGTGCCTTTTGCGTTCCAGGACTGCAGGATTCCCTTTCACTAGTAAACCCATGGCCCCAGCAGTCTTCGGCCCTGCATGGCCCCTACGGTTTTGCGGACATCTCTTAATATTATGAAGACTGTACCTATATTTTTGTGTATATTTGGTACTCTTTCACACTCCAATTTCTTACTTTCCCCGCCACTAGCAGAATCTAGTTTGTAATATGCCTGAACTTTACATGCTACTTCTAATTAGACGATGTGTCTAATTTAGTTTTTTGTCAGTTTTAACAAAGAGTATCGTATTATCCAGTAGGTAACCTAGATTTTGGACGTCAGTCCACTCCACGGGTATTCAGTTTTCTTTTTTTTATTGTTTACTAGTTTTTGCCCGCGGCTTTGCCCGCGTGGCATTAGGTACTTAAGGAATCGGGATAAAAGGTAGCCTATGTTCTTTTCTATGTCAAAGGCTATATGCATGCCAAATTTCATCCAAATCCGTTCAGCCGTTTTTGCGTGATTAAGTAACAAACATCCAAACATTTACACTTTCACAATTATAATATTAGTTAGGATATGTTTACCCTTGACCCCTATTTCACCTGATGGAAAGCGATGAAGTGGTCAACAATGAAGTGCGCTTACCTAGAAGTAACCTATTCACTCTTGACTTAAAGATTCTCGGGTTGTAGCCATCAGGAAACACAAACTTCGGCAAGGAATTCCACTCCTTAGCTGTACGCACAATGAATGTGTTCCCAAAATGTTTTGTGCTTGGCATGTCCACCATGTACCGGTCAGTTTTATCCAGTGAGACTGCAAGCCGACCCTTACTTGACCAATAAAGCTAGACAAATGATGATACAATTATAATTTTAAGAAATAGCTCACAACTTTGAACATTCGTCAGAAGCTTCGCGAAGTTTTAATTATTTTTCGTAGGTAAGCTTTGGATACCTAACGAACAACGAGAGTTTAGAGTTTTGTCCTGAAAGTTTTTTTTTTTTATATTTTCATCTTACTTTGATTTTTAGGGTTCCGTAGCCAAATGGCAAAAAACGGAACCCTTATAGATTCGTCATGTCTGTCTGTCTGTCTGTCTGTCTGTCTGTCTGTCTGTCTGTCTGTCTGTCCGTCCGTATGTCACAGCCACTTTTTTCCGAAACTATAAGAGCTATACTGTTGAAACTTAGTAAGTATATGTATTCTATGAACCGCTTTAAGATTTTCATACAAAAATAGAAAAAAAGCAATAAATTTTGGGGGTCCCCATACTTAGAACTGAAATTCAAAAAAATTTTTTTCATCAAACCCATACGTGTGGGGTATCTATGGATAGGTCTTCAAAAATGATATTTAGGTTTATAACATCATTTTTTTCTAAATTGAATAGTTTACGCGAGAGACACTTCCAAAGTGGTAAAATGTGTGTCCCCCCCCCTCTAACTTCTAAAATAAGAGAATGATAAAACTAAAAAAAATATATGATGTACATTACCATGTAAACTACCAACGAAAATTGGTTTGAACGAGATCTAATAAGTAGTTTTTTTTTAATACGTCATAAATCTAAAAAAAAATACACTATTATTAAAACATCGATCAAAGTTACAACGAACTACAAGAACTTTTATATTACGTTACTTGCTGCTGCGGAACCCTCCATGGGCGAGTCCGACTCGCACTTGGCCGGTTTTTTTTTTACTGTCAACTAGTTCTATCTCACAGCTTGATTGGTGTAATCCCAAAAAGTTTAAAGGATCTAATGACAGCATCAGTGGACGGCCATTGCCGTGGCCGAATACCTGTCATGTAAGAAATTTTATTTGAAAATTAAAAAAAAAAATAACTTTTGCAATCGACACGCTAAGAAGAAAAGTTAAAAAGTATTTTTTGGTACGAAAAAGCAGGCTATAGTTGATGAAACGGTAGAAATATTTCGAAAACTCAGATCCTTTTTTTCAGATTTACTCAAATCCTTAGACCTAACTAAATCAGGTGGACCAGATCTTATACCTCCATTGTTCATTGTTACCTGTGCTGATAGTCTTGCTGAGCCCATCACTATCCTATTCAGGCGTTCTCTTTCTGAAGGTATAGTTCCAAAGATATCGAAGTCTGCTTTCGTCACTCCCGTCTTTAAAAAGGGCGATAAAGCAAACATTGAAAACTACCGTCCCATTTCTAAAATCTGCCTTTTTTCCAAAGTTCTTGAACGTATAGTCTACACTGATGTCTATGCGGCTTTCAGGACTATTCTTGGTGATGAACAGCACGGTTTTGTTAGGAACCGCTCGACCACGTCTAACTTACTTCTGTCACAGGAATTTATAACGAACGGCATGACACAGCGTCAAGTCGACGTAATTTATACCGACTATAGTAAGTGTTTCGACCGTATTGATCACCGCATGCTATTAAAAAAGCTGTTTCTTGCCGGAATTCACGGGGACTTGTACCGTTGGTTCTCATCCTATATAGAGAACAGAACGCAGGCTGTCGTGCTTCAAGGTTACACCTCTGGTTGGAGTTCGGTCCCTTCAGGTGTGCCTCAAGGTTCCATTCTGGGTCCCTTGTTATTCATACTGTTCATTTCAGATATCAAGCAGTGCTTCCATCATTCTTATATTCTTCTCTATGCAGACGACATGAAAATTCACAAAGTTATAAAAGACATATCTGATGCATATCAACTACAAGACGATCTGCACAGATTTGAGATATATTGCATCCGTAACAAACTCCAATTAAATGTCTCTAAATGTTTCGTCCTAACATTCTCACGTCGGACGTCGTTGATAAATTTTAATTACATTGTGAACAACGAATTAATTAGCAGACTAAATAGCATAAGAGATTTGGGGGTGATTGTGGACAGCAAGCTTCTGTTTGATCAACATGTGAATAGCATAGTTACAAAGGCATCAAAAGCTCTAGGATTTATACTACGCGCCACGGCCTGTTTCCGATCTCTTAAACCGGTTAAAATTTTGTATTGTTCTTTCGTACGTAGTCATTTAGAATACGCATCTCAGGTTTGGAACCCGCAGTATGAGATTTATAAGTCCCGCATTGAGGGTGTCCAAAGAAAATTTCTACGATACCTTGACTATAGAGCACAGCAATACTCAGTTGACTACGAGCATCGATGTAAACGGTATCACTTCCTTCCTCTGGAGATGAGGCGCCATATTGGAGACATAACTCTGCTGATGGGTATCGCAAATGGCCATATTGACTGTCCTGAACTCGTTGCAAATTTAGCATTACGCACAAACCTAATGGGATTACGTCAGCGACCAATATTAAGTGTACCTTTCGCATCGACTAATTATGTGAAAAATGTCTTTTCAATAAGGAGTGCACTTGATTTTAATAGACTTTCTAGGGAACTTGATATCGACTTGTTCTGCACCAGTGTGGCGTCCTTGCGGCGGCAAATAGCACAGACATTTTTTGATAATTGAGTGGCTTCTCTCATTTGTTGCTTCGAGAAAAAAAAAAAAAAAAACTTGTAATTATTTGTGACATGTACTTTCCGTCACGATATATTATTATATAATTATTATTATTTTTTTGTCTACATGTGGAGGCTTGTAATTAGCGATTTGAAAATATCAAACTTTTTGTATCAATTATTTTGTTAGTCTGTAAGCCTTCTTTAAAACGGAATAAAATAAAAAAAAAATAAAAAAAAAAATAAAAAAAAAAAAAAGAAAGTATTGAATTCAAAAGAAAAAAAACTACACCTTCAAAATAACCTCAAAAAAAGCTACAACGTATGGCGAGTATCCACCGTTACCGTCCACCGTTATGAGGAAACCCGGCTATACTAGATCCAAAAAATTCAAAGACATTTGACATTCAACAACCCGCCCTGGGCCCGCGTGGTGGATTACAGCCCATTCCCTCTCCTAGAGAGGAGGCCTGAGTCCCAACCGTGGGAACATTAAATGACTGATATTCTATGCTAGGCAAGACTAGAGTGAATAAGCTCTTAATAAACTAATGCACTTTACCATCGACCTGGAAAGAGGTGGCGAGATGACCTAGATGCCTCAAGGACTGGTTCGAGGTGGCTCAAGAAAAAAATACCTAGAAGAAGTTGAGGGAGGCCTTCGCCCAGCAGTGGGACAGTATAGGCTATTAAAAAAAAAACTTCACCATCAAAGATTACATCACTGCTTACCATCAGGCAGAATAAATAAATAAAATAAATACACCAAAACCTTCCTGACATACGAACCAAAATCTTTCCACAACTCCTTATAACACATTCTCATAAGGAACCCATTAGAGCATAGTGGACAATCGTCACGTGCGCCCCAAAGGACTGAATGGACCAACGCACCGACATACAGCAGTATCGCATTAACTGTAATATATTTATACAATGTTTGGGTCAACTGATATTGAAGGCCTACGGAAATATTGTTCGAGGTTCTTTTTTGTTATGTTATTACATTTTTTTTATAGTACATGGATTTACGCTTATGATTTTTTGTCGAACCTTATTGTATGGCCTACTTAGTATTTTTAACGCATTTCTGGTAAGCAAGTAATATATTATATTTCAACTAGGTTTCTGAGGATTTGCGCGTTTAAGTTACACGTATGTCACTACAATAATATGGAAGGAAGATAAATTGAGATATGTAATGAAAAGTTAGACATCGCGTGTTACGCTCTCAAAGAGAAAGAATAACATCAGAATAAACGCTCTCACTCATTTTACAAGCAAACATTTATTTAAACATGGTCCGAGAAAGCACAAAAGGGACTCCATAAATCCTTATGCTCCGTAATAGCCTACGGGGCCATATTATCTTGTTATTGCTTGATATGTGTGTATGTACACGACACGATTGGGGTATGTTTTTGCTCCATAGAGATTTGGTACTGATAAGAATATTTGTGAAGATTCTTGAGGTCAGATTAAGATCACTTTTCGGGTTCATTATGGGTGGGCAGAAACCTAAATCAAAAATGAAGATATCCGCAGAACTAAGGTTGCCGACGTAGCACGAAGAATTGCCAAACTTAAGAGGCAATGCACATGGCTCGCAGAACATATGGCCGTTGGGGCCGAAAGGTTCTGGAATGACAGACGCGTACCGGAAGACGCAGCGTTAGAAGGCCTTCCACAGGGTGGACCGATGACCTTTTGAAGGTTGCGGGAAACCGATGGATGCGAGGCACGCACAGGAACGTTCGTTGTGGTGACGCTTGGGGGAGGCCTATGTCCAACAGTGTAAGTATATCGGCTGAAATGATGATGATGATGAAAAACCTGAGAAACTTACTTAGTCTTAGGTATCGTGGTATCTAGTACCTCGTCAATCGTTTCGTTCGTTTGTACCACGTACAAGGAAGGATTGGAACAATTTGCCTACTGCGACCTTCCCGTCCGATTATAATTTAGGTATCTTAAGGTTAGATTGAATAGGCTTTTAGTACACTAGTGCACCTCACCATCAACGATTGCATCACTGCTTACCTTCAGGTAGGATCGCAGTCAAGCACTGGTTTATATATCTTTTAAAAAATAAAAACCATATTTGACCCGGGAAAAGCACCAAGATCCTGATGCCTGCAACCAGCAAACCAACCAGATCATCATTGTCATCATTTCAGCCAATATAAGTCTACTGTTGGACGTAGGTTTCCCCCAGGTGTCGCCACAATGAACGATCCTGTGCGTCTCACATCCATCGGTTTCCCGCAACCTTCACCAGGTCATCGGTCTACCTTGTAGGAGGCCTTCCAGCGCTGCGTCTTCAGGTATGCAGTCGCCACTCCTGAACCTTTCGGCCCCAACGGCCATCTGTTCTGCGAGCAATGTGCCTTGCCCATTGCCATTTAAGTTTGGCAATTCTTTGTGCTATGTCGGTAACCGTTCTTCTGCGGATATCTTCATTTTTGATTCGATCGCACAAGGAAACCCCAAGCATAAACCAGATAATCAAGTATTTTGTTTCTTCTTTAAATAATTGGCGTTATCTTTTTTCTCCTACGTTTGTTTTCAAACCCCAAATTTTGTGTCACGTTCTACTTTTATGTGTTTCTGTTTCCTGGCGAGTATGTGAGGCCTTGAGTCGTGTGTTATGTTGTTTGTGGCTATTTTCCGGAGAGAAAGGCTCGCGATTGTGACGAGGGGATTGATAATTTGTAAGGGTCTTATTTTCTTTGTTAGGTGTGCAAACTTCAGAGCTTAGAAGGATACTGACTGCTACTAGTGGATTCGGCCGCGGCAAAAATTTTTCTGGTATGAAAACATAATTATGTTCATTCCAGGATACGGTTGCCAAATTTGATTCAATTCCATGTAGTCGTTCTAGTATGAAAAGTAACAAACATACACACAAACTTGCTTTTTCATAGATTTATTCCGCAAGGGATACCCTGGTTCTGGACTGAAAATTTTAATGAAGGATACAGGTGGGTTTTAGTCAATAAAATCTGACATGCCCTCTAGCTCCCTCCTAGAGCGGAAGAAGTTGGATTATTTCCCACCTTAGAAATAAAAATGTATTTACTGTAATGCTGTGCAAAAATACAATATTCGAATAGCCAGTAGTCCGCGGGTAGTGTTAATGTGAAACCCGGAGTCCTAGGAAAAAGGCAAAGAAGAAACAGGAGTGGGTTTTTATTCAATAAAAGTCTGACACACCCTCGTGCTCCGCCCAAGAGCGGATGCACTGTGTGATTTTTCCACTTAAAAAAAAAAATATCAGTAAGTAGTATTTTTTAGTTTTCAACGTTATAGAACTATTTTTATGCCGATACTTACGGCTAAATATGACTGGACTCAAACCTCATCCTCGAGCAATGAGTAGCTCGCTGTCCGACCATCCAGTAACTGTCCGGACCGAGCCCAAGTCCTCGACGGCGCGCACTGTTCCCGCGCGCCTCAAGTAGTTGTTAGCAATGGCAGGGGCCCAGGGTCGAAGCCACTGAGGCCAGGGTTATCCAAAAGGGAAGCTCGGTCCCGGTACGAAAGACAAGAAAGAACAAGAGTAGGTTTTTAGTCAGTAAAAATCTGACACTATCTCTCGCTCCGCCCAAGAGCGAGGGAAGTCATGAGTTGATTTTCCCACCGCGAAAAAAAAAACTTCCACCTCTCTTCTCTGGTCTTTGCTCCACCGTTGGCCACATCATCGCTTCCCAGGTGAGGTAATGGTTAAACGCGAGCCCATAATAATAAAAAAAAAACAATCTCAATCTAGCATAGGTACTCTTGTGTTTATACAATGTTTACACAAATAAATAATACCTTATCTTTATTTTTATTTTTACAGTAAGTATAAAATAAACAACTCCCACACGGCAGTATATGAAAATGAACCTTTACGATAGTCATAATAGGAAAAGGGGTTGCCTAGCCAGTCACCACATGAAAGGGCTAATTTTCACCGGCACCCACACCGTGCACACCTTTCAACGGAACGCAACAATGTTGCTAGAAATGGGTACCTTTACATAAATTTACAGCACCTATAGTTGTTGCAATATAGTGTGGCAATAGAGGTTATTGACCGAACAAATAAGTATGGAAACTTTTTTCCAATACGAAAATCTTTTTTGACTTTCTTTCTACATTATATGCAATTTTAATTTACAGTAAGACTAAAAGATGATTAGTCTTCAAATAGATAACGTTCTATGCAACAGAAATAAAATCATACTAGCTTCAGACAGCAGTTTTGCCTGCATGAAATTAACTTTCTACAATCCGAAGTGAATACACTCCCGAGGACAAGGTTTATGCGTGTGACAAGATTCATTCAAATCGGTCCAGTGGTATTTAGCGTGCAAGAGTAACAAACATAGCAATATACACTCAAACTTTATAATATTAGTGTTTCGATCGACGCCATGGTTGGCGCAATTGTTGAGCGATTGGGTGCTGCACTACGTGTCACAAATTTTTATTCCCGATTCCCATACGGAAAAATATTTGTTTTTTTTTTATTATGGATAGGCTCGCGTTTGACCACAGTCTTACCTGATGTTAAGCGATGATGTGGGCAACGATGGAACACGCTTGCCTAGAAGCAATCTATTCACTCTTGACTTAAAGACCCCTAGGTTATAACTATCAGGAAACACAGACTCCGGCAGGGAATTCCACTCCTTAGCTATACGCAGAATGAATGTGTACCCAAAACGCTTTGTACGTATGGGTGGGATATCTACCATGTACCGGTGGCGCAACGCCGTATGTCTTGTGGTCCGATGATGGAACGGACTTGGCGGAATTAAATTGCGTTACTCCGTTGCACACTCCCCGAAATGTAAACGATAGAAAACGGACAGGCTAGCAACTCCGCATCGATACTGAAGACTTTGGAGTTGTATTGGGTTTGGCTTTGGTTTGTATTCCCTGCAGATAGTTATTATGGGTTTAATAAGTCTCTTGTATTATGAGTTTTACATATTTATGAACGCACCCACGATACAGGAGTAATTCCTAGTGTTCGAAAACATTTAAAAAGTTTGATTAGTGAGAGTTCCAATTTTAAAATAAAGAACGCTGTCATTCAATGTAGATAGGTCAATGACCTCCACTGATATATCAAATCGCATCAACTATAATACTTTTCTGATAGATTAATAATATTATAACATCTAAAATTAAAAAAAAACCTCGACTCAAAAAGAAAATTAGTATCTCAGAACCATCCCGATAACGTCAGCTTTCAAATAAAAAAACAACGCATTCAAATCGGTCCATTCGCTTAGGAACTACAATGCGACGGACAGACACACAGACACGTCAAACTTATAACATACCTCTTTTCCGTCGGGGGTTAAAATGAATGTTGACAACAAATAGAGCTGTATCACTGTCTACATTATGACATTATCGCACTAGTGCGGTAACAGCCAAGTTTCAGCAGCATTATTTACTAACACACCATCATTGTGATCACAATCTAGGCCGAACAGTGTAATAACATAAACAGGTAATAATTCAGACAGATAATCTTAATGAGATCGTTGTACCTACATCACAGAGGTAGCGAAGCTATAAACACGCGATAACATCTTGTTCTAGCTAGGAGTTATGTTGGTTTCTATATCTGACTGATTGTTATTGGCTGGTGTTACCGCTAACGGCGAGTTACTGATAGACGGTTTGATGAAGTGCCAAATACTGCGATACTGAAATGGTTTGAATTGAATTTTTTTTTTTATTATTACTGATAGGCTTGCGTTTGATCACCATCTCACCTGATGGTAAACGATGATGTGGTCGACGATGAAGCACGCTTGTCTAGAAGAAACCTATTCACTCTCGACTTAAAGACCCCTAAGTTGTAGCTATCAGGAAACACAGACTCCGGCAGGGAATTCCACTCTTTGGCTGTACGTATAATAAATGTGTTTTTAAAACGCTTTGTGCGTATGGGTGGGATGTCTACCACGTACCGGTGATAAAAAAATAATTGAATTTCAAATGATTTTAAGGACTACCTATCTATTGTATTTTTGACGGAAGAAGCAGATAAATTGTTTTATTATCAACAACAACAACAATCAACAAAGAACAAAGTTTTTTTTTTTCAAAGATAAACCAGTGCTTGACTGCAATGCCATCCCATGGTAAGCAGTGATGCAATCGTTGTTGGTGAGGCGTACTAATTTTTTAAAAGCTTATTCACTCTAGCCTTGAAGACATCTAAATAATATAATCAGACGGAAAGACCGCAGCTGGCATGTATGCGACGAGGCGAAACGCATACTCCGGACCGTAGAGGTTGGGCCAGATGTAGTGCCAAATACTGCAATACTGGTTTCAAATGAAATGATTTTATGAACTGTTGTATTATTGACGGAAGAAGCTGATGAATTGCTTTATCTAGCAAATTAACGCACCAAAAGCTTGTTAGATTTTTAAAAACAAGAGCCTCATCATTTTAACTAAAAGATCTTCGTGGTTAGACATAGGTCTTTCCCAGGTGTTGTCACAACGACCAGTCATCTGCGTCTCACCCCCATCGGATTCCCGCGACACTCAAAAGATCATCGGTCCACCTTGAGGTCTTCCAATGCTGCGTTTTCTGGTACGCGGTCCTTATTTTAGAACAAACGGGCCTACCGATCATCATTAGCGAGCAGCGTGTCTTATCCACTGTCAAATCTAACACAGGTAGTATTGGATTTACCAGTAACGTTACTTCTAATATGTCAAGTAAAAAGTTTTCTTTTTTAATAATTATTTTAATTGAAAAGCTCCTCGTTTAACCACTATCTCATTTAGGTAATAACAAGCGATGATATCGTTGATGATAAAACACGCTTGTTTAGAAGTAACCAATTCAATCTTGACTATAAAAGCCAGGTTTTAGCTATCAGCAAACACATACTCCGCTAGGGGATTCCAATCCTACGATTAGTTTTTGAAACGTTTTGTGGGTTGTCTATCTTAGGTGGTGCACCATTGCATACTTCTGGTGGTCCAGTGATGGAACAGTCTTGGCGAAATTAACTGTCCCCGCACACGGGCCAGAAAAAACGCCAGCTTCTTTTTGAGGCGGCCTTTTTTTGTGGCTCGTGTGCAGCGGTGCCGCCACAAAAAAACGCTTGAAGCGGCTTCAAGCTTCTCCGGACACAAGGTCTCACGCGCTTCAGCTGTTTTTTGCGGCCGGTTCTAGCTTTTTTTTGAGGCCGCTTCTAGCTTTTTTTTTTGTGGCGGCGTTTTTTTGACACCCGTGTGCGGGGACGCCTATTTGTGCAAATCAGACGCACATTCCGTTGAATAAACGATAGAAAACCGACAGGTTCCCGACCGATGCTGAAGAATTTGGTGTTTTGACTCAGAGGCAATCTCTGCCGATAATTTTCTTGACTCGTTTCTCAATCGACTCAAGGACATTAAGTTTTGAGTATAAATAAAAATAAGATAACAAGAGAAGAAGAAAAATAAAGAAACAATGCATGGATTATTTGCAAAACGATACTGCTATAGAAAGGAAGTGATTGTAACCATGTCAGTGAATAGAGGTGGGTGTAAAAAGACAAGAATCTCCAACTCTTAGTAAATATTGAAAAGGCCAGAAAGATCACGAAAGTGCTTATAGCAGGTGAAAGAGCGTTTAAAGGTAAAATAGCGTCCAGACTTATTTCAAAGGACCGGATAGCAATTTCTAAAGTTATAATTGGCAGGTTAAACTTTCAGTTTTTAGGAACAGGACCTAAAGACGAAATCCGTTGACATTTAAAAACAATGTAGCAGTTAGGTGTCTCAATAAAAACTAACTTTTGTAGATGCATAAAAAAAATCCTAAACAAAAAAAAGGTCGTGCTCCTGTCATCCCCTTCGACCATTTGTTCTGCGAGCAATGTGCCCTACCCAAAACTGAAGTTCGGCGATTCTTCGAGCTATGTCGGTAGCTTTTGTCTCCAGCGGATATCTTAATTTCTGATGTGATCACGCAAGGAAACATGAAGATAGAAGGATTCAATTTATTAATGCATCAAACAGGAATTGTAGCTACGTGACCAATTCAATTTCAACCTTAGCCACATCGTACAATCCAATCACCTGGTACAGTCAACAACACATTAAACGTTAAGTGTACTATGTCGGACAAAGTGGCAATCTCACGAGATTCAACGACGATTGTGTTGATAACTGTACAGGTACGACTAACCTACTGGAGATATTAAGTGTTTACGACTTTTTTTGTACTATACTAGTAATCTAGTAATGTAACTACACCATCCTGTGATGTGACGATCTGATCTTTGCGGTGCAAATATGGCCAGGGATCGCTCTAGAAGTAAATAGGAGAAACCTGTGATGTATGTTAACATTTAGAATAAGTGGGTAGTATGTCATGGTTTTTTATTGTAACTGTGGTGTATAAGGCACGTTCCAATGTGGAAACACGTACTAGTAACAGCCAACCATCACGTCAGATATAATAGATAAGATATGTTGAAGTTCATAAGTAGCACGTAAACTAGGTATATAAGTACACTAATAAATGGAGGGTCTTGGGAGTTGTCGTCAGTTGACGATCAGTTGTCAAGAGTCGACACCAGTGACCCTTGGAGTAGCTCACTCCATGTCGTTTACTTTAACCCCCACACGGCCGCATCGCATGGCGACCCTGCCAGTGGGCTAGTGGTAACAACCGCCGCGCCAGTCTGCGAATATACGCTGTGCTATCGAGACGTTACGTGTTTTATTCTGCTCCTAGCTGACAATTCACCTACATACTCTCATATTTCTCAAGACCTTTGTCTGGAAGTGGGATTGTCTTAAACTTGCGCATTTTTAGTAGAGAATGGATGTTACACGAGTTTCGAAATTGATGTCTCTTCTTCTCTGTCAAATTCATCCAAACGTTGTCTGTAAAAAATCGCTTTTAGCTATAAAACCACCCATTGTGAAACCCTATTAATTTTAAAGTTCCTATTGTAGTATTATTTTGGTGTACAATAAAGAAACCTATATTTATCTACCTATCTTTTGATGACATGTCCTTGTTTGGACGTCAAAAGCTTAAAGTTTTATGCACGTATCAATATTTAGCGGAGTCATTATTTGCATTATAACTTATATGATAAAAATGTATTTGTTCTAGAATGTTTTTCTCCTATTGGTAAGCTTATGAACATATTATTATTATTATTCCTTTTATACATCGTTGTCAATAGCCTTTAAATAAAATAGTAGTCTGCCCCGACTTCGCATGGAAGTAATCTATCTAAACATGTACATAAATATACTCCACAGAAAGTCCACTGGAAGCAAAAAGACCAGAACTGGTTCAAGTAGCAACTGTAAGAAGATACTATGTCCAGCAGTAGGCGCTATACAGCTGATGTTATAGTGATGATAATGAACAAGCGTATCAACAAAAGACCTGCAAGCCTAGCCAAGTTACGAACGTTTCGTATCGAATTTAGAAAACAATAAGTTTGTAGCTAAGTTTACGCGCGTCGATCAATCAATCGTTCGTTCTACAAAATTCCACACCTACTACACAACGCAAAACTGAAACTAAAACTGTAACTTAAATTGTAACTTGACTATCATTTATGTGTTGCTTCTTTTTCTTTAAATTACAATGTCTGTAAAAAGTCGCTTTAAAATGCCATTACTTTTTATAAAAAATCTTTGATTGCATCAATTGGAAAATATGTACGAGTAAAAGTATAATAACGTAATTTTTGCACCGAATAAACAATATGTTTCTTTGAGGTTTTACGTAACAGCAGACTTAGCCAAGTTGTAAGTCTAAAATCTTTAACGCTAGTAAAAAACTATTCAAATGTATGGGAACGACATCATCTCAACGTTAAGTACGTGATCAGAACAAACGAATAGAAAATTAGCTAAGTTTACATCGTTCAAAATGATGGAATGAAATATAATCGTTTCTACAATGTTCATCGCTACATCCTGTTGTTTTATTGTATAATGAACTTACTTTTAAAATTGTTTAGCATCTCCTATAAAATTACCAAATGTGTAATTTAATCAAACTAAATAAGTGATAGTGCATAGAAAAATTCAAAGTTTGCCAAATGCAGAAAAAAATATTGAAATTATAATTTGAATAAAAATGACGATATTGCATAACGGGGTGACCGTTTATCTGGAGAGGTCGGTAGACAACCGGAGGATGCAATTTCAGATGACATATATGAGATTGTTCTGGATAAGAAAAAGATAATACAACAATTTTTTGCATAAACAGAATATTTTTTATATCTACATAAATAAAGAAAGAAAAGAGAAAGGGGAAGCCAAAAAAAATAGCTTTCGTAGAGAGAAATGACGTAAAAGAGAAGGGAGTAAATGATAGCGTGACAGTTGAAAGGGGTAAATTGAAAATGAAAATACGGTTCTTCAGGATAATCACTTTTATTCACTTTGGTTTTGCACTTGAATCAATCTTACTCGACGAGACCCCAAACCCGAATGCACGCATTTACAACCCTTTTAAGTCTAAGTTACTGTCCGTTCAACCGATTTTGACTTTTATTTCGTTGGTGCAAGACAAGTGGCGGCTGCAATAAATAGTTGGTATTGTAACCACTTTTTTGCTTTTAATGTCAACTGACAGGTTTTTTTAAATATCTTATCTTACTGCAAACTAGTTTTTGCCCGCAGTATCGCCCGTGTACATAAAATATAGCGCATGTCACTCAGGAATAAAACAGATTTCTATCGGTGAAAAATTTTAGCAATGGGACCAGTACTTTCAGAGATTACCTCCTACAAAAAAAATAATAAAAAAAAACTTTACCTCTTTATAATATTTTACTCCATCTGTTTAGGTCCTTAACTAAATAATCTTGATATTATGTCTTTTATCTAAAAGTTGTCTAAAAATTGTACTTATCTAATAAAAATGTTTACCACTTTGTTATTTACCTTTACCTATGTTTGGTAATTAACTAAATTTAAATTATCTTTTTATGTCTTATATACGATTTCTTTTTAACAAGACATAAGTATCAAGATGGTTTACAAATGAATTATAGTGTTGAAGTGTAGATCGACACAAGTAACCTGAAATAAAGACTATAAAAAGAAATTCCTATAATAAGTTCCTTAGTCCCTGAAAATAATTACTAGAGCCCACAATGACACCATACAGTCGTATCGGACTCGTGACGTGTGCGCTAAATTAGCTGTTACCTTGTCGGACCATCGAAGAGCAATTAGAGGCCCCGGTATTTAGCGTTAGCAAAAAGAGTGTGCAAAATTCCTTGAAAAATAAGACGTTGTGTTAACCATTGAATTTCTACGGTGAGATTTTGAACATTCTTTAAATGCTAAAAATACACCTTACTTTTATGCATTCTGACAGTTATAAAAGACTCCAGATAACCGTGGGATAAAGTTCATTGACCATTTCCTAAATATCTCTGCGTAGGTACCTGAAAAACAAGCAACCAATTGCTTTTTATTACTACATCATGTAAAGGATCACGAAGACAGATATGTGTCTTTACTTCCATTTTTGAAATTAAGAATATCAACAAATGTAGGAGAGTCAATGACTGTAAATCCATTGTTTTGAGATACTATTATACATTGTGATGTATAATAAAAGTATCTGTGTTGTTTTATTGTTGTGTTGCGCCAGATTTTTTTATGTGATTTCTATTCCTTAAACTAAAGAAATGCCGACTCAAACTCATAAGCAAACATTTTTTTAAGGTCACAACTATATAAGACTACGTTTACAACAAGGCGCACAGAAATAGAAAACACTCAAACTTCTCTCGAACCAAAATAATATTCGAACTTACTTAATTACAAAACCTTCTGGCCAACTGTTCTGCTACCACTACCTGCAATTGATACATCCACACGGCTAATTGAGGGTAGGCAAAGAAAAATCGATTACATCTCCCATTTGGGGGTAATTTAGATCCTTTATACGGAGTTCTGTTGGCGTAATACTGGCTGGTTTGAAAGTCAGTGGAATATGGAGCCGACCGCGACGGTTTGAATTTCGAACGTGGCCGCCATTTTCGTAGTTCTTTGTGGTGGCGGAGATGTGATATGAACGTTTGGATGCTTTTATTGTTGACGGTACACTATGTTGTGTGCCGGTTTTAACGAATGCGGGTTATGACGGTAGTGAAATTATGACATAGAGCAGTTTTTTGGTGAGAATTTGAGATGAGAAGAATGTATATACTTGAAAAAAGATTCAAATCATGTCATAAACTTTTGAAAGGTTTCAATCACGTGTTTTTGTTGTGAAGAGTGTTTTATAATTAAAAATGTATTGAACAATAAATAAAATAAGTTCATTTTGATACCAAGTGGAGAAAGTTGGTCATTGCGAACGAGGTGAACACTGAATGTGTTATGGAGCCAAAGATTGCAGTGGTAAATTTCCACATGTATCAAATGACGTTTTTCAAAACATATAAAACTAAACATTTAATAAATAAACGAGTGTGGACGCGCCTGTGGACGGGCAAGCACGTGCACTATGGTCCATAATGGGATTAAATTCATCCTTTTCCAATATATAGTTGACTTTTAAGCTTTTTTAAAAATAATTTATAGCAACGTCAGTGGCGTCACGTTGCGCTTGGAATACCATACGCCTTCGATGACTCCGGTTCGGTCCTGACAGCTACCAAATGACCAAACGGTGAGCTACTCATTGCTTGTCGTTCGCAAGCCCTGTTGCGAAGCTGAAAGTCGGTGTGGTTATTTCAACTTGTACTTACTTAACAGGTTTGTTGCCAATAGGAAACCGAAAAATTATTCCAATAGCGGCATGTGGGTCACTTTGTCAGACACGCGGGTCATTCAGTCGCACACCTTGGTCATTTTGTCGGACACGCTCGTTGCTGTCGAGCACGCTTGTGTTTTTGACGCTCCGCCCTTTTTGTTACGTGAGGCGCGCGACCAAATCACCTGCAAACGCAAGTCGAAGTAAAGGATGTAGTGTCGGTCATCATTGTCGGACATGGCGACTAACGTATTAAATTTATCAACAAACAAATTACACTCATGTCATGACAAAATGTCACACACGAAAGCGTGCAACCTGTCACATCAGTATTCAACTCTGTAACAACTAATGACAGCTTATTACTAACGTAACGTTTTACATAAGTAAGTAATTGTCCAAGCAGTTAGATTACTGCACGCAAAACCAACATTAATAATTAATATTTACTGCCCACATTATGGTAATTATTAGAATAATTTACACGGAAGAAATGCTCGAAGTTTATTCACTTTTATTTGATGTAGTTTGCATAGACTGTAATTACATTTTACAGTAACTATTTCCTCCATTTGCCGAATGACATCAACTGTTTTTTTTTGTTTTTTTAAATAAATTTGGCGCTGTGTGAGAGTGTGAGCATTGTGTCAGTGGTCTTTCTTCTTTGTCTATTTTGTTTTTACAGTATGTGTATCCATACGTGCAAATAAATTATTTGTGTTTCATTTTCTTTCCTTTCCCAACTAAAAAATACTGTACACCAAAACATAACTTACACAGCGATGAAACAATTTTTAAATATGGGCGAGCTAAACTCAACAGTGAGTTTCTCACAGCAAGCCTTTGAGCGGTACATAGAAACCACCTCACTAACTTCAGTTTTCAAAATCTAAACTCATATGTCCTCATCAGGTTATCGAGTCACCTTGCGTAAGACCGGGGTGGTAACCGTAACAAATGACAGACATAATACATTAGCGTAATAATCATTGGATAGGTTGACATTCAAGGACCTTAGGTCTAGACTTAATTCCTCAGCTATCTGACACACCCACCAGTTAGAAATACAGACTTATCTAAGGCAATATTATTGAAAAGTAAAGGATTATCTGGAGGTTCCAATCTGAACGCAATTTTATCTACACTTATATAGTGATATAATATTACTAGCTGTTGAAAACCAGTGTCAGGCACTAGTCTGGCATTCATGCTGAACTGGACCTATTTTGGTGCAGTCATGAGGCACACAACAACTGTATTTTTTTTATTGCTTTTTTTATTCTTTTACTTTTGATACGTGTTTTTGTTTATTTTTGTGTTTGGGCCTTGTGCTGTACCAAATAAATTATTTTTTCTTTCTTTCTTTCTTTTTGTTGCCCGCGATTTCAACCGCGTACATAAAATATTGCCACCAAAGGAATAAAGTAGCTTTCGATCGGTGAAATAATTTCAGCAATCGGACCAGTATTTTCAGATATTTCCTCCTACAGACATAAAAACAAACTTTACCTCTTTATGATATTAGTGTAAATAAAGAGGTAAAATCTGTTTATTTTTTGTTGTTTTTTTGTTTGTAGAAGGTAATCTCTGGAAGTTCTGGCGCGACTGTTAAAATCTTTTCACCGGTAGAAAGCCGCTTTATTCCCGAGTGACTAGGGCGAAGCCGCGGGTAAAAGCTAGTTTTGGGTATAGGTAAGTTTTATAATTCCCGAAACAACGAAACAAACTCAGGGGTCAAAGTCTCTTTTATAGTCCATACAGCTTAGTGTCTGAGATGGTCTTTTGAGGAACCACACAGATTTAAATGGAACTGTCCAAGTTTCCAGTCAGTGTAAGCATGTGTCAATATTCGTATAACTCGACTTACACCTAACCTCTGGTTATTAGTAACTAGCTTTTGCCCGCAGCTTCGGTTGAGTATATAAAATAAAGCCTATCTCACTCAGGAATAAAACAGTTTTCTATTGGTGAAAAAATTTTAGCAATCGGACCAGCACTTTCAGAGATTATCTCCTACAAACAAAAAAACAAACTTTACCTTTTTATATTAGTGTAGAAGTGTAGACTGAGGGCGTAAACGAGGTTCAAAGTCCTCCCCTATCACATTCACCCTACTACTAGATCCATGGTAAAAAAAAATCCAACCATATTCCGAGTTTTCAACTAGTACACGAAAACCTCGTGTTCTCATTGTGGGCTTACCACTTTTTCCAAGTCGGTAACACGTCGCCGATAGCAAAGCCGTTAATCCTTGGCTCTATGGAGTTGGGGATCGCAGTTCGGAACTGAAAGCCTGGGCTAACCCGATACGTGACTCGGTCGTGAGTTGTAGTCGCGTGATCGTGTCGGTAGGTATAAATGAGATTTTTTTTTCTTTGGTTTTGTCAGATGTAGGTTTGGAAGTAAGCTGTTCTTAGGAGTGAACTAATTTGTTAGTGATAGCCAATGTCATTCATCTGCTGGAAAAAGGTTTCTGTGACCTTGACTCTTCTTGTCTTTTTGTAATGTTTTTCAATTTATATGTAACAATTACAATATTAATTACTAGCTTTATCTAGCGACTTTGCCCGCGTACATAAAATATAGCCTATGTCACTCAGGAATAAAGCAGCTTTCTACCGGTGAAAAAATTTTAGCAATCGGACCAGTACTTCTAGTGATTACCACAAACAAAAAAACATAAAAAGAAACTTTACCTCTTTATTATATTAAGTTATATTAGTGCATATTGTTATTATTATGAGCCCGTTGTGTCCCACTGCAGGGCAAAGGCCTCCCTTCCGTTATTCCACTCGTTTCTGTCCTTAGCCAGTTCTGGCCAATCCTTAAGGTAGGAGTCCAAATCGTCGCGCCTTCTCCTTCTGGGTCTACCGCGTCGCCGGCTCCTGCTGTTGGAATCCAGTCAGTAGTTGCTTTCGTTCAATTTTGTTGCGACATGCGGCAGATGTGACCTGCTCAGTTCCATTTTAGTTTGGCGGCTGAGTTATCTACGTCTGCGATAATAATATAATATTAATTAACAGTCATAATTTAAGAACTCTAAGTTTACTTAGTTAATATGCAGTGTTGGTCAAAAGTGAGCCTATCAATAATAAAAAAAGTTATGTGAGAACAGTATAGACCAGTCAATATTGTACCCAAAAGCACAATAGAAAACACACACCCACTCATACATGACACTTACCAAGCTTTAACCTTTATAATATTAGTATAATGATAAATTTATTCGTTGCCTCTATTGAACCCACACAGCACATTAGATCTACTACTATAATTATCATGGAAACAAACAACTGAAAACAGTTTAGATTGTAGCATGCAATACAATAATTTATATTGTACATTTCATTGTCGGAATGTTAATTAGCGATATTTTACGCAACATTAAACACAATGATTATTATAATAGATTTTATCAAGGCAACTGTGTGCTTTGTAGCGATTAGGAAATTATCCGAAGCGGTAATGCTAGCGAAGAAGGCAGCACGCGTGAGGAAACTGACATCCTCACGCACTATCCGCTGGGATTCTGACCCCGATTTCCAGCGTAGACCTCGGGTAGCAGACAGCGAGTAATGAGTAGCTCACCGTCCGGATTGAGCAGGAGTCATCAACAGAGCGTAATGTTCCACACGCGCCTCAAAGAGATAAAGGAAGAAAGAAAAAAAGAAAAACAGTTTATTTACATGAAAAAGACGGACGCGTCTCCTCCGCGCAAAACGGCCGAATGCTCAGCATAAAGCTGCGGCCTCACGCATAATGCGTTGAGCTCACAGCGCTAGTTTTCAGCGTGGGTCGGTCGCTGTGTCGACGTAAAGACGCCTGAATGGTGCAGTGAATTAAAAGATGTTTAAAAAGGAACTAAAAATACAAATAAGTTATAAAAATAAATTAAAATAAATAGATAAGGTGACAAATACATTAGGTGTATTCGGTGAGAGGTCAGCAAAATAAATAGATAAGGTGACAAATACATTCAGTGTATTCAGTGAGATGTCAGCAAAATAGCAGGGCCGAAGACTACTGCGGCCATGGATTGATTTCCGGAAGGGAAACTCGGGTCCTGAAATGCAAGGCAAAGAATTTCTCTCCAAGTCATTGGAGACCTCACCACACCCTTAAAAAGCCATTAGATATTATAAGCCAATTCTATTACAAAGTACTGATCAATAAATCTGTTGGAGTGTTTCGCAGAATTTTGTCGCATGAAGTTCTGAAGCTGTTTTAATATATAATAAAATATGTAACCAAGATTTTTGTAACTCATAACCTGATTTAAAAGAGCGTACATTGAGTTTCTTGCACGTTCTTCTCCATAGAGACTACTCTTTGGAGCGTGCAACTTAGCTTCAATTTTTTTTTTTTTGACTAATCGACGGTTTGATAATTCAAAAGTGCTTGTTAATGGTCTGGATTGGATTTCTGATAACAATTAATCAAATTATACTACATGTGTACTTTCTATGTTTATAAAGGACATAACTGACATCCCGTGCTTTGGAAAGCATGTAAAGTCATTCGTCCCGGTTGTCATTCGTAGATCTTTGACTATCGTTACAGGTAGTCAGACGCCAGAATGTGTGACCATCAGTCTTTGTAATCAGTATCATGTAGTCCAGTTAGTGTAGTGCAGTTTTATTTTTATTGTATATAGGTTTACGCTTGACCGCTATCTCACCTGATGGAAAGCAACGATGCGGTCGACGATGGAGCACATTTACCTAGAAGTAACCTATTCACTCTTGACATAAAGATTCCCGGATTGTAGCCATCAGGAAACACGGACTCCGGCAGTTCCACTCCTTAGCTGCACGCACAGTGAAGGTTGTTGATGTCTGATAGGCAGGCACTCCATATAACTCGGAAGATGACTAAACCGGGTTTCATGCTACTGATCAAGAACGTAGTCAACAAATCTATTGGAATTTTTCACAGAATTGTATCAAATGAAATTCGGTGGCTGTTTCAATTGACCAAATTGATTCCTAACGGTTGTTGTCATGTAAAATTGGAATAGTTTTGTGTCGCAAGTATTTGCCTAACTTGACAATATATGGAATCATTGAAATACATGCGATATCGGTTGGGCACGCCACAATCATGGCGGTAAGTCCCCTCTTTGAGGCGTGGCTGGAAAGACCTCACGGCGTCCTTACCTTCCGCATGACGCAGGTACTCACCGGACATGGTTCGTTCGGGAGTTTCCTGCACTCGATTCATGCGGAAGTGACGCCCGGGTGTCGCCACTGTGCGAAACGCCCGTAGGACACGGTGGAGCACACAGTCGAGGTGTGCCCTGCTTGGGCGGAGCATCGCCGTGCCCTCAATGGGGGCGATCGGCGGCGGAGACCTCTCGCGCCGGGCCTTGGTTGAGGCCATGGTCCGGAGCGAGGAGGAGTGGCAGGCGGTCGCCGACTTCTGCGAAGCAGTAATGCTCGCAAAGGAGGAGGCCGAACGCATCAGGCAACGGCGTTATCGCCGCCGCCGCCGCCGGGATTCTGATCCCGATTTCCGGCCAACGTAGGCGCGGGCTTGCGGACGGTGAGCAATGGGTAGCTCACTGTCCGGCCGTCCGGTAACTGTCCGGACCAAGCCCAAGTCGTCGACGACGCGCACTGTTCCCGCGCGCCTCAAGGAGTTGTCAGCAACAGCAGGGACCCAGCCGGGTCGAAGCCTACTGGGGCCAGGGTTATCCTAAAGGGCGCTCGAGCCCCGGTATGAAGGCTAGAAGGAACGGGGTGGGTCTTTTAGTCAGTAAGAGTCTGACACTATCTCCCGCTCCGCCCAAGGGCGGGGGATGTCAATGCATGATTTTTCACACCATAAAAAAAAAAGAAAAAAAAAATGTGATATCGGTGAAATGTTGAGAATTTTGTTGCCATATATGCTACTTGTACTCGATATTTGCTGCCAAATAGTTAATTATAATGTATTGCAATCCGCAGTCTAATTGAAAAGTGAAGTGATTGTAGCGATTGATACTGCTATCAAAAAGTAAATACTTTTTAAACTTGACACTGGTAAAATCCCACTTCTAGAAAAAAAAATTCACATGTATGTACGGATTTTTATGAGATTGAATGAGACAGCAACGAGAAAAAGATAGTTACTTTGCTCTATGCCAAACAATTTAACAGTAATTATATGATAATACAGGATAACATTTAAAAAAACAAGTGTAATAAAAACGTGTGAGTCTTGTCACACACCACACGTGGCAATATTGTAAAGAAAACGTTTGGATGGATTGAATGAAAAGAAATAAATTTAAGGCTTTCAAGTAAATACTCAAAATTCAAACTTATTCAGAAAGAAGGAGAAAAATCAAAGTAAGAGGTAATGCTCTTTCATATTCTTTTAAAATTTTGGTAGTGTTTAAGCACGCCTCATTTCTATAGGTACTAAGACGATTCACAAACTAGCTACTTGAACGGTAAAAGATTTGATCAAGCAACCAATAAGTGTTACAAATACTACCTTTTTTTAGAAAAGGGAAAGTACCATGTTCATCTAACATTTTCGCTGAAAAAGCAACAAATCAAGACGTAATCTTAAAATTCTATCAAAACCATTACAGCAACTTCCTATACCGCAACAAATTCACGCGAAGTCGACTATTAATCATAAAAGTTCTGTTATTAAATACAGTTCAACGTTATTGAGATTTTGAACCTGTGAACATATCGTTTTTTTATTTTTTTTTATTATAATTGTAAGGCTCGCGGTAAACCTTTTTTTTTTTTTTTATCTGTTATAAACTAGTACTTGACTGCGATCCCGCCTGATGGTAAGCAGTGATGCAATCGTTGATGGTGAGGCGCACTAGTTTATTAAGAGCCTATTCACTCTAGCCTTGAAGACACCCAAATTATAATCAGACGGAAAGACCGCAGCAGGCAAACTGTTCCAGTCCTTCGAAGTACGCGGTATAAATGACGAGGCGAAACGCTTAGTCCGGACCGTAGATGTTTCAACAACGTAAGGGTGGATACTCGCCGTAAAAAATATATGAAATCCCGCCTGATTGTAAGCTATTATATACGTGGTCAGATTTTAGAAATTGTCACTTAATGGCCTGGTAAAACTGACCAGATCGTTTTAAACTTTAAAATTTGATGAAAACCTCGTTTGGCCTAGTTTCTTTCGCCCCTCGAGCGCTAGGGGTTCATTGACCCGGAAAATTGCACTGTTTACGTAAATAACCAAAAAATTATAAAAAAAAAACTTTTTTTGGCTTTTTCTATTAAAAACAAATAATATAATGTATATAGAAGAATATGTATAGAAACCAAAATTTTTGGCCAAATAAATTTTATACAAACTTGAGGAAAACACGAAAATTAAGCATTTTTCAAGGACATCCGAGTTGTACAGACGTATGTATAATTGGCGCTCGAGGGGTTAGACCTTTTATTATCATCGAAATCCTACATCAATGACATGGCCAAACGAGGTTTGACATGTTATCTAATGTCAACGTTCAAACGATCTGGCCAGTTTCAGTTAGCCATAGCTACGAAGTGATCAATTTTAAGATCTGGCCACGATATATCTACATGTATACTAATTTTATAAAAAGGTAGTATGTTTTTTAAGCTATTGCATAGCTTCTATCGCGGGCCTTGAGCGTGGAGACCGAATCCAAAAAATTCCGTAACGAAAATAACCTAACATCCCCCACTCATTTGTTTTTTGAGCGTGGTGAGCGATAAGAAAACAAATGAGTGAACAATCAATCAAAATTCAATTCAATGTGTGAAAGTGTAACTTCAATTAATATCAAAGGAAAAAAAATACTGCATAAATAAAATAAATAAATAATTATAATTGCATAAGTTGATAAAAATGCTATGCAATAACTTTACCGCGGCAGTCCCCGAGTGCCACACGTTTTTTTGTTTGTAGGAGGTAATCTCTGGAAGTACTAGTCTAATTGCTAAAATTTTTTCACCGATAGAAAACTGTTTTATTGCTGGCGTGAAATAGGCTATATTTTATGTACGAGAGCAAAGCTGCGGGCAACAGCTACTATTATAATATATTCTACCTATCATGGTGTCACAATCGCGACTACTGAACTTGGCGTCTTGAGTCCCAATCTTGGGTCGGACAAAAAGTGAGTTACTCTGCAGCAACCCGGAGTTTGGAGTTTGCAAATTAGAGGTGTGACACACAAGAACCTCAAAGAGTAGGTACAGTGCATTTCACTTAAGAGGTTCCTGTGCCGTAATATTGGTAATACGGAAAAACAGTGTTGCTGTATTTTTGGGAATGAAATTACTTAACATTAGGGAGATACTGATATTTCGTTGCTTTTAACAATTGCCTTTTTTTTTTAAACTGTAAAAACTATTTTTTAATAAAGCATACAACGTTGGGCTCCATTTCGATTGTCCAGCAATTCTTTCAAATACCGAAACCGCCACGCTGCGATATCGTACCTCTCCCCATCCAACAACTTCCTTTTAGACTTGCTTTTTTATAAACAAATCCCATTCCCCTCATTTATTCTCCATAAAGTGGTGCGACTACCGTTAAAATCAATTTAGTTTCACTTTTCGTGCAAACATTTTGGAAGAGTAGGCAACTCTTTTCATTTTTCCCTTCTTTTTTCTATAGACAGACTGAGGAGCCAACATTACGGCAAAGGAACCTCTTAAGTGAAACGCACTGTAAATGCGTTGTTCCTGCGCGAGAGAGTTCAGGTAACTCTCTCCGGTCTTGTCAGATTGCGGTCCCATCGCACTATGAGAGTAAAAGAACAGAGAGTCAGCACTGTAATATCTCTTGCATACTTGGCTAATCCCTGTTGAGATAAACCAAATCTCTGTATCAGGTAAGCTTTCAGATTTTCAGTTTTAAAACCAGAAATATTACATGATTTTGTGGTAATCTCAACACCAATCAAAATCCTTCATTATAACAAACAACCATAAAAAAATAAATGGAAATCCAAATCTAAATTACAAAACCACTGGTCTGACGGCGACAAATCACAGAAATCTTAATAAAAAAAAAATTACTTAGTTTGTAAACTTAATTAAATCCCTTATCAAGCTGTATCGAGATAAGGAGAAAAGTTGAAATTAAATTACATTCCCCGATCTAGGGGAGCCAGAGAAATTAATCTTTCTTTATCTCTGATTAATATGAATTTTTGGGAAGACATTTTTTTATATATTAATGGAATGTTGCAGATGAAATGTTTTGGTTCTGTTAGTTTAGTTTTTCTGCATTCAGTACCCAAAGGGTAAAAATGGAACCCTATTAATAAGACTTCGCTTTCTTTCTGTCTGTCACCAGGCTGTATCTCAAGAACCTCAATAGCTAGACAGTAGAAATATTCACAAATTATGTATTTCTGCTGCTGTTATAACAACAAATACTAAAAAAAAAATAAAATAAATATTTAAGGGGGCTCCCATACAATACATTTTTGCCGAATTTTCCTAAAGACGGTACGAAACCCGTCGCGCGCTAGTCCAACTCGCACTTGGCCAGTTTTTATCTTCCCTTTTCATAAAAACGTCTCATAGCACATCCTTATAAAGTTTGTACTTCTCAGAGCTAGGTCAGGCAAGATTCAAAGAGTCTTAATCCAAAGACTTTGACTTAGACTAAAGCATTTATTTAAAATAGGCTCGGTGACCTTAGTAGAGCTTCCGTTAGAGTGGGACTTAAAATGAACATGGGCAAATCTAAGGTCATGGTAAAGATCCATTTAACACAAACTTTTATATAGATCTGATACTCTACACTCGAAGTTGTGGACGACTACGTTTACCTAGGACAGACGGCCCAGTTGGGTAGGTCTAACTTCGAGAAAGGGGTCAGTCGTCGAATCGGGCGTTCAGGAAACTGCCGGGAATTGTCTCGTACAACATACCAGTATCTCAAGACGAATGTCTGTGACCAGTTCTTATTGGCAAATATGGCACTTAAACTTGTTTCGCTCACAATGGGCCTCATCAGAAGGCTTACAGTCACCCAAAAAGCAATGAAAAGGGCTATGCTCGGAGTTTCTTTGCGTGATAGCATCAGAAATGAAGATATCTGCTGGAGATTCGGGTCCCTGTCCTAGCCCGTACAAATTTAAGTCTGTACTTTCCACAGCTACGTAAGACAAGATTCAAAGATGATGAGATGATGATAGGTGTCGATGATGATGATGATGTGATGATGGTTTCTAGATTAAAAGCATTCATTTCAAATAATTAAACAATTTACAGGCACTTTTAAATATTGTCAAGAATTCAGTCAGAAAAAAGATGCAAATTCAACATCTCTATGGAGAAGAATGTGCCAGAAACTCCATGGCTCAGCTAATAAATATTTTACGAGTGATGGAGGAATTGCTAATTACATACTGGAAATTCGCGAAGGTTTAAAGAAATTGCTCATTATGAATTGCTCATATAATATTTAATGTGACCTAATGAATAATATACAGACGCTATATTTACCGGTTATTTTTTCACTCGTTTTTGCCAACGGCTTCGCTTGCCTATATAAAATATAGCCTATATCACTAAGGAATAAAACAGCTTTGTATCAGTGAAACAATTTTAGCAATCGGACCAGTACTTCCAGAGATTACCTCCTACAAACAAAAAAACAAACTTTACCACTTTATAATATTGGTGTATACACACTTTTTGAAGAATTTCTGCGATTTTAATATTATTGAGTTATTATTTGATTCGTTATTTTATAAGATATCTATAAAATATACCACCAAATTAATAATAGAAACATTACGTCAAAAATATCAATGAGAGATAAATAAAAAAGAAATTTAAGCCCCTCAGAAAAAGTCACGCTTAAAAAAATTTAATAACTCCCCAAAAATTTTCACATTCAATCGAACAGAAATCCTGATATACTTAATTGAATAATTCCCCAAGACTTTTGTCTAATAATCCCATTAATTTCCCCATCTTCCCCCAATTACCCCGGGGGTGGTAAAAGAATATTCGACAGATTCCGCTGCCAACTAACTCCGACTCGAATTATGAGTAATCCCGGATATTTAGCTGAGACAATTGGCTGTATTTTACACCGAAGTGTATTAGATGGAATATTAATTATTATAATTAATGTATCAACAATTGACTTAAGTACTGGGTTGTATTTTCAAACCATCCAGACCAAACAAAATTTCATTGAAATCGGTCAAGTCAAGGAAGAGTTAAGTGACAAACACAAGTAGAGAAGAATTATATATATTTAAAAGTATATATAAATTTTAAAATAAATTCATTCTTGTTGAAGGTAAATGACACTAACTAGTATATTATGTTTTTGTGTTTATTGACCTATCCTACTTACATACAAAAATCATTATCATGTACACTAACAGCATTTTCATTATAAATTACTTTTTTTCGTCATTTTTTTTTCAACTTTTATTGTTTTTTCAAGGTTTATTATAAAATGCCTTAACAGTTAACATTATTAGGGTTTAACGTTCAAGAACTATTGTACAACCGCATTAACTCATTGTATTTTTACTTCGCAAGTAAATATAACAAATAAAATTCCACTATAACAACAGTCCAGGATGAAAATCCTACTGCATTTATCAACGTTTCTAGTACTTCTTCCACGAATAGGATTAACAACGTCTTTAAACTAAAATATAAAACCGCACAAAGATAAACACATTTTCTTATCTTCATTCCTGTAAAAGAAATCCAATTTCCGACCTAGTCTTCTCCTTTGGCCAGCTTCTTAGTGATTACAGCGAACAAGATTATTTTTACAAAAAATTCCCTGCGTTATATAAAATACTTGGTACGCTTCGGTGTAAGTAGCTGCCTGAACAATACAGTTGAAAGAAGACACAACTTAGCAACGGAGAATTAAAAAGTTTTTGATTTTTTGTGTCTCCTACACAGAGACAGTTTTTTGTGTAGTCTTTACGATTTCTGTTTGCCTGGTACCATGGTTGCTATGATTAAAATACGTTCTTTGTTTTAAGCTGAGAAATACTTTGATCAAATGTCTGTTAAACGATTTATGAGTACTTGGCATCGGAGATAAGAAAGCTACCATTGTTTTAAAAATATTTTTAATGAACCTAAAATGTTTCTGAAACTGTTTATTTATTTATTTATTTGGTCAGCCAACAACTGCTTACACAATACATTTACAATTTTTTTTTTTTTTTTTTTGGAATTTCATTGATTAGTTAGCAATTAATTATAGGCTAACACCACATGCACTTTATATGGTTATACATAATAATAATCTTAAATAATCACAAAAATAAAAAAATAGGACATTAATAATTAATATGAAATTTGAACACAACAATTAAATCAAAAGTATAAAATTAAAAATCAAGTTACAAACAGATTGATTAGGAATTAAATTAAATAAATTAAGTTTTGGCACAGTAATTCACAGCACATTGATACATAATAATGATAAATTAAATTTGCTTACAATTAAAAAGAATTAATTCAACAATAATATATAATCATTTACATTTAAAATGAACTAACATAAAATCAAAATAAATTAATAACCATTAAAATGAACTAAGTTACAATTTAAATTACATTACAAATTGATTGAGATACAATTAAAACATATGAAACTAAATTGGAACAGATTTTACTGATTACAAGAATATTGCTCAATAATTATTTTGCAGATTTTTTTTAAACTGTCATGGTGTATATCTATAAGGTCACTACAACTGTTAAGCATTCTACACAGGCGTGGAATCGGAGAGTTAGAACCCAGAACCGTTCTGCGCAAGGGTGGGTGTAGTGGAGTGATGGGATTCCGTGGATATCGGGATGGAGCACGAAACTTTAGGAGACTCAGCAGTTTAGGGGAGTCAATTTTATTTCTCAAGAGTTTAAAGAGAAACAAGGCATCAATTATATCCCTTCTAGTTGACAACGAGTGCATCTTGAAGTATTTCAAGCGAGTATTGTATGAGGGCATCTGTTTACTTTTCCCTTTCGAAAAAGCAAGGTGCCATAGAAACCGCTTTTGGACTCTTTCTAAAAGTAACTTATGCGTGGCGTAGTGTGGTCTCCACACTACACTACAATACTCCAAGACGCTTCGTACTAGACTGTTGTAGAGCATTATTTTAGTGCCGACCGATTTGAAACTCTTTGTGTTTCTTTGTACAAACCCCAACATTTTAGATGCTTTTTTTATAATATTCTCAATGTGAGGCACAAAATTAGTCTATTTGAGTCAACAGATTCTATTAGAGACTCGGTGAAGGACAATAAATTTGTGGTAGTCGACCTAGCAGCAACAAAGCCGTGCTGGTGGTCACTAAGATAAAGTCTGAAGTGACGTTGGATGTCAGAACGTGAAACCATCAAAGGTGTTCAAAGACAGGTAGGATGCGACTACAAAATGATTATTTTTCGCAGATTTTTTTGTGTTGACCAATATTGACGACAGGAGTAACACAGTGGGTGAGCGATTGGCTGCGTGTTGCGGGTTCAATTAATAGACGGAAAATATATTTATATAATATACCTATATTTTTCTTTTGTCAGCTTGAGTTAATTTTAGTTGTTTTGGGTCTGGGTATCGTATGTTTGTGGATGTAACCAAAATACAAGCGTAAATCATAGTGTAAAGCAACGTTTGTTTTTGAGATATGAAGTGTATCGTCACATCGCTGTCACATTGTACCTATCTGCGAATACTGTAAGCATTTACCAAACTAAGTACTAAATAAAAAGGCTTTGTAAATTCGATAAATCTAGGTATATAAATTTCCCTTTCCGAACAGGAAATTTAACTAAAAAGTTTTAAGTTACTGGCCTTTCGCAAAATTGAGATTCTTAGTAGCTATTACATTCGGGGTTTTGAAATCAAACCCCACTTGTGCCTATATTTGGTTGAAATAAAGTTCTAGGACATTACTGACACCCTGTGCTTCGGAAAGCGACATAAAGCCCATTGGTCCCGGTTGTTATTCATAGATCTTTGACAGTCATTACAGGGAATTAGATGCCAGAAAGTATGCCCATTAGGATAACATAATAATATCATTTATTTGAGCAAGTAACTAAGACTCATAATTACACATAACACAAAATACATAACACAAAACGTAAAGTCGCGTACAGACATCGCGAGGCATTCGTCACGAATGGTTCGTCACGCATGCCTCAACCTGAGGCATACGACGGTACATTTATACGTACGTCCCGAACGACACATGCTCAAGCTAAGCACGCAAACCACCACGCATACATGGAGACCATGTATTTGTGCGGACGGTAACATTTTCTTCTTCCTTGCCTTGTCCCTTTATTTGGGGTCGGCTCTCCTCGTCTTTAGTCGCCAGGATAGTTTATACTTGTCTGTGCGTCCAGCTGAGCCCGTTCCAGATCTTTGGACACGGTTGTCCATCACGTAGCTTGAGGGCGCCCTCTTCCTTTTTTTCTTTCCGGGATCGCTAAGGCCTTCTTACGGGGTACTCTTCGTCGGACGATAACATAACAAGCTTATAATTTTGTGATGTTTCATGATACAGTTACACATAGATTCTTTTATAAAAATCCTAGATACGTTTTTCAGGTTTCGTACTTTTCGTAGGGACTAAAACTAATGTTGTATGTATACATTTGATTGACCAAAGGAGCGTAATTTCAATTAGCAGTTACAGTTTCAAGATCCTAACTGAGAATTTCAATAAGACATTCAGTTTAATTGGCCTCTAAAGCCAAAAAACTTCGTCTTACCTACATAATAGGGATATCAGGATGTCCAGAACGTGTTTAGTGCTCCTAAAGGAGATAAGCTATAATCCATAAGCCTTAATTCCTCCTGAATCAGCATGCAAATGTCTCCTTAAAAAGTTATCCTCATCAATATTCTCATGACGTCACGAAATTACACCTACCCTCATTATGCGAACTGTAATCATGAACATAATAGCATACGTGACGATGGCAACAACTTTATCTGAAACAAAACTCAAGGTAAAATCACCCTTATGCTCAAAAGCTAGAGTCCAGGTAAGGTGTAAAGCTCAAGATTGTTTTTCCTCGACATGACATGCAGTACCAATATATCTTGAGCTTTAAGCTTAAACATTGTTTATTTGTTTACAGGTCAACTTATATCGGTCTTTTGAATGCGGGTCATATAACTACGAATGTACTAAATCATAATAAAACTTGACTTTTATTGTTATACTGTTTTATCCCGCGGTTTTACTCGTTTCGATCTCAATAAATATTTGGTTTGTTTTATTGTGAACTATTTCCCGTTTAGTATCATAGGTTATTTTGTCCTTTATAAGGTACAAGAATGGAAAGCCTCGTTGGAGAAAAATGGTTGAAATAAAAAATATGGAGGTTCGTTTTGATGTTGCTAGATGGTTTTATTTGATATCAAATTGGATATAAAAGGTCTTTTTTTATCGCATTGTTAACATGCATACGGGTATAACTGACTTTTATTGTTAGTGAGTTTTGTATGCCTGGTTATATAAGACTGAACGTTCTACATAGAATAGAAAATATTTATTCAACACTGACACAGCACAACGCTAATAACACAAAAGTAAAAGAGAAAAAAGGGCCAGAAAGATCATAATTTTAACCAAAAAACAAAAGACATCCACTGTTGGACATAGGCCTCCCTCAAGCATCGCCACAATGAACGGTCCTGTGCATCTCGCATCCATCGATCCTCACCGGGTCATCGGTCCACCTGGTAGGAGGCCTTTCAGCACATATCTTCCACCACATACAACGATCGCGTCTTCAGAATCTATCGGTCCCAATCACCATCTATTCTGCCCACAGCCGCTTAAATTTGTTAGTAACTTTGGTTCTCCTGTAGATATCTTCATTTGAGATCCGATCATGCAAGGAAACTCCGAGCATCTAGCCCTTTCAATTGCCTTTTGGGAGATTTTAAGCCTTTTTATGAGTCCCATTGTGAGCCACCACGTTTCAGAGCCGTATGCCATCACTGGCAACATGCACTGGTTATAGACTATCGCCTTGAGATGCTGTGATATGTCTCTCTTGAAGTTAGACCTACCCAACTAGACCATCTGTCATAGCTGTCCCGAGCATGCCCTTACCGGAAGAGTTACTATTACAGCATATGCTGGGTGTCAGTTTTCAGCCGGCACCCCGCAGTGACACGCATTTATATTACTATCATGTAGGATTTTACGATGTACGCAATTTACTTTCCTTAATTTGCAGGAATTCATAGTATTCGATAATCTCGCTTTCTTTCTGAATGCTGACTACCTACTTCAGGTCAGGTTTATTTCCGAAGTTTTTCTGTAAAGTAACTGAAATTTCAAACAATAATTACTTACATCTGAAATATAGTAGAGCTTTAGATATAAAAAGTGTTGTCTATAGTAGTACTTTCAAATTAAAACTAAAACAATTCCTATTGAATAAGTGTCTATATGCTGTAGAAGAACTCTAATTTCTGTTGCTTTAACATGGTCATTACATTATTGATTTTATTTATTCTTTTACTTAATTTTTCTGATCTTATAATTGTTATTATTATTTTTTTAATTCATTCTGACATTCTTTGTTATTTTATTTGTAAATGTTTTCTTGTAATTTATTTTAAATTTTGACCATGTTTGATTTATTAATTTATTAATGAAATTTAAATTTGTTATTCTTAAATTCTTGACATTTTTACTTTTATTTTTTGTTTTTTAAACTGTAATTTTGTAATTGATTGTGTGTAATTCAGATACAGATTATTTGTTCATGAATAATGACTAATGACTTGTTTCTCTAAAGACATACTTCCGTAAAACCATCATAGACAGCAGAGTTCGTTTTGGATGTATAACTAAGGAGTGGAATATCCGTCTGTGTTTCCTGATAGCTACCTACGACTGATGTCAAGTCAAATTCTTTAGTATCACTTGTGGTTAAAGGCGAGTCTATCAATAGTAAAAATAATACATTTTCCAATTGCCAAAAGTTATTAAGAACTTCGATCCTATTGCCAAAAGTGCTTAAGAACTTACGCAGAAATATTACGTCTAGTTCCTCCTCAAATCTTAAACCTATTTTTGCTACATTATCACTCCTTACTCAAAAACAACCAATCACAAAGCTACTCATATCCAATACCAAGATGGTCGCTAAAAAAACAGAGCACTTGCAATTGGACGAGAATAAATCACCTCTGACACACATTCGGTACATATCTTAGAGCCGGAGTAAAATTCACAATGGACGGGGGATAACCTGACTATAATTCATCCCCTCCCAATATTAGGGGGATAGGATTTACATACCACATTTCATTCGGCCTACCCATCGGATGGTTGATTTATGCCGCGTCTCCCCTGGTCTTGAGTTTTGTGGTCCAAGTTTTGGGTGGCAGACATTTGAATCTCTGTTAACTGTTCATAAATTCTAATATTGTTATGCTCTTCTACAAAATTTTAAGTCAATAGTGAATAGGTCCTCATCAGAAGGCTTAAAGTCACCCAAGGGGCAATGGAAAAGGCTAGGCTCGGAATTTCTTTGCCCGATTGAATCAGAATGAAGATATCCGCAGGAGAACCAAGGTTGCCGACGTAGCACGAAGAATCGCCAAACTTAAGTAGCAATGGGCAGGGCACATTGTTCGCAAAACAGATTGCCGTTGGAGCCGAAAGGTTCTGGAGTAGCGACCGTGTACCGGAAGACTCAGCATTGAAAGGCCTTCTACAAGGTACCGATGATCTGGTGAAAGTTGCGGGAATCCGATGGATGCAGGACGCACAGGATCGTTCATTATGGTTATACTTAGGGGAGGTCTATGTCCAACAGTGGACGTATATCGGCTGAAATGATGATGATGATGATGATGCTGTGAATAGGTTATTTTTAGGCAAACGTGCTCCATCGTCGACCACATCGTCGCACCTCTTATAGGGTATTAGGTACAATTCAGACAAATACCAGACATCTACTACAAGGTAGTACGAAGCAGCTTCATATGATGTGAGATATATACACATGTCGATAAATACATTTAGACCTATTCAATGCTAAGATGCACAAGACCTGTCGTTGTAATGACACTTGGAGGAGGCTTTTGTCCAACAAGGGGCGTCTTCCGGCTGAAATGATGATGATGATGATGAAAGCTAAGTAATAAAAAAGTTTTTAAAGTCATGAACATCAATTTGCAGAGAAGATGTTTGTTTCATTAGTTCGTAAGGGCTATATTTCAACGTATTTGTCTCAAATCAAACACTAAACCTAAAAACTATTAAACTATTGTTTTGTTTGTTTCTTTTTCCTTTCACTTTTACACACGGTGTCTACTTCTCTTTTTTCCAATTCTCCTTTCGCGGGTATGCTGGAAGAGATTTCGTTAGAAATAAGCATCACCTATGTACCTATTTTTCTGTTTCTGTCTTCTTTTCTTATATAAGTTAAGTGTGTACATGAATTGTTAAATAAATAAATAAAACAGAACTGTTCTCTTACGGCTATATTTCGCGACCAGTTGCACCGAGATGGTGTCCTGGTGAAATAAGAGGTCATTAGGTCCCTATCAAAGGCTTTTTATATCGTCTTTACTTTAGTCGTCCAATCCGCTCCCTCTCTCAACTCGCGCCAACTATGACTCCCAACATTTGCGGTGGACCGTCGAATAAATTTTATTTTTTCTCACCGCGACGCCATTCGATTGTGCGCTGATTTATGTCATATCAGATGGATTTGTAATTGGACGATGCGCCAGTATTTACCTTCTTTTTTGTAGAGGAGGTGATTTACACCGTTCTATGTGGCGAAGGACCACGGTTGTTTATTCAGCAAATATTTATAAGGAAATTTTGCTAGCTATCCTTTTTGAGTCGATATTTTGACCAGTTGTATCAATGTCCACGGTAAGAGGCTTTGGATAAAGTGTCACTTTATCAGTGATAGTGCTTGTTGAAGAGTCAAAATGTTTAGACTTGACTACGTGAACTTTTGTAGAGCCGGTCCATCCGCTACACTTTGTACTTTTTGTAAATGGTTACAGAAGTATAAATAATGTAAATAAAATAAATAAATAAAATAAAAAAAAATAAAAATGCCCTTTATTCCACTACTTACAATTAAATAGAAACTTGTTCAGTTATGAAAACAAATAAAAACATATAAAAATCTGCTCTTCTTCTCTATCTATTAACGTAAACTCGTTCCTTCATCTATTTCTTCTATCCTAAATTGTCATCGCTATTCGTAGCGGTCGCCTCTGCGGCGTAGGCCTCCCCTAAATCACTCCACGTTTTCCTATCTCGCGCTTTCTGCATCCAGTTTGGTCCACAGCGTTGGGTAAATATATCCCGCCATCTCTTTCTTTGTCTCCCTTGCTTTCTTTTACAGTCTAATGGAATCCATTCCGTTACTCTCTTTGTCCACCTCGAACACTCCAATCTACACAGATGTCCTGCCCAGTTCCATTTCAGTAATCTTATTCTTTGGTTTACATCCGTTAGTTTTGTTTTCCTCCGTATTATTTCATTTTTTATTTTATCTGATTGTTTTATGCACAACATGCTCCTTTCCATTTTCCTCTGGCATATGGCAATTTTTTCCTCATCTTCTTTTCTCAATGCCCATGTTTGGCATCCGTATATCAAACAAGGTAGTACGGCTGTTTCATACACTTTCTTTTTTATGCTTAAGCTAATTTCTCTACTTTTCATTATTTCTTTTAGCCCCCAGTACTTCTTCCATGCTAATGCTATTCTTCTTTGTATCTCTTTTTCAGTACAGTTTTCAAACGACACCAATTGTCCTAGGTAGACATATTCGTTGACATATTCTATTTTTGCGTTCTCTATTATAACGTCCTGACTCTCTCCATTCGTAATTATTTTTGTTTTAGCAGCGTTTAGCGATAGACCGACTTTCTTGCTTTCACTTGCCAATTCGGATATCATGGATTCTAGTTCGTTTGCATTCTCGGCAAATACCACAATATCGTCTGCGAAACGTAAGTGGCTGAGAAGTTCTCCATTCACTTTTATGCCCTTATTGTTCCACTCTAGGCACCTAAAAACAGACTCGAGTACCGCCGAAAATAATTTTGGTGATAACGGGTCACCTTGTCGGACACCTTTTCGTATAGGAAATTCTACTCCTTCTCTTTCCAGCTTCACTTTAGCCCAACATTTAGAGTAAACGCTCTTAATTAAATTTATATACCTTATGTCCATTCCTTGGTGTGAAAGAGCTGTCCAAATTGCATCGTAATGTAGAGAGTCAAAAGCTTTCTGATAATCGATAAAACACATATAAACAGTTTTACCGTACTCGTTAGCTTTCTCTATTACTTGCGTAACCACCTGTATATGATCTGTCGTAGAGTAATTTTTCCGAAATCCTGCCTGTTCGCGTGGCTGATTCTCGTCCAGGATTTTGGTGACCCTATTCAAAATTACCTTAGAAAATATTTTGTACAAGTTTGTCATAAGGCTGATAGGTCTATAATTTCCAAGTTCACTCCGATCTCCCTTTTTGTGAAGCAATGTGATTGTGGACTTTGACCATTGCTCGGGTGTTTTTCCCTCTCTAAGTATGTTATTGAACAGGAATTGTAGAGGTTTCAGTAATGGGATGCATAAAGATTTCAAAACTTCGTTTGCAATATTGTCACTACCAGGAGTTTTGTCATTTTTCTGCGTTAGTATGGCGTATTCAATTTCAGATGTAAGAAAGCTTTCCGTGTCGAGTATGATTGAGGTTCCAGATGTATTGTGGTCATAGGTATTTTTTTGTAAATTAAGGTCATTGATGTTGTTTAGCTGATCGTCGGTGTACAATTCTTTATAGAAACGTGTTGCTTCGTTAATTATATCTGGACGTCTTGAAAGTATGTTACCACGTTTGTTTTTTAGGTTCGTAGCCCACTCAGTCTTGTCACTCAATTCTTTGTATGCCTTACGCATAGCCCCTGTTCGTTTTATTAGCTTTTCCAATGTGTTTTGCCTATATTTTTTCTTCTCGCGCGATATGTTTCTATTGATTTTCTTGCTAATTTCAGTGATTTTAGATGTTATTTCTTTGGTACGTTTCTCTTTATACAATAATTTTCTTTGTTCTAATAGGTGTTTTGTTTCTTGACTTACATAGTCTTTTTTATTTTTTTCTTTTTCAGGCAATAGTTGCAATAAGTTTTTCATTACAGTTTCAAATTGGTTATATTGGTCTTGAATTTCTACTGTTGTACATAATGCTTTCATGAATTTATTTTCCCAAGATATTGCACTTTCCCCTGATACCAAAGGGAGGTTTCTGCTATAGTTGACAGGTTTTATACTCGGCCTTTTATGTATCAACTTTACGTAGAGCTTGCATCTTATCATTCTATGATCTGTATTAAAATTAAAATCATTTAATATATCAAAATTATGTATGTTGTGAGGTTTGTTCGTGAGCATGAAGTCTATTTCGTTGCAATATCTTCCATCTGGTGACCGCCATGTCCATTTTTTGTGAGGCTTACGGTTAAACATGGTATTTACTACTTTACAGTTGTTTTCGAGTGCATATTCAACCAAGATTTGTCCGTGTAGAGTTCGCTTTCCATAAGAGAAGTTTCCAATCACTGTATCTTCTCCTTTTTGTCTCTTACCAACTTTTGCATTGAAGTCCCCTAGTATCCCCTAGTATTACAACGTTTTTGGAGTTTACGAAATCCATTGCAGAATCTATTGTGTGGTAGAACAGGTCTATGTCTTCTTTTCTGTATGATTCCGTGGGAGCGTAAACTTGAATAAACGACCAAATCGTGTCGTCTGAAGTTTGGATTTCAAGTGTCGCTACTCTATCTGAAAATGACTTCAAACTAATTATATTGTTTTTCAGGTGTTTTTTAATCAGAAATCCTACTCCGTTTCTGCCTAAGACCCCAGATGTGTGGTAAAATATAAAATCAGAGAACTCTTCGATATTCTCATTGTTCCTTCTAGTTTCACATAAACCTATTATATCCCATTTTATTGCTGTTAATGCTAAATTCAGTTCTGTAAGTCGACAGTCTGACATTAGGGTTCTTACGTTAATGCTTGCTACATAGAGATAATTAGGGCTTCTTGTACATCTCTTATTATTATTTGGATTTAGGGGGTTTTGGTCTAATTCCTCCACGATGACCAGTCGGCTTGGAGGAGGTAGTGGAGGTGGAGGGGCGCTTATTAGTTTTTTTGTGTTTCTTCGGCGTCTTGTCTTGTACTCTGGGTTACAGATTTTAGTTGCGAAGGTCGCAAGAAGCTAGATATAGTTGCCGTTTGTGTTTTGTTCTTTTTCTGTACTTGTTTTGCTCCTTCCCCTATATTGGAAAGATTTGTGGCAGTAGTAGCAGTCTCCGGTGACGCCGACATGAATCTCTTAATAGGTTTTTTCCCTGCAGATGTTTCTTTGACTTTCGATTGCTTCCTCAATGTAACTATCTTGTCGTAACGTAAGGCAACTAGGTTTCCTGCCTCCCGTTCTAGTTTCAAAGTTTCTTGGAGTTCCTTTCGCTTTTGTAAAACATTTACAGGGTAGTCCTCTTTGATGTACATTCCAGTATTTTCCAAACATTTCTTTTTCTTTAGAATTTCTATTTTCCTACCTGTTGTTGTAAGTGTTACTACTATAGGTCTTATTTTTCCAGCCTTCTTCCCTATTCTGTTCACAGATTCAATTTCCCATTTAGTACATTTTATTTCCATTCTATCGTTAATAACATCAAGTATTAAAAAACATAAATCTTCATAGCTTTTTTCCTTCTCTTCGACTCCGAAAAACACCAAATTTCTCTTTCTTATTTGTTTATCCAAGTAGTCAATGGTTTTTTGTTGCTGTTCGATTTTAAATTCGAGCTCTTTGGTTTTGGACTCCATTTTTATGAATTTCTCATCTATGTTCCTGTTAATTGAATCTTTGATGTTTTGCTCCATTTCCTTCATGTCTTGTTTTTGTTTGAGTATATCTCCTTGGATGTTTTCCAACATCTTCATTATTTCATCCATTATTTCTAAACAGTAGGTGGCCTCTAGCGGCGAGTAGCGTAACTAAATAGATTTTGCTGAACTAGTAGGTACCACCGTATGAGGATAGATGGCGTTGCTATCGTCTAATGATCAATAGTGATTTGCACTTTTCGATTTTTTCCGAGGTGATAAATGTTTAAATATGAACTCTATTTGAGGTCACACATTAAAGTTTATGTCACTGATACTTATTATTGTCCTTTGTATATGTTTTTATCCACTATTTTGGCAGTTCACTGTTCATTAGTAACGGTAACGGATCTGTATTTTAAGTCTATTTATCACAGTTCACAGTAATGTTTGATGGTTCACTTCACTTGACCACTAGGCAGTCACCATAGTCTACTTATAAAATCACTTTTTACTCACTGTACGTTCGTAATTTATTGGTTTTGAATTTAGAACCGGGAACGACGTGAATTCAATGTTTACTTCGTAAGCGCCCTCTAGCGACCTCCGATAAATAATGTAGGTATGTACAAAGATATGATTGATATTATAGGAAGAGTTACAATATATTTTGCCTTGAGCATGCGAGTTATAAAGAGGTGGTTAGTGTACTAACCACCAAGACTGAAAGAGTTAATTTAATAAATTCACAAAATTACTAATATTGGATTGGATGGAGAGAGAGAGCGAGACCAAAGAAAAGATGGATGGATTGTGTGAGGATTAATATGAAAAAAAAGGGAGTGAGCGATAGTTTGACAGGTGACAGGACAGAATGGAAGAAAAAAACGTGTTGCACCGACCCCAAGTAATATGGAATAAGGGCAGGAAGAAGAACAGAAGACAAAATTTGTAATACAAGGTGCAGTTTTAAAACTGCACAATATTTCAGGAGGTTGTAATAAAACTCATAAATAATCATGTAAAAATACGAAACCTGGTCAATAATCAGTAATACTTGTTATTTAATTTTTTAATTACACTAAACTAAATCGATTGATCGATGGCCGCGGGGGCGTGGCTAGGGTGTGGCGTGCGGGATGATGATTGGATGATACATTATTTATGAAACTATCGTTGCGAGTTAGTGTGTGTGAAAACGCCCTGTATTGTTCCGTGTTTATGTGTGTGAAAAAAAGCGCGGTTATAAAAAAAAAAAAAATTACCTACTTATTTTATTATTGATTCGGGTCGAGAATCACTAACATAATTACCTCCTGAAATATTTTGCAGCTTCAAAACGACACCTTGTATTATTATTTTTTTGAGTCAGAACATCATACAATGACTTCGCCAGTTCTGGTGTGGCGCGAGAAAGGATATCAGGCTTTTACTGACTAAAACTAGACCTGTATCCTTCAGTTGCCCCTTGCGTTCCATGACCCCGGATATCAACACACGTATATCACACATGCCTTCGAATTTTTGATTCTCAGTCATAATTGGTTTCCTCACGATGTTACCCTTTACTGCTTCAAGAGCTGTGGTGATGCCGTTTTCATGTTTTCATCTGCCTGGTTTTGATTCCACGAGGTACGATCAAAGACACTTCCTCCTGACCACTGCTAAGTTCATTTTTGCATTCGAAACGAAAACTTCTAAGAGTTTGATTTGGCGTCGCGCCGCATCATTCAAACGAATTTTTTTAAGTGATCAGTCAGTAATGACCGCGATGGTACAACTCGTAAATCGGTTGCTTACTGCTCGCATTAATAAATGAAACATCGAAAAAATCTCTCGACATGTTCGCGTGGCAACATATAACGGAATTATAAATTAATGAATTGCTCATTAATGAATATTCGAGGTGTTATCGCCGTTACCGAGCTATTTAAATAGTTTCACGTCATACCTGCTTTTAAACACGTTTTTCATTGCTGAGTTATTGCAATTATATGGAGGAGTAGATTCGTCTAGGTGGAAAGTTATTTAAGGCTAGTTTAAAATTATTAAAACCTGCTGTTATTTATACAATATCTACACTAATATAATAAAGAAATAAAGTTTGTTTGTTTGTTTGTAGGAGGTAATCTCTGGAAGTACTGGTCCGATTGCTAAAATTTTTTCACCGAAAAAAATCTGCTTTATTCCTGAATGACGTAGGCTATGTTTTATGTACGCGGACGAAGTCGCGGGCAAAAGCTAGTTAAAGGATGAACGGATTAACTGACATATTAACGCACAGCCGAAATAACTAAGACTTGATGAGTGAAATAACTAAGACTTGATGAGTGAAATTTTGGACAAGGGTTCCTTCTATGACGTAGGCAAGCACTAAGAGAGGATTTCCAAAAATTCACTTCGTAAAGAGGACGAAACGGGAGTCCAAAGTTAGTATTGAGAAACCCACTTTCACACGAACGAAACCACTCCGGCATAACTAGTTAAATATAAATATTCTATTGGAGCGCCAATCATCATCATTTCAGCCGATATACGTCCATTGTTGGACATATGCCTCTCCCAATCGTCGCCACATCGAACGTTCCTATGCGACTCACATCCATCAGTTTCCCGCAACCTTCGCCAAGTCATCAGGGCCACAAGTCTGCTATTTTTATAAATTCGTCATTCCAACACGATCCCATTGTCATTTTGCTAAAAGTTTGTAATCTGCTAATTCATAATGATCGATCATTGATCGGTCACTGGTCTTGTAATAGAATTGTGGTAGAATGATAATTTCGAGCATATTAAAACCAATAACTGCACAATAACGTTCTAATGATAAAACACTGATCAAATAAACTGTCAAAGTTTTAGCAGATTACCGCAAACGTCAAATATTCATTTGTCAATATGTACGAGATTACCATTCTATGTCACTTCTTTCAATGGAGTGTCAGTGGTTGACCATTGGAAAGTCATAATGACGCCATTTTATTAGTAGATTACCAAACTTGTTAAAATCGACAATTATGACATCAATGATAGACCATTCTGACACGATTGTAATAGCAGACTTGAGGAGGCCTTCCAACGCTGCGTCTTCCGGTACGCGGTCGACACTCCAGAACCTTTCGGCCCCATCGGCCATCTGTTCTGTGAGCAATGTGCCCTGCCCATTGTCACTTAAGTTTGGCAATTCTTCGTGCTATGTCGGCAACCTTACTTCTCCTGCGGATATCTTCATTTTTGATTCGATCACGCAAGTAAACCCCAAGCATAGCCCTGTGGCCGTATTTGGATTTGTTAGAATTGTCATGAGATATACTTTGCTATGTCATCATCGAAATGATCACATTTGCAGAAAAAGCCTTAAGATAGATATATTGGGTCATAAATAATGCTTAAGTACATCTTTTTACAAAAGCACTAAGCTCAGAATACGTAAATCTTTTAGACATTCAGAATTATGTAGATTACCTTTAAGCCTAATAAATACTGATAGCTCTTTGATTAGCGTCAGATGCTCAATTTTTCATGGCCGCGTTACGCCGTCTTCGCCCCTTTATACGAACTATAAAAACTAGCTAAGTGCGAGTCGTACTCGCACACGAATGGTTCCTTACTAACAATATTAAAATCGAGCAAAAAAACGCTGACAAAATAATGTTTCTTGTCTTGGAATACACTTTAATATTTAACTTTATTTTAATTTGATTATTAGTGAAATACACAAAGATTTAAACCTTAAAAACGTTGAAACAAGACAAACATATTGGCTATTTAAGTAGTGACCACGTATTGAAAGACGCAGCGTTGGACGGCCTCTCACTAGATGGACCGATGACCTAGTGAGGGTCACGGGTATCCGATGGATGCAAGACGCGCAGGACTAGTCATCATGGCGACACTTGGGAGAGACGTATGGCCAACAGTGTGTATGATAACAATGATGAAACATATAAAAATGCTGGCTTCTGTTAGCAGCTTCACTCACGTGTAGGCTGAAAATATATAGGTAAAAGATGAAGTAGCATTCTTTCATTGAAAGAATTTTTAAATTCGGGCCACGGATTTTCGAATTTATTTATTACAAAAATAATGCGTTTTTTCCTCGCTATAATATTAGTATAGATCCAGGCCATCAATTAATAATTCTCCTTACAGTCACCAACTATCATTATCCGAAAACTGGTAATAATTTAACCTGACATTTGGTACATTTGACCAAGATCCAAATACCCTGCTCAGCACTAAGGTTCGATTCCCGCTTAGAACGAATACTGTATGACTTGCAATTTTTCTAGAAATTCCTAGTTAAGGGTAGTGTTACACAGACAAACAGACAGAGAGACAGCCAGATAGACAGAGTAAAGTCTACATTCATCATCATCTTCCTGCCCTAGTCCTGTTTTATTTGGGGTCGGCGCAAAACGTTTTTTTCTTCCATTCCTGTCGTGTTACTCGTCACGCTATCACTAACTCCTTAACCTCTCGTGTGCTGTAATTAGAGACACAATTATATATATCCACGTTTAGACACACAACGGGTTAAATAAGAGTAAAGTCTACATAAATTTATAATATTGGTTTGGACATGGCGTCTCTAGTCATTTCCGTGTGCTAACATAGCACCTACACATCTTGCACGAGGGGTGTGCAATAACTCATATTTTCACCCGTACGGCTAAACGCCGTGAGCCTTGCATAAATTATAACTGTCTCCTGTGATAGGTTTAAGTAGTTTGAGTTAGTACAGTTTTCAGTAACGGTGTGTGGACGAACATAGAATTGTGTCACTTACTTTAAATAAAGATCGATAGATCTACTTACGTGTAATGAGTTTAAACACATCAACGCCACTGTTTTTAAAACGGTGAAGAAAAACATAATGAAGAACCGAAAATTCGAAGACATGTTGCTTCTTTAAAATGGTGACCAGTCGATAAGGATAGTCAGAGCCCGGAAAATCTAACATCAGTCTCGCCATGAGATACGGTGATCTATTCACTAGATTGTGAAGATCAGATCGCCTCACTCGATGTAAAACTCTGGTTTTTAGCTGCTTTCGATTTGACTGGAGGCCATCCCCAGTAAATCGGGTAATGACTAGAGAGAATATTGTACTATATGGTTTATTTCTATAATTTGAACCGTGGATTTCTGAGAGCCTCTAATGGATAACGTCTAGACCTTGATTATCAATCTATTCAATGATAATAATTATGATAACATATCTGTTATGTATTACAGTTGCTATCTAAGCCTCCTATAAGGTTATAACTAAATAAATAGGTACGACATTTTCCGAAACAGTTACTATAAAGAAAGTAAAGAATTGAAGAAACACTGGTGGTATTTAGTCAGTAAAAATTTAACTCTCGATCTAATCAGAGTGAGAGAAGTTTTTTGATGATTTCCCGACCCATAAATCTGTCAATGAGTGATGGAAACTGAATTTAACTTCTTGAAATTCTTGGCATTCAGTGTGTTGAGTTTTACCCAGGGTAAAGCTTAAAGATAATGTCAAACCCTACGTATTTCAGCCTCTTCTTACAATTCCACTTCAAAATAACGCCAATTTCGTATATTTTTAACACCAAAACGTCTTAAGCTCGCAAAATCTCTGTCTACCCTAAAGTTTTTGTCCTTTAAGTCGCGAAGACAGAGTGACCTCATTGTCATATTTGTTCCAACCTGTCCGGGCGCGATTCTTAAAGATATAATCCTCAGATAAAGCCTCTTATTTATATTGCTGGGCTTGGAAACGAGCGGAGGGTCTGTTTAGAGTTGAAACTTTGAAGTTACTGGTTTGACGGGCGGTTAGGAAGGTAAAGATTTGGTTTTGAGGGGGCTGCGGATTTGTTTAAAAGAGTTACAGGAGCTACCTTGGAGCGCAAAAGCCTACTGAAGGAACACAGGTGGATTTTAGTCAGGCTGACACGGTTGCTGACTCCACTTTTTAGCGGGAGAAATCATTTGAAGTAATTTGTAGAGTCAGTCATTGAGTAGTAATTTGAAGTAATTTGTAGAATCAATCATTTTTCAAACGAGTAACCGTGGAGTTTCTTGCCGATTCTTCTTGAAAGGAAACGACCAATTGAAACTGTGTACTAGCTTCTGATGTTTTGTAAGTACTCATGTGGATCTATGTGAAATAAATAATTTTGGGTTTGAGTTTTGATGAGTTTCCATCTTAAAAAAAAGGTTGGATGTTGAGTTTTTGTTTTTTCGGGCCTGGTTTGTTGATGATTATGATAGGTTTAAGATTTGGTTAAGTCCAATCTTCAAAGCCTTGAGCACAGGCGTGGGGTAGCCAGCCTTTCGGTGTTTTACAGATTGCATTTTGGAGAGTGTGCGCAGGAATTGCATGACTTGATTCCGCCATCTCATTTCTACCATCGGACAAACCGACGCACGGCGAATATCCACCCTTACGTTGTTGAAACATCTACGGTCCGGACTAAGCGTTTCGCTTCGTCATTTATACCACGTACATCGAAGGACTGGAACAGTTTGCCTGTTGCGGTCTTCCCGTCTGATTATAATTTAGGTGTCTTCAAGGCTAGAGTGAATAGACTCTTAATAAACTATTGCACCTCACCATCAACTATTGCATCACTGCTTACCATCAGGCGGGATCGCAGTCAAGTACTAGTTTATAACAAATTAAAAAAAAAAAGTATCTCAATTCTGTTTGTAGATTGGTGAAGGTTGCGAGAATCCGATGGATGCGGGACGCACATTATCGTTCCTTGTGGCGACACCTTGGGGAGGCCTATGTCCAACAGTGGACGCCTATCGACTGTAATGATGATGATAATGAAATAAAAACATAAACATCACTACTCCGGCTACACAATTGAAAAATTACAATCTGTTGTTAATTACATTAGACTGGCCTGTTGGTCTAGTGTTTAGTGGCCCTGACTGCTAGCCGGAGGTCGTGGGTTCGATTCCGACCCAGGACAAATGTTTATGTGATGAGCATTATCATTTGTTCTGTGTCGGAATGTAATTTATCTATAACTAGCTTTTGCCTGCGACTTCGCCCGCATGTATAAAATATAGCCTACATCACTAAGGAATAAAACAGCTTTGTATCAGTGAAACAATTTTAGCAATCAGACCAGTACTTCCAGAGATTACCTCCTACAAACAAAAAAAAAACTTTACCTCTATATAATGTTATAAGTGTACATGTATTTAGAAATACGAGTATATAAGTATGTTTATCAGTTATCTAGTACTTATAGCACAAGCTCTGCTTAGCTTGGGACTAGACGGCGTTGAGTGATAGCTGCGGAATATTATTATTGTTATATTATAAATTATTTACTGCTTTCAAGAAGTAGCACTTCCATAACACTACTGGATGTTCACACGCACACAATTTCTAATCAGTCTAAATATAAAACCATCCAAAATATTCTCGCCAATTTAGGGTCCTCCACTCCAATGTAATCTTAACAGACAACCCGTGATAAGTGCCCGCTCGCAAATCCTTAAAAATTACGACACTGTGTCGTGCCGCTGCGGTTTTGTCATATTACCGTAGTACCGCGGCGATATATTTCGGCTTACACAGAATTTTGTTGGAAAACCAAGCGTTCATTAGGAAGATTTTTTCGAGAGATTGTTCGTAGAAAAAATTGTGAAGTGATGTTTTTTTTTTTGGTATGCGAAGGCTCGTTTAGGGTGCGTTTTGATATTTTTTACTGCTTTAGTGTGCTTCAGGTTTGTTAAAGTAGTTGAGAGAGCCATCAATGTATGTCAGATAAATAGATATACTTATAGTAGCTTCTGCCAGCGGCTTCACCGACGTGAAAGTGGGTTTTTTCTTACAAGCATGGACCCTCATTTTATCCTCTTTCATGCTTCTAATCCCAGTAGTTTTGGCTGTGTTATATGATGATGATGATTTCCTACTAAACAAAATAAAATAAACCTAAAAGAAAACAACAAGAGCCCAAAATTTGAACCTTCCTAGTACCTTTCAGACTCTAATGTTTTTAATGGGTCTAATCATAGAGTACGCATGTACGTATAGACTAGCTTCTGCCAGGAAAAGTACATATCTCCATACAGACGCGTTTCTTCCTCTTAGAGGGTGAATTTACCTCTTAAGTACTCGCCTATGTTATAAAAAGAACCCTTGTGCAATATTTCAAGTTCCTAGTTTTGGCTGTGGGTTTATAAATAAATAAATAAATAAATCGTTTATTTGCGTAAATAAGGTACAGAAGGTTGACAACATAAATGAAATTGATCTCTTATTCTGCCTTTAATTTTGGCGTGCAAATATAAGTCATAGTATGTAGTCAAAATTAAATTAATTATTTGATTAAAATCATGCACTCATTATACAAATTTCTATTCCATTAAAATAGTGTTGTTGAGTTAAAAAAATGTCAATATAACAATAAAAACTTACAAAAATAATATCACAAATGTCAATAATCATGTCAATAATAAAATCATGTCAATAATACCCATATCAAATATAATAATCATGTCAAAACTTACAATTTGTAACCTAAAAACTCGTGTACACTATAGAAACACTTTTCAATTATATGTCAGTCAGACAGTTTCTCCTTATACATATAGATAAGAATAGGTAGTTTATAAAGCCTACGTGGCAGAAGACAAACCTATCAGAATAAAATGAAATTGGCCCTTTCGTTTCATTAAAGGTTTGAATTGACAATTAAGATCTTTATGGAAGTAATTAGGGTTTTATGGAGCAGTTATTTTTATTGGCTCATAGGCACTACGTTTTAAAAATGGCAAACGCCACGATGGGTTTTGTCGACCGTAACATTTTTGATCAAATGATTTCGAACATTCGTGTCGTGATGGCCCATTTAAACACTTTTAACCCAACACCCGTCTCTCATGCATGTTGCGCGTTCAAAACCGGGCAAATATAATAAGCATAATCAGTATTTTTAAATTTCCCTCTGCTGGGACTCAGGCCTTCTCTCTAGGAGAGGGAATGGGCTATAATCCACCACGTGGGCCCAGTGCGGGTTGGTGAATGTCACATGTCATTTAATTTTTGGTTTTAGGACATGCCGGTTGCTTCACGATATTTTCCTTCACTGTTTTGAGAGCCGTGGTGATGAAATAAATTACACAAAGTACAGGAAAGTACGCCTGACCTCATTAAATTATGGTTCTGTTATGAAAGGTCTTGCAACGCTGCGAAGTATCCATGAAGCTTCTTGCACGTTTCTCTTCATGGAGATCTACGCTTTGGTGTGTGCAATTGGCATCATTTTTCTGACTGGCTGACTGTTTTATAATTTAAAAATATCTCATAATTTCAGCCGATAGACATCCACTGTTGGACATAGGCCTCCCCAAGCGTCGCCACAACGACCGATCCTGTGCGTCTCGTATCCACCACATTCTTGCAACTCTTACCAGGTCGTAGGTCCACCTTGTGAGAGGTACGCAGTCGCCACTCTAGAATATTTCGGCCCCATTGACTCTCCGTTCTACGAGCAATGCGCCCTGCCCACAGCCACTTTAGTTTGGCGATTCATCAGGTTCTTTAGCAGATATCTTCGTTCCTGATTCGATCACGCAAAGGAACTCCCAGCATAGCCCTTTCTATTACCCTTTGGGTGACTGTAAGCCTTGTGATGAGGCTCATTGTAAACAACCATGTTTCAGTGTCACATGTCATCACTGGCAACATGCACTGATCATAGACTTGACGAGACATTGTCAAAGGTCTATAAACGGTTTATTCCAAATAAATACCTCAATCTGATTTAGATTTGATTCTTACGTTTGCACCTACAAAAAACAAAAAATAATTTCACAAGAACAAATAGGCTGCTTACAAATCTAAATCCATTGTGAACTTCTAAGTGTAAGAAGAGGAAAAATACACGAGTGCTACACAAGACGCGATTGTTGGCCCGCAGCCCGAATAAAAATAGGAATAAAGGATAATCCGGCTGAACCAGGGAAAACTTCCCCAATAAACGGCATTAGCTTAAAATTTTATTTTCTTAAAGCATTACTGGGAATGACGATAAATATCATTTTGTGGTTGTTTTTGTTTAAGGAGATTTTCGGCTTTAAAGTTCAGGGTGCAGTTTTGGTTTTGCGGCTGATAGGACGTGCTAATATCCTCTAACTAAACTAAAGGCATGCTGTTTTTAGCAATAAAATGAATTATTCATGAGGGAGGTTTTGAAGTATAATAAAGGTATGTTATAATAGAGAAAAGCAGAGAATTCCAAAGATTTTAAACGACACTTTTACTTTAATTATAAGAATTAGTGCTTGACTGCGATCCCACCTGATGGTAAACAGTGATACAATCGTTGATGATGAAGCGCACTAGTTTATTAAGAGCTTATTCACTCTTGTCTTGAAGACACCTAAATTATAATCAGACGGGAAGACCGCCGTAGGCAAATAAATTGTTCCAGAACTTCGATTTACGCGGTATTAACGAAGTGGCAAAACGCCTAAGAACAACAATAACAATATTACTACATTGCTTACACATACACCACTCTTAAAAACTGTCACAAATATTTTTCATTGACATTGACTGACTGGCCTGTTGGTCTAGTGGTTAGTGACCCTAACTGCTATACCGGAGGTCGTGGGTTCGATTCCCACCCAGGACAAATGTTTGTGTGATGAGCATAATCATTTGTTCCGTGTCTGGGTGTAATTTATCTATAATATATTGTATGTATTTAAAAATATATAAGTATGTTTATCAGTTGTCTAGTACCCATAACACAAGCTCTGCTTAGCTTGGGACTAGACGGCGTTGTGTGATAGTTGTGGAATATTATTATTATAATATTTTTCATTCCCGAAAATTCACAAGGACATTTCTGTCCAGCCAATCATGGGTATGATAGGGCCGCAGTCCCTCTCCAAAGGACGGGAAGGATACAACGTCATCAATCATAATTCCGGCCGGATATGAGGCCGGCAATTTAGATAATGTCCACAACTGAAGATTGGAAGCCGTTAATTTGAATTTAAGACGGGTTTGATTCGAGTTTGATAACTCTTTGTGTGTGAATGGGATGGTTTTCGTGATTTGATTTGTACTGTTTTGTTTGATTGTCAAAGTTTTGGGTTTAGTCGAGAGATAGAAAAAAAAACGGACTAAGTTCGATTTGGACTCACGCACTGAGGGTTCAGTACCATCTACGCTAATATTAGTAAGAGATATATTTATTTTTTTTTGTTTGTCGTAGCAGTAATCTCTGAAAGTACTTGTCCGATTGCAAACCAAATTTACCGATAGAAAGCTGCTTTAGTGCTCCTGCTCCTGAGTGGCATTGGCTATATCTTATGTAAGCGGGCAAAGCCGCGGGCAAAAGCTAGTTATCAATAAAAACGCATGGGAACCCCTTTAAATATTATTATATTCTGTTCTTTAATATTTGTTATAGCGGCAACAGAAATAAATCATCTGTGAAAATTATAACTGTCTAACTATCACAGTTCATGGTATACAGCCTGGTGACAGAAGACAGACCACAGAAAAGATTAAAGGGGTTTAAATAGCCTTGTAGGCAGGGCAGGCGTGCCTCAAAATATGATCATGCTCATAATTGACATAACCAATAGCAAATTAACAAGCCGACAAACGGCGAGTATCCACCCTAATGTTGTTGAAACCTCTACGGTCCGGACTAAGCGTTTCGCCTCGTCGTTTATACCACGTACATCGAGGGACTGGAACAATTTGCCTGCTGCGGTCTTCCCCTCTGATTATAATTTAGGTGTCTTTAAGGCAAGAATGAATAGGCTCTTAATAAACTAGTGCGCCTCACCATCAACGATTGCATCACTCCTTATCATCAGGTGGGATCGCAGTTAAGCACTAGTTTACACCAATTAAAAAAAAAAACCTTGCGATGTATTTCAAGTGTCCAGACCACGCCTGATTAGTTCCGTAATGCGCATTCGTATTGGTTTATTGCCTATAGTGGAGTAAACGGATGGAAGACAAGCGGCGACACTCGTTATAGTACAAATCGGAAAGTACTTATTTCCTTTTTTTCATCTTTTCTTTGGGACAGACAAATGGACAGCGAAGTTAAAAAATTCAAAATTCAAATATTTTTATTTCACATAGGCCTACATGGGCACTTATAAAACGTCAGAAGCTAGTGCACGGTTCCAAATTGGTCGTTTCCTATGGAGAAGAGCCGGCAAGAAACTTCATGGTTACTCTTTTAAAAAAATGGTTGTTGTTACAATATTTCCATATTACAGTAATCATAGATATTATGTTATAACAGAGAGTTTTTATATATAAAGTGTATTATGTTAGTCTTATGTGTGCGCTTCTTTCGGGCAAAAAAATGTTCTTCTTTCTTTCTTTTTTATTTACAATGGATAGGCTCGCGTTTGACCACAATCTCACCTGATGGTAAGCGATGATGTGGCCGACGATGGAGCACGCTTGCCTAGAAGCAATCTATTCACTCTTGACTTAAAGACCCCTAGGTTATAGATATCAGAAAACTCTTTCTTTCTTTTAGTAATAGGGTCACGTTTTAACCTTTGGGCCCGAAACACTAAAAAAATTTCATACTCAGCACAAGAATTTGTGAACTCTAGACTAACAATACAAACCAAGACATACGTATCTAGCAATTCCATTCATATCCGTGGCTGACCAACATTTGGTTCATTTTCAATCGACCCACATTTCCAGACTGCTTCGCAGCGGTCAGCCGCGAGAGGAATGTCACGTCCAGCCTCAGTAGTAAAATGTTTACGACCTCACACTCATTTGAGGAATCCGGTGTGTGCGGTAATGAAACGCACAAATGAAATGTGTTTGTGGAATATTTGATTATGTGATACTTATACTTTAAATTAAAAAAAAATCGGTGGCAAACGGCAAAATGTCTGCTGCGTCCCGTTTCTGGAACTCTCTCCTCCCTCCCTTCATGACAGTATAGTTTTGATGAAATGTCAAGTTTTTTTTATGATATAAACTAGTGCTTGACTGTGATCCCACCTGATAGTAAGCAGTGATGCCATCGTTATTGGCGAATCACACTAGTTTATTAAGAGCCTATTCACTCTAGCCTAAAGTATCTTTAATACTTTAATTATAATTGGACGGGGAGATGCAGGCAAATTGTTCCAGTCCTTCAACGTACGCAGTATAAATGACGAATCTGAATTCATCAAAATAATGACAACCATTTGTTCTTGAGTGCGATCCCACCTGATGGTAAGTAGCGATGCAATCTTTGATGGTGAGGCGCACTAGTTTATTAAGAGCCTATTCACTCTAGCCTTGAAGACACCCAAATTATAATCGGACGGGAAGACCGCAGCAGGCAAACTGTTCCAGTCCTTCGACGTACGCGGTATAAACGACGAGGCGAAACGCTTAGTCCGGACCATAGAGGACGTGAAATTAATAGATAGTTTATTTATTTAAACTTCATGTACAGTAGTGGTACATAGGCGGACTTAATGCAACAAGGCATTCTCTACCAGTCAATAGATACAGTGCCTAAGACAACAGTAAATTCTGTATTATCAGCAACCAGAAACGTTTTATCTTAAATAAGCCAATTCCAGGCATTTTTGAATAGTAAAAATTACGTTCATTCAAAAAAAAAAAAGTGAAACTAAATAGCACGGTCCAAAGCGTAGATCTCTATGGAGAAGAACGTGCAAGAAACTCTATGGACACTCTTTTGAGTCATATCATGAGTTATTGAGCACAAGGTAGGTAAGTAATAAAAAATAAAAAAAAGCTAATTAAAAAATTGAAATTGTATTAAGCCACTTGCAGCTGGCCAGTCTCAACTGACGGCTTACGAGTTACAGTTTAGAATATAGTACTAAATGCTAAAAATGATTTTAAGTCTAGATATCTGACTGATTCTTTATCTACAATACAGCTCTCAAGTCAAAGTTATATCTCACACCATACCTAAATAGTACCGTAAAAATGCAACGTCTTGCGCAAACCATTTCAAAGATAAGGGTGCGAACTCTTGCACTATCTCATTACCATGCTTTATAGCCAGTTTTATGGGACCCCATAAATAAATTCTGTCTAGGGAAGGTGTCTGAGGTATCACCCTAAAGTTGGTAAACGGATGGGTAACGTTATGGGGGTAGACATTTTTATTATGACAAGGTATTTTTGGTCGTATCGTCTATTACACATAAAAGCATGGGTACTGAAGTTGCATATTAAAAATAAAAAATAAAACAATTTATAGTGAAATTAGTAACCGTATTCTTAATATCTAGCCAAAAAGTAGGGCTAAATGTTTTAGGATAAGACTCAAAATTCTACAAACTATTTCAAACTACACAAGTCCTTATTGTTAGTTGCAATTTCGTCTTAACTTAAGTATTCCTTTTTCAAATTCCTCAAAATTACTTTTTTTTTGCTTCTGGCTTTATATTGTTTGTGCATTTAGCCAGTATTAAGTTTAGAATATATGCAGGTTTGATACATATTACGGTCAATTTGTTTTCATTTGAATGCATATAGGTATATCTATAGATACCGGCACGGATCTTGAGCGCTGGCTTCAAGTTACGCAAAAGTCAAATATACGGTCTCTTTAGTGGTACGAAGTGAGACGCGGGGGTGGGGAGTGTTATTGATTGGCTCGCCGCGCCATCGCGTCATAGACGTCACTCGTGATTCGTTCCCTGCGCTAGCTGCATGTATCTAACAACGACAGCGATTAGCTCGCCAATGTATGAAATTCGCAAAGCGATTCCCACTCCGACGCCGAGCGCTCAAAATTCGTGCCGGTACCTCATTCTGTTTTTGCAAAATTTTGCAGCATGTTACGTATCAAGGCAAGCTTTGGTAAGGTAGCCAATCTTGCAATAAAGTTCTCAACTCCATTTTACCAAGATCGCGGGAGATAATGTCAGACTCTTACTGACTAAAAAACCCAACCCGTTCCTTCAAGCCTTCATACCGGGGCTCGAGCGCCCTTTCGGATAACCCTGGCCCCAGTAGGCTTCGACCCGGCTGGGCCCCTGCTGTTGCTGACAACTCCTTGAGGTGCGCGGGAACAGTGCGCGCCGTCGACGACTTGGGCTTGGTCCGGACAGTTACCGGACGGCCGGACAGCGAGCTACCCATTGCTCACTGTCCGCAAGCCCGCGCCTACGGTGGCCGGAAATCGGGATCAGTATCCCGGCGCCGGCGGCGGCGGCGATAACGCCGTTGCTGATGCATTCGGTCTCCTCCTTTGCGAGCATTACTGCTTCGCAGAAGTCGGCGACCGCCTGCCACTCCTCCTCGCTTAACGGTCAACTCACACCGAAAGAGCGGCGAAGGGCAGCGAATCGCAGCGACCCGTTTACCGTTTATAGAATTCGCTGGAAATCCCGCGGCGCCACGGGCATCCGCGCGACTCGTACGAGTTTCTCATGCGATAATAAGTATTATAGAAATGAAAATAAAGTTAAAATTCTTATGACACTGAAACTGCGCTCCGCTTCGCTGCGCTTCGACGCTCTTTTGGTGTGAGTTGAGCCTAACAAGATCACTTTGGTGTGTTTCAACGATTTCACATATTGTCTAGTTATGTAGATCTAAGACACAAAACTAATTATAGATACCAATTTTACATCACTATTTCTACCAGGAATCAATTTGCAAATAATTAAAACAACTCGAATAAATCGTGTCTAAAAGGCTTTTTTAAAGTTTTATTTGAATACTATTTTGATTACTAATAATAGTGTTTTATTTGTTTATAACCATCAAAACTAATAAATATTTATAACTGCCTAGTTTAATAGAATATACAAACTAAAAATATTAATATTTGTAAACGGGAACAAAAATAAATTATTGGGTATCAAAAACTTCATCCAGACCCAGAACACTGGTAGCATTACCACGTTGAATAGAAATGCTGATTCGTTAAATCAGCAGACCCCTCGTTGTCTTAAGAAAAGTCCAGCCCTCTGTTTGCGTGAAGAGTCGACTAATTGTTTGCTGATATCACGAACACCTTGACGAGCTCTTGGACCCCTTAGTCTAAAAGTACAAAGTATTTGTACTATTCTACTTTCGAATAAAAATGACTCGTTCACAATACAGTTCCAATTCCTATATATATATACTCTTTTTTTTTCGTTACTAAAGTAAACAAGAAGATGAACGGCATATTTCTCATTCATTAACCCTAACAAGCCGAGTATTTTTTTCTGGGTTACATTTTGATAAATTATTCATTATATTATGCATAAGGGTCCCCCAAAATAACATACGTAAAATATGAGTATGCAAATAAATATCAAGAGAATGTATTAATAAATAACAAATCATGAAACATACTGACAGGTCACCACAAATCACGGGTAACCTGCATTCTATTTTAGTTCCAAAACCTACCACTCAATTATATTATCAACTTTATCTTCCTCATAACAGAGTCTGAATTAATAAAGCCAATATGTTCACATCAAGATCAACTAAACCATTCAAAATTCAACCTTAAACGAACTGAAATAGAGTAGAGATTTCCTTGAGAGGAAAGCCAATGTCTTCAGTAGGTTATGGAGTCATAAAGGGTACTGTCCTTGGCCCCACAACGACTTGATTTTATATTTCCATAAGGGATGATAGCTTCTCTTTATGGTGCATGACGATAGCACTGCTTAAGGGAGAGTGTTATGGAGGGGAGGAATTTGTCAGTTGAGCCCATATCTTATGTGATGATGATAGGAGAATTGTCAAGATAAGAATTGAGTGAGTGACATCGCGAGAATGGATGCGATGAATGTGGACAACGCAACGACATATGCTCTATGCCGACTCATCATTTGGACACGTCATAAGAGAGTTTTGGCTGATGGGTGTCGTGTTTCGTGAAAGGATACCGACTTAGCAATGGAACACGACTTCATCCGTCATTTCGTATGCATTAGTTTAGTTAATAAGTCATAATTGTAGTTTATTTTATTTTTTTAACATTATTTTATGTATAGTGGAAATGGCCCCGACTTACGAGTTGTAGGTCGCGGGTTCGAACCTAGCCAGGCGCATTACTTTGTGTAATTTATTTTATCACCACTGCTCCCAAAACGGTGAAGGAAAATATCGTGAGGAAACTGGCATGTCCTAGAACCAAAAATTCGAAGACATGTGACATTCACCAACCCGCACTGGGCTCGCGTGGTGGATTACGGCCCTTTCCCTCTCCTAGAGAGGAGGCCTGAGTCCCAGCAGTGGGAACATTAAAAAGGCAGAGGATGATGATGATAGTGGGCCATTGTAACCTGAAATAAAGATTATGATTATTGTTATTATTTATAAATGGGTCAACAGAACTTTGTTATTCTCGTAATAAAATAATTTGATCATAATCTATTTAAACTCAACAGCTTAATCTCAAAGTTCTTCAAGTAACCTCTCCGCCCTTAAGCAAGATCTATTCGGTTAACCGTTTATGAGCAGCTTGACGTTTATATAGCTTAAATATTTCAAGCTGTAACTGAACATGAAGCTCAATTTAGTACGTCATAAACTGTGGAAAGTCATGTCTTTGTGTTGTGGCGTGAGTAATTCATGTGTGTGGGCGGTTGGATATTCATGACTTCAATTATCAATTCTAGGTAGATGCTGTTCATTGTCTTCTAGTTTGATATTCTGAAGGTCAATGAAACTAATGATATATTTAATTAGAAACCACTTTAAGGCGCCTATGTTTACTGAGGTCATCAAAAAACTTCTCTAATTCTGGTTAGAGAGAGAAGAAATATCAAATTTTTACTGTTTAAAACTCTTAGCCTTACGACCTCGTTTACGACTCCGATCTTAGCTCCAAAGCAGCACGGCGAACGGTGCGGTATCCGTAAGCGGGCGCAGAGCACTTTGACTGGCGTCTCGTGGCGTGCTTCAAACATTTTTATATTTCTGATCTTACCGCTCGCCGCTCCGCGTTTTGCTACCGCTCATAGCGACAAGATCGTCAACTGCCGTAAGCGTACCAAAGAGCTCTCAATGCAGATGATATGTCCAAATGTTCGAGTTATATAAATGTGTTTAGCATTATACCCTAGACTATTTGAGGGGATGTATGTCGCGTTGTCTCAGAAACGAGATGTAGCTAACCGCTCATAGGCGTTAGTGTCCCGCTAGGTATGCTGACAGCTCATAACCCTCACGCGATGCGCCACCTCCTTCGTTCGCGTTACTGCTTCGCAGAAGGAGCTGTCTGCTTTGCATGACCTGCCGATCTGTACCATAGACCAGACGCGAGAGATCGCTGCTGCCGATCGCCACCACGAGGACACGGCGGTGCTCCATCTTAGCGAAGCAAGTCTCCACCGCAAGCTCCACTATATCCTACTACACACACCTGGATGACTATTTAGTCGGCCAACTTGCCAAATAATTTCACTATGTTATGAGAATCTGTTGGATGGTGAGACACATAGGATCGACGTTACTGTAACGACTCTTGGAAGAGGTATATGTCTAACAGTGGATGTCATTCAGCAGAAATCATGATGAACAGTTTCAAAAATCCTGTAATCGTTCCTGTGATTATTTTGTTGGAGACTGAAGACTTGATTCAGAAGTCGCGAATTTTTTTTTGTTACTATGCACTTGCTCCAAACACTAAGAACTAGCTATCATAAAGCCTACTAATTTTATTCTATCCATTCAGAGCAAACATGTAACTGTTCTAACCAAACTCAAAGCATATGCAAGCGAAAATGAACAATAGAAACACATTTTCTACAATAATAATATTTGTCAAAGGAATCAAACCCGTATGCAACCACAATACACTGGGGTGACCACACCCCCATGGGCTCATAAAAAGTAAATAACGGTAGTTTACCACACGTCGCACGTTTTGCGGACATTCGGATTTAGCTGTAACGAGAAAAATGCCATAAATGGCTATGACATAGAGTATGAAATCGACTAGAAATGCCATTATTTATAATATTCGTGCAAACTTAAGAGTATAAGTTTTTATAGCCATAATTGTCAAAATTTCCTCATGATTTCAGCCGAAAGACGCTGATCCATCCACTGTTCCATATATAAGGTGACTGGTAATTAGTGACCGATAATTGTGCTCAATATCTAATCTAATCCGTAAAAAAAAAGTTTCTTTGGGAAAGTTGTTTGAAATCATGAGTACAATCACGTATATAAGTATCGGTCACTAATTACCAGTCACCCTAAAGAACAGCTATAACGAACGGACCTGTATGTCTCACATCCATCGGATTAATCCCACGACCCTCACCAAATCATTGGTTCACCTTGTAGGAGGCCTGCTAAAGCTGTGTGTCTTCTGTTATACAGTCGCCACTCTAGAACCTTTCGGCTCCATCGAGCATCTGTTTTGCGAGCAAAGTGCTCTGCCCACTTGTAGTGCCACTCGTTGTGGTGACACTTGGGGGTGACCCGTCTAGCAGCTTCGACTTCTTCGGCTGAAATGATTATGATTATACAAAAACGTATATTGTGAAGATTATGCAATGAATATTAAGTTTGAAAGTAGACCGACGACCTGGTAAGAGTCGCGGGAATGCAGTGTATGCGAGACGTACAGGATCGGTCGTTGTGCACTGTTCCCGCGCGCCTCAAGGAGTTGTCAGCAACAGCAGGGACCTAGCCGGGTCGAAGCCTACTGGAGCCAGGGTTATCCGAAAGGGCGCTCGAGCTCCGGTATGAAGGCTAGAAGGAACGGGGTGGGTCTTTTAGTAAGTAAGAGTCTGACACTATCTCCCGCTCCGCCCAAGAGCGGCGGATGTCAATGCATGATTTTTTCCCACCATAAAAAAAAAAGGATCGGTCGTTGTGGCGATGATGAAAGAGGTTAGAAAGGAAATACTTTCCTATTTGGGAGTCAAGCGGCGACACTCATAGTACACGAGTGTCGCCGCTTGTCTCCCACCCTTTAACTCCACTACAGGCAACAAACCAATACGAACGCGCATTACGCAACTAACAGACCACGCGCAGTTAGATCGCAAGTTTGCTATTGGTAGTTGAACTATGAGCATTGCCCTACTTTGTGGCACGCCTGGGCCGCTCACAAGGCAATTCTAAACTCTTTCATCTGTTCTGTGGTGACGACAATCCTGTGAGTCTTGGATCGGGGAAGCCTAATGTCCAGCAATGGACGTCTTTCGTCTGAAATGATGATGATGATGACAATCTTCACTTTGACAAGTTTCAGCTGTTTTTGTCAGCCAAAAGTATCATCAACACGCTTGTTTATACTGAATCTTTCCACAACGCCTTCTCTATAAGAAACCTTTGTAGCGTTTCTTTTCTTCGTGCACCACGTTATAAAAATTCCACGGATCAAGAAAATTAAATCCGCTCGTAATATTATTTTAGTGTTCTCCATAAAACCGTGGTTAGCCAATATGTGAGCGGCTATTAATCCGTCTTTACGCATTTTTATTTGTTTGAGGGAAGAATGAAAGATAGGTGAATGTGGTCTTTTGTTATCTGTTTATGACAGATTCGTGTTTCGCAAGTTTTTAAATCTTCTTATCTGAAGAGGATAAAAGAACATTAAGTAATAAATCTGGTTTATTAGAAGATGCAAAACTTAAGTGTCAGTGGGCAGGATACATTGCTTGCAGAACAGAAGGTTGGTGGGGATGAAAGGTTCTGGGTGGCAGCCCGTACCGGAAGACGGAACGTTGAAAGGTTTCCCACAAGGTGGACCGAACGACCTGTATCCCTAGCCAAGTTGCTAATCTGCAATCGTTAATGTTAGTAGAAAGCTTCAAATGTACGGGAACGACGTCATCTCAAAGCTCAGTCACGTGGTCAGAACAAAAGAATTGGCAACGCGGCCAACTTGAAGCGTTCGGCGCAAGCGAAACGGTTGTAACTTGGCTAGGGGGGCTGGTCTGATTTATTACAAGTGATATACTAGCACTTTGTCATCGACTTCGTTCACCGAGAAAGTTTTCATAAACATACTCAGTACAACGGTTCGAAAACAATTATCGGGCTGTTGCCTGGTCCAGAAACTACATCCGTCTGGTCATATTATTCATCTTATTTCCAATACAGGTACGTAAGACTTTACACCCTCTTTCGCATACCTCTAAATATAACACCACGTTGATCAATGAAACTTGATTCCAATTAGAGAGAAAAAAAAAACAATTTTTCATAACAAAAGTTCAGTCAGCTCAACAAAGATCATCTTCGCCATTCAAACTTTCTTAACCTTGAAAGAAAAATCTTTTTAATACTGTAAAAGCTATAACTGACATTAAAGAATGATTCCTACCCTCATATTACAGCTTCTAAGGACATTATAAAGTTCACCACGGCTTCGCAAATGGACAAAATGACATTTACCTTTTGTTAAAAAAAAGAGCATTGTTGCCAACAGCGAATATAAAATTACCCCGGAAAGGATGGCCAGTAATTGTTCTTTACTTTGTAACTTGTTTTTTTTTTGAAAATGGAATCGTGGGTCTTTGAAGTTGTATTTTCAAGCCAGTAGTAAAAGTAGAGCAGCGACGTAAACTATATTTTTTTAAATTCAATTATAATCCTGAGACCATTTATTTAAAAAAAAGAAACTCTTTAGTCTTTTGCTGCAGCTTTTGCATCGAATACTCAGTGATTTCGATTTTAACCTTTCGAATATCGTAATTTTAGACACATATATAGACAATGAGAGAACGAACGCAAATCCAGTGCAGGAAAATTCATGATAGTCAACGACATCATCATTATTTCAGTCGAAAGACATCCACTGGACATAGGCCTCCCCCAAGCGTCGCCACAACGAACGGTCCTATAAACGAATATAAATACCTAAATTTAAAATGTATTAAAAAAAAGGACTGACTGATTATATTAACGTTTTCTTGGAGTTTAATGAACTAAATGCAACGGTATTGCAACTATAGTTTTTTACGCCTCGATCGGAAAGTGTAAAAGAAACAACTTGTTCTGTATTTATATATACCTCATACCTCAAATTCTTTTTATTTATTTCCATATGTGTATGTCTCTCCTTTAGTATAGTTTTTATGACTAAAAATCACACAAGCCTGTTCAATTAAAGTAATTTTTATAAAATTAAGGTCTATTATTTATTAAGAACCTAGGCAAACGGACACCAATCTTGCCTTAGGTATCTAATTGCCCACTTTTTGCCTTGTCTTGCCGTCCGGACCAAGCCCAAGTCGCCGACAGCGCCGCGCGTAGTGTTCCACTTCCAAGCGCGCCTCAAAGGAATGTCAGCAAATCGTAGGGGCTCAGCAGGGTCGAAGCCTACTGGGGCCATGGATTAAATGAAAATGAACCCCAGGGCCCTGTAACAAAGGCAAAGAAGGAACAGAAGTGGGTTTTAATAAGTAAAAGTCTGATACGCCCTTTTTTTATGGTGGGAAAAAATCATCCAATGATATCCCCCGCTCTTGGGCGGAGCGGGAGATAGTGTCAGATTCTTACTGACTAAAACACCCACCCCGTTCCTTCTAGCCTTCATACCGGGGCTCGAGGTGTCTGATACGCCCTCGCGCCCAGCGTAAAAACTGAAGATGTCATTGAAGGAGTTTCTATAAAACAAAATTTGGCAACACCCCTTTTTTATTATCATTATTTATTTATTTTTATCAGATATAAACTAGTGCTTGACTGCGATCCCCCTTTGCAGGTGCAGACAATAATGACACATTTATATACCCAACTAGCTTTTGCCCGCGCGGCTTCGCTCCCGCTCTTCCCTACTTCAGCCTACTATACCCTACTCTACCCTACCCTACTCTACTCTACTCTACTCTACCCTACTCTACCCTACTCTACCCTACTCTACCCTACTCTACCCTACTCTACCCTACTCTACCCTACTCTACCCTACTCTACCCTACCCTACTCTACCCTACCCTACTCTACTCTACTCTACCCTACTCTACTCTACTCTACCCTACTCTACCCTACTCTACCCTACTCTACCCTACCCTACTCTACTCTACTCTACCCTACTCTACCCTACTCTACTCTAATAAACCTCACGGAGCCCGAGACCTTTCCAACGAATGCAAAACCGTGGAAATCGGTTCGTGCGTTCTGGAGTTATAGCGTGCCAATAGTTTCCTCGAATGAGCCGGTACACTCCGACAACACACGAAATCGCCCGAAGGCTCACGAACGTTCCAAGAAAGCACCCGAAAACATCAGATTGTCTACATCATACGGTCGTATTATTATAGGTTTGTATTTTGTTTACATTAAACCAAAGTGAGATATTTCTGGTATGTTTGGGTAAAGTTGTAATTAGTTGCTTCTGTAGGCAACTTGGAATTGTTAGTTTGTTTTAATGATAGTTCTTTGGGGCTTTTTGATGAGAAATTCTTTTGCAAACACTGGTTAAAGTTTGGCTATCATTTACTCTCTTTAACTAAAAAATAAGTTTTGGTTTTAGTAAGATAAAGTAAAAAAAAAAATTCAATGGGCAGTGGTACCATCATATCACATTGATCTTGATAGGTTAAGGCCTCTCATACATGTAATAAAATACTTGTCTAAGTTTATCTAGAACATTACCACAAAATAGATAGGTTCATAAGATAATCTCATGTATGTACTTCACTTTTTATACCTACGCTCGGTGGACGCACACTAATGAGCGTTTGAGCCGGAACTGTTCGACGAGCGGGCCGAGGCGCTCCGAGATATCGTGTTCGGGAGCGGTTTCTATGTGTGCGTTGCTCGAGCGCGCTTTGTATGTAGATTGACTTCTGTACCTATCTATTTTGTGACATTACTGACTTCCTGTGCCTAAAGCACGTAAAGCAGTTGGTCCAAGTTATCATTTGTGAATCTTTGATAGTCGTTACATGTAGGCTGATGCAAGGAAATCTGACCTTCTTCTTCTTCTTTCCGTGTCGATGCTCTCAAACTATAATTTTTCTGACCAATATTTGGTAACCTTGTTTAGATCCTGAAAACTGCAGGTGGTTATGGAGGATGGGCAGCATAGCAGGTGGCGCATGTCCTGTGGAGAGGCTCCACACTGGCACTGCGTTAGAGATGGGCCGAGGAAGCCTCATTTGGGCAGATTGTTTTTACAGCAGCCAATGTGGGTTCGCAGTCGGTTTAGAAATTTCAAAGTTGGCCACAGAAAATTGGCGATTGGCCATTTAAAATCTGATCATCAGTATATTTAAGGTATATCGTGTTGCCCAGTAACGGGGTTGTGGAGCTCTAATAGGCAGTTGCTCCATGTAAAACACGGATAATCAGTCGCTCTCTATTAGACCATACCATTTATCCGGGAGTATGTATTTCTTGAAATAACTTTCTAAACTCACGCGGGCAAAGCCGCTAGCAGAAGCTAATATTCGATTAACTATAACATCCATACTAATATACCATCAAAGAAAGAAAGAAAAAGTGTTTATTTGCGGCAAACATGGCGGTTACCTTAAAATAAAACAAATAACAACTTCGACTAAAGTAGCACGTTAGTAGGATATGCGTCACATCCGCGCAAAACGGCTGGTGCTCAGCAAAATGCTGGGGCTCGTGTAAGACAGAGTCACAGCGCTGATTTTCAGTACCAGTATCACAAGGAAATCGTTGCACAGAATACCTATAACAATTTCGTCTGTCAGTCGCTCAGATAGCAAATACACAAAGATGATTGGTTGTATTGAATGTATCGGTTTACCTACCTGGCTGTTACAGTAAAACTAACATACAGATAAGATACTCTACTATGCACTTATTTACCGATCCATCATATCATACCTAGTAGAAAACATTGCGAGGCAAACCGAGACTATATGGGGGGGGCTAGGTATACAATGTGTGTGTACATCCTGAGTGTAATATAATATGTTCAGAAACAGCCAATAAACGGCGAGTATCTACCCTTACGTTGTTTAGCTCGCTGTCCGACCGTCCGGTAACTGTCCGGACCGAGCCCAAGTCCTCGACGGCGCGCACTGTTCCCGCACGCCTCAAGGAGTTGTCATCAGCAGCAGGGGCCCAGCCGGGTCGAAGCCTACTGGGGCCAGGGTTATCCGAAAGGGAAGCTCGGCCCCGGTACGAAAGGCAAGAAGGAACGGGGTGGGTTTTTTAATTAGTAAGGGTCTAACACTATCTCTTGCTCTGCCCAAGGGTGGCGGATGTCATTTGGATAATTTTTACTCACCAAAACAAATTCCCTTAAGTTGTTGAAACCTACGGTCCGGATCAAGCGTTTCGCCTGGTCGTTTATACTGCGTACATCGAGAGACTGGAACAATCTGCCTGCTGCAGTCTTCCCGTACGATTATAATTTAGGTACATATCTTCAAGGCAAGAGTGTATAGGCTCTTAATAAACTAGTGCGCCTCATAATCATCGCTTACAAGATTTCCATAATTTTTCACTCAAATTTTGTGATACTTTACCACCTAATTCGTTGTCTAACTAACAATTTGGCCAACACGCCCGTGTAAAATGTCACTAACATAAACTTGGGCGCAAGGCGGTGATGGAAGTCGTGTCTGCGGCGCTTTACTGTGTGCTGAGCTGAATGATGAGCCAAGTGAATGGATTTATGTCTTATATGCTTGTGGGGTGGGTAGAGAAGTAGGGTTAAGGGGTTTTTGGTATTTTTTTGGGTTTAAACTTTTGTCTGTTCAAGTCCTGTGTGAATAATAATGTTTACTGGGTTGCTTCAGATAAAATCATGATTATCATATTTCTGCTCTTGAACCATTTTACTTTGGGGTCCCATCTACTGGCCGACCTCGGTAAGCGGCTCCAAGATATAATCCATTTTTTTTTTTGTTTAATTCAATTGTCTCGCTTTTTTTTGTCATGTCAGCAAAAAAATATAAAACAGTAGCTGCGTCCGCAACTTCGTCTGCGCAGAATTAGAAACATAATCTTAATAAATTATAGCCTAATTATAGATCCATTCGGTAGTTCTTGCGTAAATGAGTAACAAACATACACAACACATAGACACATCAAAACTTTCCCGTTTATAATATCAGTAGGATTGTACTCTAAAATAAAAACCAACTAAATTATCCTTTGTTTATTCCACTGTTCACCCCCAAACACATAAGAAGCATGGTAGTCTGCGGTTGCTAACAAACTGTCCTGTCAGTCAGAGCGATGCTGCGGTGGGGCTAGCGCGCAGTACACCTGCCCATCCTGGATTTAACGCCGCCATTTTAGATTACATTTTGGAAGCCATTTTGGATTTGGGTTTGGACGGCTGTGATTGGTTGGTTAAGGGGAATTAGATGGTGTATGTAGTAGATTGTTTATGCAGTAAGGAATAAGGAGGAATGTTGTTGTTATAATAACTAATGAGTAACCGTAACTTAATACCTATCTATACATATAAATAAAATTGAAGCGTCTGTTGTTGTAATTTCGAACCACTTTGAAGGTTTCTGGATAAATCAAGATTTTTATCTATACATATAAATAAAATTGGAGAATGTATATACATACATGCATATGAATATATATACGGTACATACACCAAAATAACATTTTTTACAATTTTTGTCTGTCTGTTTGTCTGGGCTAGTCTCTGAAATGGCTGGACCGATTTGGGACTTTTTTTGCAGGTAGCTGATGTCATAAGGAGTAACATAGGCTACTTTTATTTTAGAAAAAATAAATTCAAAATCCTGTAGTCTACGCAAACGAAGTCGCGGGCACAGCTAGTTAAAAAATAAATCAACGTTACATGTTTTAGGCACTTATTCATTGTGCGTACAGCTAAGGAGTGGAATCCACTACCGGAGTCTGTGTTTAATGACACCTACAACCAGGAGATTTTTAAGTTAGGACTGAATAGATTACAGCTAGAAAGAATTATATTAGACCGACGCTGACGTGTATCACGCCTGATTTGTACGTAGAAGGACGTCGCGTGGCGTGGATTAAGTGTAGCTCTACAAGTTTAGTTTCCATATAAAATGTATGGAGACCGACGCGCCCAGATCGACGCGTATGGCACACGTGTGAACAGTGTAGTTCTACCATATCAATCAATCAATCAATCAATCAAAACATTTATTTCAAATAGACCATTTACAGGCACTTTTGAATAGTCAAATGTCGGTCAGTCCAAGAAAAGTGAAGCTAAATTGCACGTTCCAAAGAGTAGGTCTCTATGGAGAAGAACGTGCAAGAAACTCCATGGACACTCTTTTAAATCATATTATGTGTTACATATAATGCTTGGTTACATATTACTTGTTGCTTCTATCATGTGAGCACAATGTCGATAATGAAATAAAAAATGTAAAATAATTAAAAGATAGAAACTGAATTAAGCCACTGGCAGCTAAGAGATGACCAGTCCCATCTGACGGCACCCGTTCACGAGCATGACGCGTGCATCAGCCCCACTCAGCTCAACCATTTTGAAGGGAACTGAACGACCCAATAACACGTGCCACCAACAGCGAGACATTTGAGTGAGCATGACAAACTCTCAACTGCCATGCTCGTAATGTCAAAAAAGAAGTTGTAACCTAATAAAAATGCTCCATGGTGCTTCACATTCACAAACTTGGAAAAAGTGCTTCTACATTATACAATGCAATTGTGTCTTTCAAATTAAAAATAATAATATTAGTTTCCAACTAATCAACTAATTAGTACGCCCTAGTGGTAGTGGAGCTGGACCAGCATTGAGCCAAGCATTTTTATCTTGAATATAATCCTCCAACTTATAATATGCTTGCCTGCATAGTGTGCGTTTAATACAAGATTTAAATTTCGTTTCATTGAGTTCTAATATTTGGGGTGGTATTTTATTATAACATTTCAAACAGTACCCCATGAAAGAAGAGGCCACTTTAGCCAGTCTGAAACCTGGTTGAACTAATTGATCCCTATTTCTTGTAACATAATTATGTCTATCGCCTCTTTTGCTAAAAAGATGAAGATTTTTTCTAACATACATGATGTTTTCATAGATATATTGACAAGGTACCGTCATTATGTTAATATCTTTAAACAGTTCCCTTAAAGAATCGCACCGGCGGAGATTGTAAATAGCTCTGATGGCTCTTTTCTGTAATATAAAGATTGACTCGATGTCTGCAGCCCGTCCCCATAGTAAGATACCGTACGACATGACACTATGAAAATAACTAAAATAGACTAGTCTAGCGGTATCAACATCCGTAAATTGGCGGATTTTTCTAACAGCATGTGCAGCCGAGCTAAGCCGTCCTGCAAGAGATGTTAAGTGAGGACCCCATTGTAGCCTAGAATCAAGCGTAATCCCCAAGAAAACTGTTTTATCAACAAATTCTAGTTTCTCATTGTTCAATACTATGTCACAATCACTACTTATGACATTTGGTAAGGAAAATCTTATGCATTTAGTTTTTTTCCCATTTAGAACTAGATTATTAGCAGTGAACCAGTTTTGGACCTGCAATAAAGCGTTATTTTCATCGTCAAGATTATTAGTCCTTCTATTTATCTTAAAAATCAAAGAAGTGTCATCAGCAAACAACACCATTTTAAGTTTATTTTTCAGCAAATAGGGTAAATCATTAATATAAACTAAAAATAAAAAAGGACCTAAAATTGAACCTTGGGGTACCCCCATTTTCACATTTAATCCCGACGAATTGACACCGTTTATTTGAACTAGTTGCTGTCTGTCATTCAAATACGATTTTAATAAGCTTAACGCTGCTTTGCCTAGTCCGTAATGCTCCAGTTTCAGGAGTAATGTTTCATGAACCACACAATCAAACGCCTTAGACAGGTCGCAGAAGATGCCTATAGCATCTTGTGCCTCCTCCCACGCATTAAAAATGTGTTTTAGTAAGGAGACACCAGCGTCAGTTGTACAACGCCCTTTGGTGAAACCATACTGTTTATCGTGTAAGATGTTATTGGTGTTAAAATGATTAAGCATTTGATTTAACATCACCTTTTCAAATATCTTGCTAAAAACCGGCAAAACGGACACCGGCCTATAATTATTAGTGTCTTTACTGTCTCCGGATTTAAAAAGTGGTATCACTTTACTATATTTCATTAGATCCGGAAAGACTCCTTGATCTATACACAAATTAAATATTAACGCTAAGTACGGCGCTACAGTCTCAATAATTGAGGTACAAACTTTGATAGACATACCCCATAGATCTTCTGTCAATTTAATCTTGATTTCTTTAAAAGCTTTTATTACTGTTATGGGGTTTATATGTTTAAAGTTAAATTCAGTCGAACAGGCTGCAACGTTCGCCTGTAATAAACCAAAAGCATGCGATGGCGACGAATTTAGGGCTTCAGTAGTTTTAATTGGAATACTGGTAAAGAAATTTACAAATTCTTCTGCAACTAGTTTGTTATCGCTAATAAGACCATGATGAGTCTCCAATGTGTAATCATTATTATTTCTTTTGTTTCTGTTGGTTTCATTATTTATTATATTCCAAACCGTTTTTATTTTATTATCTGCTGTTTTAACTTTGTTGCTGATGTATAAGGCCTTAGCTGCCTTACAAGTATTTTTAAACATTTTAGAATAAGTAGCAACATATTTATTAAAAGTTTCAGTGTTAATAATAGGCTTAAGGCCATACAACTCGAAAAGTCTTTCCCTACTTATTCTGATTCCTTTAGTTGCCCAGTCACTAAATCTAAACTTAGGGCAGATAGTTTTAGTTTTTTTCTCAAACGTCTGATTAAACTCCTTTTGAACTACTAAAAAAAAAATTTTTATACAAAATATTACCATTGTTTTCTGCAAGGTTCCAATCACCCAACCTGCTAGTTAAAGTGCTATTAAATTTATTTAGTTTACCGGATGTTAATGGTCTGAATTGTATCTGCACTTGTTGTATTGGTAAGTTGGATTCAAATGTTACCATTAGGCCGCTATGATCAGAAGGCAGATAATTTACAATGGCTTTTTCTAAATACTTGCAGCAACAAAAAACATTATCGATACATGTAGCAGTAGTTGTCGTTGTTCGAGTTGGTTCAATAAACACATTTGATAAATTAAATGATTTGAAAAGATTTAATAATCTACTGCTATCTGAATTATTTTCTAAAATATTAACATTAAAGTCTCCGCAGATAATTACTGGTTTATTACCAGTTGAAAGTTTAGCCATAACATCTTCCATGACTGACTCAAAAATAGAGTAGTTTTGATAATTAGGGGGCCTGTAAACGCACACTATGACATGCCTATCCAGCTCAACACACGACACTTCAATGCTATGTTCAACGGACAGTGCAACTATATCTTTACGAGTTTTAAATTTGATACTATTTTTAATAAGGATTAATGAACCCCCACGTAACATTGACTTTCGGTTAAAACAACTGCCCACATTATAATTATCATAATTAATTAGCATTTCAAAATCCTTTAACCAATGCTCAGTAAAACAAATAATGTCAAACATAGTTTTTTCTAAGAATAATTCAATTTCCAATTGTTTTGCAGAAAAACCCTGAATGTTTTGAAGAAACATATTAAAGGATTTTTGCTTACCCCCTGTAGCTTGAATGCTAGAAGATACTTTATTTTTAAGTTGACATACATTGCCAACATCAGTACCAACTGTTGTCTTATTACCTAGTTTAAAATATTAGTACTATTACTAATGGTGCAACTGATTACTGGGTACGCCGACATACTGCTTATGTCTGAGTTAATATTAACTGCTAATAGCTGCGCTATTTGACGTCTTAATATAATAGGCAGGTACACAGTATACCTGGTCGAAAAAAGTTTATCAACAAAATTGTTGATGTCAAAAAAGAAAAACTTATCACTATGATGACTAACTAAAAAATGCATATGCATATTTAGCATATGTATGTACTTATTTTGTCTGTCTGACAAGTGCTCAAAGTAAGGAAAAGCGCACAAAATTATCTTCCTACAATTTATCTTCAACAGCTCAGTGACATTATTGGTGATGTCATCTGTCTTCACATTTAAGCTATTACCCACAAATACAGTTAGAATAGCGTTGGGATCATATACTTGCTGATTAACTAATGACATTATGTGATGGTAGGAAGCTTGAGGTGTGCAATAATTTTGAGAAGGAAAAGGGAGTTTTTTACTAACTAATTGCCCTAATCCTCTTCCTATACTATCTGAAAATATAATTGATTGATATAATTATTTATATCAATCATAATATAATTGATTGATCATACTTCTAGGCAGACTTGCTGCGTCGTCAACAACATCATTACTTTCCATCAAGAGAGATAGTGGCCAAGCACGAGCCTATCAACAAGAATTGAAGAAACACAAACGAATTTTAGTCCGTAAAGGTCATACCCACCCACCACCCACTCGGCCTCGCTCCACCCTAAGCAAAATAAGTTATTTTAAGATTTTCCTCATAAAAAAGAATAAAAATAAAAATAGCACAGCATTATTAACCCGCTGAACTAAAAGGCCACAGTATATAAAAACTCAACGGAACTCCATCGGGAGTGCATTAAAGTTGTTAATGGTAACTATTACTGGTCGCTCGTAACTGCTGGTTAAACAATACTCTGTGGTTAAAACTAACGGCGGGTTAGTGCGCTGTTATGAAAGTTTTTTTTTTTATTGAAGAGTAACATGGATAAGTTTTATGTTAGGATAATGAGTTGGTAGTAGGAGTTTAGTGTTGTTGGGTTATGATGAAATTATGAAGCACTAGCGGCTAGTCAGCGACTTCACCCTCGTCATGCTAGAAAATTATCAAAGGAACACACTTTTTTTTATATGGTGGGAAAAAATCATCCAATGACAACCCCCGCTCTTGGGCGGAGCGGGAGATAGTGTCAGACTCTTACTGACTAAAAGACCCACCCCGTGCCTTCTAGCCTTCATACCGGGGCTTGAGCTCCCTTTCGGATAACCCTGGCCCCAGTAGGCTTCGACCCGGCTGGGTCCCTGCTGTACAAAGGAACACACTGTGCGGAGTCAAAAGTGTTCTACTATAAGCATAAATTATGCTATTCCAGGATTGCGTCTTTTTTCGCGTAAATAAACTGTTTTTCTTTCTATGTGGTCTACTCGTGTACCAAGTTCTATCAAAATCCCTTCAGCCAATCGACCGTGAAGATGACACAAACATAGCACACACAAACTTTCGTCTTTATTATAGTGTGATAGCTACCCTGAGCGGCTTCACAGTTTTTTTTTTTTTAATCTGTTATAAACTAGTACTTGACTGCGATCCCGCCTGATGGTAAGCAGTGATGCAAGCGTTGATGGTGAGGCGATGGTTTCAGGATAAAAAATATTCTGTCCAGGACATGATCAACCCGTGTGCCAAATTTCATCCAAAGTCGTTCAGCTATTTGAGCATGAAGGAGTAATAAACATACATACACACTTCTCTGGGACTACGTACATACTAACTTTTTCTTTTATATTATAACTAGCTGTCCCTTTGCGGTTTCAACCGCGTCTTTCGTTATTGCTCGGCTCCAATTGGCCATAGTATAATTTTAAATAGGTAGCCTTCCTCGATAAATGGGCTGTCCAACACTGAAGAAATTTTCAATTCGAACGAGTAGCTTCAAAGTTTAACGCGTTCAAAGGAACACATAGATCCTTCAGCTTTGTAATATTAAGTATAGCTACTCGTAATAATTAGGTTCTGGAGTGGCGACCGCGTATTGGAAGACGCAGTATTGGAAGACCTCTCACAAGGTGGACTTATATATGGTGAGGGTCGCGAGAATCCAAAGGATGCGATATGAATGTGGACCATTTGTTGTGGCGACACTTGAGGAGGATTATGTCCAACAGTGGACGTCTTATGGCTGAAATGATAATGATGATGACAGATATTTTTAGTTTAAGCGCGATATTAAACTAAATTTTTCTTATCAACTATTTTTATATTTTCAACTGGTGCTGCCGCGGCGGCTGCGGAGAACCTCAAGCGGCGGAAATATAACAACCTTGTCGGCAGTTATATTTTTGAGCCGTTTGGGGTTGAAACTCTTGGGCCGTGGGGTCCGAGTGCTCATACACTTTTTAAAGAACTGTCAAGACGCTTAGTTGACACTTCGCGTGACCCAAGGGCTGGTTTTTACTTCGGTCAGAGATTAAGCATTGCCATTCAACGTGGCAAAGCCGCCAGCTTCTTGGGCACACTTTCAGTCGACAGCGATGCGGAGGAGTTTTATGACGCCATATTTTATTAAGGAGTAGCTTTTAGTGTGTATAGTTAGGTTAAGCATACTTAAATATATATGTATTTTTTAATATTTAAGTTTATTATGTATATATTTTGAAGCATGAATGTAGTATATCTTTCGATATAGTCAACTGACTGCGATGAAATAAAACCAGACTATTTTTAAATTAAGGCGTGATCACGAAATAATTAAAAAATAGAAATTGCCCTGTGCAATAAGACCGCCTATTGTACACTTATTTTTGTTAAATATTATTCTTTAGTAAGTTAAGGTGTGCAATAAAGATGTATAATGATAATAATTAACTAATTAATTCTTTCCATAACCTACTCACCATAAACTGCTAGAAAATACTAAAATAGTCTAGACAACTATCTCCCCTCTAATGAAGATTGGCCATACCACTCTTTACCATAAACTAAGCTCATCCCCTTAAAAGCACCACTACCTAACTATATTTTAGTTTTAAAATATACCGACTTTTAAAATAAACTTTCGTCTTTACGAGTCCAGGTTTTTAATAAACTCTTAGGAGTAATTTTATAGCAAAATGAAGCAAACTAGTTCTTACTACTTATATTTTTATTATGCTTAAGTTTGCTCAGTTACGTGGCTTATTTTCTTTAGAGTTTGTTAGCCATATCTAAAGTTCGTCCATGCGGTACAAACTTAGAACAGATTGGACCATTAGTATGTACTTTATAAAGTTCTTTATTCGTTCTTTATCTAGGTACATTAAAGTGTGTGTTTTCTTAAGATGGGAAATAATTCAATGACTTCGAAAAAATTAACTTGTATAAGTTACTTTTTAAACCTATTTAAAAAATAAACATTATAATTATCGACCGCATCGTCGCTTTCCATCAGGTAAGCTTAGCGGTCAAGCGCGATCCTATCAAAAATAAAAAAAAACTGGGCAAGTGCGAGTCGGACTCGCATACTAAGGGTTCCGTGTAAACTACAATTCCCAAATGGAGTCTCGAAGATTTTTTGGAATAGCAATTTTTTTTTTGTGACTTAGGTAACCACAAATTTACTGTTTTCAGATTTTTTCTATATCTGTGCTATAAGACCTTGCTTTGTGCTAAATTTCAGGATTCTGGGTCAACGGGAAGTACCCTATGAATTTCGATCTTTGAGAGTATCAAAATATACGTTTTTTTGCAACATAAATGGCCGTATAATTTTTATTCGTTAACTTAGAAGTTTGATTTTTTCACAGCTTGAAAGGACCGCAGACTTGAGTATATGACTTTAATTTCAACTCGATACCTCCATGTGTTCTCGAGATAAACGGTTTTGACAGACAGACAGACGGGCGGACAACAAAGTGATCCAATAAGGGTTCCGTGTTTTCCTTTTGAGATACGGAACCCTAAAAATAATATATTAACATTTAGGTACATACAATAAATACTTATAATAAATCTTTCTCAAATCAAATTCAAACTTTACTTTCAATATTGACCAAGTCAAAGTTAACACAAACGCATTCAAATCTAACGTAAATTATTCAAAGTACAGTCGGCGACACAGGTGTAGCATTAGTTTAGCGCATTGTTGCGCCAACAATTGAAACTTTGGTTGCTGTTTCTGTTGCTAGCATTGTGTGGCGTACTGTACTATGTGATGTAATAACTGGGATTATTGAAACTTTTCATAAGTTTATTAGGAGAAAGAAAAGTAAAGTTTTTATGAGGTTAAGCTGCTCATGCCTCGGTCAGTTAAGGGATGGGTGACCATTGTTAAACCGCAGCTATCATTTGTGGAACTCATCATCATCATTTCACTGACTGGCCTGTTGGTCTAGTGCAGCGGTTCTCAAACTTTTTTTTCAACGGAACCCTATTGGAAGGCAAAATTTTGACGGAGCCCTTAAAAAAAATGGTCAATGTTTATTTTGAATGAGCTACAGTAAAATCTAATGTAAAGTATGACACTTCTTTTTATTTGTTAACAATTAAACAAAAGTTGAAATACTGAGACCTTACCACCACCTCATAAAGCGATCTATTTGACGACCTAAACCGAACTATTAAAGAGATGGAGGTATATAAGGTGTATTGTGTATAGCTCCATCTCTGTTTCTCGCTCGCACACTTGTAATTTTAACACGTCATGGCAAGGCCCCTGGTCTTTATACTTTCTTCCACAATATAATTTGTATTCACACGGAGCCCTTAAAGAGGCTTTGCGGAGCCCTAGGGTTCCGCGGAGCGCACTTTGAGTATCTAGTGGCTATTGAGGGTCTAGTGGTTAGTAGCCCTGACTGCTATGCCGGAGGTCGTGGGTTCGATTCCCACCCAGGACAAATATTTGTGTGATGAGCATAAGCATTAGTTCTGTGTCTGGGTGTAATTTATTTATATGTTTGTATTTAGAAATAATATAAGTATGTTTATCAGTTGTTTAGTACTCATAACACAAGCTCTGCTTAGCTTGAGACTAGACGGCGTTGTGTGATAGTTGTAAAATATAATTATTATTTCAGCCGAAAGACGTTTACTGTTGGACAAAGGCCTCCCCCTAGTGTCGCCACAATAAACCGTCCTGTACGTCGCGCATCCATCGATTACCCGTAACCTTTACCAGGTCACCGGTCCACCTTGTAGGAGGTCTTCCAATGTTGCGTCTTCCGGTACGCGGTCGCCACTCCAGAACCTTTCGGCCCCAACGGCCTTCTGTTCTGCGAACAATGTGGGCCCATTGCCAGTTTAGTTTGGCGATTCTTTGTGGATCTTCCATTCATAATTGTTATAGTCAGATACCCATCAACACGCTGCCACCCTTTCTTACTAAGAAGTGTGGTTTTACACAGTAATTGTTTTTTTTTTTTTTAATTTGAAAATTCTCCAGTTTTAACAATAAATAATAAATATAAGAGCAGAAGTGGTCCAGGGGTTTAAACTCAGCCATTACTGTGTAATTTATTTCATCACCACTGCTCTCAAATATGGTGAAAAAAATCATTGTGAGGAAACCGACATGTCCTAGAACCGAAAATTCGAAGTCATGTGACATCCACCAACCCGCACTGGACCTGTGTGGTGGATTACGAACCATCCCCTCTCCTAGAAAAAAGACCTGAGTCCCAGCAGTAGGAACACTATAAGTCTGCTTGATTTTGCGAAAATATTAAAATGAAAAATAGTAAAAATTCTTCGCAAACGCAGGCTGACATTATGACTCCATCAAAAGATAAATTGCCTTCAAAACTCTGTCAAATATCAAGCCATCATAATCAAACCAAAGCACTAGAACAATAGAATTCCTCGAACCAATTTCTAAACTCCACAGACTTATAAACGCCTAGACAATACGGAGTGTCCGGGACCCGAGGACATTCAACAATTAAAAGGGCCTTCAATGGGCTGGCGTGGTTCTGGCGTCGACAAATTAACCAGCCGGGGAAGGAAGCCATTTTTTTTAGTTTTACTCTATTTTCTGCAGGTACAGGACAATTTATCTGTTTAATTTATTGTCCACGATTGAAAAATTGGATTAAATTCTGTGTTATCTGGCCGTGGATGGTTAGGGTTCGTGTTAGGAGTATATCTTCGTCAGTAGTTGTAGGGTATTTTTTTTTCTGTTATTTATACGATGGTTTTAAAGCGTAGAATTATGGTTTTGTTAAATTTATGTTTCTTTTTTTGTTTTTAATAATTTATTGCTTTAATAAAACCATATGTCTTGCTGGATACTGCCTGCCAGTAAATTACCTCAGTGAGTTATTGTACGTATATATTCATGAAAAAATCACAAAACTTTTTGATTTTATTTCTTTACTGGGCATGTGTAAGATCAGTATTAGTAGTATAGAGTTTCAAATTAATTGTTCAATATTTAAAAAAAAAAACAGGTTAGTCGGTCGATAATCATTTTACACCATTTATTTCTAGTATAAACACGAAAAGATAAAGGAAGCACTGTTACCGCTGAGTCGAAGTTGATACCCATTAATGGTGGGCACATCCCTAGTTATATTAATGGTCAATGTTACAGATAAAAAAAAAAATAACACCTCCACTTCATCCATTTGTCAGGCATGTTATAATAAATTGCTTGATGACTATATAAATGACTGATTTTGTTTTATTTCGACTGCAGACTATACTGGAACAATAGTGATATCTATAATAATAGTACAGTGCACTATGTTTTCATATTCGTTTAGTTAAAGAATATTTAGAAGACAAGTCAATAGAACCTGTAATTTGCAAGTTAGATTAATTGACGACACTGACTGTGAATATATTTATTTGCACGCCATGTTATGGCAGGATATGCTGAAACAAATTGACTGGAACACCTTATGTACTATAATCTAGCAAAAAATGTTTTGATTCGATTTGATTTGAATAAAAAACCACAGTAAAATAAACAAAACACCATTTCCTCCAAAAAAAGCCCTGATGAACCCCAAAATTCATCTCAACTAAAAACCATTTCAGCTCGAAGTCCCATCGCACAGAACTATCAATCTATTAGACGTTCTACTTAATTAAAGGCTTGTACTATGAACTTGCAATCTCACCGAGGTCCCATTAGCCGAAGGATTTTCGGCAAAAAAACGTAAATTGTTACTTCGTTTTCGATGCCCAATGAAGTTTAGAGATTGCTCTGTTTTTCGTTCGTGACTCGCTGTTTTAGGAAAAGGGGTTAATATTGCAGATTTTCGTGCTTAATTTGTGTTTAGTTTGTATTACTAGTGAATGCCTGTGGTTTGTGGAGAGCAGTAGTAGCCGAGTGGTAACGGCCCCGACTTACGAGTAGGTCGTAGTGTAGGTCGCGGGTAAAAACCCACGCAGGCGCATCACTTTGTGTAATTTATTTCATCACTACTGCTCTTAAAACGGTGAAGGAAAACATCGCGAGGCAACCGGCATGTCCTAGAACCAAAAATTCGAAGACATGTGACATCCACCAACCCGCACTGGGCCCGCGTGGTGGATTACAGCCCATTTCCTCTCTTAGAGAGGAGGCCTGACTCCCAGCAGTAGGATCATTAAAAGGCTTATTATATTATACTATATGCTATGCCTGTGGTTTTACTTGCGATGTATGTCATCATCACGTTTCTAACATTTTCCCAACCAGCTTAGAGTTGGCATTCATTAACTGAATGCGACTGTGTACTGTGGCGTGGAGAGACGCCAATGAAAGGCTTTATGTTTAATTTCGACTAATTATATTGTAGGAAGCCTTAAGTAGTGTTATATAAAATTATATTAATATTTTTCACTGTTGACAACTTCCGTCATAAATCGAATCTGTTCTTTTAATACCATAAACCTTAAAAGATCCACTATGTGGCCAGTTTTAACCGCAACTAATAAATGACCTTCATCGTCGTCACAGTACTATGTTTGACATGGAACGACTGCCTATCAGAGTTCTACAACCTACTGGGAAGCATGATACTTTTTGGTAGATTGATGGCAAAGATCTAGGAATGAATACCGATACCAACTTTACGTGCTAAACGTTATCGAACGACCTTGGCGGAATTATTCCAGTATACACTCCCAGAAATGAAACAAAAAGGAAAGAGTAAATTACTGATAGGGTTTGACATGTTTTCACCAATTAGGTACCGACTCATAGATGTTCTTTGCAAAATATGACACAATATTTCTAACAGCTCCCCTCTCTTTGCCCACAGAGTAACAATATCCTACTTAAAGAACACGACGTACGCTGAACTGGTGATCAACGACGTGAAGCCAGACGACGAGGGGGTCTACCGCTGCGAGATCACCTACCTTCAAGTCGGAGAAGACTGCAACACTGTGCAGATCACGGATTTTCATACTTACAGTAAGTACCTAGAATAAGTACATTCGTAGGATTATATTTAGATAGATAGTGAAACTATTTATTTGTTAGGATTAGGCGCACAATGCCACATTCGCAAAATGCCACATTCTCAAAATGCCATATTCTCAAAATGCCATATCGCAAAACGTCACATTAGCAAAATGCCATCTTCGCAAAATGCCACATTCGCAAAATGACTTTTCGCAAAATGCCACTTTCGCATAATGCCAAAGTTACAACACAAAATATACACGAAAGAACAAATTAATTATAAAAACTAAACACCAATTACGTAGACTGCGGGCGGAGGCTCGAAAAAAACTAAAGTACTTTAAAATACTTTATTTTAAATAAAGAAATTACAATTAATTTTAGTGAAACCTATTCGATGCTAGAATATGGAATGACCAAAAACTTATTAAAAATAACTTATTGCTAATATGCGGTTTTGCTGCGTCGGCGGCTCGTGGCTGGCCCAAGTGTCGACGATGTAGTTTTCATGTGTCCAACGTCAATCGAATGAATTGCTGGGTCCGCGATATTCATTAGGGATCCATATGTAACACACCTATACAAATACAAACAACATCAACAAAGAGAAAAAATAAATACAAAGATGAGAGCTATACAAGGTGTCGTTTTGAAGCTGCAAAATATTTCAGGAGGTAATTATGTTAGTGATTCTCGACCCGAATCAATAATAAAATAAGTAGGTAATTTTTTTTTTTTTTATAACCGCGCTTTTTTTCACACACACAAACACGGAACAATAAAGGGCGTTTTCACACACACTAACTCGCAACGATAGTTTCATAAATAATGTATCATCCAATCATCATCCCGCACGCCACACCCTAGCCACGCCCCCGCGGCCATCGATCAATCGATTTAGTTTAGTGTAATTAAAAAATTAAATAACAAGTATTACTGATTATTGACCAGGTATCGTTTTTTTACATGATTATTTATGAGTTTTATTACAACCTCCTGAAATATTGTGCAGTTTTAAAACTGCACCTTGTAGTGCGGTGTGCATCTCAGAGTTGCACCAAATGGGAGTCCAGCTCAGTATGTGTCAGGCAAATGTACCTGACGCCGATTTTCTGCTGGATCCTTGCTTGCGACCAGCTGGTATGGTATGAATATGTAAGTACGTAATATTCTTTTACCTCAGATCTTCCAAACCGCTAAACGGATTTATGTAATTAAGATATCGTTAGATTTTTCTTAATAACCCAAGTGTTGTTAGATCAGTGATATTAAAAAAACAACATAAAGACTGTGAGACGTTACTTTAGAGTAAAAATAAAAAATCTAGATTGAAATCTAGATTTTTAAATTATAAAACGAAATGCCAATCAAAGCTGAACTCATTAGTTTTTCCGTTTCTCGCTAACCATTTTCCGTCCTCCCATTTTCCCAATTCCGGCAGACAGTAAGTTACTTCAAATACTAAGTGTTCGCTAGTGCCGCGCGAGGTAACTAAGTGGGCGACATATCGCGCTCATAAGTTGTGTCAACATGACAGCCAATCAGACGGGCGGATGGTTGACTAGTGAGGGGACTGTGTCGATGTTTGTTGTTCGAAATGCAGTGTAAATATCGACAGTTGTAGTTGTTTACTATGAATTTAGAAATCAGGCGAGAAAATCTTTTCTATTTTATTTTTATTGCTTCTAAGGGCTTTAATTCACCGGAATACCATGGCGGCTCAACCAATCGAGCCACCGTGGCGGCTAGACTGGTGGCCAAGTGAGTGAGCCTCCATACAGCTCTATAATAATTAGTGGTGGCGCGACCAGCGTAGCGGACTGACCTGTAATATTCTGCTGGCATTCGAGCTGGTCGCGCCGCCAAATTGGTTGCGCAAAGACACCAGGTGAGTAACGCTTTATACAGCTGTATACATTTTGTTGCTAGCGGCGACTGGTTGCGCAGCCATGGTGTATCGTTGAAATATAGCCCTAAAAGAAGAATTGGTCAGCATCACAGAGGACAAAAGTTTGTGAAAAAATGAGAGAGAGAGATCTTTGCATAGCTGTTGGACACTATGGGTTAAGTGGATATTTTTGCATTATAACATACTATCTGGTATGAGCGGCTTCGCTCGTATAATATTGGAAAATTACCCTTAAGAAATATAATCCCGGGATAAAAAGTATTCTATGTAAATACTATTCCGAAACATGGTCTACCTGTATACAAAGTTTTGGTAGTAGAAAATAATTCCAAGAAAACAAATTCCCAGGATAAAAATATGTGCTGTTCTGGAACATGGTCGTCTATACGTGTACCAAGTCTTATTGAGTTCAACCGTTCAAGCGTTAAGAAGTAACCAATACACAAACATTCAACTTTATAATATTACTAGCTTTTGACCGCGGCTTCGCCCACGTAGATAAATATAGCCTATGTCACTCGGGAATAAAGCAGCTTTCTGTCGGTGAAAAAATTTTAGCAATCCGACCAGTACTTTCAGAGATTACCTCCTGCAAACAAAAAAAAAACTTTACCTCTTTATTATATTAAGTAAAAATAATTCAAAGAAAATCATGCTCAAGTTATTTTTAGTCGTTGAATGGCAAATTGCTGATATTATAGCAACCGCCATTCAATTCACTTAACAAGAAAAGGTTAGTTATTTTTCAAACTGGGTGTCATAACATTAACAAGTCTCGAACATGCAAACTTATCACGCAAGAGGAGGGATGGCCACGAAACCTTTTACAATGTAACAAGTAATAAATCTAACAACTTGATAAATATCAGAAGGGTTTAATTCGGATCTTTTGTTGATCCATGTCGGAAGTCTTTTTGTCAGGTTGTCAGATAAAAACCCAAAAAGTTATCTGATTCTAATTTGTTTTGATTACGAAACCTTTTTTTATTATTTTTAAACAAACTTTTGAAGAAAGAAAACATTTTTTCTCAGCTTATGGAAAGTTTTTGCATATTTTTCCAGCTTTCTTTGTGTTTTGCTTTATTTTTAACTACTAATTTATGTTTTAACTCAAAACTTAACATTGATATTTAAATATCTGAGAATATTATTGCAAATAATGTAAATTAAAGTATGTAATATTGATTAAGCAGATAAAGCCTCAGAATCATTAGGGAACAAAATGTTCCCCAACTTGACGAGCAAGGCTCAATCTACATGACACTGCAACGTTGCCCAGTGTCCCGCAAGTTGCCCCCCAATAATTATTTCACAACGCTTTCACCTGACGTGGAACATATTAGTAGACAATTTAACAGCGTTGCAAGTCATGTTGGGGGATAATTTGTCCCCTAATATATCTGAGGATTTAAATTGATCAAGACCACTCCAAGAAAGCAAAAATATTATTTAATTACTCTTCATTATTTGGAGCACGAAATAAAACATTTGAGAGCAGTTTTGCAATAAACGTAAATTAAAATAAATAACGTCTCCAAACTTTGATAATGGTGTCCATTTCGGCAATTGAAAACTTTGTTTAATTCTTATTAATTGATTAATGTGCCCGCAATCAATTTTTATTACGGTTTGTAAACAAACAATAATTATTAACTTGGATAATTAATTGATAAATTGAGTTCAAACCTCACCCTATGTGGGGTGGGGGAGTAAATGCGATAGCGTGATAAAGACAAATGCATTATAAATATTAAAATTTATTTATTAGGTCCAGTAAAATAGCTTAGCAGCAGAAAATTTTAGCTTAGCAATAAAATTACTATTTCTCTGTTCTCATAGAACCACAAACTTTCATATTTTTTTATTAGTCGCAAACCTAAACTAATATTGTAAAGAGATAAAATTATTTTCTAGTTTTTAAGTTATAAGAAGGTAATCCCTAGAATTTAAAATTTGTATAAAAAGCTACACGATCTCTGAGTGTAATAAGCAATTAATTGGTAGACTTTTTCCTACCTTATAGACGGGAACAAATCCGTAGGAAAAACCTAATTAACATGACATCATCCCAATAATTTTATTGAAGTAGTTTTCACATTTACCCGGTTTTATTACAAGTCTCATACAATTGAGCGCAACTCATTGCTACTAACAGGACAAAAAAGCCAGACACTCAAAATAAATCGATAAGATACAAAAAGCAAACAAAAAAACTATCGACACCACCCATCCCTAGCAGCGTTAGGTTCTCTAGGATATTGCGTTTGTCCCGCCTCGGGCTACTCGATTCACTAAGGTGCCACATACTCCGTCTCTGTCTAACACTCGCTACCTACCATACTGCGTCCCTTTCCGTCCTAACAGCATCCATCTTTTCTATGAAACAAATGGAAGTACGATATTTTATTTGATACTTTACTGTTGGTGATAGGTTTTTCCTAAGATTACGGGATATTTTCTCTTTCGTTATTTATGGAGAGGTATTGTTTCCTGCAAAATAAAGACTGTGCCGGAAATTAGGTAAGTGGACACTCTCGCAATGTGTGTACAAGGGTCGATTCTACGAAAACATTAAGGTTGGAATACACTGAGACGTGACGCGACGCTGTTCAAAGAGACATTATGCATGCTTAATAGAAAAAAGGTACCGCAACCTTCTTTTTTGTGTTAGTTTCTTAAAAAAAAGATTCAATAATAAACCCCAAGACCTTGGAAATCTCCTTGGCCCTTTTAAACTTGCATCGAAGAGCTGAAAGACGCCCCCTCCTTGAAAATGTTCCTGTCTTTGCCCGTGTTCTGAAGAATCACTTTTTACACTTCTACAGTCCGGACTAAGCGTTTCGCATCGTCGTTTATACCGCGTACATCGAAGGACTGGAACAATTTGCCTGCTGTGGTCTTCCCGTCCAATTATAAATTTAGGTATCTTCAAGGCTAGAGTGTATAGGCACTTAATGACCTAGTGTGCCTTACCATCAAATGAGATCATAGTCAATCATTAGTTTACAACAAATAAAAAAATAAGTTGAAATTATTTCAACTTCCTTAAACTGGACAACGGCATTTGAAGTAGAGTTCGTCAAATTTTCAAACCCTCATAACTCGCAAATCATCCGAAACACGATAAAAATATTATGTACGTATATCGAAAATATAGACGTATACACCGCTAAATTTTAATCGTTTTAATCCCGTGGAGGGTTGATCCGGTACATGAATCACTATCGGCTTGTAAATATAAAATTAAAAAATAAAGTAACTTTTTTTCAAAACTGGTATTAATTTACGCATGTACGAAATTAATTTCTTTAAGAAAACATCAGCTGAGCGAGTTCAATGACCTGTAGGTAGTTTGTACGCAACGCCGACTATTAACTACAGAACTCGCTCAGCTGATGTTTTCTTAAAGAAATTAATTTCGTACAAGCGTAAATTAATACGAGTTTTGAAAAAAAGTTACTTTATTTTTTAATTTTATGTTTACAAATCGATAGTGTTTCATGTACCGGATCGATCCTCCACGGGATTAAAACGATTAAAATTTAACGGTGTAAAACATACTCAAATATTACCAAAATCGGAAACACCAAAATTTTTTAACTGTCCGCTTCAAGTGAAATGCTCCTTAAGTCTTGATGTCAACTCACCCTAAGACAAAAAAAAAATTCTTCGAAAGCAAAATAGGATGAAAATTGGTTCCACGAGTAGAAAATTACACAATTATTGTAGGTCACACGTGCTTAGGAAACCAGTGTAAATTGGCCTGGTATTTTGTACTATAATAGGATAACTCAAGGTTAAATAATTACTGTGACGTACATCCAAACACATATTGAATGTATGTCTCATTGTTACCATAATATTTGTTATTTTCTTTTCTATTTAGGGTGATAGTGGAATATTTTATTGTAAGCGTTTTTTTATTCTCTATAGTCAGAAGCATTAAGTATCCAAAAAAATATCACTCATTTCTGTTAAACCCATTTTTAAAAGTTGGACTTCACCCGCTCTTGGGCGGAGCGGGAGATAGTGTCAGACTCTTACTGACCAAAAGCCCACCCCGTTCTTTCGTGCCTTTCGTACCGGGACCGAGCTTCCGAGCCCTTTCGGATAACCTTGGACCCAGTAGGCTTCGACCCCGCTGGGCCCCTGCTGTTGCTGACAGCTCCTTGAGGTGGGCGAGAACAGTGCGCGCCGTCGACGACTTAGATCGGTCCGGACAGTTACCGGACGGTCGGACAGCAAGCTACCCATTGCTCGCCGTCCGCAAGCCCGCGCCTACGGTGGCCGGAAATTGGGATCGGAATCCCGGCGGCGGCTGGGGCGCTGTAAGTGCCGCCGTTGCCTGATGCAGTCGGCCTCCTCCTTCGCTAGCATTACTGCTTCGCAGAAGGAGGCGACCGCTTGCCACTTCTCCTCGCTCCAGACCATGGCCTGTACCAGGGCCCGGTCATTATGTAACTTCTTCTTGCTTTAGGAGAGAGAGTATCAGACCTTTACTGACTAAAGACTCTTAATGAACTAGTGCGCCTCACCATCAACGATTACATCACTACTTACCATCAGGTGGGATCGCAGACAAGCACTAGTATCTACATCTATAGTAATATAATAAAGAGGTTTTTTTTTGTTTTTGTTTTTTTGCTTGTAGGAGGTAATCTCTGGAAGTAGAAAGTAGTCTTCTCCGATAGAAAAAGCTAAGACCTGGAATTCCCTGCCGGAGTCTGTGTTTCCTGATAGCTATAACTTAGAGGTCTTTAAGTCAAGAGTGAATAGATTGCTTCTAGGCAAGGGTGTTCCATCGTCGGCCACATCATCAGGTGAGATAGTGGTGAAACGCGAGCCTATCCATTCTAAAAAGAAAGCTGCTTTATTCTTGAGTGATATAGGCTATATTTTATGTACGCGGATGAAACCGCAGGCAAAAGCTAGTATCAGATAAAAAAAACTTTTATTTTTTCGCCTTAAGGAGTTGTCAGCAACAGCAGGGGCCCAGCTGGATCGAAGCCTACCGGGGCCAGGGTTATCCGAAAGGGAACTCGAGCCCCGGTATGAAGGCTAGAAGGAACGGGGTGGGCTTTTAGTCAGTAAGAGTCTGACACTATCTCCGCTCCGTCCAAGAGCGGGGGTTGTCATTGGATGATGTTACCCACGATAAAAAAACTTTTTGAGATTTCATTTTAAGGTGTACCAAAAACTACAGCGCGCTAAAGTAAAGATTGTATGCAAAACACAGAAACAGCTCGTGTTGACTGAATGAAAACAAAATATCGTCCATTCTCCCCTGGCTATGTAAACATCAAACCAACGTATTTGCTAACAAATAGCTTGGTTTCTGTTGATTTTCCGGCACATCTTGCATTTAGGCACAAATGATGAAGTTTTCGTTTACTAGACAAGCATATCTTTTTGTTAAAAATTTTGGCAGTATCATTTAAACATCTTACTAACAAAATTTTACCTAGTCGCCTTTTAACTCAAACAATTGTTTGCAATATTAATTCCATATATTTATAAGATATTGACAATCAATATCACTAATGAAATGTCATACTATCGGTAAGTTTTGTGATTTTATGATATGTACAAGACATTCAACCAATCATGTCAATTATTAAATACAGCCAATCAGTCCAATCAATTCTATAAATCAATTCAACTAATCAATCCAATCAATCAATACAATCAGTCAATTTAATTCAATCATTCAGTTCAATCAGTCAATTCAAACAATCGTGGTCAGATTTCTGTCTAAAGTACTATTAATTACTAGTATTTTATAAGGAAGATTTTTCTGAAGAAAATGGGTTCTTTCCACAACCCAGTTTCTTTATAATTTTTCTTCATAGTTTCTTAATATTCGGTAAAGGTCATTGTGGACATCCCACCCATACGTACAAAGTGTTTTGGGAACACATTCATTATACGTACAGCTAAGGAGTGGAATTCCCTGCCGAAGTCTGTTTCCTGATAACTATAACCTAGGGGTTTTTAAATCAAGAGTGAATAGATTGCTTTTAGGTAAGCGTGTTCCATCGTCGGCCACATCATCGCTTACCATCGGGCGAGATACTGGTCAAACGCGAGCCGTCACATTTGAAAGTAAACACATTTGTTTTAAAAAAAAGTCATCGCGTATATCGATACACTGTTTCGAATTCTGAAGAAATTCTAGTATAATTATAATCGATCGTCTCGTTAGTGGTCGTGAATAATTCTTTACTTTCACGCAGGCAACACCGCAAACAGAAGCTAGTATTCAATAAACCAATAAAGTTGAAGCCGTGAAAGGCTTTTTAGTTTATTGCCATACACAATTTGCATAGAAATACGATTTCAGATTCTGATCACTATTGTTGATTTTAATTAAAAAAATAATTACGAATAAAGTTAGTGACCCGACGATAAATTGCTAAGTACGCCTCTTTTGTAACTGCCCTAAAAGTCACGGGTTTGATGTACTTTTAAATCATTTTTAGGGTGCCGTATCTCAAAAGGAAAAATCAGAACCCTTATAGGATCACTTTGTTGTCCGTCCGTCTGTCTGTCGGTCTGTCTGTCAAGACCCTTTATCTCGAGAACGCAGGGAGGTATCGAGTTGAAAATAAAACCAAATATTCAAGTCTGCGGTCCCTCGAAGCTGTGAAAAGAAGTGACTTCTAAGATAACGAAAATAAAGATACGGCCGTTTATATCGCAAAAAACGTGTATTTTGACACTCTCAAGGGAATCAAAATTCATAGGGTACTTTCCGTTGACCTAGAATCCTGAAATTTGGTATAGGAAAAATCTGTTTTATAGTTGCGTAACAAGAAAAAAAATTGCGATTCGGAAAAATCGCCGAACTCAATGAGGGTGTTCTAAAATTATGTTCACCAGGTGGCAGTACTGAGCCGTAAGGTCCAGGCACCTGTCAAAACGCTTATATTAATGACATCAGTTAGATATTAACGTCAACGTCTAACGTCAGACGTCAAAGGAAAAGACCTGGCGCCACGCCAACTGGTGGTGTGAAGTTGAACTATTTACATAAGTAAGTTTGTACGGAACCCTCAGGGCGCGAGTCCGACTCGTACTTGACCAGTTTTTTTTTTGTTCTATTGCAGCTATTCTAAAGACAAGCGTGACGCGACAATGATCGATGCAACCACCATTTTCCATAGAAATTGTTTAATGTACATTTTATCCGTACAGCAATTGCTTTATCGATGTCACATTGTCTTTTAGCACCTGTCAACGGAGGCCTTATGAGTATCTTGTACCTTAGTGAATTTTTTTTTTTTTTTTAATTGAGGTAAACTAGTGCTTGACTGCGATCCCACCTGATGGTAAGTAGCGATGCAATCTTTGATGGTGAGGCGCACTAGTTTATTAAGAGCCTATTCACTCTAGCCTTGAAGACACCCAAATTATACTTGGACGGGAAGACCGCAGCAGGCAAACTGTTCCAGTCCTTCGACGTACGCGGTATAAACGACGAGGCGAAACGCTTAGTCCGGACCGTAGAGGTTTCAACAACGTAAGGGTGAATATTCGCCGTACGTCGGGTTGTCCGATAGTAGAATTGCGATGGTGGAATCAAGTCAAGCAATTCCTGCGCACACTCTCCAAAATGCATCCTCTAAAAGTAGTAGTAGTAGTAGTAGTAGTAGTAGTAGTAGTAGTAGTAGTAGTAGTAAATTAAGTCAGAAAGGGATATTTTTTGTATAAAATATTATTTTTCAGGTTTCGTATCAAGTTGTCTAAAAATAAAATCCTCATAGGATCACTTTGTTGTCCGTCCGTCTGTCTATCTGCCTGTCCGAGTGTCAAGATCCTTTCTCTCAGGAGGTATAAAGCTAAAATTAATGTCAAAAAATCAGGTCTACAAGCCCAAGCAACAGAAAAAAATCAAACTTCTAAGTCAAGTAAAGATAAGATCGTTTATGGTCCATATTTTGAAAACTAGCTAGGAAATAAAATTCTATTGGGTATTTTCTGTTCACTTTGAGTACTGAAATTTCGTCAAGGTTATAGCTCAAGTACAGGGAAAAATCCGAAAACTATATTTTTAGTTATGTCACAAAAAAAGTTCTTTTATGCGTTTCAGAAAAATCTTTGAGAATCTATTCGGGAATTGAACTACGTACATTGGTATCTACGTTTGTACGGAATCTTCAGTGCGCGAATTTGACTCGCACTTGCCCGGTTTTTTTTTTCAATAAATAGGTAGCAGTTATTTTCCACGATCTAAAAGAGTCTAAAAGTACAAAGAATATTTTTCGTGTAAAATCCATTTCTAAAAGTCAGTCTATTCAATTCTCTATTTAACTTAGATTTTATTTTTCTATTCAAATAAAATAATTCTTATTTTCTGATATCCCCTTAAGGGTTGGAGCTACTTTGAAGTTACGTTAGTAGCAAACTTAACCCTACACTCGCTGTCTCCTTTTTAATTCGAAGCGTAACACTCAAACGCCTCTGGGTATATTAGGATTACCAAAGAGAGAGAAATGGGTCGAAAACCCCGGCGGCAGTTGGTAAAATCTTTGAAATCGCAGCGTTAATTTTTTGTCATGGTATTAAATGCCTCCGAAACACTTATTTATACTTCTAAGTAACATTGCTGTGATCTGAAAGGTGCACTTTAATCCTTTTTACCTTTTTTTGGTAGGTGGACAAATCATCCAATGACATCTTCCGCGCTCTTGGGCTTCAGGCTTCAGACTTTTACAGACTAAAATTCACTCCTATTCCTTCTTTGCCTTCGCCCAAGGGTCGAGTTTTCCTTTCAGAACCCTTGACCCCAGTAGGTTTCGACTCTGCTGGGCCTCTACGATTTGCTGCCATCTCCTTGAGGCGCGTGTGGAACAGTAAACGCCGTCGACGACTTAGGCTCTGTCCGGACAGTTATCGGACGGTCGGACGACCATATACCCATCGCATGCCATCCGCAAGCCCGTGCCTACGGTGGCCGGAAATTGGGATCGGGATCCCGGCGGCTCGGGCGCTAGGGCCACTCCCTCGAGCGTGCACGTACGGCGTCCTTCTTTGCAATCCTTATAGCTTGGCTCATAATTTATTTTAGAATTTGACCATTACCTCAGGTAAAAAGTGATGTGGCTCACGATAGAGCTCGCTAGTTTACAAGTGACGTCTACATTAATGACTGACTTATAACCGGGTTATCACCCGGTTATAACTCTCAGGGATTACAGATTCCGGCAGGAAGAGTGGGATGTCCACCATGTGCCGATGGTGCGTTTCTGTACGTTTACGCTTCTAGTGAGGGGACGATCTTTAAAGAAATAAGCATAGCATAGTCGGCCTTATAATGTTCCCACTGTTGAGACTCAGGCTTCCTCTCTAGGAGAGCGAATGGACCATTACATATATATCGATGGCCATATGTTTTCCACCACGCCGCCCCGCCGATCGAGTGCGGGTTAGTGAATGTCACATGTCTTCAGATTTTTGGATCTAGGACATGCCGGTTTCTTCACGATGTTTTCCTTCACCGTTTTGAGAACAGTGGTGATGAAATAAATTACACTAAGTAATGCGCTTGGCTGGGTTTGAAGTCGCGCCCTACAACTCGTAAGTTAGAACCGTTGCCAGTCGGCCACCACTGTTCCCGAAGGAGTAAACTGTGCAATATTTCGAAATCAATCGCACAAAACGTTTTGAGAATACATTCATTGCAGTGCGTTCAACTAAGGAGTGGTATTTCCTAACGAAGTCTCAATCTTGGGCTAAATAGGTTACTTCTAGGTAAGCATGCTCCATCATCGCTTTCCATCGGCTGAGATAGTTGTCAAGCGTGAGCCTATCAATATTAAAAATATTCCCTGATATGTAATTGTTAGAAAAGTAATAATAACAGGCTGGTAACTACACCCTCTCCACAGCTCAGGCGTAGATGTAAAGTTTCCGATAAGATTACATACTAATATTGCATAGGACAAAGTTTGTACCTCTGTATATGCAGTTTAGTTAATCCTTGGCGCTCAAACGTCTCAACGGATTTGAATGAAAAACGCACGGATAGATCGTGTCTTATAAATAGCTCAAAGTTAACTTTTTCCCAGGAGTCTGTTTCCTTAGGATAGTATTCTAGTTTCATACGGGTGAAACCGCAGCAAAGAGAATTTATGTAATAATTTCTTCTTTTTTTTTTGGAACTGGTATTACAGTTCTTGAGTACTTCGGCCGTTCAGTAACCGTCCGGACCGAGCTCGAGATGTCGACAGCGTGCATTGTTCCACGGCTCGTGCTGAAAATCAGCGCTGTGGCTCTGTCTTACACGAGCCTAAACATTTTGCTGAGCGCTGGCCGTTTTGCGCGGATGTGATGCATATCCTACTTATTTGCTACTTATAAGTCGATATTATTGTTCTTTTTTTAACATATGCGCCATGTTGGACGCAAATAAACTCTTTTTCCTTCTTTCTTTCACGCGCGTCTCAACAAGAAGTCAACAAAACGGTAGAGGTCCAGCAGAGCTGATGCCTACTGGGGCATCATCATCATCGTATCATCATATCAGCCGAAAGACGTTCTCTGTAGGACATGGGCCTCCCCCAAGCGTCGCCACAACGACCAGTCCTATGCGTCACGCATCCATCGGATTTCCGCGATCCTGACCAGGTCATCGGTCCACCTTGTTGAAGGCCTTCCAACGCTACGTCTTCCGGTACGTGGTCGCCACTTCTGAACCTTTCGTCCCCATTGACCATCTGTTCTGCGTGCAATGTGCCCTGCCACTTAAGTTTGGCGATTCTTCGAGCTATGTCGGTAACCTTGGTTCTCCTGCGGATATCTTCATTTCTGATTAGATCACGGAAGGAAACTTCGGAAACTTTGGGTGACTTGGGCCATGGGTAGTCTGAAAGGAAACGCCGTGGTCCTAGTACGCAAAACAAAGAAGGAACGCAGAAGTAAGTTTTAGTCAGTAAAAGTCTGCCGCGCCCTTCAGCTCTACTCTAGAGCTAAAAAAGACATTGGACAATTTCTCACCAAAAAAAACCTTGAGTACTTTTACGCTGCCCGACCACGTCAGACTTTATGTAGGACAGATAATCGGGCCGATTTTGTATATTTGTAACATTGTTCTGTTTTCTGACTGACATTTTGTAGGACGTGTGCTATTGCTGTGTTATATACTGTCCCTTAAGACACAGGATAACCTAGTTTAAGGGACAGGGTTTAATTTATTGTGTACAGATTTCTGGAGCATCTAAAGGTTTTGTAATTTTTTCTTTTTCTTGTAGGAAAACCTGTCACATAGATATAAGTTTCTGTAAGTTTTGGGAAATAAAGATATTTAATATTATTATTATATATTATTGCTATCGGTGTTCTATTTTTCTCCTACAAAAAATCGGTTACCGTTTATCGGACGTGAGCGAGCAGCCTTAAAAGGTACTTAAGTAAGCGCCTAGAATATCAACCGAAACGTGAAATCTAATAAATTATACAGAAACTAAACTAATAGTGGTTTCATTAAATGAAATGGAAATTTTCAACGTTTTTTTTTTGTTTTTTAAGTCTAGATGTTTTATCTTGAAAGACGTGATTTTTAATTAAGGTTTTGTTCTTTGAACAATCATTTTGTTAATTATAAATTATTAGGATTGTTTGATTCGGCTCATTTCTAAGAACTGCCGAGTGAGATCGGCGGAAAATTTTAATTCTGTTAAATAATAATTAGTTATTCAAAAGATTTCCAGAGAATTGTAAGGTTACCCGTTTCTATGAATATTTTATTAATCTTTACAGATGTTTTTTTTGAGTTGGGAATAATGTATTACTTTATTTTCATTAATTGAGGAAAATCTAAATTAAAAAAAAAAAAAACCGATAGAATGTGGAAAGACTGGGATCACAGACGTAGGAAAAAAATTTGCTAGGTTGAAAAGGGGTTGGGTGGGACACATCATTGACTGGCCTGATGGTCTAGTGGTTAGTGGCCCTGACTGCTATGCCGGAGGTCGTGGGTTCGATTCCCACCCAGGACAAATGTTTTTGTGATGAGCATGATCATCTGTTCTGTATCTGGGTGTAATTCATGTATAATATGTATGTATGTATTTAGAAATAAATAAGTATGTTTATCAGTTGTCTAGTACTCATAATACAAGCTCTGCTTAGCTTGAGATTAGACGGCGTTGTGTGATAGTTGTAAAAAAAAAAAACATCAACCGTATACACACTGACCGGGCAAGAGTCTCCACAAATTGGGTACCTGAGGACGGACGACGCCTTCTATGTTGATTTGGGAAGAGGTTGTGAGACGACCTGAACGCCTACCACAAGGGCTGGTTCTAAGTGACCCAAGAAAAGAATACTTGAAAGAAGTTAGGAGGAGGCTTTTGCCCAGAAGTGGGAAAGTATAGGCAATATTAAAAAAATAAAGCTCATTCATCCAAGCAGAAATTGTATAACTTAATTGGAACCATTTACCAAATCATGCATATGTATCGTAAATATTTAAATGATGAATCCGTATTTTAACATAGTAATCTGTGTTTAAACAGCAGCACTTTATAATTTATTAGCATCCAATGTATTTATATTTTAATTAAATAAACAATCCAGTCATATAACGAAAACCAAACAAACAAAAACCAAAATTGATTAAAAACAAAACAACGCTTTAATACATATTTAAAATTACGCCAAAATATTTTCTTAAACCATTTTCAATTAAGGCATTTATTAACACGTCGGGCACATTATAAACACATGGCAAGCCCAAGAACCTTAAAGATAAATCACCAATTTATAATACGGGGCAATTTCGTAAAATTTCGTCGAAAGGGTACTAAAATCGTATAAATATCAACCTGCAGAGAATGGCCTGAAACGGCGTCGCTTTTATTGTGAAAAGGATTAGCACGGGTCGAATCGACCCCCAGTAGTTTGAAGTGTGACATGAACAATGGAGGGTTATAATAAAATTCAGCATAGGTGGCGTCACGGATTGAGAATCTATAGAAGTGGCTTTAGGTGTGAACATTTACTTTACCTACTGAAATGGTACCGTATGGTTTTGGAGAGAACGCAACACTGAAATATATGTATATTTTCAACACAGTTACTCTAAAACACGCCCTTATCCGTACTACTTTTAAGCTCGCAATGTAGTGTATTCCGCACTAGTGTAGTGGCCAGCCTCCGTCACAATTTATTAGATTTATTATGTCAGGCTGTTCACCGCACAGCCATCAGCCTATAAAAAAAAAACCCGTGACCCATTTTTTACAATAATTAGTTGCGAAACATTATTTAAATTGTGAAGTTTGACTTATTAGTTTCGAGTAAGTGTTTTGAAAAATGTCGTTTGATACACGAGAGCGTTTTTGATTGTAGTTTATTCACTTGTATCAATGTATTATTTGGCAGTATTTACCCTAACAAGTTCCTTCATTAAAGGGGTTTTATTTTGTGAGAAATCACGAAAAAAACCTCACTCAAAAGAAAAAATACATTCAGACGAACATAACCTCTTTCTTTTTGAAGACAGTTAAAAAGAGACGTGTTATAATAATAAGTTCGACCGCTATGTGTATGTTTGTTTGTCTATGGCACCTTAGCTTTCAAACTTTTTAAACGAAAAATCATCAAAAAACTTCTCCCATTCTGGGTGGATCGGAAATGTATGAGACTTTTACTGACTACTAAAACCCACCTGTATTCCCTCTGTAACTCTTGCGAGTATTCTCACAACGCTAGTCACTTCTAGATTTACAGATTTTTATTCCGTGGTTGCGTCTGGTGTATATCAATTTTGTATACGACGGCTAAGGGTTTACATTTTCGTGTAAAAATTAGTGAATAAGGGTTATATCGTCGTAAAACACAGTGTGATGTGCTGACAGACATTTTAAAGTATAATGAGCCCGTCAATGTGCTCGCTTTACACATACCTAAGCATTTTTATAAGCACTTATTATGATTTAAATATTTAAGGGATAGTAATTTAGGGTTGACAACCTAAAATATGAGGGTTGTAATTGAGTCGGTATTTTTGGAGGTTCTTTAATGGAATTTATTTATATAAAGGCTTTATTATTAAGGTACATCATATTAATATTATAAAGGCGAATGTTTGTCAATGTGTGTATGATGGCTTAGAGTGAATATCTCGTAACTGTGAAATACGTAATTTCTCAGGAGGCAAAAAAAAAACAAATTAGACCTTTACTAGCTTTTGCTCGCAGCTTCGCCCGCGTTCATAAAATATAGCCTATGACACACAAGAATAAAGCAGCTTTCTATCGGTGAAAAAAATTTAACAATCGGACCAGTACTTCCAGAGATTCCCTCTTACAAACAAAAAATAAAAATAAAAACTTTATCTCTTTATTGTATTAGTGTAAATTAGTGTAGATTATCATGTAATTTCATTGTGTTACTACGTATTTTATTCAAATATTTAAATCTATTGATTTATTTGAAACGCTTGTTTTTATTTTTTTTTCCGCAAGTTTTGACACTCCATCGCGAGGTTATCACACCAAACTGACTCGTGTAAGAACTTGTTCATCCGTTCAAAATCGTAGATGGCGCTATATAAGTATCGAATCACAATTTTGCGAGATACAAGATTTTGCATTACGAGCTTAAATTGCATATTCGAGGTTTTCACTCTAAGCTCTCGGTACGTAGATTGCTTCTACATGCTCGGAGGGCTGAACTGATTTGGATGAAATTTGGCACATGAGTAGAACATATCCTGGAATAGACCACAATACTTTTTATCTTAGGAGTATGTTCCCTTAAGATAATTTCCTACTCCCACCCGGGCGAACCCGCAAGCAGCAGCTACTCACACATAATCGCCAAACCATCAGAAAAGATCAACCAATTTTCCTTTCACTTTTCACTCAACGAAGTCACTTTAAAACTTTCTCTTTCAATAGAAACCATATTTACTTAAACACAATTCGTTCACCCAAACAAAAATTTCGGCGCCGCAAAAAAGAAAAAAAAGATACGAATATTTTTTCAAACAAAATTACCACTTGCTAAAAGATTGAGTCTGAATAAAAGCAAAAGAAACACGAAGCAAAAGAATGTTTGTTTTACCCACAAGTAATCCTTAAAGGGACATATTTTTAAAAGGAATAGCTGTTTTTAATCCTCGTCCTCTTTTGGCGCAAGTTTCTGACGCTGTTGCCATTCGACGAGATTTTTAGAACTCACGATCGTTTGGTTTTAAAACTTTATGCACTAATGAAACACTACACAAAAGCGGACTTAGGCATTTTCTATAAATCGATCTTAGATAGTGCAGAGACATAAGATGGCAGGTGTAACTTAGTAGAAGATAATCAGAAAAGATCAACTGTCTATTCTACGAACAATGTTCCCTGCCCACTGGAACAACTTTGGCGATTCTTCAGACTGTGTCAATAACTTTGGTTCTCTTGCAGATTTTTTATTTAAAGCTGGATCAGAAAGTTGCCATCCAGCGTTCCAACCAAGGTCACCGTGGTTGTAGCTTGGTTTGTGTGTTTGTTTTGTGTTTCGGCTACACGAATGGATTAAATTCGACAAATCAGTCACTGCATTGAAGGAAATGGATTACAACTGCTGACTACACGGATTGAAACTAGCAAGGTTACCTCTGCTGGGACGCTGGATTGCATTCGTCTGGTCCACGCTTTAATCACATAAGAAAACTCCTTGTACTGCTTTCTCCAATGCCCTTTGGTTGACTTTAAGCCTTTTGATGAGGTTCATAGTGAGCGACTCCCTAATCAGCGATATATAGAAACTGCAATGTACCCCTAATATTATTAGAAGAAATTGTGAAATGATCAGAGATTCCGTCAAAGTCTTCTGATTAACTTTGGCATTACTACCTAGCTGTCCTAACGATACGACAAATCGTATCGTCCTCCCAAAAAGCACCCAACAGGTTTATTCAGAAAATATTGGTAGAAGCTGAAAGGCTCTGTGGTATTCGGTGCTGAATTAAACCCTCGCTGACTGCATACCAGGTAGACGGGTAGACATGCACATTCATCACTAACCTGCATGGTTCTAGTAGACTAACTTTATCTCCGGAAAGGTTTAAAAATACCTGAAAATGTCCAGTAAAACCTTGTCATAGACTTTTTGTTTCACATAGGAACTGTTCATGTATTGCCCGATTTTCTAGGACCATTTTATTCTTTTAGAGTGTGGGGTATCATCAAATAACTCCCTCTACCTTGAGTGGAGTGAGAGGGTGTCACAGACTTTTACTGACTTTTTTTAGGTGGAAAAATCATCTAATGTCACATCCCACTTTTGGGCGGAGCGGGAGGGTGCGTCAGACTTTTACTGACTAAAAACCCACTCCTGTTTTTTCGTTGTAAACTAGGACCAAGTTTTCCTTTCAGAAGCAAACCCTTGGCCCCGGTAGGCGTTAACCCTGCTAGGCCCCTACGGTTTGCTGACATCTCCTTGAGGCACGCGTGGATTAGTAAGCGCCATCGACGACTTGTTACTGGACGGTCGGACGGCGAGCTACCCATTGATCGTCGTCCGCAAGCCCGTACTTACGGTGGCCGGAAATTGGGATCAGGATCCTGGCGGCTGGGGCGTAAGATGAACCCACTCGTGTTGTCGTCTTTTTTATAACGCAAACTAAATATTCTTAGTCCAAGATCGAGCAACATGAGCTTAAAATTGTAGGGCACTCTGACCCGGACAGGTTAGATAAGAAGACTAAAGCAGGAACTCCGCTTCGCTCCCGCCTTAGTCTTTATATTTTTTTTAACACTCATAAAGTGACTTACATAGAAAATAACTAGTGACTAAGACAGTGTCATTCAGGCAGTCATTAATTGTGACTGTCTTAGTAATATAGAAGGCGATGTAGATTTTAGAAGTAAATAACTCTTAAAAAATGCCCCAGAAACGTGATAAGCATATTATCGCTGAACTAATTAACCTTAGGTACCAAAAATAAATTAACTAAATTAATCCCTAGATAACCGTGTTCCATGCCAAAACACTGGCAAAATTACAGTGAGTGTATATAACACTTTCATTAGGCGGTGAAATCAAAGGGTTTGCGAGCGTTTGATGTTGCCGCACGGCTTTGTTGCGTAGACAACGGGTACATGGTCTTATTGCGACCTTGGGTCTTATAATGAAGTCTCATTAAATAGGTAACAAACTTATCAACATGTTAATTGTTGTTTGATGTGATGTTAGTCCTAGGTTGGAACAATTATTGCCTTGTTCCAACATTCATTAGGTTAGGGTTTGTCGTCGTCAGTTTATTGAAATGTCTTGTGTCGCTTAAGAGGGCCCCTCCCAATCCGTCTTTCGTCAAAGTTAGTATGGTTTACTTGCTTACTGTTTGTTGTTTCATCCAACACAATCTACACTTATATTATAAAGAGGTAAAGTTTAGGTTTTTTTATTTGTATCTCTGAAAGTACTGGTCCGTTTGCAACAATTTGAAACATGACACAGGTTTCATAAGCTATTTTATGTGTGCAGATAAAGCTACAGGCAAAAGTTCGTGTTTATAATAAAGCTCTGTTTACATTTGGTTACTCACTCGAATATGTCACGTAACTTTGTCAAGAAAATACTTGCTTTTTGGTTTGTGAGAAAAAGACTCGTCATTCAGAATCTCGATTTTTGCAAGATTCTTATAAGTATATTTTCTTTGCTTTTTAAAAATTTTTGTGTCCATAATGAAGGGCCAAAGTTAACACAAAATAGCAGATTTTTTTTCAGTTGCTTTGCTCACTGTTTTGTTTTCAATAGACACTTAAACCTTATCTAGGGGAAAATGTCTACGAGTGTAAGAGCGGTAGTATGGAAATGTATCACATTTTAGGCACACTTATTCTCGTTGTCAATTCATTGAAATGTCTTACTGATACTGATGACTTGATAGAACCCGTCGAAATGTATCAATTTTGAAAATCACATTTATATTTTAAAGGCGAAAGTTTATGAGTGTGTGTTTGTTGATTTCGATAAAACTTGGCACACAGATAGATCATGTCCTAGAATAGCACATAAGAAAAAAATACCGAGGAATATATTTCCTTGAGAACTAAATCTACTATCACGCGGGTGACGACACTTGCAGCAGAGAAATGAGGCCAGTATTTAATTAAATGTGGACTCTATTAGGGTTAAAATCAGCCAGTAACAAACAATTTCCAAACTGTTTCGCAAGTAAAAAGCATTATAAGTAAAAGGACTTACTGTCTATTAAAGGCACAATTTTTTAGGGTTCCGTAATTAAGTTGGCAAGAACGATACCCATATTTTATTGTCCGTCTAAACTTTACGAGCAAAACCAAATGCTAAACTAAGATGAACTGCACGTGTAAGCAGTGACTGAGGGATTGGCTTCCATTCTGTGGGTCACAGGTTCGACTGTAATCCCTCTCGGAACAAATATTTGCATCCCCCATACGCTACAGGTAGTTGCTCTGAATTCAGTCGATTGTGCATTTGAGATTTGTATCTGGAAACGTTCCTGCAATACTGGATAGATTCCACGATTCATCTCGTTTTGCATACCTATACGTTGTCGAAATTCAAACTAAAATTAGACTAAGGTCAACTTGTTTCACTAAAGCGTTTCCCAGGTTACTGGGTTGTGGAGATTGAAAAGTTTAAATCTAGATAGATTTAAATAAACTTTGAGTGTCCATTTGTAATTTTAAAATATTTTTTGAATATAAATTAAAGTATACCCGATGGCGCATTTTTTTTAAATTTTTGATTCTCTCTGTTGTTTGTTCCGACATGGCTGGACCGATTTTGACGGAATTGCACTGGTAGCTACTGTTTAAGAAGTAAACCTGTGGACCTAAAACTTAAAGGGCAACTGAAAGACACAGGTGAGGTTTTCGTCAGGTATATTACAACTTGAAGTAGTTATAGCTAGAATTTTACTCTTGATTTCATTTATACTAAAAACCATTGGCTTCAACAAACTAGAACGAGTAGAAATCCGGTAAAAACCCAATAAAATACAGTTTTAAGTTACAGCACAAACATAAAACAAGTACCGATTGCTCATCACGCCAAAAACAAGACATATTATACGCAAAAACGAAACACACAACACTTTAGCAAACTGGGAAGAGGAAGGAAATGTCCTACATATCACGCTTGTACGGAGAAAAATGCAGTTTTAGCCGCTCGATTTATTCTCCGTGTACGTTGTACATTGCCGGTTGGCTGTGCTCAGGAAACGTTTCGCCGGAACACGACCTACAATGGTTATGATACATTGTATTTCGCACGATAGAGCTAAAGTGATTCAGGGAGCCACGGGATGGATTTATGGCGGGTGCGAGCTGTTATTATTTTTCATTTTATTATTTATTTTTGGGTTATTTTATAGGTTCTTTGTGTTAAATATGTTATGGGCAGAAGGACGATGAACGTATTTTTAAGGAATTTGTATAGTTAAATATATTACCGTTCAAACCCGATTACCTAATAGAATAAACTAGTTTTACCTGGTTCAAACTAGTTTCAACTGGTTCGAACTAGTTCCCCTACACATGAGCTCCAGGTGGCTCCTATTTCTGAAAATAGCGTCTCTCCGCGATAAGATATTTTTTCTTGCACATTGGCGGAATTCGAGAAGACAAGGTAAGGTTGGTGGTCTAAGTGTATTGTCCTCTATGTAACTTGTGCCGGTTCTCCAAGGTACTGCTTGAGACTGACAATCGATTATTACAATTGCCGAAACGGATCTTGAGCGCTCGGCGTCAGAGTGGGGATCGCTTTGCGCATTCCATACATTGGCGAGCCAATCGTCTTCGTTGTTAGATACATGCAGCAGCAACGCAGGGAACGAATCAGGAGTGACGTCTATGACGAGATGGCGCGGCGAGCCAATTACTGACACTCCCCGCCCCCGCGTCTCGCTTCGCACCACTAAAGAGACCGAATATTTGACTTCTGCGTAACTTGAAGCCAACGCTCAAGACATGACGGCAAGTGTATGTATGTATGTAGCCTACACTGATGGATATCTAATCAGTCTGTGGGTGGCGTTTCTGAGTGCAACTATTTTGCGACTACATTTGTAATCATATCTGTTAAAACAATTGTATGTGTTAATAAATAAACCAATAAACTTCTGACTTAACCAGTCCGTGTCGGAGTGCCCTAAACTTCCGAGCTTGCTTCGCTTGCTCTTGAATTAATTTTGCGTTTTTGGCCTATGTATATAAAGGCAAAACTTCTAACTCGCTGACTCAACAGCTAACTCGCAGTTGACTGCTGCGCTACGTGTCGCGTATTCGTTTCCCGCACGGAACAAATATTTTTATATATTTTTATTATTATGGTCAGTTATGTACAGTTGTGTTTACATATTTGTGAACGCACCTACGATGTAGTAATAATAAACTGACTGGCCTGTTGGTCTAGTGGTTAGTGGCCCTGACTGCTATGCCGGTCGTGGGTTCGATTCCCAACCAGGACAAATGTTTGTGTGATGAGCATGATCATTTGTTCTGTGTCTTAAATGTATCTATAATATGTATGTATTTAGAAATATATAAGTATGTTTATCAGTTGTCTAGTACCCATAACACAAGCTCTGCTTAGCTTGGGACTAGACGGCGTTGTGTGATAGTTGTGGAATAAAAAGCAAAGAAAAAGAAATTATATATTGATCTGTTGCAATAAGCTGCTGAAAACCAGAAATAAGATTGATGGTTATGAAACCCTAGCAAAATTGTCTAAACCGCAAACTAAGAAAGTTTGATACTTAATTTTTTCTCTGTTTATGTAGATTTCTTTATCCTGCAGTACCGTAAATATAAATTCGATAATAGGAAGCCACGTTTTTAACGATATTTTTGCGTCTATTTTTATGATGGACGATATTTTTATATTAAGGCAATAATTTTTGATTTTTATTTTGGTCCTGATATAATTTGAGTGGCGTGAAAATAAAATTTTATTATGTGTGAAATTGCGAACGTTATTCCAAAGAAATATGACTGAGAAGAAACAGTCTATTTTATTTAGAAAGCCTTTTATTTTGAGAGTTCCAGTTATATCGAGGCTATATGAGGTTATATGAGGCTAAATCGTTTCGAACCGGTTTCTATTATGTTTTGTTCTTTTTATGTAGTTTTGACACTTATTGTAAATTTCTTTTTTTTTTATCCGTTCACTCCAGATAAGGTACAGTTGAAAACCAGCGTCAGACAACTACCCGTAGTAGTCTGGCATTTCGCTGAACTGGACCTTTTTTGGCGCAAACGTATGACACACAATGTTACTTTTTATTTATTTATTTTTTGTTTGGTGTTTGTATTAAGTTTTTAAGTTGTCTACAATGTGTTTTTTTTGCGCCAAAATAAATACTTTTTCTTTTCTTTCTTTCTTTCTTTCTTTCTATATCAAACAATACGGGAAGTTCTCGTATTGTTTATCAACTTAGATATTTGCAGATTTTTTTTTTGGGATATATTTGGAGAGAAAAAGTGTTAGAGGTTTACTGAACAAAGCCCACCTGTGTTCTTTCTGTTGCTCTTTGAGTTCCAGGGCTGTGGTTTTTTTTCCAAACTTGTTCGCAGTCCTGTGTGCAGAAAAATCTGGTCTATAGTTTGTTGAGTAATTACATTAAAACAAATACTAAAAAAGTTACCATACACAGTGTTTTATGCCTTTTTTCATGTACTATTTTCTGACTTTTCTAGGTGCTTATTAGGCTTATAAGAAACTAGCTTTTGGTCGCAGCTTCGCCTGCGTACATAAAATACCTATGGCCTATGTTACTCAAAAATAAAGCAGCTTTCTATCGGTGAAAAATTTTTCGCAATCGGGCCAGTACTTTCAGAGATTACCTCTTACAAACAAAACTTTACCTCTTTATAAAATTTGTGTAGATAAAACAATTTAAATTTAAATTATGTCGCCAGTCTTTTGGATACATAACCAGTCGACAGCGATGCGAAAAAATTTTTCGACGCCATATTTTAGATTGCTTTTTTTAGTTTTTTAGGGTTTCTATTTTTATTTTTCTAGTTTTAATAAGGTTAAGTTAAGCATATTAACGTGAAATTGCAAGCAGTAAATAAATTAAAGAAAATGTCATAATGTTTTTAAATATAAAAGCAATCCTTTCAGAATAAATCCTCTTGATGATGAAATTATCCCCTAGCCTAAATATAAATATAACTCGCTTGCACAGTAACTAGACTTCCAACGACACTCAACACAACATAACTAATTTACAAATCTTTATTATTCTAACCATCTCAAAGAACCCAGCATCTTATCTGCTTCCAAAACATCATGTTATCTGCTATTTCTTTCATCTTCCATCTACAACAAATAATACTACGAGGCTGCCTCACGTACAAAATACATAACTCTCACACCTCCACATTCGCGTGAGACATTTGTCTCATAAAATATTCGTGCCACTACAAGAAACTATTCAGACGTCTTGAATTTCTACATATGTTCTTAGTAATATGTAAGTGGAAAGGGAAATGGATTTTCTAGGTGTCTTGTCAAATATATGTTTCAGTTCTGTTTGTGAGTTTAATCCTAAAGTGTGGAGAAGCCTTTTTGCAGCTGTCTTTCAAAAAATTCCAAGTTTATTTTTCAGTTTTACACACGGTTGTATAATATTTTTCTATACCCTAGTTTCTCAGTGAATCTTGAACAGCAGTGCAAAGAATAATATTTTTAGGAAATGCTTGATCATTAATAATCTGAAATTGTGTGATGTAATAATTTTTTTCGTGATTACAAGTTGGTCTCTACTACACGTAAATCTATACAAAATAAGTGTCGTATTTTAAAATCTTTGATAAATTGTTTTGTACTTTTTTATTATTAAAAAAATAGTACTCACAAAACAATTAAAAAAAAAAATATTTCTTCATTACTTCCCTCAGTTTCTTATAAGTCCCGTCATCAGAACTGGGTTTTGACAAAAATTGTTATCCGGAAGTACAGTAGTGGTACATAGGCGGACTAAATGCAACAAAGCATTCTCTCCCAGTCAACCTTTGGGTTAAAAAGACAACACTGTGGTAGGTTTGCACAATAAACAAATAACAGATACTTCAAACGGAAAAAATAAAATAAGTTTTTTATAACAATAAAATACATATGTATTATAACCCTTTCAAATAATAAAAGTATTTACCAAATTGGTACCTTGGCTAAGAAACCAAAAACTACTGGGAATTTCTAAACAGACTCCGCACCCAGGTTGGGCGCAGCAAAGACAATCTCCACAGATGGGTGTTCTCAAATGGATTCGATCTTTATTTATTTATTTATTTATTTATTTATTTATTTGAATAGGCACACCAACGACTTATTTACAATATAATTTAAATAATTCATTATAAATTCATGAGGTGATCCCGTGTAAATAAGTCACTTACAGGTATGCACAACATTTACAATAGGTCTAAGTATTTAAATAGATTAAAAACGATAAATAATAACAATAAACATTTAAGACAGTTACGAAATAAAAGAGATCTTCAGTGTTTATGCAGCGTCTCTCCGCTGACTTGCCATCCTGCATCACGTACCCTGTTACCTGTTCACTTAGAGACCTAAAGACAGCGTCGGTAAACAGCATTGCCATGGCCAAATACTGGGTCAGACAAGGAATTTTAACTTAAACAAAAAAAACTAGTTTTGCTATCGACACGCTAAGAAAAAGAAATTAGGTCATACAAATTTCAATTCTATTTCGCAATACTCAAACTCTGAGCGAACGCCGAAGTGTGCGCGCATGATTTCGCTCCTTTCCGATTAAATACCGAGAGAACGCTTAGATTACAAAAACCCAAGAACGTAAATAAGAAGTTCCTCATAAAGTAATTTGTAAATATCTAAAGTAAGCTCGAAAATAAGCAAACATTTCCGTAATCCCCTATATGTACCTATGAATATTCAATGTTGAACCAGATTTTATAATTCAAATTATCTATAGAGATATTATAGCTCATCAGAAAGTCTTACAAATAGGTTGTAACCCAATAATCTAAATCACACTTCCAACAACAATCAATCAATCAATCAAAAATATTTATTTCAAATAGACCATTTGCAGGCACTTTTGTATAGTCAAATGTCGGTCAGTCCAAGAAAAGTGAAGCTAAATTGCACGTTCCAAAGCGTAGATCTCTATGGAGAAGAACGTGCAAGAAACTCCATGGACACTCTTTTTAAATCATATTATGAGTTACATATTTCTTGTCGCTTCTAATATAAACAACATAGACTAAAATAGATTTATCAACACTCCAAATCATACCAAACATTCTCAGTGTTGTACAACCAAAGTATCGACACCAATCACAACACAATCCCATCCCTAGGCCAGAGGTCTCGAACCACAACGCAATGGGCGCCATAACACGGCTGTAGTAACAACGGACCCCATTACATTGACACGAGTCTGTTTCACAACGGTTTGAATATAAAGGGCAGGCATTAGAGGGTGAGCAGACATGATGGTAGAATTTGTCTGTTGGATATCTTGAAGGATTGCCGTTAACATGATTTAATAAATATTTATCTTGAAACTACATTTCTGTATGACTTATATAATTACTAGTCCTCCTCCTTGCGTCGTATTCCTCAATGCTGAGGGTCGTGACCTCCCTGTTTCATCACTTTACTTTTAAAAGTGTTTTTCCATTTATTCCTGTCTTTGTGGAGTCAAGAGCAGTGCGGATCTGGTCAGACCAACGTATTGACGTAACGTATAATTACTGTTTAAATATTAGTAACAAGTTGTGCTATGTAGTGCCCAGAACATGCCAGGGACCCGAGGTGTGCGAACGGCCTGTATTTGCCACCAGTACCAGTCGAACAAATGCTGGCTATTGTGCCCCTCTTCATCGCCTTACGAGCCATTTAAAAAAAAAAACGTTGCTCAACATATTTATTTTATTATTATAAAAAATCTACATAATTAATAATAAGCCAGAAGCCCAGCACTATTGTTTGTGAACCACGATGTAATTTTAAAAAACTTTTCGCATTCCTTTAAAAAGTTTAAAAAATTACAGCGCTTGTCAAACCAAATGTCTCATGTGTATATGTGGAGAACGTAGTTGATATCACATGTGTAAAAGTATTGCCACCGTAGGCGCGGGCTTGCGGACAGTGAGCAATGGGTAGCTCGCCGTCCGGTAAACGTCCGGACCGAGCCCAAGTCACCGATGGCGCGTAGCGTTCCACGCCCGCCTCAAGGAGTTGTCAGATCCGCAGAGGCCCAGCAGGGTCGAAGCCTACTGGGGCCATGGGTGATGCGAAAGACATCCCCGGGGCCCTGAAATAATGGCAAAAAAGGAACAGGAATTGGTTTTTAGTCAGTAAAAGTCTGACACGCCCTCGCGCTCCGCCCAAGGGCGGGAGGTGTCACTGGATGAATTTTCCAACCTAAAAAAAAAATTATAAAATAATATGGAATTTTCTATATCAGCTTTGGACTCGGTATATAGGCGAATTGGTAATCCAGATTTAGTTAACTCAACAAAGCCTGCAGCACAGACGTAGGCTAGCCAGCCTTTCGTTATTTTAAAGGTACGAGTACAGACAATCTCATGATTGAGATTTGCATGAATTGGGTACCTTACTCCTCCCCTACCTGTTGATAATGCTGTCTGTACCAGTATCACAAGAGCGAAATCACTAGTAGCAGCTAATAAAATTTTAAAGACGAATTTTTGTAAGTATATATGTGCGTTTGTTACCTCTTCCTGCTATGACGGCTGAACGACTTTTAAAGAAACTCGTTACACCGGTAGATCAAGTCCTGGAATATCATATAGGATTTTTTATACTGGAACTAATAATAATAAATATAATTTTCAACTTTCACGCAAGCGAAGCGGCTGGGATAAGTTAGTGGTAAATTAAAACAAAAATTCAGAAGCTAAAAAAACTAGAAAAAACTAGATAAATAAAGCATTTATTGGCTACAACACAAAACATATATCAAACACAAATTACACACAAATTATAAAAACTTAGCAAAATACTAATACAACAATGAAAAAATAATAATAATACACATATAGGGTACTTAGACCAAAAAAAGAAATATCAAAAAAGGCGTTGCTTTATATAAAAGATAATTTCAGTGAGCCTTCAAAAAAGTTTCCAGCAATAATGCTGTCCAAAATTATATTTCAGAAACATTATAATACCTAATTAGAACATTGGAAAATTTGTCACATTTGGGCCTCGGGAAAAGTCCTATGTAAACTTGCCCGTATTCTCCCTTCAGGGCAAAGATCCCACACATTTCTATTTTCTACTAACACGAGCTACCCAATGAAAATTGTCACAAAGAAAATGACAATTACGTCATCAAAGTTCAAAAACTTCTCCAAATAGCCGCCGGCCATCGGACTACTACCTGTAGTATTCATAGCCACAGTACCGTCACCGGTCCGTAATGGAGGTACCGTCATTACACGCGAGGTAGCGTTATGAGCGTCATCAGACGCGGTTACTACGTCTTTGAGTAGTGATGGGATGCGTGGGGTGTCGATATCGATAGTTTTATAGGGTAGATGTGTTTAGTTACGTGCGAGACTGTTCAATGTGGTGACATTTGAAGATGACCTGTAATTGGATACAGGTCATCTTCAAATGTCACCGTGTCACACAGTGTTTAGTTATGTACTAGACTGGTCAATGTTGTGACACTTGAAGATTGCCTGTATTCAGTAAAAAACTTCCTTCAGCTGAAACAACAATGATGACTGATGACTTTTCAGACACTATTGAAAGGGATATTCTGAAAGGGAGGCTCGGCCCCGGTATGAAAGGGAACGAAGGAACGGAGTGGATTTTTTAATAAAAGTCTGATATTATTGCCCGCTCCGCCCAAGAGCGGGAGAAGTCATCTGGATGTTTTTTACCCACGGAGAAAAAACCATTAGTATTGGAACGCATGGTAAAGAAGACACATAAGTGTGGCTTTAGTGAGTAAAAGTTGGACCGTTCAACCCTAGAGCGGGAGAAGACATTAGATAATTTCCGACCTTCTTAGAAAACTTCCGTCTATGCTCAGTTTTATGAAATACAATTTATTTATACAGTAAAAACTCCTGAGTCCTTTAATTACTTCACTAACATACTTTAATACAGATCTAAGCCTTTAAGGAAAATAATTAACAATATCAAAGGGAAATACACGTTTAAAAATAACGATAATAATAATTAAATCATACCTTTATCTTCCCTGAAGGCTTTATCCAAAATAGCGATCCAAATTATGAAACAATATTCGGAGGAAAACATAATATCAAAACGGTAAAATTCCTAAAATTTAATTTGCTATAATATCATAAACGTAAGAAAATACCAAACTTATAAATGAAAACATTTTATCCATCCCTAGAGGCGAAATAACAGGTCCCGGACGATATGTTTACAAAATAAACAAAATTGGGCCCAAATTGTTCAAATAATATCAGGAATTCCGATTGATTTTGTAGTATATCCGTTTTATGATAAACCCATTAAAGGTTTATGTTAATTCAAATTCTGTCAATAAGCTGATTAGTCGATTTTATTGAACGTTAAACGCATGCTATAATAAGGTATTATAAATAAAACCTATTACTGTTTTGTCACAAATCAAACTCATCAAGTCATTACGAATCAACATATTATTATATATTTTCCCAATGAACTCAAATAAGTTTATTATTAAAATTATTGCAATGAGTGACATAAAATAAATGATAAGTCAATTTGATATTTAAATTATATTGACAGATTATTTTCGATCCTAATTGGATGTAAAAGGTAATTGGCTGTTTGCCTTTTTAGGTTTTGCTCATTATTTTTAAAAGTAGATAGTATTAAAAAAATACGTAACCCAATTGCGGTGATGTCATATATCAGTACGAGTTAAATCTTTATTCTGTTACTTGACAGTTTCCCCTTCCACCGGGTTTTATAAGTTTATTTACTTATATGATCCAAAAAAAAAAAATGTGACTGAATATTGAATGGATTTGGTATTTTTTTTTTGTTTGCTCTTTTGGATAAAATTACTTTCTCATACTATTAATAAAGAAATAAACATTTATACCAATCCTGTATTTTAAATTCATTTCTCGCATTCCCACAGCTATCGCAATCAAAATCACTTCTGAATTCCATTCAATTCGACAAATTGTTTGCATTGACTATTTGCAAGACGAATTTGAAAGGTTTTTCAAGAACTACAGTAATTTATTCTGGAAAAGAAAAGTGCAACATCAAATAAATAAAATATCGATACATCGATATAACATCGTGTCCCATCCCTACAGAATCCGAAGGGTCCTACTACACTCATTTCACGTGACATTACTCGACTTGACCCGTCTATGGTCGTTGTAGAATGTCCGGTGTCCCAAGTTATTGGCGGCAGCGGGTGGACGGTTGTAAAGGATGGGCGAAGTTTTAATTGTAGGCCATCAAAGTTAATTTATATGTGTTGGGTTTGAAACGGTTAAGATTACACACTGAGATAGACATTCATGTTCTTCTATGACTTAGTATAATGCCTAAAGGGGACATAGTCTAAATGAATACATGATTATGACTTTGATAGTCGCTGTAAAAAAAAACTATTAGAAGTGGAATATATCATTGTATTTAACTGTTTCTCAAACTTGTTTTTTTTTTAAAAGGTTTTTTGCCTGGATACCCTTTATTATTTTATTAGATACCCTTTGATCCATATCTTTGTATGAATAGAGTCTGTCTAAAAAGTCAAACGACTGGTAATTATTAGGACAAAATTGAATCTGATGTAGTCAACACTGGTCCAATAGTCAAGGTTGATTAAGAGTTTACTAATAGAAGAACCTTATAAAGTGTCGAATATAAGTATTTTTTAAATGATTAAATATTATACAAAGTTCCCAAGCCGTTTGACTTTTTAGACAGACTATAGTTAATTTGTTTACCATTAGATAATGGATGTATTAGTATGGATGTAAGACACTAATGATTTTTGTAATATTCGGCAGCAAATGTTTGATACAAGTACATTTAGTTAGTTAACACCACGATAAAATTTTCACCTCCATTTTATTGAAATCGCGCCTATTTCAATGCCTGTCTTAGCAGTAGAGTATCATTTTTACTCTTTCGGTTACGGAAGCCTAAGAATCCGTGGCATTAAAAGGATTAAATTTAAGTCAATTACGTATACCACTAAAGAAAAGAAAGAAAGAAAGAAAACTTGTTTATTTAGCACACAATAAACAAAACAAGTAACTTAAAAAAATAAATAAAATAAAAACAAACAGCAACAATGTGTCTCTCGGTAGTGCCACTCGCCATCGCTCATAACTCAAACCCCGTCATTACACGAATATTCGACAATCATTGGTCCGAAGCGCGGGCATTTTTTACAAATGCCCCGGATTTTGCCCAGGGGATAAAAATGGGCCACTTTTCATCGTCGTTTCACCAGTAATGGGGGGTCCTATGTAAGCTCGCTATGATGTGGGTGATAATAACCGTGCGTATGATGGGACACTGCTGTTTTAGTGTGAATGGCAGTTTAGTTCATGTTTTTATTATTTATTAGTAGAAAAGTAATGTGCTCTGGGATTGTTTAAAAGAGAGAGAGGAGCATTGGTGGCCGAGTGGGTTACCACTCGGCCACCAATAACTAATCGCGACCTATAACTCGTAAGTCGGGGCCGTTAGGCCCCGACTTACGAGTTATAGGTCGCGGGTTCAAACCCAACCAGGTGCTTTGTGTAATTTATTTCAACACCACTGCTCTCAAAACGGTGAAAGAAAACATCGTGAGGAAACTGGCATGTCTTAGAACCAAAAATTCGAAGACATGATACAACCACCAACCCGCACTGGGCCCAAGTGGTGGATTACGGGTCATTCCGTCTCCTAGAGAGGAGGCCTGAGTCCCAACAGTGGGAATATTATAAGGCCGACTAAGCTAAGAACTGTAATGTGCTCTTGAATAGTTTGAAAGAAATAGCAAAGTCCAGAAAAGACCAGTGAGCTTCAATGTCATGAGCATCCGTCCAGCCGCCCGTTAACCGTCCGGACCGAGCCCAAGTCGTGCGCCTCAAGAAGATGTCAGCAAATCGTAGGGTCCCAACAGGGTCGAAGCCTACGGGACCAAGGGTCTGCTTCTAAAAGGAAGACTCGGCGCTGACATGATAGGCAACGAAGGAATAGTAGCGGGTTATAGTCAGTAAAAGTCTGAGACAATGGGTGTGTTTCCGTCCTAGAGCGAAAGAAGTCATTGGGAGATTTCCGCCGAAAACAGTTATAAGCAAAGACGCCGAGTTGCTAGCCTGACAGTTTTCTACCAGCAGTTGCAGTTCGAAGAATGTGCGTTGGAATTTCATAGCCTAATTCGCCAAGCCCGAGCCATGATAGTCATCCCATCCATAATTACAAAAGGTTTTGGGAACACATTCATTGTGCGTACAGCTAAGGAGTGGAATTCTTTGCCTGAGTTTGTTTCCTGGTAGCTACAATCTAGGGATCTTTAAGTCAATAGTGATTAGGTTACGTCTTGGTAGGCGCGCTCCAACGTTGACCACATCTTCGTTTTCCATCAGTTGAGATAGCGTTAAAGCCGAGCCTATCAACAACAAAAAAAAGGACTAGGCTTGAGTCGACGGTGTTTTGTAGGTATTTCAAGCGTGCCTCAAAGAAACTTTAACTTAATTGGCAGGTACTCTAAGACAGATGCCTGCCAGGCCTGTGGGATTGTCTATCTATATGTTTTTTGGGAAAGTCACTACGACTCTGGAACGCAAAATTATAACTGAAGGAACGCGTATGGGTTTTAGTAAGTAAAACTTCAGCCTACAATCTTTTTTTTAATTATTATTGATAGGCTTGCGTTTGACTACCATCTCACCTGATGGCAAGCGATGATGTGGTCGACGATGGAGCACGCTTGCCTAGAAGTAACCTATTCACTCTTGACTTAAAGACCCCTAAGTTGTAGCTATCAGGAAACACAGACTCCGGCAGGGAATTCCACTCCTTGGCTGTACGCATAATAAATGTGTTCTTATAACGCTTTGTGCGTATGGGTGGGATGTCTACCATGTACCGGTGGCGCAACGCTGTACGTCGTGTGGTCCGATGATGGAACGGACTAGGCGGAATTAGAATTACAATCGACTTAAATTGTCATTTTTTTTATAATATAAACTAGTACTTGACTGCGATCCCACCTGATGGTAAGCACAAACGTTATAGGTGAAATGCACTAGTTTATTAAGAGCCTATGCACTCTAGCCTTGAAGAAATCTAAATGAAAAACGAACGGGAAGACCGCAGCAGACATATTGTTCTAGTCCTTTGATTTACGCGGTATAAACGACGAGGCAGAACGCTTAGTCTTCGAGATTTTTGGACGTTATGAAGAACATTTAAATTAATAGCTAGTTTAATAAATATCAGATGTTTATTAACCCGTTGTATGTCCGGAACGCGGATCCACGCGGGACACTATAACTTTTTAATTGTGTCTCTAATTACGGCATATGAAAGGTTAATAACGCATATATAAAATAGCCTAAGACATTCAAGAATAAAGCAACTTTCCATAGGTGAAAAAATAACTTTCACAATCGGACCAATCCTTTCAGACATTACCACCTATTTACAAGAAAAAAAAAAAATCTCTTTAAAATATTGTATTGTGTTAAGCATTCTAAGACATAAAAATATCGAATCAAATCGTTCGTTTAGCAAATAATATAATAAACCACAAAAAATTCAAAACTCACAGACCACTTAAATCCACATAAACTTGGCAATTTCACTGGAAAAATCAATCTAAATTACAGTAACATGGAAGAAATTCAGCGGCCATTAGTCAAGATTACTTGGCCACAAAGATAAGCGGCTACTATGTCTGAAAAGAGTTATTTTGCGGAATAAAGCGCTCATTCTGAAACCATTTGTCGGGTGATCGCGACGTATGAACGGCTTATGATTTTATTTGACGGTAAATTCTTATTGAACGATTCTAGATTTTGGAGAGAGAATTCTTACAATGATTGAGTTTTGTTTGTTTTGAAATGCACCAGATTTATAGTTGGTTACAGCTGCTTTTATCTTTGTTCTTTTGTTTTTTATTAATTAAACCCCAAGTGGACGCCGGCGTTCGCTCTCTCGTTGTCTTGCTATTGTGTCTCTAATTAGCGTCCCCGCACATGCCTCAAAAACTACTAGAAGCGGCCACAAAAAAAAAACTACTAGAAGCAGCCACAAAAAAAACTACTAGAGGCGGCCACAAAAAAAAACTACTAGAAGCAGCCACAAAAAAATCGCTAGAAGCGGCCGCAAAAAACAGCTGAAGCGCGCGACAGATTGTGTCCGGAGAAGCTTGAAGCCTCTTCAAGCGTTTTTTTGTGGCGGCACCGCCGCACACGAGCCACAAAAAAGGCCGCCTCAAAAAGAAGCTTGAAGCGACGTTTTTTTGTGGCCCGTGTGCGGGGACAGTTACGGTATTCAAAAGGTTAAATCTGTATGTTCGAGGGATTTTTTAATAATAATATAATAATATTCCACAACTATCACACAACGCCGCCTGGTCTCAAGCTAAGCAGAGCTTGCGTTATGAGTGCTAGACAACTGATACACATACTTAAATATTTCTAAATACATATATTTTATAGATAAATCACACAAAAATTTGTCGTAAGTGGGAATCGAACCAATGACCTCCGGCATAGCAGTCAGGGCCACTAACCACTAGACCAACAGGCCAGTTAATAGATTTTTTAATTCTTTGATTGTTTGTTGTACACAAAAACATAATATAATACACAGTGATTTGTCGAGCTTAACTCAACAATGAGTTTTCTACCAGCAAACCTTTGAGTACTTGCGTTGAGTCATGCTCAACCTTGGTACAGACAGATCAAATCTGTCGAACCAAGTCCGAGCGCGTGTTAACTATAGTGTTAAAAAGTTAAATACTATCAGATAAAAGTAATACTGTAAAAGCAAGAAGCGAATGTGAGAACACTGTAGATTCCACGGATTATTAGATTAATTTCTATTTCGATATTATTTTTAAAATAATAATTAAGAAGTGAATACTTTTTAATTGTGCTTTTGGGTACATTGTTAATTGGTAGACACTGTGTTATTTGTATTGTAATATCAAAATATTGTGAAATCATTTTTTTTTTAAAAGAGTAACTATGGAGTTTCTTGTCGGTTCTTCTCTATAAAAAACAACCAGTTGTAACCGTGCACTAGCTTTTGACCGTATTCTTAATTACAATGAACATCTATACTCCTAAACATAGATACTACAATCACCAACCAATTACCCGACCACAGCAATAAGATACAATCAATGCATATAGTCCAACTTCGTGAAACATCGTATGTGTTCGGATACAGTCGTAATTTCTCTGCGATGTCACAACTTTGCAAGATAAAGTTAAGTTAAAGTTTCTCATTCGGAACTCATTAGTTGCACATGTTTATAGTTTACGAACATGCTGGTTCTAATATGTTTGTACAAATGTGTTGGTACAAATGTTGGGCCACTTTTGTACTGACGACATATTCATGTTTGGTAGAAATGAATGCAGAAAATAGAATGTAAAACCATTTGATGTATCTATTGTTGTGGTTTAGGTATCATTAAATAAGTGCGCCTCACGATCAACGATCACGACACTTGGTGGAGGCCTATGTCCAGCAGTGGACGTAAATCGGCTGAAATGATGACCATCAACAATTGCATCGCTACTTACCATCAGGTGGGATCGCAGTCAAGCTCTGCTTTATATCATTAAAAAAAACTGGGCAAGTGCGAGTCGGATTTGCGCACTGAGGGTTCCGTATAAACTTACTTATGTAAATAGTTAAATTCCCGAATCAAAATGAGTCTTGAAGATTTTTCCGAATCGCGAAAAATGTATCCTTTTTGATACTCGCCGAAAAACGCAAGCAGAATTGTTGGATTTAAAATAAAAAACAGAATCTTGTTTTTCTATTTATGATGACGTACCTCCAAAATTTTCCGATTTCCTAAATATACTCTGAACACTAAAAACTTCGCGGATCCAGGTCTATAATATGGCATCCGCATTTTAAAATTAATGCCAAATCATCAAAACTATTCCAATTTCCATAATTATGCTGTAATATCGAATTTTCAAGCCCGCTGACTCGATAATGACAGTCCCAAAAATACAAAATCAAAATGCATACCTGCAATAAACAGATACCGTCATTTAAATTCGCATTAACCCTAAACTAAAATCGAACAAACATACCGGAATAGATTCCCGCTGAAATGGCAAAATTCCCTTTAAAATAAATATCGTTTTGGACAACTATACCGTTTTTAACATCGACTGTTCGACAGTTTTGTCCAAACGGAATTCCCATAGAGTTTAGAATGAATACAGCTGACAGCAACTAAAAAATTGATCAAGGACTAAGCGTTTCGCCTCGTCGTTTATACCGCGTACGTCGAAGGACGGAACAGTTTGCCTGTTGCGGTCTTCCCGTCCGATTATAATTTGGGTGTCTTCAAGGCTAGAGTGAATTGGCTCTTAATAAACTAGTGCGCCTCACCATCAAAGATTGCATCGCTACTTACCATCAGGTGGGATCGCAGTCAAGCACTAGTTTATCTCAATTAAAAAAAAAAGTGCGAGTCGGACTCGCGCACTGAGGGTTCCGTACAAACTTAACTATGTAAATAGTTCAACTCCTGAATGGAGTCTCGAAAGTTTTTCGAATTGCATTTTTTTTTTTGTTACGTAACAACAACTTTACTGTTTTTAGATTTATACCTGTGCTATAAGACCTTACTTTACACCAAATTTTAGTATTCTGGGTCAACGAGAAGTACCGATCACCTTATGATAAGCGTTAATGTAGTCGCCATCGGTGTAGCCTTGTCTAGAAGTAAATTATTCACTCTCGACTTAAATACCCTCGGATTGAAGCTATCAGGAAACAAAAACTCCACCAGGGAATTCCACTCCTTAGCTGTTCGCAAAATGAACGAGCATTCTCATCATACCCATCATATACCAGTGGTGCATTGCCGTACGTTTAGTGATCCGATATTACCACTTTAGCTTCGTGGAATTAAATTATGCATTACCTTCTGCTCTTGATACGCTTATTATTAGCAATAAAATTTCTAGTGGAGCGTGGCGGTGTTCCGAACTCTGTGCTAAAGTCGGAATACTAGAACGAAATATATATAAAACAGTTTGGGACCAACGCATTCACTGAAAGCAGGCTAGGGTTAAATAAATACGTATAAACCAAGTGAAATTATACATTTTGGTAAAAAACATTTTGGCTGGAAAGCTTTCTTTTTTTTAGGCCAAGTGAAAATTGGCGGGGACCAAAGTTTTTGCTGATTTTGAAAGAGAATGTTTTATTTAATCGGGTGGTTTTGGTTTTTCATGTGAAACTAAAAGAAAAGAGGGTTATATTTTGTGGTGAAAGAGTAAGTTACCCTCTCTTTGTTGTTCCAGAAATATTTTACACTGCTAGCAAAATAGTTGGCCTTGAATTTAAATACTTAAAAAAATATATTGTTTGGATTTCAGATTAAAATTTGATAAATGATATTTGTTTTATAAATAAGTTTAAAAAGAAACACGTCAACTATTTTTACGTCATTTTAAACTAGATGAGGCCGGTGTTTCCTGGCTGACTACCCTGAGAAGAAACACTGAAACAAACTCAGGGGTCTAAGTCTCTTTTCTAGTCCATACAGTAAACATGTTATGGTCAAATCACATGAGAACCTTGCAGATTAGTCTGAGACGATCTTTTGAAGAAAGAACCATACAGATTTTAGTAGATCTGTCCAGTCAGTGCAAGCATTTGTCAGTATTCGCAAAGCTCAACTCAAGACTAATAAGGAGCTAAACGACTTTTAAGATTGGGTTTCTTATATTTAGATCTTTTTATTTCCAAACCATAAAGATAAATATATTTTTAATCACTGTCTTTTTGATTTACTGTAAAAGATAAAGATTTGAACTTTTATTGAGCACCTGGGTTGACTGGTAGAGAATGCCTTGGGTATTAAGTCCGCCTTTGTACCTTTAATTCAAAAAAGATTAAATTAATAAAGAGCTTTGGAACGTGCAATTTAGCTTCACTTTTTAAGACTTTTGACTGTTCAAAAGTGCCTGCAAATAGTCTATTTGAAATAAATGATTTTGAATTTGACAAAACTTTTTATTTTGAAAAAATGCACGCTTTGACGATTATTCATATAGGCAGATGTAGAAAAAGAAAATGTAAATAATTTTGTTAAATACTTCTTATGACATAGCCCAAAGAATCGCCAAATTTAAGTAGCAGTGGGCTGAAAACCTTACACGCAAGAAAAATGGTCGATGGGGCGACAGCTTCTAGAACGACAACCGCGTGCCGGAAGACGCAGCGTTGGAAGGCCTCAATCAAGGTGGACCGATGACCTAGTAAGGTTCACGGAAATACTATGGATGTGAGAAGCATAGTACCAGCTATTCTGGCGAGATTTGAAGACATCTTTCGGATGAAATAATGATTAAGATGACGATGATAACTTTTTATGCTACTTAGTTTACTCATTTCATGAATAATAATGGACGTTTTCGGGTTTCTAATAAGATGATTGATAAAAGAGAGTGTTGCCAACTCCTTACTGAGCAGTGCCAACAGCTTTGTCAACATTTGTCATATGATATTTTTATTTTATTGCTGGTAGATTAAATTTCGTTTTGATGTCATTATTTCACTCCGTTGACATTTTTTGTTCGATCTTGGAAATATTATTTACTTGCTCTCTCTCTCGCGGCTTTGCTTCCATTATGACACTTGGGGGAGGCTTATATACAGCAGTAGACCTCTTTTGGCTGAAATGATGATGATGATAAAAAACTGTGCACTAATCACACTAATAATAAGGAGGCGGAAGTTTGTATTGTTTACGTGTATGGTTGTTTACGTGTATGATTGTTTAAGTGTATGATGGTTTAAGTGTATGATTGTTTAATTTTTTTAGGCCTAAACGGCTGAATAGATAGATTTTCACGTGTTGATTTTCTACTTTCACACAGACGAAGCCACTGGCTAAAACTAGTAAACCATAAAAGTCCCTAATGTTACTCAACTTGACTAAAATTAATTTTCATAATCGGATCTTCCAGAGCTTAATATCAATTTCACCTAAAATGTTAGTGTTACATTAATATATTTCTTTCAGAAAAGTAAAACTTGTATCGAAGCAAATATACTCCGGTAGAAACACACTAGTGCAAAATATTTCTTGTATCTGGGTTAGCAAACACAATAACTCAAGGATTGCATTTTGGCTACGGCGTAGGCGTCGTAGCTGTCACTGCTACGCGTGCTACGGCGTAGCAAGTAATCGATTTACAACCCGTTGTCACCGTTGAACTTTGTCGTGAGGTGAATTTTTGTTCTTTGAATTTGTTTTCACTTTAAATTCGTTCGATTCACTGAAATATTGTCTGGTCGACATCGCTGTCAGGGATAAGACCGTTATTGGTACTAAATAAAATTGGCAATATCGTCCGTAATCCTATTTTAAATGTAATATTGTGAAAAATTAATAGAATAGACCAAAATAGTAAAAATTTTACAGAAACTTAAATCTATGGGTACACCGTAGGGGCCCGACAGGGTCGAAGCCTACTGGGCTATGGGTTGACTTCCAAAAAGGATCCTCGAGGACACAACACAAGTCGAAATATAGGTGTGGTTTTAGTCAGTAAAAGTCTGACACGCCTTCCTGCTCGGTCTTAGAGGGAGAAAGTCATTAGATGATTTATAAGCTTTAAAAAAAAAGTTGGGAAAAGGCTATGGCACGAGGACTTTCCCGCGCGCCTCAGAATGTTGTCAGCACAAGAGCCCAGCAGGGTGGAAGCCTACTGGGGCCAAGGGTTTATTTACGAAAGGAAGGCTCGGGACCGGTATGACAGGCAACGAAGGACCGGGGTGGATTTTTTAGTCAGTAAAAGTCTACGTCCACGTATCACGAGAACTGGTTCGAGACGGCGCGAGAGAAGAATGTCTGAAAGGACTTGGAGGAGGCCTTTGCCCAACATTGGGACAGTAATCGCTAGGAAAAAAAACAAAATTTTGACAGTATCCCCTGCTCCGCCCAAGGGCGGGGGATGCCACCTGGATGATTTAAACCAAAAGAAAAAAAAATGGCACAAGGACTGACCTACTCCATTTCTGAACAAAAACACAAAAAAAAAAAACATCCCCATATACATAATGAAACCTATCCCCAAGCTAAGCGCGAGCAATTTAAGAAAACTAAAAGGAAATTATTTAAGCAACACACTTTGTTTCCTGATAGAAAGAAACTTGCTCAAAGAATTTAGAAAGTTCTTCTTTAATTAAATCCAGGGGAAAAGGAAATTGTCGAGAGGGATGTATTAGTGAGCTTCACGATGTACTGTTTGGTGATCTGTGGGAGGGAAATAGATGAAAGAGTCTGAAGATATACTGGGTTACATATTGGAGCAGTGGTGGCCGAGTGGTAACGGCCCCGACTTGCGAGTTGTAGGTCGCGGGTTCAAACCCAGCCAGGCGCATTATTTTATGTAATTTATTTCATCATCATCAAAACGGTGAAGGAAAACATCGTGAGGAAACCGGCATGTCCTAGAACCAAAAATTCGAAGACATGTGACATTCACCAACCCGCACTGGGCCCGCGTGGTGGATTACGGCCCATTGTCCTGAGGCCTGAGACCCAACAATGGGAACTTTATAAGGCCGACTATTAGAGGGTTACTAGAGAGGGTGACTCGACGTATTCCTTGCAGGACTTCATAGTAGGACCAAAATGCAATAAATTAAGCCACCAAATGTTCTATCGATATTCACACATATATTATACAGGCCCCCTAATTATCAAAACTACTCTATTTTTGAGTCAGTCATGGAAGATGTTATGGCTAAACTTTCAACTGGTAATAAACCAGTAATTATCTGCGGAGACTTTAATGTTAATATTTTAGAAAATAATTCAGATAGCAGTAGATTATTAAATCTTTTCAAATCATTTAATTTATCAAATGTGTTTATTGAACCAACTCGAACAACGACAACTACTGCTACATGTATCGATAATGTTTTTTGTTGCTGCAAGTATTTAGAAAAAGCCATTGTAAATTATCTGCCTTCTGATCATAGCGGCCTAATGGTAACATTTGAATCCAACTTACCAATACAACAAGTGCAGATACAATTCAGACCAATAACATCCGGTAAACTAAATAAATTTAATAGCACTTTAACTAGCAGGTTGGGTGATTGGAACCTTGCAGAAAACAATGGTAATATTTTGTATAAAAATTTTTTTTCAGTAATTCAAAAGGAGTTTAATCAGACGTTTGAGAAAAAAACTAAAACTATCTGCCCTAAGTTTAGATTTAGTGACTGGGCAACTAAAGGAATCAGAATAAGCAGAGAAAGACTTTTCGAGTTGTATGGCCTTAAGCCTATTATTAACACTGAAACTTTTAATAAATATGTTGCTACTTATTCTAAAATGTTTAAAAATACTTGTAAGGCAGCTAAGGCCTTATACATCAGCAACAAAGTTAAAACAGCAGATAATAAAATAAAAACGGTTTGGAATATTATAAATAATGAAACCAACAGAAACAAAAGAAATAATAATGATTACACATTGGAGACTCATCATGGTCTTATTAGCGATAACAAACTAGTTGCAGAAGAATTTGTAAATTTCTTTACCAGTATTCCAATTAAAACTACTGAAGCCCTAAATTCGTCGCCATCGCATGCTTTTGGTTTATTACAGGCGAACGTTGCAGCCTGTTCGACTGAATTTAACTTTAAACATATAAACCCCATAACAGTAATAAAAGCTTTTAAAGAAATCAAGATTAAATTGACAGAAGATTTATGGGGTATGTCTATCAAAGTTTGTACCTCAATTATTGAGACTATAGCGCCGTACTTGGCTTTAATATTTAATTTGTGTATAGATCAAGGAGTCTTTCCAGATCTAATGAAATATAGTAAAGTGATACCACTCTTTAAATCCGGGAATAGTAGAGACACTAATAATTATAGGCCGGTGTCCGTTTTGCCGGTTCTTAGCAAGATATTTGAAAAGGTAATGTTAAATCAAATGCTTAGTCATTTTAACTCCAATAACATCCTACATGATAAACAGTATGGTTTCACCAAAGGACGTTGTACAACTGACGCGGGTGTTTCCTTACTAAAACACATTTTTAATGCGTGGGAAGAGGCACAAGATGCTATAGGCATCTTCTGCGACCTATCTAAGGCGTTTGATTGTGTAGTTCATGAAACATTGCTTCTGAAACTCAAGCATTACGGACTAGGCAATGCAGCGTTAAGCTTATTAAAATCTTATTTGAATAATAGACAGCAATTAGTGCAAATAAACGGTGTCAATTCGTCGGGATTGAATGTTGAAATGGGGGTGCCCCAAGGTTCAATTTTGGGTCCTTTTTTATTTTTAGTCTATATTAATGATTTGCCCAATTTGTTGCAAAATAAACTTAATATGGTGTTGTTTGCTGACGACACTTCTTTGATTTTTAAGATAAATAGAAAGACTAACAATCTTGACAACGAAAATAGCGCCCTATTGCAGGTTCAAAACTGGTTCACTGCTAATAATCTGGTTCTAAATGGGAAAAAAACTAAATGCATAAGATTTTCCTTACCGAATGTCAAAAGTAGTGATTGTGACATTGTATTGAATAATGAAAAACTAGAATTTGTTGATAAAACGATTTTCCTGGGGATTACGCTTGACTCAAGGCTACAATGGGGTCCTCACTTAACATCTCTTGCAGGGCGGCTTAGCTCAGCTGCATATGCTGTTAGAAAAATCCGCCAATTTACGGATGTTGATACCGCTAGACTAGTCTATTTTAGTTATTTTCATAGTGTCATGTCGTACGGTATCTTACTATGGGGACGGGCTGCAGACATCGAGTCAATCTTTATATTACAGAAAAGAGCCATCAGAGCTATTTACAATCTCCGCCGGTGCGATTCTTTAAGGGAACTGTTTAAAGATATTAACATAATGACGGTACCTTGTCAATATATCTATGAAAACATCATGTATGTTAGAAAAAATCTTCATCTTTTTAGCAAAAGAGGCGATAGACATAATTATGTTACAAGAAATAGGGATCAATTAGTTCAACCAGGTTTCAGACTGGCTAAAGTGGCCTCTTCTTTCATGGGGTACTGTTTGAAATGTTATAATAAAATACCTCCCCAAATATTAGAACTCAATGAAACGAAATTTAAATCTTGTATTAAACGCACACTATGCAGGCAAGCATATTATAAGTTGGAGGATTATATTCAAGATAAAAATGCTTGGCTCAATGCTGGTCCAGCTCCACTACCACTAGGGCGTACTAATTAGTTGATTAGTTGGAAACTAATATTATTATTTTTTTAATTTGAAAGACACAATTGCATTGTATAATGTAGAAGCACTTTTTCCAAGTTTGTGAATGTGAAGCACCATGGAGCATTTTTATTAGGTTACAACTTTTTTTTTTTTTTTTTTGACATTACGAGCATGGCAGTTGAGAGTTTGTCATGCTCACTCAAATGTCTCGCTGTTGGTGGCACGTGTTATTGGGTCGTTCAGTTCCCTTCAAAATGGTTGAGCTGAGTGGGGCTGATGCACGCGTCATGCTCGTGAACGGGTGCCGTCAGATGGGACTGGTCATCTCTTAGCTGCCCGTGGCTTAATTCAGTTTCTATCTTTTAATTATTTTACATTTTTATTTCATTATCGACATTGTGCTCACATGATAGAAGCAACAAGTAATATGTAACCAAGCATTATATGTAACACATAACATGATTTAAAAGAGTGTCCATGGAGTTTCTTGCACGTTCTTCTCCATAGAGACCTACTCTTTGGAACGTGCAATTTAGCTTCACTTTCCTTGGACTGACCGACATTTGACTATTCAAAAGTGCCTGTAAATGGTCTATTTGAAATAAATGTTTTGAATTTTGAATTTTGAATTTTGAATTCAATAGTTTTTGAGTTAGTAAGATTTTTAGATTTTTTATGCAAAATCCCAGATTTAATCATTTGACGTCAATTTGAAAACTATTTACGGTGCGACTGTACTGAAAGTTGTATTATCATAATTGATGGCGTAGCAGATCTTTCTTAGTACTTAAACGTCCAAAAATGACTAAAACTTTGGCAAATATATTAAGCAAAAACTTAAACTACTGATTTATGTAGTAATGTAGGTTTTATGTATTTAATTCACAACGTAACAGTGACTGTCCCTAGACTATTTGTGTTCCACGCGGCTGCCAACAGAGAAAAGCGGACCGCGTCCATGCGGTCGAAACTTTGATTTGCTTGGTTCATGCTGCCCAGATTCTGTCAATGTTGTGTGACGTCAGCACCACTTTTGACTCATTCTCAAGGTTCCGTACTATTACTGTCCCCCGCACACGGGCCACAAAAAAACGCTTTTTCAAGCTTCATATTGAGGCGACCTTTTTTCGTGGCTCGTTTGCGGCGATGCCGTCACAAAAAAAACGCTTGAAGCGGCTTCAAGCTTCACCGGACACAAGAGGTGTCGCGCCCTTCAGCTGTTTTTAGCGGCCGCTTCTAGCTTTTTTTTTTTGTGGCCGCTTCTAGCGTTTTTTTGTGGCGGCGTTTTTTGAGGCTCGTGTGCGGGGACAGTTATTGACTTCACCGACTAGTATATACACTAATATTATAAAAACTAAAGTTTGTGCGTGTGTATGTTTGTTATTTCTTCACGTTCGATCTTCTTTACCGATTTAAATGAAATTTGGCATACGAGTACGATATGTCCTAGATTATCATGTAAGATAATTTTTATATCGAGAGTTATCTAGGAACAATATTTTCTTTCGACTTTGGCTTGAGCAATCATCTCCAAAGTATTACAATAAAAATAAAAGTATTGTTACACTAGACTCACACAGCGCATTGGCAGCTTTTTTGAAATATTATCATCATTATCACATCAACCGAAAGACGTCAACTGTTAGACATATACCTCCCCCAAGTGTCCTCATAACGATCGGTCCTGTGCGCCTTTTATTCCACGAGGTTATCAGTTCACTGTGTCATCCAGTCCAAGGTCGCCACTGTAAAATCTTTCGGCCCAATCGACAATCGACAGGAACGATCGTTGTGGCGACGCTTGGGGGAGGCTTATGTCCAGCAGTAGACGTGTATCGGCTGAAATGATGATGATGAATCGACCATCTGTTCTGAGTTTGACGATTTTCTTATGCGGATAACACGCAAGGAAACTCTGCGCATATAATAACCCTTTCCATGCCCTTTGGGTGACTTTAAACCACCATTGTGGGCCTCACCCATTGTAAGCGACCACGTTTCAGAACTATATTATTTATATACTTTCTTATTGAGGCACTGTAGTATGTTGGAACAGCAAACAAATAACCTAGCATGACTGGCCTGTTGGTCTAGTGGTCAGTGGCCCTGACTGCTATGGGGTGCTGCTAGGTCGTGGGTCCGATGAGCACGATCATTTGTTCTGTGTCTGGGTGTAACTTATCTATAATATGTATGTATTTAGAAATATATAAGTATGTTTATCAGTTGTCTAGTACTCATAACACAAGCTCTGCTTAGCTTGGGACTAGACGGCGTTGTGTGATAGTTGTGGAAAAAAACCATGAAGCTATCAAAACGTGTAACTACTTTTTTAATTAAGACCAACACAAACCAGCGCAGAATTTGTCTACAGTCAACAGAACTTAAATAAACTGTTCGTCCATAATTAAAAAACTGTAAGACACGGCTTGAGTTCTAAATGTACAACTGTAGCATTTCTAATTACAGTTTGGGTGTGCTTCACTAGCATTTGCTTATTATAAACTTTGTGCTCGTATAGCGAGCTCTTTTGTAAATGTGTTCTTTCAAACAAACTCTTTGAACCAGAATTTAGGTTTTGGGGCTAATTAAGAAATATCATAGCGTGTTTCTGTATTTGGAATTGTGTTTCATTTAATGAGGACAAATGTGTGTTTTTGCTAGTTAGAGGTTATTTCATGTTAAGTTACGCTTTCAACTTGATTTTATTCTCATTTTAATAGAGCGGAGATTGTAAGTAAATTTTAGGTTCAACGAATTCTCTCATAGGCGCCCCGAATCCCTGTACCACTAAAGGTTCTAAAGAGCTTTCATTATGAATGTTATGTCCAGAAGATTTGATTGTAGATTATCACATATGACATTTTTTTTTTTTTTTTTCGTTGGCAAAAATCATCTTATGACAACCCCCGCTCTTGGGCGGAGCGGGAGATAGTGTCAGACTCTTACTGACTAAAAAACCCATCCCGTTCCTTCAAGCCTTCATACCGGGGCTCGAGCGCCCTTTCGGATTACCCTGGCCTCAGTAGGCTTCGACATAGGACATAAGTATGTGTATGTGTATTTTATCTATAATTATGTATATTCTTACTCTTGTTTTAATACCAAAATTTTCTTTTTGTGCGTCTACCATATTGTCTCTTCACCACCCTAGGTTGACTGGTAGAGAATGCCTAAGGCATTAAGTCCGCCTATGTACTTTTTGTTGCATGAAGATTAAATAAATAAATAAATAAGTAGGGTAACTGGGCTTAACCTGTCGCAGAAATGCCAGGAATCCCAGTTCAACCCCGATTTCTGACAAAATTTTCAATTAAACTAGTCGCCTAGAGTTAAACACCAAAACGTAGAAAATATTTTTACATCAGTTTCAAAACAAAAACTTTCCAAATCAGTGTAAATTACAAAGTTCTCTCCAAAGTGAATCCAAAAATCAGTTAACTGAGACAATATTTTAAGCCGTATCACGCAAAACTGAAAGTCGGTGGAGATAAAGTCGCGACTTCTGCCAAGACGTTGGTTCGTAGTGATTATCTGTTGGCTGAAGCCGCTGCTTTGCACAAAACTTTCTGGACGGAAGCCAAAAATATGGACATGGACACTCCAGTATTAATTGTATACGGGTCTGGAGATTTATTCCAGGAAATTATTTGTCTGAGGACGACAACATGTCGTTAGAACAATCATCACAATATGTGAAAATAAAATATGGACATAACAAAGAAATTTTTGCTGCTCTTAAAATAATATAAAATGGCCTTTTATTCTACTGCTACATCTAACAATAAGTAAATAGGACAAAAGTTGATGCCTTGTTGAATTAAGTCCGCCTGTGTACCACTATTGTACATGAAGTTTAAATAAATAAATAAATACATTCTAAATTCTTTGATTATATCACATTATTAACTAGTTCAAAGCAATTGGAAATATTCGATTATTAATTATATTCATCTATTTGTTACATATTTTGTTTCTACTTATAAATATTTGTATATAAGGAAATATAATTGTGATATAATTCAAATATTTTGATTATTTTATCATTATACAAAAACAATGTTTTTTTTTTTTACTTTACCCAGAGCCAAAAAGAACACACTTCAAGTACATAGCATAATCATAATCAGTTCATATCACAATCACTTATAATATCCCCACTGTTATGTTAGGTTACGTCGCCACAACAAAAGCTTTTGTGCGTCCCGCATCCATCAAATTCTCGCGACCCTCACCAGTTCATCGGTAGCCTTTCTTCAAATCCTAAACCCTTTTCGTTAGGAACGGAACGGAAAGAAGCCTCTGAACTTTCTTTTATTTTGATATAGATACTATACAACTGTGCTCATCCTATCGGCCATACAGGCGTGATATTATATTATATTAGCCGTGCCCACGACTTCGATCGCGTGGACTACAGGATTTTGAATTTATTTTTTCTAAAATAAAAGTAGCCTATGTTTCTCCTTATTTCATCAGCTACCTGCCAAAAAAAGTCCCGTCAAAATCGGTCCAGGCATTTCAGAGATTAGCCCGGACAAACAGACAGACAGACAAAAATTGTAAAAAATGTTATTTTGGTGTATGTACCGTATATATTCATTTGTATGTAGTAAAAAGCAGTTATTTCAATATTACAAACAGACACTCCAATTTTATTTATATGTATAGATTATTTATTATCCCAGCACGCCTTTGTATCAGGTTTTCTGTAAGAATCTTGCAATGTTGCAAGGGAATAATTTATATTTTGTAGAATAACTTTCGTATGCTGCTGCGTCGTATTTTTTCTAACTACTTGTCTTCCTTCGTCTTTGTATGCACTTTTTCCATTGACAATTTTTGTTCTCTCTATAAGGCCTTGATCACACGTACCGAGTAAACGGGTGAGACAGTACTCTCGGCCGAGTACTCGGTACGTGTAAACAAAGTGCCGAGTGCTCGGCCTACCATTTATCTCTACAACTTGCTACTGTCTCGACCGAACAACATTTTACTGTCTCGCCTTTACTCGATACGTGTGTTCAAGGCATAAGTTTTGATAAAAAATTAAAAAGGACCGCCTTTCTTAAAATATATTCTTCCACCTACACTAATGTTTAATTACCAGTCGGTATCAAAATAAGAGCAAAATAATCACAATGTCGATCTTATATACTTGTATGTATTGCAACACAATGAATCAAAATATGTAGTCATCATTTCTTTAGCACGTCAAACGAAGCAATTCTCTGTGGTCGCTTTCAATGGCCTCTAATTCGTTTAAACTCATAAATACGTATAAATCAGAATAAACGAAAGGAAAACCATATTTTCTGGCCGTCAAGTAAGAAAAATTTAGATTTTTTTAAATTCGTTATACGTTTCAACATCACGATCAAACTACCTACCCAAGAAAAAATAATGGGACGATCTTAGAGCCTTCAGGCAGTACCGGTCCACATTAATGCAAAATCGAGATATCTCGTTATTAACTTTAGTCTTTTTTTTCAATAATATACTTCCACTGCTATTACTGACACCCCTCGGTTTTCACTGGTAGATCTTTGACGATTACTACCGGTAGTCAGACGGCTAAAAGTTTTGCAATCAGTCTGTACCAGTCTATACAAGGAGTATCGAGTTGTCCGATAAGTAGATTGTGGAGGACTCATGAAAGAAAAAAAAGAAAGAAAAAGAAAGAAAGTATTTATTTTGGCGCAAAAAACATTGTAGACAACAAAAACTTAAGACACACAAAACAAAAAATATAAATAAATAAAAAGTAACATTGTCTGTCACACTTTTGCGCCAAAAAAGGTCCAGTTCGGCGAAATGCTAGACTACTACGAGGTAGTTGCCTGACGCTGGTTGGTGACGCAGGTTGGTGCTGGCTCATGGACAATCACTTTATGTAAAACACAGGTATTCAGCCGCATATGGTTAAACTGGAAGTGAACCCTAAGCTAGTGAAGAGGGCAGCGATCTCTCGCGTCGGGCTTTGTCAACGGCTCGTAGTATTCCATGCGCGCCTCAAGGAGTTGTCAGCAACCGCAGGGGCCCAGCAGGGTCGAAGCCTACTGGGGCCATGGGTCATGCAAAAGAGATCCCCGGGGCCATAAAACAATGGCAAAGAAGGAACAGGAGCGGGTTTTTATTCAGTAAAAGTCTGACACGCCCTCCTGCTCCGCCCAAGGGCGGGAGGTGTCATTGGGTGATTTTCCCACCTTTAAAAAAAAAAAGCTAGCGAGGAGGATATAGGAGTTATTGATGACTTGCAATGCAATTCAAATACATTACAACAATGCTTTTTAAGCATTTATGTTCAGAAAACTTTTTATCTACATTTATGCAAGATATCTTCTTAGTAAAATTTTTAAATTCATTATTAAAATTCTACAAAATAGCTGTCGTCCTTTGCATCGCAGCACTTTCATGTCATCACACAAAAAGTAAAAATCCATTTTGGTAAATTGTGACTGAAGCAATTACGAAACATATTACATTTTCCATCAACCCACCTCCCTTTCAAGACAGGAAGCCACAAAAGCACGAAAAAATGTCTTCAATATACCTTGGCTATTAATTTTACTTGAAAATCTTTTCATATTTACTAAATCCAAACCTCGATATTTTCTTTTGAGGAGAAATTTTTCATTTCATAAATGCTGCGGGTCGCAAGTAGTGGGTAGACTAATGCGTTGCAAATTGGGAACGGATGGAAATGCTGATACATAATTATGTCGTAGGCGCTTTGAGAGTTGAAGTCATCTCATTATAGGGTAAAAGATGTTTACAGTTGGCGATATGATGTTTGATCATAGAGTTGTGATTATATTTCATTTAGAAAACCGGAAATATCTGAGATCATTAAATGGAGAATGAATACTAAAAGGGTTCCTTTATAGGAGTATATACCTATGTATCGATCTGGGGCCCAAGTCTGCTATTTTTATAAATTCGTCATTCCAACACGATCACATTGCCATTTTGCTAAAAGTTCGTAATCTGCTAATTCATAATGATCGATCATTGATCGGTCAGTGGTATCGTAATAGAGTTGTGGCAGAATGATAATATCCAGCATATTAAAACCAATAACTGCACAATAACGTTCTAATGGTAGAACACTGATCAAATATACTGTCAAAGTTTTGTAGCAGATTACCGCATACGTCAAATATTCATTTGTCAATATGTACGAGATTACTATTCTATGTCATTTCTTTCAATGGAGTGTCAGTGGTTGACCATTGGAAAGTGATAATGACGCTATTATATTAGTAGATTACCAAACTTGTCAAAATCGACAATTATGACATCAATGATAGACCATTCTGACACTATTGTAATAGCAGACTTGAGACCCTATTTGACTGTCTCAGTCAATTTGCTTTGAATTATCGAATAAGTAAAAAAAAGTTTGTCATTTGGAATCTCGATTAAATGTAAAAGGATCCTATAGATATATTTTCTTCTTTAATTTGTGAGTATGCAGCCCAAAGAATCGCCAAACTTAAGTGGCAGTGGGCAAGGCACATTGCTCGCAGAACAGATGGGATGAAAGGTTTTGGAATGGTGACCACGTACCGGAAGACGTAGCGTTGGAAAGTTCTGCCACAAGGTGGAGCGATGACCGAGTGAGGGTCGCGGGAATCCGATAGATGCGAGACGCACAGGACTGGTTATTATGGTGACACTTGGGGGAGGCCTATGTCCAACAGTGGACGTCTTTCGGCTGAAGTGATAATGATGATCATCAGTATGAGGGCCCAATTCACGCACAAATAGTAGATTTTCAAAGTTCTTAATCGAATTAGTTTTACACAAAAACTTTTGAATTCAATAGAAACTTGAATAAAACCTACAAGATAACTGTGTTTACAAAATAAAAAAAGATGCGCCATAACGTCATACTCACATAAGAGGGGTTGTATGGAAATATATCTCGGGTTGGATGCTCACTCCCTTTTAAAATTCATTTGTTTTTATTTTTTCCGTAAGTCATAAGTCATTTATTCATTTGTTTTAAACATAGGTACAATAATACGAGTAACAGGTGTAATGTAATACCTGATTTGAGACTTAAAAATTCAAAGCTTTAAAATCCCTAGTCCATATCATCGTATCGTACCCGTGTCGCAACCCTAAACCCGCCTATCTGCAATAACGATCTCGAATCGAAAGTATTTCATAATAACGAGAAGGCTTCGCCATCACTAACGATACTAGTTTGACGTCATTAAAATGAGTTAATAGACCGCACGGTCTTATAAGTGATCTGGATGTTTTGCTTGCCAGAGAAAATCTCTAGTATCTTGTAAAAGTGTAAGTTTTATCTTAGTTTGCAATTTTATGTTTTTTTTTTTAATTAAAATAAACTAGTGCTTGACTGCGATCCCACCTAATGATAAGCAGTGATGCAATCGTTGATGGTGAGGCGCATTAGTTTATTAAGAGTCTATTCACTCGTACCTAAATTATAATCGAACGGGAAGACCGCAGCAGGCAAATAGTTCTAGTCCCTCGTGTAAACGCTTGGTCCGGACCGTAGAGGTTTTAACAACATAAGGGTGGATACTCGCCGTTCGTCGGCTGGTCCGATCTCAAAGTATAGTATTCCTTCGTGGTCGGTGTCACTACGTTAACATTAGATTAAATCAAATCAATTTAAAATGAACTATAATACCGAAGATTTACAGTTTGGCTATCATATAATATTATACATAACATACATACATAAATCAGCCTTTTAATGTTCCCACTGCTGGAACTCAGGCCTCAGGCGAGCCCAAGTTGGTGAACGCACAAAGTAATGCGCCTGGTTTGGCTTAAACCTGCGACCTACAACTCATAAGTCGGGGTTGTTATCACTTGGCCACCACTGCCTTCTTTAATCAAATCTTAATCTTAATCAAATCTTAATCTTAACTTTAATCAAATCCTATTAAAAAAAAACAATGCCTTTTGATAACCAATTTCAACTATCATAAAAGTAAAATCCATAAAATCTCTTAAATTTTTATCAAAGACTTAACAAAATCGAATGTAAAAAGCCATTAAGAACTCCAAAAAGTTTTTTTTTATTAAAATCTTTGTAAAAGAAATTGTTCTGAAACATTATGAAATTATTTCAAACGGTCTGTCTTTAATTCTTATTACGCTTATTGGAATCGGAGAATTTTGGTGAAAAACCAACAAATCTAGAAAAAACTTTACAGACAATATTGAAGCATTGAACGGAATTTTTTGGCCGTTTTAAAACCTTTGATCGTTTTAGAGATTTACTGTGAAACAGATTGAATATTTTGAAATAAAATATTGTTGAAATACTCAGAAGTTCACATTGTTCATCTTTTATATTAAATTTCCAATATTACTTTTACAATATATCTAACTTCAAAAATAATTTACTTTTATATTATTTTAGTCTTAGTTTTGACATTTTAGAGTATTGTCTCTAACTTCGGCTTTATCTAGTTATATATAATTATCCTTGAATTCTAGAAATTCTTTATGTGTCAATTTGATCGCTAGCTTTGTGATGTGATTGACTGTAACAAAAATAATTCATTCATTCATGCAGTGGGAATATTGAAAGGCTGATTATATTATGCTTATGCTAATCACAAATTTGACTAGCCTGTTGATCTAATGGCTGATGGTTCTAACTACTATGCCGGAGGTCGTGGATTTGATCCCCACATAAGAAAATTGTTTGCGTGATGAGAACGATAATTTCTTCCGTGTTTGGGTGTAATTATTTATCTATAATAATGTATATATAATAAATAATAAACAAATTACACTGTCTGGGTGTTTATTTAAAAATATATAAGTAGGTTTATCAGTCTATATTTCCTGATAGCTACATCAAAAAACATAGACTCTTCCAGCTAACTCTGCTCCTTAGCTTTATCATCATTACCATTTTAACGGAAATACGTCCACTGTTCTATGTTCATCAGTATGCCTCCCCCAAGTGTCACCAGAATGACCGGTACTATACGTTCTCCTGCGGATGTCTTCACTTCTGATGTGATCACGCGAGGAAGCTTGCCCTAGAAGAAGTCTCTTCCCTCATCTGTTATTCGATTATGGTAAATATTATAATGCTAGATAATGCGTTCATTAAGACATTCCGAATAGGTTGCCTAGCTAAATCTGGTGCCAATGATTTTAAACATGTAATTTCATAATCAAATAACACCTGAGGGAAGAGATGTCTTCAATCGGATCTTAGATCATTACAAAATGAATGTACAGTTGCCATCACGGATCTTGAACATTTGCGCAGAAGTCAAATATTCGGTCTCTTTAGTGGTGCGAAGTGTGACGCGGGGGCAGGGACTGTCAGTGATTAGCTGGCCGCGCCATCGCGTCAAGGACGTCACTCTTCATTCGTTCACTGCGTTGCTGTATGTATCTAACAACAAAGACGATTGCCTCGCCAATGTATGGAATGCGCAAAGCGATCCCCACTCTGACGCCGAGCGTTCAAGATCCGTGATGGCAACTGTATGTCCCAAATATTTCTCTGATAACAAAAGACGGAAAACAAAACACTACCTAGAATGAAAATACGGAAAAATTCCAAGTTTTAAATTATTTACCCTTTAAATTCACAGCTTGAGTTAAGTTATAGCTTCCTGGAAACTGTTTTCTTGGTAAAAATTCAAGATATATTTAACTGTTTAGATTTGCCAATGGCAAAATACGATGCATTGTCGGCTTGCCTCTGACAGCCAGAGCTGTGCCAAACCGGGATAGGGGTGGGACACACGTTGTCGATAAATTACCCTACGTTTGCATTTTTTGTTGTCTTTGAATAATTTTGCGGATATTATTTATGGTGTAGGTTTTTTTTTGATACTGCTTACTCATTTAAAATTTGAATATAGAATAGCACAATCAGCCTTTTAATGTTCCCATTGCTGGAACTCAAGTCTCCTCTCTAGGAAAGGGAATGGGCCGTAATCCACCACGTGGGCCCAATGCGTGTTGATGAATGTCACATATCTTCGATTTTTTGTTCTAGGACATGCCGGTTTCCTCACGATGATTTCTTTCACAGTTTTAATAGCAGTAGATGAAATAAATTACACAATGTAGTGCGCCTGGCTGGGTTTGAACCCGTAAGTAGTTGCCGTTACCACTCGGCCACCTTGTTCTTAGAATATAAATACGTATTTGATTTTAATTTGTACGAGTAGAAGCTTATCATTAAAAATGATAGAAGTACAAATAGCAGTGCTGTGCTAGTAGTTCAGTCTTTCCGTATCACCCTAAGGTCGACTAGTAGGCGGACTTAATGCCGTAGGCATTTTCCTAAAGCAGTGCATCAAAATCTAATCTCTCTTAGTCATGATGCGTTTAGTAGCACACTAATATCTACAGTAATTCGAATCATATATCTTTTCTATATTTTATGCGAAATCTTAATAATTTGTAGTCCAGTATGACTATTGGGTGCCCTAAAGGCGGGACGTAGCCGATAAATTTTAAATATTGTATATAAACCTATTTTCCACTATAAATACGCTGAAGTTGAAAAGAATTTAGTAACTAGTTAGTAGGTATTTAAAAAACAACACGTTCGTTCACAAAAGATAATACACCATTATAAGTTTACGAAAGTTTTCAAGTAATACTTCAATATCAACCACAAACTTTAATCTAAGCAACAAAACTTTTTACCACTTTAAAAACGTCCAAATAAATTTCGCACGCTACAACACAAATCCTTCGCAAGCATCGATAAATAACAGAATATCGATAACCAGTGCCGCCCACCGCATTAGTGGAGTGCAAGACGTGGCGATAGGCCAACGCGATACCCTGACTTATCGATACAGACTCACAGCACTAATGTGTTTGCGATGCTGAGGTACAGAGTTATTTGTGTGGAATGGAGTATGTTTGTTCTGTATTTTTGTTCATTGCTTAAATTGTTTTGAGGTTATGAATTTTCAAGGTGAAGTTTTCATTAAGTTTTATTATTTTTCTTATTGATAGGCCTTCGTTGCACACCTGATGGTAAGCAACGATGTGCTACGATGGATCACGTTTGTCTAAAAGTAACCTATTCACTCTTGAGTTTTAATTCCCCATTTTAATAGGACCTAGTAGTTATCAGAAAAAACAGACAGGGAATTTCAGTCCGTACGCATAATGAATGTGTTCCCGGAATGCTTTGTACGTATGGGTGGGGATTTCACGTTTTTTTTTTCACCTTCCACGTGATGCAGTTCTACAACGAACATGACAAGTTCGGTAGGTTCTTGCATGTGATTCAGGTGAAGGTGATATCAGCAACCGTAGGGGCCCAGCAAGGTAAAAGGCTATCTAAGCCTTGACTCGACTTCTGAAAGGGGAACCCGTGGTGCAGGGACGCAAAGGGCAAGTGAAAGAATATAGGCCAGTATAACACGCCCTGCCCTAGAATGAGAGAAGTCATTTGATGATTTAAACCTTAAAAAAAAGATTGCTTGAAGAAGAGACACCAATTTATAAGGGTTTCGTACCCAAAGGGTAAAACGGGACCCTATTGCTAAGTCTCAGCTGTCCGTCCGTCTGTCACCAGGCTGTATCTCTTGAACCGTGATAGTTATACAGTTGGAATATTCACAGATGATGTATTTCTAACAATAAATATAAAGTCCTACAATAATTTGGTTGACTTCTCTGAACTTGACTTACTCACTTCTAAGCCGCGTGTATTCAATCGAATAGTCACAGTAAAATGTGGTGAATAGGGACTTAGGGGGGGAATAGAGACAAAACTTTAGAGCGTATTTTCTCGGTATTTGAATATTTTTTGCAGCATTTAACTATATCAATTTTTTAATGAATTGTTATTCTAAAAAATCGATGCTTTGTTAGAGGCCGATATTATGGTATCAAAATGAAAAACCAAACCAAAGTTTTGTCTCTATTCACCCCATTTTACGGTACCAAACATTGGTTCGATAACTGTTGCAAGACTTAGGTCTAATCAAATTAGGTCTGTCAATCAGAATACTAATATTCTGATTGTGTCGTATTGTTCAAGTGTAATTTAACTTCTTATTTATTTATTTTTTCTCTTTCAAGCATGCTCTTCATAGATAATTAAATGTGAAAACATGTCATTGGTTAATAGTTGCATAATTTGTTGTTTTGTTAGTTGTTAATACTGTTTGGTTTCCCATTATAATAAAATAAAAATAAAATAAATATTTGAGGGGGCTGCCCATGCTGTATGAATGAATTTTTGCCGTTTTTATTGTTAACGCTTTCTGCACGAGTTAGCACTTGGCTGGTTTTTTATTAATCATTCCTTTCAAAAACACTCTTATTTATTTATTAAAACTTCATGCAACACATAGGTAAAAAGGCGGACTTAATGCCTAAGGCATTCACTACCAGTCAACCAAGAGTGGTGAAGAGAAAACATGGCAGGTGCATAAAAAAAAGAGATTAGATTAATAAGAAAACAAGGGAAAATATATGTATATATATATATATATATATATATATATATAATAAACATACATAAATCGACTGGTCGACTGGTAGATAATGCCTAAGACATTAAGTCCGCCTTTGTACAGTTTTTTGTGCAAGAAGAGTTAATAAATAAATAAATAAATAAATATGTTCAATATAATATAAACCTACATAATATATATAAATATATATTGTATATAATTATAAGGAAAATTAAAGGATTTTGAGACTACTCCGCTATCTATTATTGTACTCTTCAAACTTATAAACCATCTTCTCAACACCATTCATAAAATAAACCTACAGCATTCCGTAAAATTCGGTCTCTCCTCGCTAGACACCTGCAAACATCTTTTCCTTCATAATAATACATCGTGGAATATTTCTGCGCTTCCCAAGCAGGCTGTGACGTCACTGGCGATGGCGGATGACATCACAGAACTCGCTTTAGTTTATTGAATTTCAAAACAGTTTGCGGATGAGAATTTTGTAGAGGTTGTATTTTTGGAAGAGTGTTAGTGAAAGGATATTTTGGAAAGGTGGTTACATGGTTAGCTCTGTTACAGCCTGTTATTTCCTACTAGCTTTTGCCCGCGGGTTTACCTAAGTACATAAAATATAGCCTATGTCACTCAGGAATAAAGCAGTTTTCTATCGGTGAAAAAATTTTAGCAATCGGACCAGTACTTTCAGAGATTACCCCCTACAAACAACATAAGTATTCTACAAACAGCATATATTCATAAAAAAGAAACAAACTTTACCTCTTTATAATATTCGTATAGATGTTTTCCTTCACCATTTTGAGAGCAGTGGTGATGAAATAAATTACACAAAGTAATCCGCCTGGCTGGGTTTGAACCCGCGACCTACAACTCGTAAGTCGGGTTCGTTAGCACTCGGCCACCACTGCTCAAAACAAAAAGTAGAAAGTATGATAAATGACAAATGACATTTATTTTGTAAATAGGTTTAAAAAAAAATAAACTTTAACACGTCAATTTTTTTTTTTCGTCAGTATAAACTAGATGACGCCGGTATAGTTTTCCGAACGAATTGTTTCACAAAATCCTATGTAACTTTTGCATTTAAAACCTGAAATTGAACCAAACAAATTAAAACTTGTCACTGATAAACTACATTGTGTATGAGTTCCGTACAAAATCAAATAGGTACAGGCGTGTTCACACATTGTGTTTGTTTATTAGAGCTATTACGCACGATACTTTTTAGCACTGTGTAAAACAGTATTTTCAGTTTATAAATGCATAAGAATAAATTAAATGTGCTCAAGTCAAACTAAAGTGGCAAAGGGCAGGGTACATTGCTCGCGGAACAGATAGCCGTTGTGGCCGAAAGGTTCTGGAGTGGAAGACGCAGCGTTAGAAGGCTTCCTATAAGATGGACCTATGACCTGGTAAAGGTTACGGGAATCCTATAAATGTGAGAAGCACAGGACCGTTCATACTACACTTGGGGGAGGCCTACGTCCAACAGTGGACGTCTATCGGCTGAAATGATGATGATGACTCAAGACAAAAGCTTTCTCTTGCAAATTAAATGCACGCGCGCCCCAATCAGATGTCAGCGAAACTGTAGGGGCCCAGTTGGGTCGATACCTACTATGCCCTGTGGCCTTAGTAGGAATTTCGAAAAAAGTAACTCTTGGTCGTAAAACGCAAAGGGCAAACAGAGTGAAGGGAGTGACAAAGTTTTACTTTCTCTTTTTTGTAATGTGAATGTAAGAACACTGTACGAGTATATTCCACGAACTCATAGATTACTTCCTATTACGACTTACTTTTTTTTATTATGACTATTTATATTGTGCTTTTTTTGTACCATATTGACTGGGCTTTACTGTTCTTACGTAATATGATCTATTAATATTTTAAAATCAACCACTTTTTTTAAAAGAGTAACCATGGAGTTTCTTGCCGGTTCTTCTCCATAAGAAACGACCAATTTGGAACCGTGCACTAACTTCTGACGTGTTATAAGTGCCTATGTGAAATAAAATATTTTGACTTGACTTTACTGACTAAAACCCACTCGTGTTCCTCCAGTTACCGTTTGCGTTCCATGGCCGTAGTGACTTATAAATACCACCTATCAAAACATATCCAGCTCTTATCTACTTCACAACATTAATTCAAACAGTATAACAGCATCAAGCACTGATTATGTTCACTTATATCGTTGTAACACGCTCGGTGCGTGCATTTTACTGGCTCCATTGTTTCGGGGCGGATAAACGGGCAACTTTAGCGTTGTCTCTGGGGTGGGCCACACAACTATGGTGCTTCTGCAGGCCGTACACAGGGATGAACTGTTAAAACAGGACTTGTTTGTAGTGCTGGAGAGTATCCAATAGTAACTAAATATTGAATACAACAGTAGTAATTCAATATGTAAGAAGGTATATGTGTTATGAAGTAAATTAATTTAATTCATGAAACCCGAAGCGAACGTCGGCGTTCACACTGTGATTGTCTTTCTATTGTGTCTGTAATTGACACGATTGAAAGGTTAAAAGATCCATTTCGTTTGACCATATTATTTTTTTTTTTTTGTCTAAAGTTCTACAACCAACTAAAAATACTCTATAAAAAACAAATAAATTGGATACTTATAAAAATGAACAATGAACTAATGAATGGATTGTGAGAAAGGTGGAATGGTGGTACGAGAAGGGACTACTGACAAGTTAGCAAATAGAATTGTAAGCAATAAGAAAACATATTGCTTGCAGCACTTTCAACCAATTAAAATAAGGGGATGCGGATAAGGAATAATGTAGACTTATTTCTTTTATTATATACATAATATTTGTAAATAAAACTAGTTTACTCATCTGTATCTATCTCTGGAAACGCATTACCCAAGTAGATTTAGGTGGGTCTGCAACCAAATTTCGAGAATCTCATGGTTGGAAAGTTGACTGAGTTGCTTTATGTAACATAATGTGCTCAGCTGTATCCAGTTAAACTCGAAGTCGACCTAACAGTTGGAAAAAATCTAGGCAGATATTTTGCGCCACTATATCCAGCCACAATAGCCAACCCACAGTTGCCCGTGTGTGCGCCACCTTAGTAAGCTGACGTTGGCTATTTATACGGTGACGTGCACAATTTGCATGTCCGTGGACGTGAGAACGTATCTGCTGGGTGTTGGCGATGCTAATGTAGCTGGTTTATTTTATATTTCCTAATAGACAGTATGTTTTGTAGGTGATTTTAGTAACAGAGTGTTCCATAAAATACAATTAATATTATTGATATTAAATTATGATCTATTTGAGCTTAATTGAATAATAGCATAGTCAGCCCTTCAATGTTCTTACTGGTGGGACTCCGGCCTCTATAGGAAAGAGAATGGACCATCACCCACCATAGAGCACAGTGTAAGTTGGTGGATGTCAAATGCCTTTGAATTTTTAGTTCTAGAAAATGCCGGTTTCCTCACGATGCTAAGACCAAAGTGGCGAACAGGCCGTGACAGGGTGGAGATACAGAATTATAGGTTTTTAGAGTTATCTTACTCAGTACCCCTAGCCAAGTTACTAATCTGCAATAGTTAACGCTAGTAGAAAGCTTCAAATGTACGGGAATGACGTCGTCTCAACGCTCAGTCACGTGGTCAGAACAAAAGATTCGGCGACGCAGCCAACTCGAAGCCATCGACGCAAGTAATCAACATTAAATAGAGAGGATAAAGTTTACAGTAATTCTACTTAAAGTTTATCTTAGTAAACTAGCAAAAAACGAACATCTCTTGACGACTTTAAAATTCAACAAATTACTCAGAACACAGGTTATCTAAACATCTGTGAATACATTAACATCTAAACAACTTTAGTTGCTATTAATTAAAGTATTTTAAGTGAATAATTTATTCAGTAAAAGCATTTAAGTTTAGCTCTTAATGTTTTAAAATAAATTCTGGATTATGACGGCTGGGTGCTCAAGATAAGTGCGGCTCTGTTTTAAGCAAAATGAGTATGAAACATTACCTCCTTTTGGAGACAATGAGGTGAAAAGGTACGATCGTTAACGCATCTCAGAAAGCACACTCACACACACTTCACACTTGTTATTTTTTCTACCCGTATGTAAGTATTATTATTTTTAGTTTGTATAGGTATAACTTAGGTACATAAGTTTACAAATTTATAAGTAGTCAGATAATTTGTATTATTAATGTAAATAAAGTAAACTCGTAACTTTTTTACATGTGGATGGATGGAGGGGAAGAAGGAGGCCAAAAAAAAGATGGATGGATTGTATGAGAAGCGATATGAAACAAAAGGGAGTTAGTGATAGCGTGACGAGTGACAGGACAGAATGGAAGAAAAAAACGTGTTGCGCCGACCCCAAATAAAACGGGACTAGGGCAGGAAGATGATGATGAATGTAAATAAAGTACTTGACATCAGTATATTATAAAAGCAAAAGTTTGTGTGTATGTTTTTTACTCCTTCACACTCAAACAGCTGTACGGGTAGACCATGTCGTCGAAATATTGGATTGTCAGCATGTGGTGTCTTGTTGGAAAAAAACTATCTAGTAATGTAATATGGAAACATTGTAAATATACTAATCAGTTTTTGAAAAATTAAGTTTAGAATGTTGGGTCTGTATTAATTATTGCACATTCTTGCATAGATTTTTTCTGAAGAGATCTACGATTTGGAACGTGCAATTTAACTTCACTTTTTTTTTGTCTGACTGATGTTTTGAGAATTCAAAAGTGCCTGTAAATGGTCTATTTGAAATTAACGTTTCTGATTTCTGAAATAAAGTGATTTCAGTTGAGTTATCACCAGTTCTTTGTTTATTTAAATTTTATGAATCAATAATCAAACGACCTGGAAACGGTTGCGGGACTCTAATGGATACGAGACACACAGGACTGGTCGTTGTAGTGACACTTGGGGAAGGCCTGTTTCCAATAGTGAACGTCTTTCGTCTTTATTTGCAAAAATAATAAAAAAAGTATATTGTATATTACTATGATAAACATCAGACATTATAATTAAAAGAACTCTAAATAACAATTAGATTGAAGGTCAAACTAAGTTTGAGAGGACTTTAAGAAGTAGTTCCGAATTTTATACTTCAACTGTTTGCTCTTAGCTTTTTTATTTACTTTTTACCAGTTTGTCCCTCATTGCTCGTCCAAATTTTATTAATTTATTTTTGTCTAACAAAGTAGCAATGCTAAGAGATAACTACCTAGCAATAAAAGTACATATATTGTAACGATCGATGAAACATCTACACTAATATTAAAAAGAGGTATGGTATTTTATTTATTTATTAAATCTTCATGCACAAAAAACTGTACCAAAGCCTTGAGCATCGACGCCGAGTTGCTGGCCTGACGGTTTTCTATCGATTACAGTTCGTTGAGTGTGCGTTGGAATTGCACAATTTAATTCCGCCAAGTCCGTTCCATCATCGGACCACTAGACGTACGGCGTTGCGCCATCGGTACATGGTGGATATCCCACCCATTCGTACAAAGCGTTTTGGAAACACATTCATTATGCGTACAGCTAAAGAGTGGAATTCCCTGCCGGAATCTGTGTTTCCTGATAGCTACAACCTAGGGGTCTTTAAGTTAAGAGTGAATAAGTTACTTCTAGGCAATCGTGCTCCATCGTCGGCCACATCATCACTTACCATCAGGTGAGCCTATCAATAATAATAAAAAAAAAAACAAAGGCGGACTTAATGCGAAATAAATATGTTTTTTTGTTCGAAGTACTGGTTCGATTGCTAAAATTTTTTCACCGACAGAAAGCTGGTATATTCCTGAGTGACATAGGCTATATTTTATGTACGCGAACGAAGTTGTGGGTAAAAGCTTATAATATTGAATAAAAATAAAATGAACATGCATCATTACTGAAATATTTGAGAGGATCTTCTCATGACCTAGAAAACTTATGAAATGGCATCGGTCAGGTATCGTATAAATTTATATTTCAAGTACTAAAATACTTAGACGAGTTACCGTTGTAGGCCTGGGTAGATACTAAACTGGTATTATAAGGTTACTCATGTTTTAGCCTTCGATAGAACGTAAGTTACTTTTTATGAAATAAAATGTTGCTCCACACTAGGGACATACTTATAAAATACTAGCTTTTGCCCACGGCCTCGCCCGTATACATAAAATATAGCCTTTGTCACTCAGGAATAAAACAGTTTTATATTGGTCAAAAACATTTTCGCAATCGGACCAGCGGCCGTATTATGACATCTTAAAACCATCATGTTTTCTGTGTGAGAAAAGGATAGTGCTATTCGTCCTGTATAGCTCCATCTCTTTTTCACACCGAAAACATGATGGTTTTAAGAGGTCATAATACGGCCCCAGTACTTTCAGAGATTACCTTCTACAAACAAAAAAACCAAACTTTACCTCTTTATTAGTTGTGATGTTGAATACCTAACAATTGTATCCACTTTTTTGCTTTTAATACCATCTTTATGCCTACGAAATAGAAGTTCAAATCAGAAACAGACAGTTAAAAAGATTTCTTTAAATGTTTTAGACTGGCCTGTTGGTCTAGTGGTTAGTATCCTGACTGCTGTGCCGGAGATCGTGGGTTCGATTCCCACCCAGGACAAATGTTTATGTGACGAGCATAATCATTTGTTCTGTGTGGGTGTAATTTATCTATAATATGTGTGTATTTAGGAATATATAAGTATGTTTATCAGTTGTGTAGGACTCATAAAACAAGCTCTGCTTAGCTTGGGACTAGACGGCGTTTGTGTGATAGTTGTGGAATATTATTATTATATATATTTTTTTTTAATCTTAACATGAATAGGGTATAGGACTTTATTACAAAAAAGTATAGAGCAAAATTTCACAGAATAAATAATAAGGTAGGGCAGAGTTGTAAAGTAAAGTAAAGCCAAATTCAGCTAGCTATCTTGAAATCCCATGCAAGTAAGAACCACAATAACTACATAATACACGTCTGTCCCATACAATAACGCCTACCATTCATTTCAGTACACTCTCATACAAATCCTACAAAAACCCATCCTTATACAGCTATGGAACAGTTCTCAAAGTTAGAAACAAGGCTAGGACAGTAATTTATTCGTACACAAACCATGTGTTTGGCACTAAGCCCCTAGCTCATTGCGATGTGCCCATTTGGGGTAGGCTGTAGTGATAGCGAGTAGAGTCTGTCTAATAAGTCAACCGACTTGGGTAATTATTTGGGTAAAATGAAATCTGATGTAGTTAACTCTGGTTCAATAATCAAGGTTGATTAAGAGATCTTGATCATTGTTTACTAATAGAAGAATCTTATAAAAATATCGAATATAAGAATTTTTTATATAATTAAATATTATACAAAAGTCCCAAGTCGGTTGACTTTTTAGATAGACTATAGCGATTTTGATAACATAATCTGTAGCCCGATTCACGTAATAAAAAACCGTAACGATATCGTAGCAATTTAGTCGTTTAAACCATTATTTTCCGCATTCACCGATTTTAAATTCGTTTGAAATTCGTCGATTTAAAAAAACAAATCTGTATTACATTATCCTGGTAGAATACTTATTAATGTAACTGGAAATAAGTCGATCGATCGTGAATACCGCTTTTGGATAGGACTTCGATCGAACGACTATAAAACTTCAACGATATTTGTCTTGTTTGATTTAACGTGAATCAGGCTACTGGACGTGTACTGCGAGGACTACTTTGAAGTGACGTGGGAAAAAGAATGTCTGGAAGGATTTGGGGGAGAACTTGGTCCAGCAGTGGGACAGTGGGTGTTAGGAAAAAATAGATTGTTAGTCTTTATTGTATACTATAAAAAAATACAGGAGCTTAAAATTATGGCATAACAATAAGTGGTCTAATTGCTAAAAGCGACTTTCTATAGACAACCTTGGACTAGTTAGTGACCCTGACTGCTATGCCGGAGGTCGTGGGTGCGATTCCCATCCAAGACAAAATGTTTATGTGATAAGCCCGATCACGTTTCATTTTTTTTATTTTTAATCTTTATTAAGGAGCTTTGTCACAATTTTGACCATGTCACGTTTCATTGTGTTGTACAAATATTTAAACTAAATATGTTTGTCAGTTGTCCTAGTACTCATAGCACACACTGTGCTTAATTTGAGAATAAATGGCGTTGTGAAATAAATATTATTATTTTTATTCCCTTTATTCGTTTTACATACATATAAAATTTTACTACTCCTACTGGAAGTCAGAACTCGAGAGGAATTAGTATTAGAGAGGAATTATTATTATTATTGACCTACAAATTAAAAACTGTTATTTTGATATTACAAATAGACACATGAATTTTATTGTATAGGTTACCAACTCAAAAAAGGCCCCTTTTTGACCACGCTATTCTCCTAATATCTACGAAAAGAAATGACATCCTCTTTCCACGCGCCACGCTCTCTCATCCGCTCCGCCACCCGCCATCCGCTGCCACTGCAGCCTCATCCTCCTGCCCCAGTTCCAACCACGCTGTACCCACGAACACGGCTATCGCTGTAAGAAGATACTTAATGGCGGCATTAATTGCACATGAAAACGCTACAGCTAACTTTGTTTTTATTAAATCTGGCCTATTCAGTTTGGTTGGACTTTTTTTTAAAGCAGGTTTATGAGGATACTTGAACAGTTTTTTAAAGTATATGCAATAAAGATGTGTCGCAAATGAGGTATCGGAAAAATTGGTATATTTAAATATGTTGCTCTCTTTGACTGAGTAAATTATATTGTTTCCATTCGTGGTACCTGTGGTAGTCAGAAAAACCTGACCACCACAGGTACCACATATAGAACAGCTTACCGTCCTATTAAGACCAAATTTGGGTCGACAGCGCGTTGTGTTCTATAAACCTAACATATTCAAGAAAACGCTACGGACATCATAATTAATAAACAACTAATAATAAACAACTACAACACACACCACAACACACAACTACAAACAACACACACACAACACAACAACAAGTACACAACACACACAACACAACAACTAACACAACAACAACTATTAATAGACAATCTCAAAAACCAGCTCTTTTTTGAACTCCTTTTAACCAATCACAATCATCGTCATCATTTCAGCCGGAATTTGTCCAATGGTAACTTAGGCCTTGCTCTAGCGGCACCACAACGACTGATCCTTTGCGTTAATCGCGCGACCCTAACCAGGGTTCACCTCGTGTGAGACCTCCCAATACTACATCTTCCAGTACCGCTACTAAAAAACTTTTCGGCCTCATCGACCATCTATTCTGCGAGTAATATGCCCTGCCCACTCTTATAATTGGTTGACTTGGATCTCCTGCTGATGTTTTCCTTCTGACTTGATCAAACAAGAAAACTGCGAGCATAGCCTTCTCCATTGCCTTTACAGTAACTTTAAAACCTTTGATGAAGCCCATTGCGAGCGACCACCTTTCAGAATTATATTATGTCATGACTAGCAACACACACAGGTCATCGTTGTATTTAACCAAAATCCATATTAAATCGAGCTCACTAACTGAGACCAGCAACACGGGGGTAGTATCACAAAGTCCGACCCCCACAAACATGATCCGCCAATAATTTAGATAATAGTTTTCAGTTGCAAACTCACACACTATAATTCAAGAGACCGAAGTCCACTTAATGAAAACAGAAGTTGTTGAGAGGGGCCAGGAAGTTGGAGGGGGCGGATTGAAATGAAAATGGAATAATTTAAAAATAATTTGCCTGCTACGGTATTCCTTATGATTTCTGATTATACCTGGTTATAATTTAGGTGAGTTCTACGCTAGAGTGAATAGCCTCTTATCTAGTGCGATTCACCATCAGGCGATCCCACCTGATGGTGCAGTGATGCAATCGTGTTTGGTGAATTGCAATAGTTTCTTTATTTATAGCCTATTTTTTGAAGAAGTTTGATTAATGTACGTTCTTGGATTTTTCAACAAATTAAACGCATAATATTTTATCTATATACCTATATAAAAGCAAAGTGAGTGGTATACTGATAAATCATGAAATCTATGAAACTAACACCTACAAACTTCAAATGGCAGGTAGGTTCTTTATATGCTGTAGACATTCGTTAAGAATGGATTTTGCGAAACTTCACCTCTAAGGGGGTAAAACGAGGGTCCAAAGTTTGTATGAAAAAAAAAAAAAAAAATTACACGCGGACGAAGCAGTTAGCAGAAGGTAGTAGTCTATACGGACGTCGGCGTCCGCTTGGTGTTTGACGGAATAACTCGATATCACGAGCGAATACCGGCGCTCACTTAGAATTAGACTGGTAGAGCCTATTGCAGCATTGTATATTATAGAAGCACTTTTTTTTCCAGTTTTGTGAATATGAAGTACCTACCATGGAGCATTTTTATTAGGTTACAACTTGTTTGACATTACAAGCATGGTAGTTGAGAGATTGTCATGCCTACTAGAGTGTCCATGGAGTTTCTTGCACGTTCTTCTCCATATAGATCTACGCTTTGGAACGTGCAATTTAGCTTCACTTGTTTGACTGACCGACATTTTGATAATTCAAAAGTGCCTGTAACTGGTCTATTTGAAATAAACGTTTCTGATTTCTGATTCTGATTTATTTGCTCTAGTCTATATTTATCAGATAATCTTCTATTACAAAATCGCTGCCCTCCTAGCCCCAACGCGAGCCTCTCGTTTCGTAGACGCAGCCCAGTTCTCTGTTCGTTATTGCTCTAACTTGTACACCAGGCTGCCCCGCTGCCCGCTGCCCGCTGCCCGCTTGCCCCACCCAATATTGCTTGCTTTAATTAAGTATTTCTCCTATCTTGTATACAAATCTCGCTTCCTTATGATTTTGTTTGTAAGTCCAGTTGGGGAAGAATTTGTAATTATTTTTTTACAATGTTGGTACGCGGTTTACTTTTTTGTCTATTTTTTTGTAAATGGTTTCATTACTTCCGTCAGTTCTTTTTCGTGTTGAAATATTTTATCAGTATGACTGAGCATCCATTTATTTTCAAGTTATCTAATATTTACAAATTTAAACATTTTAAAAACACTGAACTATCGTTATGTATGTATAACTAAAAGAAAACTAAAGTATGACGTTGAAAAACTCCTCCACATTGCTGTCGATTGCACCCGAGAACCTGGCGACATTGCCACGCTAACTTTTAACATGGCAATGCTTATCCTCTGTCCAAGGTTAAAAGCCATCCCTTGCGGCAAGCGTAGTGTCAAAAAGGCTTTTGGAAAGGTCTTTCAACAATTTGTGAGGACTCGAACCCCGTGATCAGAAAGTTTTAACCTCAAACGGCTCGAAGGGATGATTACCAACAAGGTAGACACAGAATCGGAAGACCTCCCACCATGGTATAATGGTCGCGAAAATCCGACGTATTCAAAACGCACAGGACGGGTCGTTATTGTGGATATCTTTTGTAGCTGAAATGATGATTATAATCACCAATTCATTAGTTCACTTTGTGGCAGGCTTTCCAACACAACGTCTTTCGTTACGCAGTCGCCACTTTCAGTCCTATTTACCAACTGTTCTTACATCATTATCATCATCATCATTTCAGTTGATAGACGTCCACTGTAGGACATAGGCCTCCCCAAGTGTCGCCACAATGAACGATCCTGTGCGTCCCGCATCCAACGGATTCGCGCAACCTTCACCAGGTCATCGGTCCACCTTGTAAGAGGCCTTACATACACTCAAATGTTTAACTATGCAAGTAGATTGCAAGAAAACACACTAGATATTCCATGTTAACTTGTAAAAAAACAACGTATCCATTGCACAAACTGCTTGTAACTTGCTATTACTAATGTAAATGCTGCTTACATAATAGAACAGTAGCTTCAATAAAAACTACATCCCGTGCACCAATTTTGCATATTATTTTGCCTCTCCTTTTAAAAAACCCGAGCTTGCAATTCTTTGAAAAAATTAAAGTTTTTTAGAAAGAAAAAGATTTTTGTTGGACTGTATTTGCATTTGGTGCTGTATTATTTATCTAGCTATGCGTTCCTAAGTTTTCTTAACTACACTAAGCTACACTAAAGTGTGACTTGGCTGAACATGTTTGAACATGTCAAATATAACAATGGTGCACTAAAATTGCGAGACGGGACAACTTAGATTTTTTTCTTCATGAATTAGTAAGAAGTTGCCCAGAGCTTGGAACAGTGTAGTGAATGGGGGGAGTTTGTTTTTTGTGCGTAGGAGGTAATCTCTGAAAGTTTTCTCACCGTTAGAAAGCTGCTTTATTCCTGAGTGACATAGGCTATATTTTATGCACTCGGGCGAAGCTGCAGGCAAAAACTAGTGTGAAAAAAAAAAAATGATTTCTTCCGCTATGGGGTGGAGCGTATCAAACTTGTGCCCTTGCACTTTTGACTCAAAAAAAGCAGTATGTCACAGCGTCTAAGTATCCAAAACTTTAATTCAACAATTTACTTGTCCAGTCCCCTTAAACATTTTAACTTACTTCACCATATTACCTACTCCTGCTCTTCAGATAACATCTATAACTACATCATCTGAATATTCCTAATTCCACGATATAATCCGCTAAGTCAAGACTCCCACTTGACCGTTATTATCCCCAACTCGGTGGGAATTAACGCCTGTTAGCTGGCTTGTATAGAGAGCTCTACACGAGACGGGGGAACAATATTGTTCATAATATCACGATCGTATTTGCCAAAGGGATTGACAGAAATGTGTCGGTAAGGCAATTTAATTCTACCAAGTCAGTTCCATCGTTGAAACACTAGTACGACGTTGTTTTATCGGAACATCCCACCCATACTTACAAAGGATTTAAAACACATTTATTGTGCGTACAGCTAAGGAATAGAATTCCCTACCGATGTCTGTATTTTCTGGGAAATCCTTAAGTCAAGAGTGAATACGTTACTTCTAGACAAGTGCGCTTCATCGTAGACTATATCATTGCTTAACACCACCTACATCTGTACGAGAAAGTAGACTATGTATGTTAAAAACATAATCATACAAACATTTCTTCACAACTGTTGTGGTCTAAAAAAACGAATAAGACTACAAAAAAAAAACATTATTAAATAAAATACGTACCACATATTTATGTAGCAGGGACGTAAAATACAAGGGGTATTTGGTCTTGAATTTAAAAAAAAAAAAAAACTAAATTATAAAGCAAATAATCCTACCTATTTAATCTTTTTTACTTTTTTTCTGCCCAGTTATTTCTGAATACAAACACAAACACCATTCGAAAAAAAAACACTAACATCTAAAAAAAGACGCAATATTAAAAAAAAAACATTCTACCAACATCATAAAAAAAAATCACGCGTAACATTATTATCCTATATCATGCGAACATTTAATAAGGTGCTAACTTGTCACCCCTGACAAGGGGCCTCTGTAATCTGATAATTAAGTTTTTTAAGCGTTTCGCTTGAATTAAAACTGGATTTTCATTAACTCGTGTCATATTCAGGGGTTTTAATTAACTTCGGATATGGAGGCCTTTTATGATATAATTTTATAAAGACAAACATGGTAGACGCATAGCAGGGGAGTCCTTCAAGTGGAGAGCTGTGATAACGGTATTTTTAAACGTGATTTTAAACGAGTTTTTCAGCTGTTAACGTTTATTTTATGAGTTTTGTTGAGCGAGTTTCTGACGAGTATAGTCAACCCGACGTCCATCGTAATATGAGCTTGACAACCTTATTTATTTTGTGGCAATCAGAGGGATATTATCTGAGCAATCGTGGCCCAACGGTAACGGTTGCGACTTAAGTTGTAGGTGTGTTCAAACCCAGCCAAGCGCGTTACTTTGCGTATTTTATTTCATCAACTCATAACGATAAAAAAGAAAACGGCATGACCAATTTACACTAGGCCTGAGTAGTGGTTTTGCGGCCCATTCCCTCTCGTAGAGAGGAGCCTGAAGTCCCAGCAATGCTAATTGTGATATTTCTAGGGTTGCGGGATTATACGAGTACGATAGAGATACCGATACCTTAGAACGCTTTCACGACCTCCGGTATAGCACTCACTAACCAATAAATCAACAAACCATTCTCAATCTCTCTCTTTATAATATTAGTACAAATATAAGAGCACAGATTTTAAGATTATCCCCGAATAGAAAACAATAACCGACTTTTACAACCAAGAGCCTATATCTGTTGCAAAACTGTGTTCACTACTAAACCCATCGGCTTATGCTTCGAACCCTAACTGAAGTCTATACGTGCATTGACTCGGAATATTGGTAAAGTTTCGTATTGTCAAAAGGTGAAGGTAGAGGATTATGGGCCAGTATTTTCCTCCCTAGGAAAATGAACGGTTGGAGCATCGCTTTGTATGGGTAAATATATTCATTTCTTTTTATAGAGACAGCCTCGTAGGTAGGTAGTAACTCCTTATTAGATAGTAAGTTCCATTTCCAGGTCTTAATTATTATTTTTTTATCCGATATAAACTAGTGCTGGACTGCGATCCCACCTGGTGAGTCACATGGTGAGTCGCACTAGTTTATTAAGAGCCTATTCACTCTAGTCTTGAAGACACCCAAATTATAACGGGAAGGGAAGACCGCAGCCGGCAAATTGTTCCAGTCCTTTGATGTACGCAGTATAAATAACGAGGCGAAACGCTTACTCCGGACCGTAGAGGTTTCAACAACGTAAGGGTAGATATTCGCCGTAAGTACGTCACTGAAAATAAGATAAAATAAAAAAATTAATTCAATAAAACTTTGCTCATTGAATTTTTCAATAGCATAATCAGCTTTATAATGTTCCCACTGCTAAGACTCAAGCCTCCTCTCTAGGAGAGGGAATGGGCCGTAATCCAGCACGCGGACACAGTGCTGGTTGGTGAACATCGCATGTCTTCGAATTTTTGGTTCTAGGACATGCCGATTTCCTCACGATGTTTTCCTTAACCGTTTTGAGAGCAGTGGTGATGAAATAAACTAAACAAAGTAATGCGCTTGGCTGGGTTTGAACCCGACCTATATATAACTCATAAGTCGGGGCCGCTACCACTCGGCCACCACAGCTCAATGCCTTTTCAATAAAAAAAATTATACTTCTCTGTAGCAACTCTGAGTCTACAAATGATTATTTCCCACCTAAACGCCTTTGCCTTACCTTGTGAATACAGGCGTATTACGATTTTGCTGCTGCCACCAGTGACCAGCGTGAAAGTAAAAGAATTGTCCCATGGGAAAATACTCCTGGGACAAAAAGTATTCTATGTGCCAGGATATGATCTACTTGTATGCCAAAAATCTAAATTCGTTCAGTCGTATGCAAGCAGCATAAAGAAGTAACAAACACATACACTGTTAAAATTTTGCTTTTAAAATAGAGTGATTTATAGTTCCTATAAAAATCCAATTTAAAATACATCGTCGCATTAAATTTTAAATCTTCCTGTATGTCAGTGAACGAAATGTATTTTCCATTAATTAATTATTTTCAGTGTTTGGCTTCATGAAAACCGGCACACTTCGCCGATTTCATGCTATTGCAGTACTCGTAATATTAAATGTATGCTTAATTTAATCCTGATTTATTTATATACCATTCAAAAATTCTATATACAATTAAAGTATAGCGAACAGTGTTTTCTCGTTCATAATTTTCGGTGATATGTGTTTTTTTTTTGTACGTGTGGATTTTAAGGCCTCGCGGGCGCAGCCCAATACGTTGGTCCGACCAGATCCGCACCGCTCTTGACTCTACGATGTACAATGCCCTTCACACCACACAGAGACAGAAACAGATTAAAGAATATCATCAAGGTTAAAGTAATGAAGCAGGGAGGTCACAGCCCTCAGCATTGAGGAATACGACGCAAGGAGGAGAAGGAGGTTACTTTTAAATAGAGAGGAGAAGGATACTTATCTATATACAAAACACAAAAAAAAGAAGAGACACCTCTACAGTCCGGATTCAGTGTTTCGCCTCGCTGATACTACGTACATCGCAAGACTGGAGCAATTCGCCTAATGCGGTCTTCCCATCCGATTTAATTTAGGTGTATTCAAGGCTAGATCGAAAAGGATCTTAATAAATTGCACTAGTTTACTCTACCATCAACGATTGCATCACTGTCAAGCCAAGCACTAGTGTATAATTATAATTAACCTTTCGTATGCCGTAATTAGAGACGCAATTAAAAAGTTATTGTGTCTCGCCTAGATCCACGTTCCGGACACACAAAGGGTTAAATAGGAAATACTGTAGTGTACCTGTGAGATCTTAAACTGGAGTTTTCTTACATCGTTATCCACAGCCCAACTTCGCTTACGCTATTCAGTTTCAATGCGTCAAATTTCTACTTGAGGTAACAACAATGTCGTCTACTCATTTCACAACGGGACAAGCAATATCTCATATTCTAGTCTAATAAGTTGCCAAATCACCAATACAAACATTTTAATTAAACAAACCAATCACCATTCCCTACAACTGTATATTGTAACACTAAATTAATATTACCAGCCAGCCTCACAATCAAAATTAACCAAACTTCACATAACTTGCCGATATTAGTGTATGTAAGTTGTAACAGAAAGGGTCCAAGTATACTACCTTGAGGAACGCTTTGTACTTGTTACAACCTGTTACAAGTTTCTATGGCAATTTAATCAGTTCTTTATCGCTGTTCAGCGACCATATTGGTTTGAAAGTTTTGTTTAATGCCATTTGAAGGGTAATTTCGTTTTATCTTTAGCTAAATTAAGGAAATTGCAGAATATGGGGTAATTGAAAGTGTAATTTGCTTGTAAATGGACTTTCTACCGAATATAAAGCGTAACAAATCATTTTTAATTGACAATGGTACAGAAAAGAAATAGGACTTAATTTCATAATCCCGTATTTAAAGTTAAATAAAAGTATATCCCAGGAAGTTTTAAGACATTGCTTTTAAAAGCACTTGTAGCAAGTTAAATTTAATTTAAATAGCATTACTTATTAGAATATTATAGCAACAGCTTATCTTTACGTAAAATAAATCTATAGAAGTTTTTACGCGCATCACGTAAAATGTACAAAAGCTAAGTAGATAACTTTTATACATTAAAATTGTGTGTAACTTGATATATTGCTTAGACTTTGTTTCATCACAATAAATTGACTATATCGAAAGATTATACAACATTCATTGACTATTATTGCGGTACGAAGTTTTCCGGATTAGCTAGTCTTGAAATTAAATTGCAACTGCAAGCAAAATTACTAACAACAATTTACATAAATTCAAGGTGCACAGTTATCGATATAACGCCTCCATTGACTTTCAACTCCAACAAAAAATTCTTAGCGGCCTCATAAAAGCTTATCTCTTCCTCAACGACGCTTTTAAGGCCATCTGCTGCCAATAACACTTCGACTTCCTAAAAAACTGGAACATTACCATTAGGTTCCGTCATTAAGCTTTATTTTCATGAAAAATCTATAGATCCGACATCATGATTGTTTAATCAGGATTGGGGAGGAAGAGTGTCATTATTACCATTATCGAAGTTGTTTTGCTAAGTGGTACTTGACAGTGTTGTTAGCATCGTGTTAGAAAGAGCATCTGCTAAGCTTAGAATGCTGGGTTCGATTTCAAGGTCGACAAAAAAATTGTTCGGTCAATCCTATACACTCATGTAAACTAGGGCACGCGTGAGGGAATGGATGTCCTCTCGCATCCTCTCCTTCAGCTGCCGAGACTCTGATCTCGACCTCCAGGCACCGCAGGCTTGAGCTTGCTGACGACGAGCAATGGGTACCTCACTGTCCGGACCAAGTCCGAGTCGTCGACGGCGCTTAGTGTTTCATGAGCGCCTCAAATAATGTCAACAAAACCGTAGAGGCCCAGCAGGATCTATTAAGTCCATGGGTAGACTTCCGATAGAAAAACCCATGGTCCTGAAACACAAAGGGTAAAGAAGGCTGTGATTTTAGTCAGTAAAAGCCTAAGACCTCCCGCTCCGCCCTAGTGCGAGAAAATCATTGGATGATTTCCCACCTTAAAAAAAACATACCATGCTTAAAAGCCTAAATGGTCTCGATAGCCCTATCTAGGTACTGTGTTTTACTTTGTATACCCCCTAAGGAAATTCAGGACAGTAGGCAAGAAATCTACAAGTTTCATGTCATTCATTATGCGTACAGCTAAGGAGTGGAAGTCCCTGCCGGAGTCTGTGTTTCCTAATAGCTACAACCTAGGGGTCTTTAAGTCAAGAGTGAATTGGTTACTTCTAGTCAAGCGTGCTCCATCGTCTGCCACATCATCGCTTACCATCAGGTGATATGGTGGTCAAACGCAAATAAATAAAAAAATGTTGCTAAAAGTTGAAATATTTTTTTAGGTTAATTCATGTAACACAAAAATATTTTCCACAGTTACATATTTCGATCCTTGAAATTTTCTGTATAATATGTATCCTAATTGCATTTTTCAGTATTACAACAACTAGGTTACTAAACGAAAACTAATTAATAATTCAAAGATACCTGTCCAGCCATTTAATTTTTGGTTGTGCTATTAAATATTAAATGTAATTTTCAGCTTCACAAATAATTCAACAGTGTGATGGTAAAATAATTATACATCATCAAATTAACATACAAGTACTTAGTAACCCAATTTCGGAATATGTTAAGCTTTGATTTAATTGTAAAAGGATTTATTATTTTCAACTTTATAGCAACAAAATATATACATACCTAATAAGCTTTAATATTAAAAACTATCACTTCATTTCCATCTCTCACAGAGATCTTTGTGATGCCGTAATTTGAATTTTAGTACAATTTTATATCACCGGGTAAAGACAACAATTTTTACTGTCACTTAGGATGATATATGTCACCGGAATATTGCACACTCCGTATGATTGTAATAAATCTTTATTAGATTATAATTTCTCGATATGTTTTATGAAAAATCGTTTTGTATGCGATAAATTACATCCGAATTCATTAGTTTCCAACATAACCGTATCTTATTTACAAAAATAGTTTATAACTTTTCACGATATTTTACAATTTTACGGCGTTTGCAATTTTTCGGTGACATATATACGTATATATGGCAATAGCACAATATTGCTTAGTAAATAATTTATTGGTAGATACTATTTGCAGCAATAGTACTGTTATTTGTACATGAAAACAATATAATCTACACTAATATTATAAAGAGGTAAAGCTTGTTTTTTTTTGTCTGAAGATGATCTCTGAAAGAATCTCTGAAAATACCGATTGCGGAATTTTTTTCATCGATAGAAAGCTGCTTTATTCCAGACTGACATGTCCAATAATGTCCACTGTTGGACACATTCCCCCCTCCCTTTTTCGGCTGAAAAGATTATAATAATGAGAACAGTTATTCGACGATTTCTCTCCGGAAAAAAAAGAGATATCAGTCTTTTCCGACATTTTTCTGTCACCTATATTTTTCTGTCATCTTTACTGTTTTAATTATCTTTATCAAACAACAAAGATATTTGTATCATTTCATTAAATTCATTTAGTTTATCGTCTCCGAAACTCTCTCAACCTAATTAAAATTTTCGCCAAAAATTCTCCACAATTGTCTCTCGGGGAATATCCGTTGGACATATAGCTGAACAAAAGTTTGCACCGTCGCGTTACCCGTAATTAGGCGAGACGTTACAGGCACATGGCGTGCCGAATTTATGAGGACCCCTAAGTACAGAAGATGGTGGATTTAATATATAGGCGACGGTTTTCAACAAGTTGCGGTGGTATAGCCCTGTTGTGGCTGTTCGAAGGTCGGGTGGATTGGGTGTGGGATTGGCGATTATTCTTGCATTAGGTTGTTTTGTTTGAATTGTTGTTGCTTACTTAACTTTATTTTTTTTTACCAAGGGTACATATTTCCGGGATAAAATGTACTTATTCTATGGGCTGTTCTAGGACATGGTTCACCCGTGTGCTCATGCAAATCCATTCAGCCGTTTAAGTCTGAAGCATTAACAAGCATTGTTACTGCTTTACGCTCAACACATATATATGAAACTATCGCGATTATAATATCAGTGTGGTAGTGTGATATTGAACTCATTTCCACACAACTGCGGAACAGTCCCATTTCGACCTGCCGCGGTTATTTACCTGGTGTGGACGAAGAAAACTATGTCCCTCTCGCGGGTGCGGGACGATTACCTCAGGTGTCAATCTACCTTGTCGAGAAGGACCTACCATGCACTGGTTGAAATATCGTTGGGGGCGCATTTCGACCCGCAGGCGCACCAAGACAAGGTTTTTTATTTTACTTGCCGCAGCCAAGGTGTTATAGATATTTTCTTCAATCACTTACTCCAAAACTCTCTCCTATCACTACAGTAAAATGGGGTGAATAGAGACTTACGGGTGAATAGAGACAAAACTTTAAAGGGTATTTTCTCGATATTTGAATATTTTTTGCAGCATTTAACTATATCAATTTATTAATGAATTGCTATTCTAAAAAATCGATGCTTTGTTAGAGGCCGATATTATGGTATCAAAGAGAAAAACCAAACCAAAGTTTTGTCTCTATTCACCCCGTTTTACGGTACCGTTTTTAGGCGCATAATTTACTGTTTTCTGCACTAGTACGCAAAAGTGAGTGAGTTTACCCTAGCTACTATTTATTGAATTTATCGTATCGGGCTGATCGATAAGCAGCCCCACGACTCGCCGGGTCCCTATTTATTTATTACTTCATACGTGTATTGAAAAACGTCATTTGGTACACTTGGAAATCAGTCAACATCTCAATGACAACATTTCTGCACTTGTATGAAAAATTTACTATTCTTAATACGGATCTTTATATTAATCCTAATTGTTATCCATACTATACCATCATTTCTTTATATGAAAACCATTAAATTTATAACTTCAGTTAAAAGCAAACCACGAAACAAATGGAAAAAGAAATACCAAATCCAATTATGATACTGCATCTCTTGCATCGTAAAAAATGACTAAGTTATTCCATTTATCAGTATTTCGATCACCAATTCTCCTGAATGAGCATTTTGTATAAATATTCGTACTCAATATGATAATACGTATATCCCCAATAGGAGAATTTCACTCCCAAACATATACGTAATCTAAAAAAACTGTATCATGCATTTTCGAATCGATTTCACAAACATTTTATTTTACTTCAGGCAATACTGAAATGCGAATCTCTCGCCAGACAAAAATAAACTCTGTCCCCAATAAAATAAAACACAAATTGAATTGTAGCACATTGGTTCTGTTTTCGACGTGCATCCGACCACTATAACTCACTTCGGAACTTGACAAAAGTTGAAATTTTATCGTAAACTCGAAATATTTCCAAAACTTGTACGAATATCGAAACTTGAGTGATTTACTGTACAACTTGAGAATATAAATGAGAGCTCCGGTGTACAGTCGGCAGCGCAGTTCGCGTATTGCCAATTCCAATGAATATTATAGCAGTTTTTTTTTGTGATAAATTGGTGTAAATAAATTTTCAACAACAATCTGCATTTTTTAATAAATTACTGTACAGGAAAAAAGGGGACGGAATGTCCGTTTTATGATAAAATAATATATCAAATTGCTGAAAATTGGATACAGACGTCATTATGTATCATTGATTGAAACTTAAACTGTTTTACTGTTAACTTTTTTTTTAATTCAAAGTCAAGTCAAAGTCAAAACGTAATATTACTTTAGTGCTTATGACTTAGCAGCCTCTTTCAAGAATTGCAATTAATTCAGCCAAGGTCACACATCCACGACCAAATGTAAAATCACCTATGGGGATTAAGAGCTAAACAAGATGGAGTCGCAAGCAGTTAAAGGGTCAACGCATTTAACAAACATGCACAAGAAACCACATTTTTTTCTTTTAACACTAAAGAATACCTATAATCTACATCGCTAAATTCTATTCATTATTGTCCCCACACAAAGATGACCTTGGATTGATCGTCGAACGTTGTCTTCACAAAACTACCAGCTGCAGCTGAAGATTTCACCCAGTAGAAAATGCTTCTTCTTCTTCTTTTCGTGTCGATGCTCTCAATCTATACATTTTCTGACCAATATTTGGCAACCTGTACAGCTCTATTGTTATTCAGGATCAAAAAAAGTGAAAATTATCCCAAGAGAACATACTCCCGCTATAAAAAGTAGCCTGTGTTATACCAGGACATGGTCTACCCCTACCGAAACTTGGAGGGAGTGGAGGGAGGCCTTTGCCCAGGAGTGGGAGAGAAAAAGCAAAATAAATTTTTTTTTTTCGTAATTTTGATATTTTCTGCAGCTTCCGTAATTAGCGAGAGACAAAAAAACAATAACATCATGTGTACCTCATAAGTGGCTGCGTCAATAAGGCTCATTTAAAAAATATAACCAGACAGATACTGTCTGTTGCTGGTCTTTCAAAGAACCTTGAGTAACAATATTTCAGTTCTTACAGCCTACTAACAAGCATATAGACAGACTTACAATGGAGGATTAGTAAAAGCTTTCAGTTGGTTCAACATCCGAGGACTAAAAGACCATCAAAACACTAATACAATATTACCCACTCTAAATCACTGGTATCAAAACTAGCCTCGCAAACGCTAATGAAACGCGTCACGAACAAGTGGACAAAACAACAATTAAACATACCGTGGCGTAATAGCTCCCCTCATAAACGTTCACTAACTGACAGATGTCAACGCCGTCAGTTTTCCCGCCAATTTCACTGTCATGGCGCCGAGGTGTTTTCACTGTGTGATGATTTATATACGCAGTTAGTAGTTTAGTAGGGTATTTTAGGATTATTGTATGGTTATGCAGTTTTTATAAGTTACTAGCTGCTGCCCGCGACGTCGTCTACGTGAAGGCTCTTCAGCACCAAAAATACCTAAGATGCCAGTGTCGCTATAGGATTATAAGTAAACATCTTTTAAAATAGCATTAAAATATAAGTTTTTTTTTGCAAGTGAAGAGAGTTATATGGGAATCCTGCTGAGTTCAGTCATAAGATGTGACTGAAGGAAATAGAGAAAATAATGCAGGAATACCTTCCAAGAAGACATTCCAAGACACAAAAGAGTAAAAATACGTACAAAGGTATCATACCTTACAACACTTCCCTATAAACTACGTTAGTAGTTATGCTGCCAGGAGCCAAAATGGAAAGAGAGTCAGGACTGGTGACGCGGGAGCAAGCGACGTACAGTTGCCAGTGTGAGAAGCAACTTGTCCTGAGGTCGACACCCGCTGCCCTCAGTGTCTGCCCCTGCGACTTATTGATGGTCATCGCGAAGCAAACACCCATGGGGAACTGTACGCGCTTGAACTGGAACGGGGAGTTATGAGGTATGAGGGGAATGTGTGGTATAAATACTGCCTCGCCGACACCACAACCCGTAAAAATTTCCGCCTCAATGGTGTGCCTGTGGAGCGAGATAACTTTAAGGCTGGTCCCGTTACACAACTTCGGAGGAGATAGGTTCCGAAGAAGCATAATCGGGACACCGACCTTCAGCTTGATGGTATGCGCTGGAAGTCCACTTGCTGACGGGGAGTTCAGAAATTGCACGGGATAATGTGTGGCGTCATCTTGCTCGACAACAGTGTTTATCGAGGTGTAGATCACTTAATTCCCCTCAATTTCCGAGAGAATCCATTCGTTAATTGCTGCAGCCTGATCATTTTTGGGCGTCAAAATGGCCTGCTCACACACCTAAGAATTCTGTTGGTGCGGTATACGACTGATGTCCCCGTACACACAGCGAATGAGTTCTTCTAAGCTGGATACCACTCTACCGAGAGACTGAAGCACCACCTGTCCACCTCTCTCTTCTGTTAGAGTGCCTTCGCCAAGACTTAGCAGGACATTGGAGAATTCTCGAGCACGTGCATTGCCGCCGAGCCGAGCTCTCATATTAATGGTCAAGCGCAGCGTACGAACTCGTGACCACAACGAAGATCATTTCATCGAAGCATTCACCTCGTCAGCCCTCGATCCCCGTGTCACCACGGGAAGTGTTTGCCGGAAATCGCCACTGAACAAAACTGTGACACCACCCATCAAATGTTCGTCCCTGCGAATGTCAGGCGGGGTTTTGTCCACGGCCTCAACTGCCTTCCTATTGGGCATCGTACACTCATCCCATACGATCAGAGAGCAATCCTTAAGCACGTTTCCCTTATCGCTGTTACGTGACACACCACAAACAGGTCTTTCGGCGCTCTCTAATTCGATGGGAATTTTAAACATGGCATGTGCTGTCTTGCCACCCGGAAGCAGTGTGGCAGCGATTCCCGACGACGCAATAGCAATTTTGCCCTGCCTCCTGACCTCTGCAAGTATGCCAGTGGTAACAAATGTTTTTCTTGTACCACCACGAGCATCCAAGAAAAACATTTTACCCTGGTTTTGCCCAACGCTTTCAAGGACGGTGTCATAAATTTGTTTTTGCTCTGAAGAGAACAAAGCGACATGGTCATTTCGTATGGTGTTCATTTTGCCTGAATCGTAATTTGTCTCAGCGTTATACTCCCGATTTCCACGGTCTTATTGCGGTGATGATTGTGGAGCTGGTAACCCATATTCGATCAGTGGATTACCGCTGATAGAAATTACCACATCTTGAAATGAACTGAGACAGGTGTTCAGCACGCGTTCATCAGTTACTTCGACTTCGTCTCTAATAGCAGGTCTCAAAGCTCGTAGAAAATCTTCAGACGGATGATGGCGATACTTCTCCCACAAAGCTATCGGGTTCGTGACTCCACAAATCACCAAGATGACGGCAAACAGATGACGTATGTGGCTGGGACTATCACTGACGCTCGCCTCCGCGAGGGTGTCATTCCAATTTTGGTCACCGTCGAGAAGGTGACGTGCTACGCCGGCTGCGCGGTAAGTGGGATACTCCACGCCATCAAATGTACTCAGAAAGGTGAAAGACGTTGGGCCTCGGACAGTGTGAAGTAACAACCGCAGAAAATAGCATTCGCCATTATTCGGATGCACGGTATAATCCCTACCCAATGCGGTGTCCTTGAAAATTCCCAGAAAACCTTCCACAGCTCCTCCTCGTTGACGTCGGTTAAAATACACCCCTTTACTTGTCGTACGGGTAATATGAAGGCACCTCATACGTAAGGGATCTTGCAAACTGATCGACTTCGCAGAGCCTGAAAAATGTCACCACGTAATACACCACATTTTTTTTAAATTGTCTTCCTCATCTCTGCTCAAGATGATGGTTTTGTTAGAACTTGAATTTGTCAATACGAATTATACTATACAACTTTTATGAAGAAAATACACATTACCATCTATGAATTTTAAGAATAACTAACTACCAACCTCGCCAACATGATCAAATTATTAATTTCCAAAAAGTATTAACATGTAACTTGATTTGATTTTTGTGAAATCTCATAGATGGCGCTGCTTTAAAATTGTCTTTATACTACTAACATTCATTAAATTATGTTTCTCTGCCCAAGTTACTTAAATGGCGTAGTTTTTATAGTGTAAAGCTAGATAATAGCATGGCTTACTCAAAAACAACATTTAAATATGCTTCGTTAGATCACACCTTGTCCCAGAATGCGTAAGAAAAATAAAGATTCACAGCTACTCCCCCGTAGGTAATAGCGTGATAATATGTAGCCTATATGTTGACCCGACCTCTTAGTAATATTCATGCAAAATTTTAAGTAAATCCATGCAGTACTTTTTGAGTTTATCCCGGACATACATACAGACAAACAGACAAACAGACAAACAGACAAAAATTCTAAAAACTATATTTTTGGGTTTGATATCGATTGTACATCACGCCCCAAGTATTCTTTTAAAAAAATATTCAATGTACAGTTTTGACTTTCCTACGATTTTATTATATGTATAGATAATGGCAGTGTTACGTGGATACTATAAGGTAAACCGAAGACCTGTTTTGGGTCACAGCAGTCTGCTGCATGTGAAAAGAACTGAATCAGACAATACGGTAACGGCCCGGTAGAGCTGTAGTGGCCGAGAGGTAACGGCTCCGACTTACGAGTTCTAGGTTGCATTACTTTGTGTAATTTATTTCATCACCACTGCTCTCAAAACGGTGAAGGAAAACATTGTAAAGAAACCGGCTTGCCCTAGAACCAAAAATTCGGAGACATGTGACATTCACCAAACCGCGCTGTGCCCGCGTGGTGGATTATGGCTAGGGTTTGGGTTCCGGGACGTCTCGTGTCTCGAATTCTCGGGAATTTTCGTAATTGCAGTTGTCTCGAGTCCCAGGACTTTCGTGTCGAGACTCGAGACGAGACAAGATTATCGAAATTTCAAATAAGAAGATGCCTAGCGCCTTTTAAATATGAAACAAATCTGAGAATTAACAATGTTCCAATTATGAGAATTAACAATGTTGTGATTGTGATTATAACCAATGATTAGATACTAGTCGAATTACCAATAACAGCAAAGTTATTAAAAATTTAACAAAAGATTTTTAACTAAGTTCGTTTTATAAATTATAAGATTTAACTGCTTACAAGTGAATCTGTGTGTAATTAAAAGAAATAAACAAAGCAGTTATTAAGACTGAAATTAACGTTATAATTATTAGGATATAATTTTTGGTTTCATAAATGCCGATGTTTACAAAAAAAAAATGCATTTTAGGGTTCCATACATCTCTATAGGGAAAACGGGACTAAACCTATTATTCAACACTCTCAAAGGAATCAAAATTTATAGGGTACTTACCGTTGACCCAGAATTCTGAAATTTGACATAAAGCTAGGTCTTATAGAACAGGTATAGGAATAAATCTGAAAACAGTAAATTTGTTGATACGTCACATTTTTTTTTTTTGCGATTTGAAAAAATCTTCGAGACTCCGTTCGGAAATTCAATCATTTACATAAGTAAGTTTGTACAGAACCCTGAGTGCGCGAGTTTTTTTAATCTGTTTCATCAGAAATTATCTCGATTAATATTCTTCAAAAAGTCTTAAGTACTAGCCTCAAAAAATAATACAAACATACAATCCCAAAAGTCTCCTGGGACTTTGATTGTAGGCTGTCTTGTGTCTCGGAACTTTGAAATTGTCGGGAATTCCCAAACCCTAATTACGGCCCATTCCATCTCCTAGAGAGGAGGCCTAGAAGGTAACGATCTCCTCAGTGACCGACAGTACGGGTTTCGCCGCAATCGATCTACTGGGGACCTACTAATGTATGCCACCCACTTGTGGGGCGAGGCCCTCGAGAAGAATGGGGAAGCAATTGCTGTCTCCTTAGACGTCTCGAAGGCCTTCGACAGGGTATGGCATGCTAGCCTCTTGAGTAAGCTTCCAGCATACGGCATTTCTCCTGGTCTGATTAAGTGGGTAAAAGACATCCTGAGAGAACGGTCTCTTCGAGTTGTTGTCGATGGATGCTCATCAGAGCCCATGACGATTAATGCCGGAGTTCCTCAGGGGTCAGTGCTCTCTGCAACTCTTTTCCTGCTGCATATTAATGATCTGCTGATGCCCGGTATCTATGGGTATGCAGATGATAGCACAGTTGTAGAGAGATACCTGCTAGGTGCTCGGGCTAGTAAAGAGCAAATCCGGTCCGAACGAGAGGCTATGGTAGAGTGTACGAATATCTCGCTTCAGGCAGTCTCCAAGTGGGGCGAAACCAATCTGGTGGGATTCAACGCCGCCAAAACACAGGCGTGTCTGTTCACTGCCAAAAGGAGCCCGTTCACCTCGACTCCTACTTTTCAGAATGTATCATTGGATTGTACCGACCGCCTTCAGCTCTTGGGTGTCGAAATTTCCTCCGACCTCAATTTTGGGCGGTTCATTGAGTCCAAAGCCAAAGTAGCTGCTAGGAAACTAGGCGTTCTCGCAAAAGTCCGGCGGTACTTCACACCGAGACAGCTTTTAATGTTATACAAAGCACAGGTCCGATCGTGTGTGGAGTACTGCAGCCACATATGGGCTGGTGCTGCAAAGTGCCACCTGGCAGCTTTGGACTCGGTGGAAAGGCGTGCGAAGAGGCTGATTGGTGATCCAGATTTGGTTAAGTCCAATCTTCAAAGCCTTGAGCACAGGCGTAGGGTAGCCAGCCTCTCGGTGTTTTACAGATTGCATTTTAGAGAGTGTGCGCAAGAATTGCATGACTTGATTCCGCCATCTCATTTCTACCATCGGACAAACACACGCACGGCGAGTATCCACCCTTACGTTGTTGAAACATCTACGGTCCGGACTAAGCGTTTCGCCTCATCATACCGCGAACTTCGAAGGACTGGAACAGTTTGCCAGCTGCGGTCTTTCCGTCTGATTATAATTTGGGTGTCTTCAAGGCTAGAGTGAATAGCCTCTTAATAAACTAGTGCGCCTCACCATCAACGATTGCATCACTGCTTACCATCAGGCGGGATCGCAGTCAAGTACTAGTTTATAACAGATAAAAAAAAAAGCCCTGAGTCTCAGCAGTGGGAACATTAAAAGGCTGATTATACTTATACTGTATTGGCTCGGTTACGACTACTTTACTGAGGAAAATATGCCATACATAGTGGTGTACTGTGCCAAATTGAATTCCAAATAATCGGTTATCAATTGATCGAACACTTGAAATCAAACGTCTAAATACTCGAACGTCCATGATATCGAATGGCTAATGAATCGAACATTCAATATGTCAAACACTCAATAAGTCGAGTGTTCAAAATATTACATGTTTGTTTGATCAAGCGGCTAACGCATTACACATCATTCAAACCCAAAGTATTTATTTCAACTAAACCAAATAAATTTTTTTCATCGATAGAAAGCTTCCTGAGTGACATAGGCTATATTTTATTTACGCAGACGAAGTCGCGGTCAAAAGCTAATTATACATATATGTGAAAACAATTAAGAAAGACGTGTATGGGAATCGTTAATTAACACCTTCTGATTTGGGTGGTGTTTTTTTTTTCGGTGCGAAATTATCTAATGACATCCCCCGCTTTTGGACGGAGCTGGAGATAGTGTCAGACTTTTACTAACTAAAAACTCCAGTTCCTTCGTTGCCTTTCGTACCGGGGCTGAGCTATCTTTCGAAACTAGCCTGATTAACTCCATGTTCCTTCAGTTACCTTTCTCGTTCGACGGTTGCAATAACGTTTCCGAATATTCCCGCTGCCTTAATCTATATACATATATATATATATATATATAATAAATCTGTAGAAGCTTTAAATTGTGCGCGCATCACCTAAAATGTACGACATCAATGTAGACAACATTTGTACACTAAAGTGTGTAACTTTTTGTAAGTATTACTTAGGCTTTGTTCAAAATCAAATTAAAATCAAAGCATTTATTTCAAATAGACCATTTACAGGCACTTTTGAATAGTCAAATGTCGGTCAGTCCAAGAAAAGTGAAGCTAAATTGCACGTTCCAAAGCGTAGGTCTCTATGGAGAAGAACGTGCAAGAAACTCCATGGACACTCTTTTAAACCATATTATGTGTTACATATAATGCTGAGTTACATATTACTTGTTGCTTCTATCATGTGAGCACAATGTCGATAATGAAATAAAAATGTAAAATCATTAAAAGATAATGAATAAAAATGTTTCATCGCAATTAGTTGACTATATCGAAAAATGTACTACATTCATTGACTGTTAGGTGGTACGAAGTACGGGTCAGCTTGTAATTAATAAACCCCGAACACGAAGTATATGGTTTTATAAACATAAAAATTGTTTGAATTAAAACCATAATAGGTAATAAAGTTAGTGATTGCAATTGATTCCACTTCAAAGAAGAATTGAGAACAATATCCTAAGCTATAACTCGCCTACACCTTTACAAAAGGCATCCATCAAATCTGTTATAATGAACATCCAAAAGCGCCCTTATTGGCTGGCGTGTTCACGGCAATATTGTGGTGTATTAGACAAGTTGTGACGAAGGCCTGACGGGTTTATCGTCATAGTGTTGCAAGAAATTAATATTGTCCGACTTAGTTCGGACACCTACATTAATTGGTTAACTCTTTATATACATTATTTTTAGTTTATGCAAAACCTGATTAGAGTTTGTTCAGAATCAGTAACTGAATGGATTCCAATAGTTTTCACACCATGTTATATTTTTTTCCAAAAATATTTAAAAAGTTCACAAGTTGGACACCACCGATACTAAGTATAGTATAGGTCACGGCAGGTAATAAAGGGTATTAGGTGCCAACAAACAGCTGGCTGCAAGTGCAAAACAACCCCTCAGTCGCCTGGATGGCCCGGTGACTATGTATTTTTGCTGTCATAACAAGCTTATAACTTAATTTTTCATGATTCTATACATAAAAATACTAGACATAATATATTTTTATGTAAAGAATTTGTTTCAGGTTTCACATATATACTAAAACTGATGTTATATACTTCTGTAATAATGTTATCAAAAAATAAAAGGCAAAAAATAAATAAAAATAAAAATATCTACTTAAATACGCAAAAAGAATACTCGCAATATATTCCATCATATTATTTAACGCGCCGAAAAAAAAAATTCATTTTTTAAAAACAGTTTACCTAAATAATTATTATTTTACTGTTTCTTTCAGTTTCGTTCTAAGTTACATTCTAGGATTTTTCTCAAATTAATGTCAAAAAAGGCCGTTTATTTTTAACGAGTTTAATATTCGATATACTATACAATATATAAAGAGAAAAGATTTGTATTTTGGTGTACAACGAATAGGTAAACTCTAAAACTGCTGGACTGATTTTAAGAATTCCTTCACCAATAGAATACTACTTTGTCACTGAGTGAAATAGAAACGCAGGCGAAACCTCAGACAAAAACTAGTCGTATATATGATTAAACCTATGTTTTTCCAATTACTACCAACTTATTTGGCAAAATTAGGTTTTTTTGAAGATGTATTTTTTTTTAAATTATTGATAGGCTCGCGTTTGATCACTATCTCACCTGATGGTAAGTGATGATGTGGCCGACGATGGAGCACGCTTACCTAGAAGTAATCTATTCACACTTGACTTAAAGACCCCTAGGTTGTAGCTATCAGGAAACACAGACTCCAGCAGGGAATTCCACTCTTTAGCTGTACTGTAATTCAAATCTTCCTCCTTTTTGTTAAGTCCGAAGCAGTACATGTCGCTAATAGTAGGAACAAGTGGCCATTATCATGACGAAAATTTTAAGACCATGATGCAGTCACGACCCCTAAAAAATTAGGTAAGTCCGACCCATAACACTGGGTCTCAATAGCTCGTACAATTTAAACATTCATATCAAACAATCTCACTTACAAAATAGAAATAAACAGACAATCACAAAAAAGTATTCATCTAATATTGCGTATCTGTCAAAATTCCCGCGCTAATTCCCAAACTGTCATGGCGCCGCAATACCTGTCAAAAGTGACGCGTTTATTTTATTAACAAAGTGACAAGGGCATGGCAAAGGTAATAAGATATTATTTTTAATGCTATTTTCTTCTTGGGCCTGCTTTTTGGTATTGGCGAAATAATTTAAGAAGGTTCTTATAACTTTTTCATGGCTTATTAGATGGAAATTGGTTTGGGATAAGGAAATTTTATGTTTTTTTAATAAGATAAGATTTATGGTAGGGAAATGGCTCAGTAAAATTTAGATTATGAAGTAATTTTATGTTATTTGATACCACGGCTTTTGTTAGAAAAATGTGGATTTAATTCGCGAGATTAATCTTTTTTTTTTCAAGTACCTGAATTAATAAAATATCAGAAAGTGAATATCAAAGTAACTACTAATACTTGGGATAGAATTTTTGTTATTGTGTAATCCCTAGCAAAGAATATGTCTGGTTTTTAATTCTTTGTCGAAAAAAAAAACTCAATCAATCATTTATTTTGTAAAATATAGGTGGATTAACAGATTATATAATAAAATAGAATTCACTATGATTTGCACGAAGGCTGCGTTGACGTTCACTGTCGAGGGTCACCAGATTGGAGGTATGTGGAACAGAGAGTAAAATCCCGTAAATCTCCGTTGAAAAGGCAGGATCCGACCAGACAAGTGTTATGTCTGGTGGGCAACTGCCCATTAGATGATTTTGGGCTGTTCTGTATGTTGAAATTGCGCGGAGAACTTTAACCTTTCGGATACCGTAATTATAGGACACAATAGCAAGACAAGGAGAGAGCGAATGCCAGCGTTCGCTTGGGATTTAATGAATGAATTGCGCGATGCAGGATTAGTTCCTTAATGACGCCATAGATGTCGCTGCAAGTAAAAATAGAACTTGAATTCGAATAGCCAAAGCCACAATTCAATAAAGATAAAATACACACAATTCAAAAACACATCTCTCAAATAGATTAAAAAATAAAAGGATAAGAAAAAGCTTCCAATAAAATTAAATTTATAACAACTGTAAGAACACATTACTATAACAAATAGCAAATAAGTTAAAAACGAACGGTTTCCAAACAGTTCCTCAATTTGTGCTTTTACTCTTTGAAGTCTTATAGTAATTAATAGTGTTGTGAATTTTATGTTAAAATGTTATCGATAAACAATAATAACTAGCGATGAAAAAAATTAATCTATAAGGAATTACTATGCTAAGCACTATGTATTCTGCCAACTAACGCTTTAGAAAAACCGAAAAATTATGAACGTTCAAATGATGATAGCATAGCGTATAAGCATAATCAACCTTATAATATTCCCACTGCTGGGACGCAGTTGAAGGCCGTTTACCATCACGCGGACTCAGTGTGGATTAGTAAATGTCACATGTCTTAAAATTTTAGGTTCTAGGACATGCCATATTCCTTCACTACTCACTCATTAGACTTATACTGCTAAATTTGAAGAACTAATAAAAAAAAACCTAAAACACATATTACATTATACACCGTAAAAATTGGCAACTACCAGACACTATCTTCAACATGCCATAACATCATAATCGACATTTCCGATTTCCAAACCGCAAAACTGCAAATAACTTTATCAGTTCGAAAATTTCATTTTAACTAACGAACTTCACGTGCCACCAAAAGATATAACGAGGTGCAACCAAATTATCGATAACCGCAACTTGAAGCGGACATTTGCGAAGTTTATCGATAACTATGTATCGACAGTGCCCACCACTAGGAGGCGACAGATAAGCATCAGTTGCACAAAGTTAATTAAAAGTCGGTCTGTTTTAAATGAATTAGAAATGATACAACTGTGTCTGCGATATTTAACTGTTGTGTTCTAACAATTGTTAGAAGATTGTTGAAAAACGATTTTAAGAGGATTATCTTTCCATTTAGTAATGAAAGCTATTGTGAGTGCATTTTGGAGTTTTATTTTAGTTTCTTGTGCAGTGTAATGAGTTGTTTAGTTAGTTTAAAAGCGCTATTTGAGTTAATTGAAGACTCACTCAATGTTTCTTTGTGTTGCATCTTTTTTTTTTTTGAGGCAAGAGTCCAGTCCCAACAGTCAGAACATTATAGACAACTAAACAAACACACTCAGACCCGGAACAAGCATTATGTAAACTATTTAATATTTGTTCCGTGCGGGAATTGAACGTACGACGTACAGCGCAGCAACCAATCGCTCAGCCACTGCGCCAATCGTGTCATTTTTTCGAGTTGTATAAATAATATTCCACAATATACTGCAACTTTAACACAGCGCCATCTAGCCCCAAAATAAGCAGAGCTTGTGATATTAGTACCTACTGGACAAATGATACACATGCTTGAAAAAACTACTACTACTTGATAAAAATCGCTTTTAGCGATAAGATCGCCCATTGTAACACCCTATTAATTTTAAGTTTCTCATGTAATTTTTATTTTTGGTGTACAATAAAGAATTTATTTATCTATCTATACTTATATATTTCCAAATACATGTCATGCATATTACAGACAAATTACACCCAGACACAGAATAAATGATCGTGCTCATCACACAAATATTTGTCTTGGGTAGGAATCAAACCCACAAACTCTACGGCCACTAACCATTAAACCTACAGACCAGTCAAATGTGTTGAGTATTTACATCCACATTTAATTAATATCAAAAATAATCGAGTAAATATCTAAATGTAAGCAATAATGTTGCAATGTCTCAGAAACAAGATGGCGTAATATGTTATATGCACATTAGCCATATCTATTTATGTTTTGCAAGGAAGTTAGAATGTGAATTCTTAAGCGCATGAAATGTGTGGAATGATACATATTCCTATTCTGAGTAAAACTAGAAGCAGGTAGATTAATATCAGAATATTATTGTGGTGTTGAATTTGTAACTCTAGATGCTTAAACTGAACGTTGAACAATAGAGTGAGCACGTGATTATACTTAAATATGCTAATAATATAATATTCCACACAATATTCCACAACTATCACACAACGCCGTCTAGTCCCAAGCTAAGCAGAGCTTGTGTTATGGGTACTAGACAACTGATAAACATACATATATATTTCTAAATACATACATATTATAGATAAATTACACCCAGACACAGAACAAATGATCGTGCTCATCATACAAACATTTGTCCTGGGTGGGAATCGAACCCACGATCTCCGGCATAGCAGTCAGGGTCACTAACCACTAGACGAACAGGCCAGTCAAATATAAAGGCAAGAGTTTGTGTGTTTGTTTGTATGTTTGTTACTTCTTCACGCTCGAACGGCTGAATTGATTCGGATATTTGTACAGTTGCCATCACGGATCTTGAGCGCTCGGCGTCAGAGTGGGGATCACTTTGCGCATTCCATACATTGGCGAACCAATCGTCTTCGTTATTAGATACATGCAGCAACGCAGGGAACGAATTAGGAGTGACGTCTATGACGCGATGGCGCGGCGAGCCAATCACTGACACTCCCCGCCCCCGCGTCTCACTTCGCACCACTAAAGAGACCGAATATTTGACTTCTGCGCAACCGCTCAAGATCCGTAATGGCAACTGTATTATTCACATTTTTGAATTTAGTTTCATTTTTTTATTTATTTCTTCTTGTCTTTTTCTTCCAATTGTTTTCTCTCTATCCCATTTTGACACATAATTATTATTTAAATCAATTTAAGTTATTACATACACAACTAAAAACCATAATTAGAATTACAGTAAATTAAAAAAAATATATAATAATAAAACCCTACGCTAATAATTATTTAGTTTTACACATATTAACTTTAATTGTTTTAATTTCATAACTTCGCTCGAAAATCAAATTCTTATCCCATTTTTTCTGTCGATTTCTTTGTCTAAACTAATAGAATAAAGAGGTAAAGTTTGTTTTATTTGTTTTTTTATTTTTTATAGGAGGTAAACTCTGGAAGTAGGTACTGACCTACTTCCAGAGATTACCTCCTATAGGTCAGTGTCCTCCTCGGACCAGTGTCCGATTTCTAAAATTTTTTCACCGATGGAAAGCTGCTTTATTCCCGAGTGACATAGGCTATATTTTAAGAACTAGGGCGAAGCTCCGGGCAAAGTATATAATATTCCGATGGACGTTATGTATATATCTAAAATTAACAGCATACTATCTTTATTATACATCCTTATCCTAAAGAATATTGCGGAAACAGCAAGCAGTATCCAATTAGTTGGAAATTGAATCGGTTCTAAATATTGAAGACGATATTTAGTTTGCGGTGGGAGACCGCTGCAATTGTCGAGGATGGCAATATTACGTCTTCAGTGCATCTTAATACATGTATCCTTATTATTAGCTACTAGAACCTAAAATATACAGCCTATGTCACTCAGGAATAAAGCAGCTTTCTATCGGTAAAAAAAATTTAGCAATCGGACCAGTATTTGCAGAGATTACCTTTACCTCCAACAAACAAAAAACAAACTTTACCTCTTTATTATATTAGTGTAGAAGTGTAGGCAACCTAGAGGTCTTTAAGTCCAGAGTGAATAGGTTACTTCTAGGCAAGCGTGTTCCATTTTCGGCCACATCATCGCTTACCACCAGGTGAGATTGTGGTCCAACGCGAGCATTTCAACAATATTAAAAAAAAAAAAAAATAGTAAAATATTGTATCTTTATTATGATTTTACTAATAATACGTAGGTACTAATATTATTGGTATTTCAACAAAATATTATTCTACTGTAAATATTGCAGTGTTTAATCGTATTACTCAGAAAACTTTAATTTAATTAAATAAACCCCAAGCGAACGCCGGCGTTCGCGCACCTATTGTCTTTCTATTGTGTCTGTAATTTCCACGATTGAAAGGTTAATCGAATTTAATTACCCTGTAGACCGTCTCGCATCCATCGGATTCCCGCAAGCCTTACCAGGTCATCTACCTTGTAGGAGGCCTTCCAACGCTACGTCATCCAGTACGCGGTCACTACTTCAGAACCTGTCAGCCCCAACGGCCATCTGTTCTGCGAGCAATGTGCCCTGCCCATTGCTACTTAAGTTTGGCGATTCTTCGTGCTATGTCGGTAACCTTGGTTCTCCTACGGATATTTTTCTTCCTGATGGGGCCTGACTTTAACTAACTAATTTGTATCCATCTTCCTTCAGTTATCTTTTGTGTTCCGGGGACATATAGTTTTCTCAAACAATCCCTCAACCAGTTAGGATAGCGGGATTCATCAGACATCGACTCCTCGTCAATACTTCATTCCATTCATCCTCAAAATTAAATTTTCAACAGAAAATGCAACATTTCGATAAGCACTGTTTCGGAGATTACTGTCGACTAATGAACAGACAGCTCTGTACTGACTTACACCGGTACACTCGGGTACAACGGTGCGAGACAATCAGCAAACGTTGTTACGTCACACGTATTCGGTACAGGCGAACACGAAAGTTATTTTGTGACAATAAAAATGATTTTATTTATTATTTAAAAGACTTCGACTTACATACAAACTCAGGAGTTTGTTTCGGTGTTTGGTGGTAGTCAGCTAGGAAACACCGCCCTCATCTAGTTTAAACTGACAAAAACAAAATTTACGGATACAAGTATTTTTTTAAAACCTATAAGCAAAATAAATATACGATAACTGCACACTTAGCTGTGTGTCAGACAATAGTTTCAAAAAATAAAATTTGGTTTTTAACCTCTCCGGCCACAGTGTGCCGAAATCGGTTCACCTCGTACCAGCTAACTTAAACCATTACATACAAACATTTTTTTTTAATTTGCTGCATTTTTTACAATGTTCAATTATAAGTAAAACTTAGCCAAAATATTTTCATCTTTTTTTTTGGATTACTACTCATATCCTTAGGAGTCTCCTTTTAAGTAAAGTTTGAATAGGCTACTTTTAGGCAAGCATAGTTCATCGTATACCATGTTATCTGTTACCAGAAGGTGAGGTAGCGGTCAAGCGCGATCCTATCTATACATACTGAAATAAAAATATAAGTGTAATTTTTTTTTCTATACGGATTTTCATGGAACTTGCACTGGTAGACTGCTGATATAGATAGGTATAAATAATAATTATTGTAGTAAGTAACATTTAATATTAAAAAATATAAGATCCACAAAACTTTTTGAAATTATTGTAACCAAATGGCAATATACATTTTACTAGCTTTTGTTTGCAGCTTCGCTCGCGTACATAAAATATAGCCTATGTCACTCAGGAATAAAGCAGCTTTATATCGGTGAAAAAATTTTAGCAATCGGACCAGTACTTACAGAGATTACCTCCTACAAACAAAAAAACAAACTTTACCTCTTTATTATATTAGTGTAGATATATTTTATGAGTCCATCGCGGTCAAAGTTGCGGGCCCTAGCGAGTCAATAATAGGTACAAAAGTTCCACATTTGGTACACTTGAAAATATTGTTTCAACCACAAAATAAAAAATAAAAAATTTTTCTTTTTTATTTAAGGGATTTTCGACCACTATTGAAAACTTTTGTGACCGTATATCTCATAGAAACAAAAGTCGAACAACTTGATTTCCTCTCCAACGAAGTTTCAGGAATTCCGTTGAAAACAATATTAAGTAATATTTCAACTGTAAAATATTTTCACCTTGTTTCACTACATGCGACGGTGTTAAGCGAGTTGATGAGAAATGGGAGTAACTCAATTTTTGAAAATGTACCTACTTTTTACGGAATGCCACCCGAAAACCAATAAAAGCGGAGATGTCACCCTTTTGGTCCGACATACTCGGCGCAATTTTATTGTATCATTCTGTTGGTACTATTCATCTCTTTTACTTTCTATTTGTTGTAGTTCTGTTGAGTTTGTATCGAATAACTGTTTTCTATTCTTTTCTTCTATTCCATTTTTATTTATCATACTTTTTTAAAATAAAACTGCAATTCACCTAATGTTAAGCAGTAATATTATAATCGTTGATAATGAAATCATCATCTTTCTGCTCTTGTCCCGTTTTATTTGAGGTCGACGCAACACGTTATTTTCTTCCATTCTGTCTTGTCACTCGTCACGCTGTCAAAGTCAAAAGTCAAAGTCAAAGTACTTTATTTGCCAGAAACATGGTAATGAGAATGTGGAATTCAGTACATAAGTTCTACATATTTCACCAATGATTGGTATACAATTATTAGTTAATATAATAAAATTGTCATTTAAAATTATTAAACATTAATTGAACATTATTTAAACATCATTAAATTATTAAACATTATTTAAACATCCTACAACATTAAAAAAGACCACAATTGAATAAAATATTATTTTGTATTTTTAACATGTCTCAATTAGATAATAATATTATGTCACTTATATTTTCTTTCTAGGTCATTCTTGTCATTAAAAAAATCGCTTAAGTTTTAATAGCATTTCCCAACAGCCATTCGCGTAATCTCATTTTAAATAATCTTATTAATTGCAATTCTCTGATAGTCAGTCTGTCACTAACAACCTTCTCTTTTATATCACTTCTCACACAATCCATTCATCTTTTTTGGCCTCCCTCTCCATCTCTATCCATCCACATGTAAACTCTTAACTCTTTTAGCTTTTGTTGGTGAGCCTATATTCACTCTAGCCTTGAAGACACCTAAATTATAATCGGACAGGAAGACCGCAGCAGGCAAATTATTCCATTCCTTCGATGTACATTTTAAAAATCAACGCGTGGTAAGCACAGGTGCATTCACCAAATTAGTTCATCCTAAACCCACAAGATGGCGCCACACATTCCAACCTCAATTTATTATTCAATGTGGCGGTTGCCCCGATTATTTTCGTGGTAAGTGATGAATTGGGTACATATGTTTGAAAAGCCCATTAGCGTGGACCCTTGGGCTCAAATTAACGGCTTTTCCGTAGTTCTATTTCGTTTATAGGCCTATTTTTGTACGGACCTTACATTAAATAGAAATGAAGGCGGTGATTGTGTTTTGTTTTATAGTATAGTATACACAGAAAGCAGTGGTGACCGGGGGGTAACGGGTCCCGACTTACGAGTTGTAGGTCGCGGGTTCAAACCCAGCCAGGTGCATTACTTTGTGTAATTTATTTCATCACCACTGCTCTCATAACGGTGAAGGAAAACATTGTGAGGAAACCAGCATGTCCTGGAGCCAAAAATTCGCATTCCTTCCTGGCCCGCGTGGTGAATTACGGCTTATTCCGTCTCCTAGAGAGGAGGCCTGGGTCCCAACCGTGTAAACATTATAAGGCCGGCTATGCTATGCTACAGTAACACATAGGGCGAGGCCACAATACTACAATCGATAAAACGACGTCGTACCTTTGCACGATAAGACAACGCAACGCAAAAACTTCATCGTATACGGCTTCGCACGAAATTGAATCCACGATCTTAATTAAACGCGTGTAGCCCGTTCAAAGTATGGACACTAAGTCGCGCGTCAACGCATCGCAGATTTGTACGTTGCGGCAGCGCACCGGAAAATTCCACGATGCCTAGTGCGACGTCGCAGATTTTAGACGCGAACGCGCGTACAATTGCCAAAACGGATTTGAGCGCTCGGCGTCAGAGTGGGGATCGCTTTGCGCATTACATACATTGGCGAGCCAATCGTCGTCGTTGTTAGATACATGCAGCAACGCAGGGAACGAATTAGGAGTGACGTCTATGCGATGGAGCGGCGAGTCAATCACTGACAATCCCCGCCACCGCGTCTCATTTCGCACCACTAAAGAGACCGAATATTTGACTTCTGCGCAACCGCTCAAGATCCGTGATAGCAACTGTATGTCTTTGCGCCGACATCGTCAGCGGCCCACGCTGAAAACTAGCGATGTAGAATCGTCGCATGTTGCGTGTGGTCACGGCATTATGCTGAGCGTTCGGCCATTTTGCGCGGACGTGGTGCATATTTTTCCTATAGAATGTTTATGATTTATAAGTTAGTCTTAAGATTAAGTAATTTCTCACAATTAAAATGTTTTACTTTCTTTCGGCTGAATATTTACCTACATACAATAACATCTACCTTCTCTTTGCCCACAGTAAAACCGAAATCAGTGGAAGTAGTGACAGGAGACGGTAAGGCCCTGGCTGATGGTTCAGTGTTCGGGCCTCTGCTTGAGCGAGCCAAGGTCAACATCAGCTGTACCGTCAAGGAAGGGAAACCTCAACCGAAGGTCACATGGTACTTCAGGAAGAACCGGGCTGGTGATGTGAGGGAACTGAATGGTAAGTGGCTTAGAATATATTTTGGTGATTTTTTGCAGTGGAACTTTTTACAGAAACCAGTGTTTTTAACAGGAATATGTTTGAAATACTTATGGTTACAAGAGTAGTATAGGTTCTTTAAAATCAGAATCAGAACCATTTTTTTGTTACAACAGAGTGAGGTGTTAAAGTTAGGTAGAAGGTAGAACATCTATGAATTGTATAGAGCCGTGCATAGCCGTGCTATGCAGCAAGATGTAGCATACGCACCAAGCCGAAATAGGGGTGGCTTTAATACTACACAGGGAAAATAACGATTTACGTGTAATTACGATGTTCAATAACTCGACATAGGCCACAGCGAATACAATGCACTCACGTACCTTGGACTGCTCCGGCGACCGTTGAGTTTCCACCTTCGATTGTCCACAAGCTAGCTTCAGGGTTTCACGTTTAGAGGGCTGTTCACACGCGAAAATAGGGAATGATTCGATTTCCCATAGGATTTCGACCGATTTAAAACGATGCGCGCGCGTCTTGCTTGTACTCACACGTTCTGTTCCTTCGCTCCAATCAAAACGAGTACATGTGTGCTATGACAGCTAGTTATACTGCCTCCGGTGTTGCCATCTTGCGAAAAAATTGAACATCGAACTTTGATCTTTTGCATTGGAAAAACTTTACGGTAACGGAACAAAATACATGTGTATATAATTACGAGTAACATTGTCTATTTTCATTTAACTTCTAGGATTATGTAAACTTGCACATCATTCATTCAAATAAAGTCAATAATAAGAGGCCTGCATGCATATTATTACGAAGTAAATAAAATCAGTTTCAATAAATGTCAAAGAGATTAAATTTCATGTCATATTCGTTAAACCCCAAGCGAACGCCGTCGTTCGCTCTCTCATTGTCTTTCTATTGTGTCTCTAATTAAGGTTTTCGAAATGTTAACGCTAATGTTAAACAACTCCAACAGTATCCAAATCCGTTCAGCCGTTCGACTGTGAAGAAGTAACAAACATACAAACACACACAATCTCGCTTTTATAATATTAGCGTGATAATTTGTACTTCAGCAAGACCATTTAAGCCTTCAACTCCATTATAAACCACTAAATCTGATTTTAAAGCGCCCAAAACTCAGTTATCAAAACCACGTTACGAACACAAAATCGAGTCCCAAAATCTATAATTCGTGCTACTCATAAATTAATCTACTTCAGTTATCGGCTAAATTAGGCCAAAATCGAGGCCTGTGCCGAGATTTGTGGTCAATCGTGGCATTAAATCAAAACGTATCCGGTCCGAACCGGTTCGGTTCGGATTCAGGTGGTTTTAACCGGTCCGGTCTGTATAGATTTGTTGCGGTTTTCAAATATGGCGACGCAAATAGGAAATTGGTATTTTTGTTTATGTTCTTCGGGCCTTCAGGCCTATTAAGATATTTTGAATCAAATTAAAATCACTTTATTGCACATAAGCACACATGAACCAATTGGTCGTTTCCCATGGAGAAGAACTAGAAAAGAAAAAAAAAAGAATGAAAGAAATACAGTTTATTTGCGCGAAATTACACAATCGCCATGAAACTTCATTGTTATTCTCTTAAATAATAAGATTGATTTTACAATTTTAAATTACATAAACATTATTAAAATTTAAAAGAAATCGTCAGTAACAAAACTTCAGAAAATGGCGGAATTAGTGGTGTCGTGAAAATGAGTGTTCCAACAAATTGATTCAATGGCAAAGTTCCTAGGGAAACATTCGAACCAAGGTAATAAAAATATGAAATATAAAAATTTACTTACAGTTGATCAGCATTTAATACTATGTGTACAGCTAAGGAGTGGAATTCCCTGCCCGAGTCTGTGTTTCCTGATAGCTACAACTTGGAGGTCTTTAAGTCAAGAGTGAATAAGTTACTTCTAGGTAAGCGTGTTCCATCGTCCACCACGTCATCGCTTACCATCAGGTGTGATTGTGGTCAAACGTGAGCCTATCAATAATAATAAAAAAATAGTTTTTCAGAGATAAAAAGTATTTAATCTAGTAAATAAAAAAAATATCATACACATATGGAAATGGAATGCAATATTGATAGCTTACGTACAAAAGCAGAAAACTTTTTGAAATAGGTTCATTGAAATCACAGTCACCTCAAAAAATGTTAAAGCCTCAAAAACGAAATTCAACAGTTCTCAAAAAGATTCTGCCAACATTCCTCCGTTTGTATTCCAACCTTGTACTAACATAACCACAAAGCAAACAGTTTAAATGCTGGCGGTAGCGGATTCGATTCCCGACCCGTATATATTTATTGTTTGGGTGGCAACGCTGAATGTAAAGCAGTATTGATTCTCTTTGGTCTATCTTTAGGTCAGGTTTTTGGGTGTTATCTAGGACAAAGTTTAAGAATTTTTTTCAATTAGATCTACACTGTATCTCGCATTTAAAGCGTCCAACTTGAGATACATTTTCATTGTTTTTCATACAAACGCTCTTATGGCTCCGAAATGTGGTCGCTTACAATGGGCCTCATAAGAAGACTCAAACTCACCCAAAGGGCGATGGAAGGGAAGCACTGCGCCAACCGTGTCATCACGTACCATTTATAATTTTGACCACTTACTGTCATATATTATACAACCTTATTTTTAGTACATTCGAAACTATTTTTATGTAAAAATTGTTTGTACCAAATTCCATAATTTTATGCAATTTTATACAAACAAATTGTGTTTTGAAAAATCACAAAGTTAGCTTGTTATGTCAGCAAAAATACATAGTCATCGAGCTATCCAGGCGATTGAGGGGTAAACAGATACCCCTCAATCGCCTGGATAGCTCGATGACTACGTATCTGACGCCTTATGCCCGCTATGATCTGCCGTGACCTGTGTTGTACCTACTTAGTATCGGTGGTATCCAACTTGTGACCTTTTTAATTAATATTTTTGGGAAAAAATAAAACATTGTGTAAAAATTTTGGAATCCATTTAGTAACCGATTCGTTACAAACTACTCGTATATTCAGGTTTCGCTTATAATACTAAAAATAAGTTTGTATATGGTTTTTTTTTTTCGATGGGAATAATCATCTTATGACAACCCCCGCTCTTGGACGGAGCGGGAGATAGTGTCAGACTCTTACTGACTAAAAAACCCATCCAGTTCCTTCAAGCCTTCATATCGGGGCTCGAGCGCCCTTTCGGATAACCCTGGCCCCAGTAGGTTTCGACCCGGCTGGGCCCCTGCTGTTGCTGACAACTCCTTGAGGCGCGCGGGAACAGCGCGCGCCGTCGACGACTTGGGCTTGGTCCGGACAGCGAGCTACCCATTGCTCACTGTCCGCAAGCCCGCGCCTACGGTGGCTGGAAATCGGGATCGGAATCCCGGCGGCGGCGAGAGCGCCGTTGCCTGATGCGGTCGGCCTCCTCCTTAGCGAGCATCACTGGCGCCAACCGTGTCATCACGTACCATTTATAATTTTGACCACTTACTGTCATATATTATACAACCTTATTTTTAGTACATTCGAAACTATTTTTATGTAAAAAATGTTTGTACCAAATTCCATAATTTTATGAAATTTTATACAAACAAATTGTATTTTGAAAAATCACAAAGTTATAAGCTTGTTATGTCAGCAAAAATACGTAGTCATCGAGCTATCCAGGCGATTGAGGGGTAAACAGATACCCCTCAATCGCCTGGATAGCTCGATGACTACGTATCTGACGCCTTATGCCCGCTATGATCTGCCGTGACCTGTGTTGTACCTACTTAGTATCGGTGGTATCCAACTTGTGACCTTTTTAATTAATATTTTTGGGAAAAAATAAAACATTGTGTAAAAATATATTTCTTTTTTTTTAATCTTATAAATTTAGGGACTTTTGGTCACAGTACGACCATGCCAGCCCCATCGTAACCTAATACAAGTCAAGCTTTATCAACTATGAGGGCTCACAACCTTACTCACTATTTTATAAACAGCGATGATTCCAATAAAAATATTGGAATCCATTTAGTAACTGATTCGTTACAAACTACTCGTATATTCAGGTTTCGCTTATAATACTAAAAATAAGGTTGTATATGGTTATATCATCTGAAACCTGAACCTGATTTATTATCCCTTCCTCTATTTTAAACCACATCTGTCAATTCCATCAGTTCCATTCGACCTAGGCGGAAATATTTAATCCTAGTTCTAGATATATTTTCAGACCAAGTATTTCATTTCAATCTGTGGAGTGCCGAGACTAAATTGATTTCATTTCAAATGTCTATAGAATCTATTGGAACGTCACATTGCGAGTTCACGCTGTCGAGGGTAGGAACTGCAAGGTGGAATAGAAAGATGGAGGGTAATTTTTGAAGATGTAGTTTAATAGTTAGTTTTGGTTTTATAAATAAAATAATATATGACGTTTTAAAAAAGTGGTGTTTCTTTTAGTTTTCTTAGGGTTCCGTACCTAAAAAGGAAAAAAAAACGGAACCCTTATAGAATCACTTTGTTATCCGTCCGTCTGACGGTCTGTCTGTCTGTCAAGAGCCTTTATCTCAGGAACGCGTGAATATATCGAGTTGAAATTAAAATCATTTACTAAAGTCTGCGGTCCCTTGAAACTGTGACAAAATTAGGCTTCTAAGTTAACGAAAAAAAAGATACGGCCGTTTATCTCGCAAAAACCGAGTATTTCGACAATCTCAAGGGAATCAAAATTCATAGGGTACTACTTCCTGTTGACCTAGAATCCTGAAATTTGGCATGAAACAAGGTCTAATAGCACAAGTACAGGAAAAATTCTAAAATCTGTAAATTTACGGTTACGTCACAAAAAATCTTTTTTTACGATTTGGAATAATTTTCGAGACTCCGTTCGGGAATTGAACCATTTACGGAACCCTCAAGGCGCGAGTCTGACTTGCACTTGCCCAGTTTTTTTTTATTATTGATGGGCTCGCGTTTGACCACTATCTCACCTGATGGTAAGCGATGATGTGGTTAACGATGGAGCACGCTTGCCTAGAAGTAACCTATTCACCCTTGGCTTAAAGACCCCTAAGTTATAGCTATCAGGAAACATACTCCAGCAGAGAATATTTCTTCGAACTCTTTTGAAAAAAGGTATTTAAGAAACAAATGTACCTATTGTGTGTTTAAAGCCTTATAAACATAAGTAAAAGAACAAAACTATTTGATGTAGATGTGTAGCGATGTTTCGATACGTTCAAAGTTCATGCAAAATACCAAATTTACCGAGGTCTCTATTGATTAGGTTTCTACAAATTTTTGATTTGATTTGAATCAAAAAAATAGATAATATTATCCACAAGATATTTAAGTTTCCAAAATATCTTGTGAAAAATATGAGCAGTGGTGGCCTAGTGGTCACTACTCTTGAAATGATGAAGGAATACATCGTGAGGAAACCGACATGTCTCAGAAGAATAAATTCGAAGATATGTGACTTCCACCAACGCGTATTGGGCCCGCGTGGTGGATTATGGCCGAATCTTTCTCCTAGAGAAGAGTTTTGAGTACCTACCAGCAGCTTATTAGGTATATATTATCACCCAAAAAACGAAGGCATACTGAAATGCTTTTTTTCCAGGTACATTACTTAACCCAAACAATCCCATATGAATCACAGTTTCCGGTCGCCGTTAGCGCGGGCTTGCGGACGGCTAGCAATGGGTACCTCGCCGTCCAACCGTCCGGCAACCGTCCGGTAACCATCCGGATCAAGCTCAAGTCATCGACGGCGCGTATTGTTCCATGTGCGCCTCAAGGAGATGTCAGCAAACCGTGGGGGTCCAGCGGGTCGAAGCCTACTGGGGCCAAGGGTTTGTTTCTGAAAAGAAAACTCGGTCCAGCACCCTTAGCCAAGTTGATAAACTGCAATCATTAACGCTAGCCGAAAACTTATCAAATGTTTGGAAATGTCATCATCTCACTGTACACTAGCTTCTGACGTTTTATAAGTGCCCATGTAGGCCTATGTGAAATAAAATATTTTGACTTTGATTTTGACTTTGATTTCAACGTTATGTCACGTGGTCAGAACAAATTCGTAGCCAAGTTCAAATCGTTCATAATGAGAGAAGACGGACGACTCGGGCGAGCGGTCGACTCGGGCGCGTCAACATGGCTACCAACACCATACCAACAAACAATTGCTGACACCGAGACGTTACCGATTGAGCTTACTTAGCTGAGGGGCTGGTATGAAAGGCAACGCAGGAACAAGAGTGGGTTTTTAGTCAGTAAAACACACCCTTGCGCTCTGCCCTAGAGCGGGAGATGTCATTGGATGATTTACCCACGGAAAAAAAGGTCATACTGAAATGCTTACTTTTCAGATACATAACCTAGCCCAAACCATCTCATATGAATCATATATTACCAGTGCCTCTTTTCTCTAAGCCTTGATGATACTATCAAGCATCAGAATCGAGCACAATATGCCCCACTTCAGAATTCCGTAGCTATCTCTGAAACCATTTGTATGCGGAACCCGACGCAGAGTGATAAATTACACTGCTTGGCACGTGAGCTCTATGATGCATTCATATCGAGTTTTTAGGGTTCCTTGGTTATTTGGTTAACGGTTTTTTAAGTGGAGAAAGGGTTTAATGTGGAAATGAAAAGGGACAAGTATGTCCTTATGTTTCTTACCTCAGAAGTTCTCAAATAAATAAAGTTACGTTTTCATTAAAATTTCGGTGTTTTCTACCACTGCAGTTGATATATCTGTGATCACTTATCGACACTATGCATCACCAGTACATAGTGGATATCCTAACCATACGCACAAAACGGTTTTGGGAACAATTTCGATGTATGTATATTGTAAATAAAAAGTGCAATTCCTTGTTTCAATAATCAAGGTTTTTTCAATCAATTCACACTGGGTCCGCGTGTTGTTTTATAGTCCATTCCCTCTTCTAGAGAGGAGGCTTGAGTCTCAGCAGTGATGACTGGCTTGTTATGCCAATGCTATGTAGGTTTATGTCTAGACGAGTCATTATTTTTCTTCACGTATGGAACCAAAAAAATGTGGTTCGTGCTTAACCATCCAAAAGATACGTGTCTTATCCAACTCGTTTACGATATTAGCTGAAAATTTGATACTTTAATGTAAATTATTGCAGACGGGAATGACATTTGCATTTTGGTTTACTACTGTTTTTGTTGACCGACGATCTGGTGCGAGTCGCGGGAATGCGGTGGATGCGAGACGCACGCGATCGGTTGTTGTGGCGACGCTTGGGGGAGGCCTATGTCCAACAGTGGACGTCTTTGGGCTGAAATGATGATGATGATGACTGTTTTCATTAGATTGAAAAGGATTTCTGAAGCTGTAATATGGTGAAAAGTTTGAGAGTCCCACCAATAAAGTTCATTTCAACCAGTAACTGGGTTGAAAGGTCAGATAGAAAGTCACTCTATATAAAGTACTAGCTTTTGCCTGCGGCTTCGCCCGCGTACAAAATATGGCCTGTGTCACTCAGAAAAAATTATCGCAATCAAATCAGTACTTTCAGTGTATGATGATCAGTTAGTGATAAAATAGCATTCTATTTTAAAAATACTTTAACCTAAAAGATTTTTAAAATCGGTCCAGTTATCCAGTTGTTAGTACATTCAATATAAATAAAAATACAAATCTTTACCTTTATATTATTTGTAGAGAGTATATTATCATAATAAAACAACAAAAAAAAAACAACAGCCGCAATGTAGTTATATATAATATATTTATTCTGAGTTAAAGTTTTGTTAAATGGTTACATAAAATCATAGGAATAATATTACTCGTACATAGGTTACACTATAGTTTTGTGGAAAATTCATATCAATATTAAGTGAAAAATATAATAAACCTTTCAATCCCCTGATGTCCGACTATAATTTGGGTGTCTATACCTTTTTTTTTTTTATGGCATCGCTACTTACCATCATGTGGGATCGCAGTCAAGCATTAGTTTATATCAATTTAAAAAAAAATCGTGGTAATTAGAGACACAATAGAAAGACAATAGGTGCGCGAACGCCGGCGCGTTCGCTTGGGGTTTAATGAAAATGTAAACTATCACGTAATCATTGATATTGTCTGTAACTAATTAGGAATTATAGATATATTTGGATGGTGGTCCCCAAACTAGGTATAACCTGTATGTTGGGTACCTGAGTTGAGATAACTTTAATATTTATACATTGTATCGGGCGGACATGTAGAGATTCGGTTTTTTTTTTAATATTATTCTTTTTAATATTATTAATTATTTCTAATATTATATACCTAGTTTACTCAAACACTACAATCACAATATTTTATTTCGTATTTTAAATCTATAGTAAGGTACGTATTAAAACTGTATCCGCATAAATTAGAAGCAGACAATAATATAGAAGATTATCCTTAACTCAACATTGAAACAAAATCCAAGAATTTAGAAGAAATTCTCTGTATTAGTATGTGTTTTCTCTGTGATTTGGCTTAGAAACTGCTCCATACCAAGTCAGTACAATTGCAATAATATTGTAATTGTCTGCTAAATCCTTTGAGATATAAAGACGTAATAATATTGCATAATATATTGGTATTATCACAGACCTCTGGCAGACTGAAGGACAGCCGTAGGACATAATCAACTTAGATTAGATCTAACTATCACGAAAGTCTGGACCAGTATTAAGGTTTCAAACTAATGTATCATTGAGCTTAATATTTCATTAGGCAGTTGAGCCATCTTTACCTACGTACTTTGAAGTTTTGTCTCCAGTGTTTTCCATATTTATAACTTCATGTACATTAATTTTACATAGGCGGACGTAATGCAACAAGGCATTTTCTACCAGTCAACCTTTGGATTAAATTAAGACAACACTTGGTAGATGGGTAAAATAAATAATAGATGTTTTAAATAGAATGAAGCATAGTTTAGTTTTCAAATTGATATTTTGATAATATTATTGTTACTTATAATTTAAAAAAATATATAAAAACCAAGCAAGTTGTCAAATACGGGGTCACTTTGACCTCGTACCTCACTTAGCAAAAAAATACTTTAGTGTCTTCAACGTTACGGGGTCTTATAAGCCCCGTGTAGTCATTATGATAGTTTTCAAACGAGGTCTTAAACGCCCCGTACTGTAGAAATGGAAATAATACAAAAATGATTGCTGCTATCAACGTATTAACAAACAAACATTTTCCACTATATTTATAGTTTACATCAAATTCGGAATATTGAACGAGATTTGTCTATCGCTTTCTACTCCACTGGTTTCGTAGACACGGCATCGAGCTAAAGAAATCAATCAGCTTCAGACTACAGAGAGTTATTGAGTGAGCATTTCTGCCATTTATCTTAGTGCAAAATTAATATTCTTTACGCTACGATCATAACAAACAAGTCGTCTGAGGAATGCATTGCCCATATAAGTAAAACGTGCTCAAACGCTACCGACCTTTAAAACAATGGTGAAGAAGCATTACTTTTTACTATAATGTCTTTATTCCCCGTTCTCAATTTTATATTTGATATTTATTTGTATATTAATTGATATTGAACATAATATGTATTTTCATTTAATAATTAGTTATGTATCATCATCACCATGAGCCTTTTTAATGTTCTCACTGCTGGGACACAGGCCTCTTCTCTAGGAGAGAGAATGGGCCGTAATCCACCACGCTGGCCCAGTGCGAGTTGGTGAATGTCACACGTGTTCGGATTTTTGGTTCTAGGAAATGCAGGTTTTCTCACGATGTTTTCCTTCACCGTTTTGAGAGCAGTGGTTTTGAAATAAATTACACAAAGTAATGCGCCCGGCTGGGTTCGAACCCGCGACCTACAACTCGTAAGTCGGGGCCATTACCATACACTACTAGTTATGTATGTTTAACATTGAAATACAAAAAACCCGTTTAATTAATATTTAAAAACTCACCCATCCAGCGACTGATTTCGGCAAGCATTGCTTAACATTTTTTTAACAATTTATGTTTACTTAAAAATAATAATAAGAAGTAGGAAACAGAAGAATAAAAGTGATACTTATTTCTAAAGAAATCTCTTCTAGCATACCTGCGATAGGAAAATTAATGCACACAAAACACATACCTAGTTTACAATAAAATAATATAACATGCAAAAAAAGATAAAAGTAGGTACTATTAGGTATAATTATATACATACACATAACAAAAATACATGTTTGTCCTGTATTTTTTGTTTATGTGGTGTACAATCTACACTAATACAAGGTGCAGTTTTAAAACTGCACAATATTTCAGGAGGTTGTAATAAAACTCATAAATAATCATATAAAAAAACGATACCTGGTCAATAATCAGTAATACTTGTTATTTAATTTTTTAATTACACTAAACTAAATCGATTGATCGATGGCCGCGGGGGCGAGGCTAGGGTGTGGCGTGCGGGATGATGATTGGATGATACATTATTTATGAAACTATCGTTGCGAGTTAGTGTGTGTGAAAACGCCCTTTATTGTTCCGTGTTTGTGTGTGTGAAAAAAAGCGCGGTTATAAAAAAAAAAAAATTACCTACTTATTTTATTATTGATTCGGGTCGAGAATCACCAACATAATTACCTCCTGAAATATTTTGCAGCTTCAAAACGACACCTTGTATAATAAAGAGGTAAGGTTTGTTCTTATGTTTTTTTTGTTTGTAGGAGGTAATCTCTGGAAGTACTGCACGCTTAGCCAAGATGTTATTCTGCAATCGTTAACGCTGTCGAAAAATGATGAAACGTATGGAAATTACGTCATCTTAACGTAAAGTCGCGTGGTCAGAACAAACGAACAGACAATTCGTAGCCAAGTTCACATCGTTCAAAATCGTTTCTACAATGTTTAACGCTACATCCTTTGTTAGACAAACGCTACATTGTAGAACAAGCGACCGACTCAGGCGCGTCAACAAGGCTACCAACTTATCGTTTTCTACAATTGCTGTCACTGAGGCGTTACCGATTAGAGAACGGAATTCGACAAAAACTGGTTTTTGGCTAGGGGGGCTGGTTCGCTTGCTAAAATTTTTTCACCGACAGAAAGCTGCTTTATTCCTGAGTTACATAGGCTATATTTTATGTACGTGGGTGAAGCTGCGGGCAAAAGCTAGTAAAGTATATAGTAAATAATAAAACACATACTAATATGCAACTATTATGAAATAGAAAGATAGTGTTCTTTCACTCTATGACTCTACTTTGGAGATCGATTCCGAGATTCGCGATGGAAGTTTTATTATCATTTTAACTACTTTACTAAATCAAATCTCCTAAAAGATTATATATTGACATTAGTATTGTAAATTGACATCCTGTTCCGTCCCCACATTGATGTTCTCGATTCCCAATTTCTAAACAGAACCAAATTCATTACCAAGTCTTTACCTTATCGGGGTCAATATTCCACTCGGGTCGTCCAAACATATAGGTATTCCGAATTAAATAAATCGAAACCCATTCGTAGTAACAGACAAGCTCAGATATTCATAGAAGCCGTTTGGAATATAGTCGCTACATCTACGGAATATATTAGCTCCACTAGTGTTCAAACTAAAGGAATTTCAACCTTAGTTGGATTAGTTAAAGTTTTTAGTTGAATGACTTGGAATGTATTTTAGAAAAATCATTTTGAGATATTTGGTATTTTGGCCCGATGTGGTCTTGTTATCTGGTTACAATTGGATGAATAAATAAAGAATGGGTGAACAATTGAAGTAAATTTAAAGAAAGATAAGATATTGTTTTTGGCAGTGAAAGGAACTGTCAATATGTAATGTTGGTGTGAAAGGATTTCACAATTGGAAATCATGACAGCCTGCTGGTCTAGAGAAATATTTATGTTAGTGATTTTGTGTCCGTAAAATAACACAATATTATTGTGTGTACACTGTACATCTTTATTTTATTTATTTGAAAGGACAAAGTGAGAAATGAGTATATTAAAGGAAGTTTGAAAGTGGCGCCAGTGACTGAAAAGTTGAAAGGAAATCATTTGTGGTATGGTCATGTGAAGAGGACAGATAAAACGCATGTTACTAAAAGAGTTCTGAGTATACATGTAGATGGATGGAAAGGGAGAGCAAGGCCGAAGAAAAGATGGATGGATTGTGCGAGGAATGATATGAAAGAAAAGGGAGTTAGTGATAGCGTGACGGGTGACAGGACAGAATCGTGTTGCGCCGACCCCAAGTAATGTGGGATAAGGGCAGGAGGTAGAAGAAGACAGCTTTATTTCAACACCACTACTCTCAATAGGTGAAAGATAACATCATGAGGAAACCGGCATATCATCACCTCTCTAGCTTTTTCGCAACTACCTAAGCTTGATTTGGCTAGTTTATTTATGGTGTAAAATAAAGAGTATATCTGTCTATCTAGGGTCGGCATATACTACATTCAAAATTTTGAAGACATATTATATCCACTAACATGCACTGGACACGCGTAGTAGATTACGGCTCATTCCTATTCTTCAGAGATTGTCTGAAACCCAGCATGCAGAACACTTAGGGCTAATACAGCTGTATGACGAGCTGCGAGCAGTGGTACGAGTGGTGGTTCAAACCCAGGCGTATTACTTTGTGTAATTTATTTCAGCACCACTGCTCTCAAAACGGTGAACGAAAACATCGTGAGGAAACCGGCATGTCTTAGAACCGAAAAATTCGAAGACATGTGACATCGACCAGCCCGCACTGGACCTGCGTGGTGGATTACGGCCCATTTCTTCTTTTCGAGAGGAGGCCTGAGTCACAGCAGTAGGAACATTTTAAGGCTGACTATGCTTTGCTATGCTACGGCTGAATGGAGTAGCAATAAAAAGCAGGATGAAAATAAAAATCACGAAATTTCAAACATAAAAAATTAAAATACACAAACATGTTTCAAATCTCACTATTTTCAGAACTGCAACTTTCTACGAGCCACAAACAGAAATAACAAAAATAATATTTTCTACAAACGAAAAAAAGGGTCTGAATTGCAAAATAAAAAAGTCTAGCCCGATCGTTTCCAATCTAGTCAGCCATTGGAATGAGTCCCTGCAGAGCGATATCTGTAAATCTGTACACATACAGACACACACACACAAATGTATGTGCATATATGCGTAGTACGCGTTCCGAATCGTTAGTCGTATCGTATCAATTGTCATGGGATGAACTGATGTCGTTGATCCGTCACTCACCATTTAACTGGACTAAAAATTCGTGCTATATGTTGATATTTTTATTTTCTTTTTGAGGGTGGAAAATTCATCAAGTGACTTTTTTTATTCTGGGTGTAGCGAGAGGGACTGTTAAGCTGCGTATAGACATCATAAGGCATGCGTTGCGAATGGTTCGTCTCGCATGCCTCGGGCGCGTCATGCAATCGTTGCAAACGCCGCCTCAATGCAAGCCGTGCGCTCCGTTTGGACGGATAATAGGCGATATCGTCGTATAACGTATTACCTTAGTGTTATCGTTTTATCTACCAACGCCGTTTCTTTTCTTTTTTATGAATCACTATGTAGGCCGCAGCTGCCATCGTTGCAAACGTCTCGCCTTGACACAGCCATTTTTCTACTGACGAATACGATGAGTGGTTGTTTGTGTGCTCAGCTTGAGCATGTCTTTTTTAGGACGCATGCATAAATGTACCGTCGTATGCCCCAAGTTGAGGCCAGCGTGACGAACGCATGCCCCACGATGTCAGTACGTAGCTTAAAGCCACGTACTGACTAAAACCCAACCGTATTCTTTCAATAGCCTTGGATTCATGATACCTCTTTAACTCTCTCTTTATATGCCCATGCACATTTCTCGCTCCGATTACTAGTTTAAATTTTTCTTGCTAGAATGCAATCGTTGATGGTGAGGTGCACTAGTTTATTAACACTAACCTTAAAGACACTTAAATTATAATCAGACGGGAAGACCGCAGCAGGCAAATTGTTCCAATACAGGTACTCTTTCTATATACCCATTAAATCCAGGCCAATCAATAATGCAGGTTACAACATCAGTTTTATTCTAAGCACGTTCTCTAGTAGTATCTCAGAGCTCATTGTTACTTTTTTCAACTTCATTAAACATTGCTGATTCTTTTATTTTGGTTCTTCTATTTTAGGATCACGAAACTTTAATACCTTTAGCTATTTGTTCGTTTGTTTCATGCATTTTGTATGATACCCTTTCAAATATAGGGTGTGGCGTAAATAGTGGTCCAATGTTAAGGGGTCGATACACCATACTCAGCTATCACATACCACCATTTAAAACCACTCATAGGTCTCAGAATAAAACTGACCTTTATATTTTTTTTGAAAAACAACACTTTGCGACACTAATTAGGCTCTAATTTCAACAAAAAACATTATTTTCCTATTTTGTTTTTTGTATATTACTGCTGAATACATGTGCAAATAACTGTTTTATTTTAACTTAAAAATATTAAAGAAAAAAATGTTTACTTCAAATTTTAACTAAAGTCTTCAGATAATCACTAGACTTTGGGCGCGAAAGGTGTAAAAGAAATATTCTACACTGTCGGTGCCCATTATTGAAAAAATAATGTAATTATGTTGTTGCCGCTTAGTCAGTAAGAGTAAAATATTTTCTTCCTCCAGAGAATGCAGCAAGAGTCAATTGATGATTTCTCATCCACGGCTTTAATTCCGTTCTCGGCCAGATTTCCGTCCGAACGTCCGGTAACCGTCTGACTCTCAACCAAGTTATGGATGGCGCGTTGTGTTTCACGCGCGCCTCACGGCGATGTCGGCAAACTGTAGGATCCCTGCAGGGTCAAAGCCTTCTGGGGCCGAAGGCTTGCTTCTGAAAGGAAAAATCGGTCCTGGTATGAAAAGCTATGAAGGAACAAATGGGCTTTAGTCAGTAAAAGTCTGACAGGCTCTCCAGCTCCACCCAAGGGTGGGAGATGTCATTAGATGATTTCACACCTAAAAAAACTTACTGATTTATACTTTTTTCAATTCAGGAAACGGTATCTTAATCCATTACATTTCCGAGGAGGAATACATTTATACTGTGTATGTATGTAACAATGTGATTAGTTGGAACACTGATTGGCAGGTTCTTAATTCAAAACGTTCTATCCGGAAGAGGGATAGATTAATCACTTGAAGAAGGTTTTGTCCCACAGACAGCTCAATGTGATGGATGAGACATTGACACAGTGTCACAGAGATTGACACGGTGTCACAGACATCGACACACAAACTTATACCATGGATCCAGTACATGATTTTGGTCCCCATCGTGGTGGAATTTAACATTGGCACATTTCAAATTAAAAAAAAAAATTTTAGTTCTAAAATTCCGTACTTCAAAAGGAAAACAAACAGAACCCATATAGGACAACTGTGTTGTCCTTCTTTCTGTCAGTCAAGTCCCTCTATCATGTGAATGCGTAGAAATATCGAGTTGAAATTAAAACCAATTATATTCAGGGGCCCAAGTCTACTATTTTTATAAATTCGTCATTCCAACACGATCCCATTGTCATTTTGCAAAAGTTCGTAATGATCCATCATTGATCGACCAATGGTCTCGTAATAGAGTTGTAGTAAAATGACAATATCGAGCTTATTAAAAGCAATAACTGCACAATGACGTTCTAATGGTAGTTCACTGATCAAAGGAACTGTCAAAATTTTGGCAGATTGCCATATACGTCAGACATTCATTTGGTAATGTGTACGAGATTACCATTACGAGCATAAGCCACTACCTTCAATGGAGTGTCAGTGGTTGACCATAGGAAAGTCATAATGACGCCATTAGTAGATTACCAAACTTGTGAAAATCTACAATTTTGTAATCATAGATAGCGGTCAAGCGCGAACCTATCAACAATAAAAAAAAAAAAAAATCAATTATAGACCATTCTGACACTATTGTAATAGCAGACTTGAGGCCCAGGTTTGTGGTCTCTAGAAGCTGTGAAAAATCTAACTTCGGAGTTAACAAAAAAAGAGATACGGCTGTTTACGTCGCAAAAAAACGTATATTTCGACACTCTCAAGGGAATCAAAATTCACAAGGTGCTTCCTGTTGATCCAGAATCATGAAATTTGGCATGAAGTAAGGTCTGATAGCACCAGTATAGGAAAAAAACAGAAAACTGTCAATTTGTAGTTAAGTCACAAAAAAAAAAAAATTTTTGCGATCGAGCGAGTAAAAAGTGGGGTCGGCCCTTCTTGTTTACATTTTCCACTGTACACGATTTATTGCCATGTCTATGTCGAGATGAGCTTCTTTGAGGTCTCTTTGGACTGCTGTCAGCCAAGTGAAGAGTGATCTTCCACGCTTGAGCTTCGTCGTAGGCAGTTCAAGGTCAAGCTTCAACATGTATCGTCTTGACTAGTTTTGTTCTCAAGTGTAGCATACTTGCTGCATGCTTTCAGGGTATTGATAGGGCTGCCACGCTTCTGTAGCGAATCAGGGATATTTGCGGAAATGCGTATTGATTGCTTCTATGCGTTAATGTGTAAAAGATGTGCATCGCTGGTGCGTGGGGTGTGAGCCGGTCTCAGCGGCATCCTGGGCATGATTGTGGACAGGCTGGACTGCTGCATAGTGAATTATTGCTCCAGTATCTCAGCTGGGATGCTGAAGCAATGATTCATTGTTTGTTTGTTGTATTATAATTTGTAAATTTATTTGTGTCACTAACATAGTTGTAAGGTTGTTTTAGTATTACTAACACTAAATGCGTCTTATTGTTACTCGGAAATAAAGATTATTATTATTATTATAGTATGGTTGGCCTTTTTTTTACTGTTGATAGGTTGGCCTTGTAATGTTCCCACTGTTGGGACTCAGGCCTCCTCTCTAGTAGAGGGAATGAGCCGTGATCCACCAAGCGGGCCCATTGCGGGTCGGTAGATGTCACATGTCTTTCGAATTTTTGGTTCTAGGACATGCCAGTTTCCTCACGATGTTTTCTTTCATCGTTTTCTATTGTACACTATCGTTATTTTTATTTACTTCGCATTGCGTAAAACACTTTCACAGCTTTATTTTACTTAAAAAAAAAAAAAAAGTTGCCCTTCTATGCTGTATGTAAAATCCCATACCTACATAAGACACCTTTACTGTAGGTTATACAAATATCTGTTCCGTGCGGGAATTGAAACCGCGGCACGCAACACAGCAGTCAATCCCTCAACCACTACGCTAATCGTACCGTTACACTAAACACTATCGTATTTCTCTGTCAGTAGAACTCAGTGCTATCATGTTCCGGATCGTTAGCTGTACCATCAGTTGTCATAGGAGACCATAATTCACGGTTTTCATTAATTATCTACATCTACACTATTCATTAAACCGTTCGCTCTGTCATTGTCTTTTTATTGTGACTGGGTTTTCAAAAGGTTAATATCATAAAGAGGTAAAGTCTGTTTTTGTATTTATTTATTTGTAGGAGGTAATCTCTGAAAGTACTAGTCCGATTGCGAAAATTTTTTTACCGATAGAAAGTTGCTTTATTCTTGAGTGATATAGGCTATATTGTATGTACGCGGGCGAAGCCGCGGGCAAAAACTATTAGTAAATATCAACAATAAAAAAAAAATATATTCATAAAATCTTCATGGTTCATATAACTTCATGCCATAAGTTTTATGAACCATGAAGATTTTATAGGACATAGCTAGGTGTAGATATTTTTGTAAATAGGAAAGACAGTCCGCCATATAAAAAAAAAAAAATTAAAAAAAATATATTTCCTGTACAAAATTCATTCGATGACAGGCTAGTGAAACAATTCCATTCGATAGCAGCCGAGGAGAATACGCAATGAGGCACTTTCAATACCCACCTGCTAGGGGCTATGAAATATGTCGAGTATTTTTTTTTTGTTGTTTGATGATTTTTTTTTGGGGGGGGGGGGGAAATCATTCAATGACATCTCGCTCTTGGGCTAAGTGGGAGATAGTGTCAGACTAAACACCCACTCCTGTTCCTTCGTTGCCTTTCGTACCGAACCTTTTTTTTAGAAACAGACTCTTTGCGACGATGATTGACGGCGAGCTACCTGTCCCTCGCCGTCCGCAAGCCTGCGCCCACGGTGGCCGGAAAGCGAGATCGTAATCCTGGCGGCGGCTGGAGCGTGAGGACCGCGGCATCAAGCGTGCGGCCTCCTCCTCCTGTTGTGAATAAAGCACATAAAAGTCTAATGAGGAGCACCTTATAATGTGAATACCAATTTTCTAAGATATGTATCTTTCTACAAAAGTATAGCATAGTCGGCCTTATAATGTTCCCACTGTTGGGACTCAGGCCTCCTCTCTTGGAGAGATAAAGGGTCGTAATCCACCACGCGGGCCCATTACGGGTTGGTGAATGTCACATGTCTTCGAATTTTTGGTTCTAGGACATGCCGGTTGCCTCACAACGTTTTCTTTCGCCGTTTGACAGCAGTGGTGATGAAAGAAATTACATAAAGTAATGTGTGTGGGTTTGGCTGGGTTTGAACCCGTGACCTACAACTAGTAAGTCGGGGCCGTTACCACTCGGCCACCACTGCTCACTAACTATATTGTATTGCTCACCAAATAAAAATAACTTAACATAAATTCTAAAATTATTAAGAATCCTTTTTTACCAAAAACAATATCTAGGATTTCATAAATGACACCATCACAGTTAAAGCCACTGCTATAATAAAATTCACTCAGAATACCCAAGCTGGGACTAGACGGAAAGCCTCCAATCTTGGCGCAGAATGCAGACAAACTTTCCATCTGGGAAGGCTACGATTCCAGATATTTCTGCGGTAAAAATCCTACTTCTGCACTGGTAAAATAATGATTTGGATTACTTTGAATTTATCTTTAAAGGAAGGTCCAAGGTAGCCATCGAAATTCAAATTTTGCAGTTCAGTGTCAAAATATTAATGTAGTGATTGGTTATAATGATTGGTGGTATTTATTTACGGATTAAAAATCATTATAATACCACTCTATTTTGGCTTACACTATCGAATAGCCATTTCACGAAAAAGACATTCAAATGACTTTTTCTCTTACTCTTCGAAACTTTAATATAACATTTTAAAAATAACTGTTGATTCGGCTAGAGGTGACTGAAATAATTGCCTCTTGCAATTTTGTGCAGATTCATAACTGCACCATGTACCTATAGTGTTAGTCATCATCATCATCATTATCATTATTTCAGCCAAAAGACGTTGGACATAGCTTCCCCCATGCGTCGCCACAACGAGCGATATTGTGCGTTTCGTATCCATTGGATTACCGCGACCCTCATCAGATCATCGGTCTATCTTGTAAGAGGCCTTCAGATGCTGCGTCTTCCGGTATGCAGCCTATAAGTTTAAGTATGTAAAAAAACTCATAACAGACCACTGAACTTAAATGATGCTGACCTTTTGAGTTTTTCTTCAGAATAATCACACAGAAAAAACTAGAAAAAACCGATGTCCATTAGTTTTTATTTTTCTGTTTAACACATTCAATTATTTATAAAAATAATTTTAATCAACACACTACAGCCAACAATTTTTCTGTAGATAACTTTTTTATCATATACTTACTGTAATTCAATCGATGAGTAATTTAAAAACATGCAAAGTGAAAATGCTTCAAAAAAATAATACACAATGCATGTAAAAAACAACTCTGCTACAGACTGCAATCCTTCATGAAAAATAAATCTGTATCTCAACTCCACATGCCCGAAGCATTCTCTTTTGAGATCAAAACGCTATTTTATTTACAGAACAGTTTGAAGATAAATATTGTGAAGCCTAAGTGAGGCGTCAAAGGGCATCAGCAAAGCTATATCTCACTGTCGAAGAGGCAGACGGTCAAGACAGTCAAGACGTTGGTACATTAAACAAACATTTTTCAAAGTTCAGCAAGATCACTCTCGAGGATTTTATAAACTGTTTCTGTGTTGGTAGCGATGCAAATAATGGAAGATTGTAGAAAGTTGATAGATAAAATAATGAGAGACGTGATGTTATTCTTTGTAACTTTAGTGTAGAGCACTGTTCTAAGGATAAATTGTTTTATTTTCACTTTGTTTTAAATCGCCCATAGATTGAATTACAGTACGTACTGTCGAGAGTAGTACTGAGGTATACGTATACCTATGATAAAAACGTTTATACCGTTTACATCGAAGGATTAGAACAATTTGCTGGCATCTGTCCGATTACAATTTAGATGTCTTCAAGGCTTGAGTGAATAGGCTCTTAATAAACGAATGTGTATCACCATGAACCATACTTAATTACTTAATTTATTAGTTTCATTCATAATAATATATATTGACTTTCAAAACATAATTTATCAATAACTTTATCTTTGTCTGATCAGTTTTCCAGTACTAAGGCACTTAATTTTTTGTTTTAATTTTCATCTATAATGAAGAATATAGTAAAACTTTATTTTGATCACTTGTGATTCAAAAAGAACTCGTTGGCAAGATTCATGCTTTAATAACCAGATTTTTAGATTATGCGTAAATGATTATTTCTGACAATTACAGAGAATTACTAAATAGGTAGTAGTTTAGTGTTGTTTCCAAAATTCATGTTGACTGTATCCAATACTATCATTTTGTCGAATATAATTATTTTATCTTCCTAATATCAAATTTCTATCGCATTGAAATCTTTATCGCTCTGTCTTTCATCTCATTCTACTATTCTTTCCCAACAACTCGCAACTCCTAAACTCCAACCTCAATACTTTGCTCCATACACAATTTTCACTTCCTCGTCCACATCAAAACTCCGTTCATTAACGAACCTGCAACTAACGTCGAACTTGTTTACACAACATTACCTATCTGTTGTAGAATCACTAGCCTGAGGTCCTAAGACTTCTGGTTTAGTTTTGTAGCAAAAGTAACAACTAGGGTTGCATCGAAGCTTCACTTTCGCAGTTGCGGAATTTCCGCATCAAATCGCATCTCCTCAAGTTTTTAGCGGAGTTCGAATGGAGGCGCTCAAGACTTGTCATTATGGCGACACTTGGGTGAGCCTTTTGCCCAATGTTGGACGTCTGTCGACTGAAATGAAGATGATGAAGGGAATATCTTAGTAGTAAGTCATGTTCTCAACTCGACTGAACCTTGACTCATCAAATTGACAATTATAGCTGGCCATTTATTGATATGTACTGTTATCACGCTGAGTGAGTCGATTTAGTCTTAGTCACTTTATTAAAAAAAGTCACTAAGAACATAGTGGCGTTAATGTAGTGCAAACAATTCTTGTCCGTTTCGAGTTTTTACACCCATGTTACCGCAATGTGAGAAATCACCAAAAGCATTTTTTTATTTTTAAATTTTGTTAGTTTAGTTGGCCGTTCCTATATTTCGATATTAAACAAGAATATCGATTTCTGTTTCTTTTATAGAATCTTTATTTTCCATATTTGTTGAGCTTTTGGTATGTAGTAACACAGTAAATTCCCCAACCCTGACACTGCAATGTTATATACGTCAATTTTTTTTACCTTTTTCATACTGCGTAAAGCGCTGTGCGTTCCGATATTGAGATCGAAACTTCATCATTCGCCTCCGTAAAGGTCAAAATTTCCACCTCCGCAAATATAGCCTTCCTTACATCCCTAACAAACTTGGTTTTGGTTGCAAAAGTAACCACTTCTAATACTTCGGCCAAACTTCGGCATTCCTTTTCTCAAAGTTTCCGGTGCACTCCGCTACGGAATCCTGGCTTTAGGGTAGCGTTCCTTTGTTCCTTGCTACTCCATTTTTAATTCTTTATTGAAAATGGGAAGGTATTACTTGAAGGTCTCTGGGTGTTGCTTTGAACTTTTTGTAACTATTTGGTGTTTTGATTCTTCAATATTGGTTGGTATATTTGCAATTTTATTTCCTGTTGTGACGTTATTTCACACTATTATTATATAAACAAAAGTTTGCTTTTATGCGTGTGTATGTTTGTTACTTCTTCACGTTCAAACGTCGAAACAAATTTGAATAACATTTGATATACGGGTAGAACACATCTTGGAACAGTATATAGGATTTATTTAAGAGTTTTACGCAGGCAAAGCCGCTGGCAGAAGCCAGTAGTACAATATGAAAAGAAACACAATTTTCATAGCTATCAGACTGAAGTCAAAAATAGGCATTCGAATATTTTCCGACCAATCAAGTTTTATCGAGGAAAAAACCTCAAACCGGTTCGCTTGTATGAAAGGAAAAGAAAGAAAAACAAACACTATCACGGTTGATACGGAAAAACGATAAGAGTGGGCACCGAGGTGGAAGGTTTAGGGCTGGCGTAGATCTGGCGAAGAGCAGCGATTTCACTGTTAAAGAAAAGTCATCATCAAGATTTGAGTGACAATCACTCAGATCTTGATGATGCCTAAGTGCTTGAATTCGATCGTACCTTGGTAAACAATGATACAATAGTAGATGGTGAAGCGCACTAGTTTATTAAGAGGCTGTTTGCTCTTACCTTGAAGACATCTAAATTAAAATCGGACGGGAAGACGCACCGATTAGATCGAACATGCGGTTGCGTCCTGCTGTGCCTACAACGCATCTATACATTTCCCGCCTACATCAATACACGAAGGTTGAGGAAGTCGTGGAGTATTTAAAAGGGAAGACCAACTGGACTTTGAGGTTCGCAAGGGGTGTGCATTACGACATCATCTTCAAATCGTTAGTAGTACGAGTTCTAACTCACCAGTTACAGACAGTTTCTTGATAGCTATAAACGAAAGGTCTTTAAGTCAAGAGTGAATAGGTTACATCAAGGCAAGCGTGCTCCATCGTCGACCACATCATCGCTTACCATCAGGTGATTAAAAACAAGTTAGATATTATGTTTATTTTAGGAATCTCAATTTCGATTCTGCAGCGAAAACTGCGCTGTGTTTAACCAAGTTTGTACCAGCCCTAAGAGCCAAAATTATTGGTAGTTTATTACCAAACGATTGGAGACTGCGAAAACAACATAAAGAATAGTATATCGGTGTCAGCGTCACTTACAGTATCTTGGAAATATGAAATTTTAATGCCTTGCCGTGCAAAAGTTTTGAGATTCGCCTGTAAATATTACTAGATCGTAACTCAGGGTCTTGTGCGAAGTTATTCGGAAGATTGTGAATTTGTTATCATAATATTGCGGTTTGGGTTACTTTGTTACCGATATGTTCTTGCTGTCTTATGTTGTTTTGTGTTTTATAGGTTATAATGTCAATAGAAATGTGTCAATACGTGTCACAATTATTTTAGCCGATTGACGGCCACTGTTGGACATAGGCCTCTCCCAAGTGTCGCCACATCGACTAGTCTTGTCTCGCATCCATCGGATTTCCACAATCCTCACTAGGTCATTGGTCCATCTTGTGAGAGGCCTATCAGTCATCATTCCAAAACCTTTCGTCCCCATCGACTGAGTACAAAAACATAACATAACTTGACACGACACAATTTTAACAAAAAAAGACAACTGACTTCAACAAAATATATTATATATATTGTATTAATTATAAATATTGACATTTTATTCATAATAAATATTGACATTGTATTAATAATAAACATTGACATTTTCGGAATTATTTTTTTTTGACATTATTATAATATTTTTGGATGACTTTTTATTATTCATATTGACATTATATAAAATAGTTAACATTGAATAACGTCTTATTTTTAATAATGTACGCATAAAAATAATGTGGTTACACATATTAATTGTATTTTTTTTTGTATTTGGTTGGTTTAATTTTAAATTTTATTCAGTATTGCATGATTTGTAACTATATGCATTGTAAATTACATACTCATTTAATATTTCTACACCAGTAAAGGTAGTATATGTGATTCTGTTTAATATTAAGATCTTCATGCACCATGTACTCAGAAATAAACGATTCTATTCTATTCTATTCTAAAACGAAAAACAAAAAATCATAAAAAAGTGTAAAGTAATTTTGATTTCAGAAATCGGTGTTTCTGGTCGCTCCCGAAATAAAAGTTATTTTGCACTTTTTATTTATTTTAGCTGAACTTAACAGTGTACAAGTATAGCTACCTAATATAGAATAACCAGTTGACCATTTATAGCTATAGTATCTACATTTTGTGTCAACTTGTCACAAAACTAAAAAGTTGTAGTAGGTAGTGTTGTAGTAGTAGTTTGTCGTAATGGTCTACTACAAAACACGGCTAGGATACATTGTTGTAGTAAGGTACCTATAGACGCTAGGGTGTACCTAACAGATTTACCTACTACGCGTTCCAAATGAGAATAGGAGCGCCGGCCATGTTGTGACGTTACGTCTTACTGTCAAATCGAAGAAATTGAGTAGGGTGAGCAAAAAAAGAAATTAGTTAAATTTAATTTATTTACGAATCATGAACGAAAAATCTTTGATCAAAATCCACTTCTTCAATTTTGCTGATATTTACGTAACTGTGTGAAGTGTCTGAGTAGTGGCGTCATCACCGTCATCATCACTGCTGTTTTCCCTTATAAAATAAAACATGGATTAATAGAGGTTTTTAATATTTATATCACTAACTAACGCATTATTACCTGTGTATATGACAAAATTTAATCTGGATACTCAGTCGCACGAAGAAACACCAACAACGACGATAAAATGGCGGCTGGCAATTTGAATTTGAATTTTTTAATTTGAATTTAAAATGTAGCCAATAATGAAAATAAAAAAGAAAGTAGTAGGTATAATTTGTTGAATAATTATTATGAATAACTTTTTTATCTATTTCTTAATATGACTTAACTAAGGGCCAGTTAAACAAAAACAAAATCATTAAAACGCAAATAAGCTTTTTTTGCAAACCGTACTTTTCAATCAAAATTTGACAGATCGAGTTTATTGACTTTCCTATTCTCATTTGGAACGCATAGTACACAGTTATACCTGTCAAGTAAGATGTAAACCTGCACAGGTGTGCAATATACTCACTCCGTTTTACCTGTATAACTCAACTGTACAGGCAAACCTGGCATTCCATCTTCCAACCTTCCACCTTTCGACTCCATCAATCAATCAAACAGATCAATCCGATGGTACCTTATAGCAAAAATTAAAATTACACCTACCAAAAAATTTTAATGCTCGCATTGGTTCCGGTTCATATTCAAAATGGAGTCCAGCTCAATGGCGGTTGTCAAAAAATCGTTTATTTCGATGACCAAGCGTAAAGCGAGGCTTGACAAGCTCACTTGTGAAGCAGTGGACAGTGGTTCTCAAACTGTTTTGGGATGCAATGGGGCGCAGTTAGGATGTGTTCGTTTTGATAGGAGTATTTGAACTTAGTAACTGCAGTTTAAGACGTGTTAGTTCAGTAGTGTCAAAGAGTAACACAACGATTTTTATTTTATTTTATTTGTTGATTTGTATATCGAATTTGTTTGATTTTCTTTTTTATATGTGTTTTTTTTTTCGTTAATTTGTGTTACTACGTACCTCTCTACCTCTATGAAATTGGTGTGCCCGACAGGGTTCATGTGTGCACTTGTTAAACTATTTATAAGATCTTAGAAAACTCTTGTGATATTGCAATAAAGAAAAGAATTGATGAACTTTTTTATGATGTTCTTTTCCTCACACTGAACTTCAAATAGAAATTAAGACATATAAACATACCTTTTTCTATGATTACGCTATTGTAAGATAATTCTCGATCTTCACGCGGGCTTAGTCGCCGACGAATACTTGATACAAACAATGACTACATATCATCAGAAGTATACATACATATCGAAAAAGTTTTTCGGGGGTCACATCTCTATTAAGTTTGAGCACCACTGTCCCAACCAATCAACGGACCGTCAACCACGTGATATGGACCAGTAGCGTATCGTTAACCAATCGGGTGACAGCTGACGGCCGATTTGAAACTTTTTTCAAAATATTCTTTTTTTTTACATTGCAATCACAAACGTGTGATCAGATTACAACCAGTACTTTTTTTTAGACTATGCTTTGATAGAAAGCGTTTGATGTATAGCGAGGACTTTTTCGATTGCAATTTCGAACGCGGGTAGTAAAAATAATGGCGGTACAGTGAATATTTCATCTGAATGAAATATTGATGGCGGGATTTGGTTTTTGGTACTGGTTCTAATTCGAGAGATTTGTTTGTTGGTTTAGGGGTTTTAGTAAGATGTAGTTTTAAAAAAAAAAGGTTTTAAAAAAAAATATTAGTCATACAAAAAAATCATAATTATGTTGATAAAGTTAGGTAAATAAATCTATAATAAATAAATTTTTTTTTTTCAAATATTCTAACCCAGCTGTCATCGAGGAGTACCTAGGCTTCAGAAAATTATCTACTGTTTTATGGCACTAAGGGCACCTCCAAATTGGCAGCGAAATTCCGCGCGATAGCAGCACAGCAGCAGCGCTGCCGTCGCGCTGCTTTGTTAAACCATACAAAACCTTTCAGATACTGTCAATGCGAGACACAATAGTAAGACAATATATGCGCGAACGCCGACGTTCGCTTGGGGTTTAATGAATTAAAAACGCACGACCGCAACGTGACAGCCACGCTGCATCCGCGCACCAGTTCATCGGTCGACTAGTGATGATACGCACTTAGTTTTTATTCAAGTCTAAAGATGAACGAAAATCAGGTTGAAGAATTTAATTATGAGATTGATAGTCAATAGCGAATATATATATATGTAATTCTGAAAGTCAGTCTTTTACTTTATGAAATTCAGCTCGTTGGCGTATACCAAATAGCGGCATCTTTTCTTGGGTTTCTTTTTTTTTCTTTTTCCAAAATCTTTGCGTTTTAAAAGTTTCGTTCTTATCGAGAAATCAAATGTACAACGCTATGATGCTCTGACATAGCGTTCTAGTGTGGTGGCCGCGCTGCTACCGCGTTGCTGTCGCGCGGCACTTCGCGGCTAATCTGAAGGCGCCCTAAATGGGAGTAATGGCCTTAAAGCAAAAAAAAACGTTATGCTACTACTACATTAAAAACTATAAAACAAAATAATCATTATAACTCAACACAAAACGACAAAAATGACCTTCAATCCAAACATAAAACTACTATAAACAAACTTCTATAAACAAATTAATTATAAACAAGCTTATTATTAAATTTAATTGGCATTTGACCGTAACGTGCTGCGTAACTATAGAACTAAAAGTTCCACTCCAGGGGTCGCGTTTCATTAGAATTTCTAAATTAAAACGCCAATAGTTTGTCACCCCTGTGTTCGAGTTTGTTGGTAGATTGTTTAGGAACCTTACGTACGTTAAAAATTGTACTTTTTATTTGTTTATGAGAGCAGTATTGCAGATATTTTTGTTTATTGATCACCGTTTTTATTAGTCTGTTGGTCTAGTGGTTAGTGGCCCTGACTGCTAAGCCGGAGGTCGTGAGTTCGATTCCCACCCAGAACAAATGTTTATGTGATGAGCACATTCATTTGTTCTGTGTCATTTTGTGTCGTGTACAGTAAGGCCGCAAAAGTCCATAGGAACGCTAAAGATTACATTGCTACGAACCGAGCGAGCGCGATACTTCCGTGCGTATGTGTGCGCATGTATGAGTATCCACATTCCACAGATAACACACACTAAGGAACTGTCGTCGCACTGAGCTTAAAAACATTATTATTTTTCTGTTCTTACCATAGCATTGATAAATTTCGCGCAAATACGTCATGTGCTGGTAGCCGTGTGAACTAAGTGTTGGATTCGCAAATCACGTAACCCGAGTTCAAATCATGGTCGGTCCGTTGCAGTTATTTCTTACTTCGAAAATTCCCAATCTATATCAGTTGTTTTTTTTATATTTCTATGAAAAATACTATTGCATTTTTTGCACTAAATAGTTGCAAATTACGAATGTGATCTATTAACCACAAGAAGAATCACATTCGTAATTTGCAATTATTTAGTTGTTACATCTTTTCGATGTTATAAGGTGGAAATAAAAAGACTTGTTTAATAAAAATGTTTATTCTTTATATTTACAAATTAAACATTTATGAGAATTGTGACGTCGAATTGTTACCTAGACAAAAAGTTATCTTGTAACCGTTATCTATGTTACGCCTAAGATTGTTTGTTGGAAGTATACCCACTTAGACCATTCATAATATGAATAACGTAACAATGAACGGATATTCAAATTTTAATAAAATAAAATATAGGTAATTGTTTATATCCAGTTATTTATTGAAAAGTGATATATGATTTGGACTTTGTAAATATTTTATTTTTGTGTAACGTCACAATGAATGTATTGAGGTCATAGCTTAATTGTTCATTTTCTTGACGAAAAGAAGATTGAAACCAAACCTCAATTTCTGTTAAAAGAACTTTAGTTCTCACAAGATAATCGTCAATTAGATGAGAAAAATAAATTGAACTATAGTATTATGTTAAAACAGTGCGGGTAGAAGAATAAAAAACGAAATAGACTCATGATTATTGTCAACAAAATTGATAGCGAGTTCACTGCATTCTTAAGATGAGGCGATGGCACAAGTTAAAAGATATAGCTGTTTTAAACGAAAGTAAACACAATATAATACAGTGTTTGTTAACGAATAATCACAGATATGTTAAAATAAAATGGTAGGCCATTTAGTTTAGTTAACATTAAATATTTAGTGCGAAACGTAATCGTTCTTGTTTGTGCCTCTCTGTCAAGTACGGCTTTTTAGCAGGTTTTCTGTGATGCACGCCTTCAGCGTGAAGTGCACGGCGAACAGTATCCATCGAGGTGTCATATAATTCCGCAAAATGTCTCGTTGGTGCGAAACCATTCGTTTCGTATACGTCCACCATATGTCGTCGCTGCGCCTCGCTAATAAGCTTCGGTCTCCCACTTCTCTTTCGACTAGCAAGGCTACCTTCTTCCTCATATCTTTTTAGCCAAAGATTTACAGTATTTTTCTAAAATAAAATAAAATATATATTAGGCAGCTATACCTACTTCACTTCATTTTCATTATATAAAATGTTAATAATTATAATTATTGAATATAATTTTAAAATAAAACTGCATTTATTAATCCAATAACCAATCCAATAAACCCAACGATTTACGTATTTCTCTTTTAAACCTCATAAAGATACGATGAATGGATTCATAAATGGCATACGTTTTAATTAGAAGATTAATTTGTAATAAAGTTACAATTCATTAATAGCTATTATACTCACATTCAGTCCGGTTTCTTCAGATATTTGTGTTTTATTAAGACCACTTTTATGCAGCCCAATGATAGTCGCCCTCACTTCAATACTAATATTAGCCTGCATTTTGCGAATATTACAATACTGTCAACCTCACATCACTAACCAACAACTACAACCAAACGACAGTTCATTTCGGTTAAGTTAAAACTCATGTCTACCTCGCAGAAATCTAATTCTTTATTTATTTTTTTTGTGATCTACCTTTCTAACTCTAAGAAATGTGTGAACAAGTTAAAGAATAATTTAATATATGTAATGCAAATACATAACTTCCAATCGGGTAAGAACTTACAAAAAGTCAATAATTGCGTGGGATTTGAACTTGCGGCACACTGATTTGCGCTTCAATCTGTGTGCCTATACCACTGGGCCATCTTGACTTATGATAAGTTGATGAAATTGTGAATTTCAATCATTTGTTGGCGAAACTTGAAAATAAAAGGTCGTAAGTCAAACTAAACGTCAAACGAATAAGTTTTAAGAATTCTTATGGACTTTTGCAAGTGATAGTACATTATGTATGTATTTAGAAATATATAAGTGTGTTTATCAATTGTATAGTAGGTACTTATAGCATATGCTCTGCTTAGTTTGAGACTAGATGGCGTTGTGTGATAGTTGTGGAATAAAAATAAGCGCGGATGTGGATGACGAGCAACGGGTAGCTCGCCGTCCGCCCGTCAGATAAGGACGGAGTACGAGTTGTCAAAAGCACGTAGTGTTTTACGCGCGACTCAATGAGATGTCAGTAAAATCTGTAGGGGCCCACCATATCCGATACCCGTTAAGGTCAAAGGCGAATTAAAGTTATGTGTGATGTCACCCCGTGCGAAAAAATGCAGCACAGCGTGACGTTACACTTTTATTTTATTTATTTATTTTATTTTATTTTATTTGGGTGGCTTACAGCTGACAATACAAGATAAGCGATAAAATAGATCACGATGAGCCATTTACAAGCCTCCACATATAGTATGGAAACGAAAAAAAAAATCAGCCTCGCCATACAAATTGTCCAATCAAGTTTATCATTTTGTATGGTGAGGCTGATTTTTTTTTTCGTTTCCTGAATAAAAAAAATTGTGGAAAGTTGTTCAGTTTCGTCTACTGAGCAAGCCCTTAAAGTTTGTGGAGGGCTGTCCCTTACACCTTTTATAGAAAGTCTGCTTATCTGATCGCCACAATTCAGTAACTGGGTCATACAATACTGCCGTCGCCGCGTCGTAAATAAAAAGGGAAAAACTAATTGTACAGTGTTTTTTTTCTGACTCCGAATATTTATTCAACTCAATTTCGTAAAAAAATGACAGTGTTGCCCTTTTTAATTACGGCTGCAGAATACCCCTAGGCAAGACTGGTGTCATATTTAAGGCTTTTAAATCATAATCATCGCTATTTCAGCCGGAAGACGTCCATTGTTGGACATGTGTCTCCCTCGAATGTCGCCACAACAACTGATCCTAACGCATCTCGCCTCTATCGGATTTCCGCAAATTTCACCAGATTATCGGACCACATTGTGGGGTGCCTACTAACGCGAACGCTGCGTTTTTTAGTACGCGCTCATAACTTCAGAATCTTCAGAATCAGTTCTGCGAGTAATGTGCCCTGCTAACTTCTGAATTCCCGTAAAGAAAGTAAAGTTCTGCAAATAACAGATGGGTCCAACAGCTTAACGTCGTCTCCGAGGCACGTCAAAGGCGCGGGCTTGCGGACGGCGAGCAATAGGAAGCCCGCCGTCCGACCGTCCGGTAACCGGCCGAACCGAGCCCTAGTCATCGACGACGCGTACCATTCCACGCGAAGTACCCAGAGCCCCGGGTATCAGTGTGAAAGTGAGACCCGGTTCCCTGGGACGAAGGCAAAGAAGGAACAGAAGTAGGTTTTTAGTCAAGAGTGGGGTATGTCATTGGATGATTGGCCCACCCATTAATATTAAAATATGTACTGCGCACTAGATTAGGCGCGCCGAACACTCACTTCAGTCGATTCAGGTGTAATGTAGACTGTACACCTTGAACATTACACTATGTTGAACGAAACGCGTAAGTGCCACGAAATTTATGGCGCTTAAGACATTTTGGCCGCGAAAAAGTATCCTTTGAAAGATATCTTAGAGTTGCATGTTTTAATAGTTCTGTACTTAGACGACATTGTGCCAATGTAGCGCGGCAGCGAACTTTTGTGTTATATTTTCAGTATTTTGACAAATAATTTCCATGAAAAAGCTTCCGTAGTGATAGACACTAGAATATAAGTCGATGTTCCACCTAAAAAAATTACGTCAACGTCCCGTATTTTTTTAAACATACGTTGCTCAATATTTCCTTGCATTCAAATCACTTAACCTACATACATAGTCCCCTCCGTCACACCAATACTCCCGTTCCCGTTTGATACAGAAACAAAACACAGCGACTAGGGAAATCACACTCAAACAACTTTAATTAAAATTGAATTAAAATGCTTAATTAAATCGCCCAAGTGCTTGCAACTATTTCATTATCTTCGTCTCTCTCTTGCATACGTGTTTCGTATAGTTTTTTGTCTCTGTTTGAAGTTTCTTCGTATCGCCGTTTTAATAGGAGAAGTTTTTGAATTTGGAATGAGTAACTTCTATTTGTTTTTTTTTTTCTTTAGCGTCGTTTTCGTGGTACATTTTCACAGAACCTATTATCTAATATAAAAAAGATGTATAATTTTTTTTTTTTATGGTGAAAAAATCATCTAATGACAACCCCCGCTCTTGAGCGGAGCGGGAGATAGTGTCAGACTCTTACTGACTAAAAACCCACCCCGTTCCTTCGTGCCTTCATACCGGGGCTGAGCTACCTCTCGAAACTAACCCTGGCCCCAATAGGCTTCGACCCAGCTGGGACCCTGTACAGGGTAGATTCATATACAGGGTACCTAGAATTGAAGTAGAACAACAGCACAGAACTAGCCGCAGCGAGGCAGCACCAAGGGAAATCACTAGTCGTGTGTTTAATTAAAACTCCCTGTGTTATACATATTCGTATGATAATTTTAATATGGACGGGTTTTATTTTAATAAGCTTGTCCTTTTATGGCTTGTGATATTGCTTGATATATTCATTTTTGGGTTTTAATTTGTGATTGCATGTTGAATAAAAAACTGGGCAAGTGCGAGTCGGACTCGCGCCCTGTGGGTTCCGTACAAACTTATCTATGTAAAAAGTTCATTTCCTGATCGGAGTCGTGAAGTATTTTCCAAATCGCATTTTTTCTTTTGACGTTACGTTTTGAGATTTATTCCTGTACTTGTGTTATAAGACCTTGTTTTATGCTCCGGATTCTGGGTAGTACCTCAGAATTTTTCTTCCCTTGAGAGTGTCGAAATATACGGTGGCATAAATGGCCGCATCTTTTTTTTTTATCATTCACTCAATAGTTTGATTTTTCCACAGCTTCAAAGGATTGCAGATCTGAGTAATATGGTTTTTTTTTACCATATACCCAGATAACGTACCTCCAGGCGTTCCTGTGATAAAGGGTCTTGACAGATAGACAAATAGTCAGACAGACTGACGGACAAAATTTTTTTTGAAGAGTCAATCTGAGTATTTGATATTGATTTCAGCTTCATATCTCCACGCGTTTATGAGAAAAAGGGTCAGACAGACAAAAGGACAGACCGACAGACAAACAGACGAACAACAAAGTACTCCTACAAGGTCCCCGTTTTCCCGCCATCTTAGCTACGGAACCCTAAAAAACAGGCAAAAATTTACAATCCCAAGGGGTCCCCTAATCTGACGCTGACAGACAGACATAAGAAATGAACGAAACGATTTGACAAAGGATTACGACTCCCACTTCCACCCCTCACTCCTAAAAAGGTCAGCCGCCCATGCAAATAGCAACATAGATTCTACGACTGAAAAACTGAAACGACGGGAATGTTTGAAAAGTTTCTTCCATTAAAGGCAGTTGGAACTAATTAAAATGGCCGCCTCATGGGCCGAAGAAACGGGAAACAACACTGTATTTGGGTCACTGGTTATTATTTTGTGCTTATTTTTTTGTGAGATGGGTATATTTTTTTATGGGCATGCAATTCGATATACATTTTCACTGTATTTCATACAATCGCTCACACTGCTACGCACCACGTAGCGTAGCGCGTGAAAATGCACCTACGCACGTACTTGCTAGTACATAATAATAAGTAATCTGCATCATCGAGTCTGGAGCATTGTATAATGTAGAAGCACTTTTTTCGAATTTTGTGAATGAGAAGTACCATGGAGCATTTTTATTTGGTTACAACTTGTTTGACACTACGAGCATGGCAGTTGAGAGATTGTCATGCTCACTAAAATGTCTCGCTGATGGTGGCACGTGTTATTGGGTCATTTGGCTCCCTTCAAAATGGTTGAGCTGAGTGGGGCTGATTCTCGCGTCATGCTCGTGAACGGGCGCCGTCAGTTGAGACTGGTCATCTCTTAGCTGCCAGTGACTTATTCAATTTCTATTTTTATTGTTACCATTATTATTTAATTTTAATTGCTTATCTTCTTTGTGTTCACATAATAGAAGCAAAAAAGAAATATGTAACGATGATTAATGTAACTCAATACGATTTAAAAGAGTGTCCATGGAGTTTCTTGCACGTTCTTCTCCATAGAGACCTACTCTTTGGAACGTGCAATTTAGCATCACTTGTTTGACTGACCGACATTTTGACAATTCAAAAGTGCCTGTAACTGGTCTATTTGAAATAAACGTTTCTGATTTCTGATTTCTGGACGTGACATTCCTCTCGCGGCTGACCGCTGCGGAGCAGTCTGGAAATGTGGGTCGATTGAAAATGTACCAAATGTTGGTCAGCCATGGATACCCATGAATGGAATTGCTAGATACGTATGTCTTGGTTTGCATTGTTAGTCTAAAGGTCGCAAGTGCTTATGCTGGAGTATGACTTCCGTTTTTTTTTTTGGTGAGAAATCAACCAATGACTTCTTCCTCTCTTGGGCGGAGCAGAAGGTCACGTCAGACTTTTACTGACTAAAACCCACTTCCATGTTCCTTCTTTTGCCATCGATCCAGGGCCCGGGGTTCTCTTTCGCACGACTCATGGCCCCAGTAGGCTTCGACCCTGTTGGGCCCCTGTATTTTATTTTATTTTATTATTTTCGGAAAACTTACAGCTAAGATACAGATGGTTGAAAAGTATTGAAAGAAGGCTAATTACAAGTTTTCACAGATAATATTAGAGCAGAACAAGAGACAGTAGACAGATAAAAAGAAAAAAGTAAAGGCGCTCGGAGCAAGTACATAATTAATTATAGTAAGAAAAATTAAACATATGTGCACTAGATTTCTCGAAGATCGCTGAAACTGTCAGCGGTCTTCGAAAAATCCAGCAAACATAATTTTCTTAAGTTTGGTGATGCTGGTGGAGAACAGGTCTAGATCATCAACATATTCACACATTGCGATGTAAACTTTGCTAGCTCTTATCATTAGGAGTTTTGCCTGTAAATACACCGCACTGAAGGAACGTATAGAGGTCGATGATTCCTAAAAGTAAAGGATGGAACACGCAGCCCAATCTTGCCAACCAGTTCCGAGCAGTCGACTGAACCATTCGCTATGTTAAACAAAAGTGTCATGTCAGCAATTTTTCTCCGCTCATTTAATGGAAGAATGTGAAACTTCCTGCAGCGACTATGATAGCTAGGCAGGTAAGTTTTAGATCTAAACTGAATGTACCTTAAAAATTTCTTTTGGATACTTTCGATGCGATTGATGTAACAGTTGTAAATAGGGTTCCATACCGGTGAACAGTATTCGAGATGACTACGCACAAAAGCACAATAAAGGATTTTGAGTGTTTTAATGTTTTTAAAATCAGCTGATACCCTCAAAATGAAACCTATCAATCAATCAATCAATCAATCAATCATTTATTTTGTTAAACATAGGTGGTTTAAGGTAGTACATAAAATGAAAAATAAGTGCACTATGTTTGAAGTTTTTTTAATCATATTATCAACGTGTGTGTCAAAGAGTAGTATAAGAGTATTGCTGACATCTCCTTGAGCCGTACGTGGAGCACTACGCGCCGTTGTAGAATACAGCCCATTCCCTCTCTTAGAAAGGAGGCTTTAGTCCCAGCAACGGGAACATTAAGGCTGACTAAACTTAGGTTTAACGAAAGTACTGTGGTTATTGTAAAAAATATGTTTTTTTGATGATTGCAATATTTTTCATACAAAAATTCATAGGGACCATATATTTTTGCCGCCTATTCCCAGTGGTTCCCGTCGACTTTGTCACCACTGATGATAAATGGCAAAATACCCAACAGTGACAAAATTTATTATTCATTACCCAAATGATATATTTATTTTTCACTAGCTTCTGTCCGCAGTTTCGCTTGCAAGAAAGGTTTTTTTTTCCCAAGGGCACATACCTACTCCCGGGGAAAAGTCTATATGCTATTTATTTCAGGACATAGTCTACACGTGTGCCAAGTTTTTATCACCTCTGGCTAGGTAACTTTTCGAGCTATCATCATCATCATCATAGACGTCCACTATTGGACATGGCCTCCCCTAAGTGTCGTCACAATGAACGATCCTGCGCGTCCCGCATCTATCCGATTCCCACAACCTTCACCAGTTCATCGGTCCACCTTGCAGGAGGGCGCCCGCGGGCACACTTCGGGCTATACAGACCTGTTGCCCTAGCCAAGTTACAACCGTTTCGCTTGCGCCGAACGCTTCGAGTTGACCTTGCCGCCAATTCTTTTGTTCTGACTACGTGACTGAGCGATAAGACGACTTCATTCCCGTACATTTGAAGCTTTCGACAAGCGTTAACTATTGCAGATTAGCAACTTGGCTAGGGGTAAGTACTGATATTAAGATTTTTTTTTCTCACACTAGGAATTACTCCAGTATCACAAGTACGTTCACAAACATGTAAACTCACACACACAAGACACCCAAACCCAGAACAACTATCTGTAGAACATACAAATATTTATTCCATTTTTATTATGGATAGGCTCGCGTTTGACCACTATCTCACCTGATGGTAAGCGATGATGTGGCCGACGATAGAGCACGCTTGCCTAGAAGCAATCTATTCACTCTTGACTTTTTTTTTTTTTTTTCTCCGATGGGAAAAATCATCCTATGACAACCCCCGCTCTTGGGCGGAGCGGGAGATAGTGTCAGACTCTTACTGACTAAAAAACCCATCCCGTTCCTTCAAGCCTTCATACCGGGGCTCGAGCGCCCTTTCGGATAACCCTGGCCCCAGTAGATTCACTCTTGACTTAAAGACTCCTAGGTTGTAGCTATCAGGAAACACAGACTCCGGCAGGGAAACCCATTACCTAGCTATAGGCTCAATTAATGTATTGTACGTATCATTTTGTGTATGTATTATAGTGTAAAAAAACTGCTCACTTCAGTAGAAAATAATATTTATTAATCACTCATTTGAATTTTCTAGAAGTCAGTCAGTCAGAAAAGTGATGCTAGTTGCACCTTCCAAGGCATAGATCTCAAGGAGACGAATGTGCAAGAAACTCATAAGTCATAGCTAAAATACTTCATACTTTCTTGACAGTCAAATCTCCTACCAACTTTACTGACCTGCTAACCCCTTCACTGCAGTACAAGCCATTCTCAAACAGCTCACAAGGAATCTAGTTTCAACACAGTTCTAAGATTAATAATACATGCAAGAAACACTAGCTAGTGTACCAAAACTCTGGGACACAAAACATGGTACAATGGACGGGGAGAAGTTAGTCATAGGGCATAAGTGTCGGTCCAATAATAACTGGGCCTGAACAAACCGGCGTCTAAGTTTACAAGCCAGGCTAAAATCTAGCCAAGTCGTCAAATTGTGAAGTGGTATAAGTGATGAGAGGTAGCGAGATTAGTTTAAAAAGAGGATATTTTTGACTGTGCATGAAAAATCTCATTCTTCACATTAAATACTATAGAATAGTTTAAACTTTATTGTACACCAAAATTGCAGCAAAACTTATAGACTAACTTAAATCTATGGACACAATGGCGGTCTTATCGCTAACAGCGATATCTACCAAACAACCTTAGGATGAATAATAAGAACATGAAAAAAGGAGGTAGACGACGGTGTACTGCAAATTATTAAAATATTATTGGAAAAAAATATATATTACTAGACCATAGATATACGATATATACAATGCAATTGTACACACCAAATATTAATGGACTTATTGTAGAGAAGCATATTCTAGTGCACAATTAATATTTTTGCTTTAACAAAGACATATTTTGTAGCGACTTTGTTTTATACTGTAATGACATCGATGACATCATAAGAACTAAAAATCCAAAATACAGCAATGTGATCTCCACGCGATTAGAACATATACAACTGACCGAAATCAAATATCGAGCAGTTGCCCGGACCTGACACAACACCTGTCTAGTTGGTAGATCCTCCTTTTTCAACAGACGTATGTGAAACTTAATAACTTCTGGAATAGTCTAGTTCTGTAAAGATAACCATTCATAAACTTTCAAAGTTGTCAAAAAATAAAAATAAACGGGCCAACATTATGTATTTTGACTACCTAACGGCTTGTCCGGTGTAGTATAGCTACTACTAAAACAGCTAGGTACTACTACATCGGACCCCTAATTATTTTACTATCTTATGCCCGCGGCTTCGCCCGCGTACTTATAATATAGCGTATGACGTATGGCGTTGCGCTATCGGTACATAGTCGATATCAAAGGGTTTTGGAAACACATTTATTATGCGTACAGCTAAGGAGTGGAATTCCCTGCCGGAGTCTGTGTTTCCTGATAGCTGCAACCTAGGGGTCTTTAAGTCGAGAGTGAATAGGTTACTTCTAGGCAAGCCTGCTCCATCGTCGGCCACATCATCACTTACCATCAGGTGAGATAGTGGTCAAACGCGAGCCTATCAATAATAATTTAAAAAAAATGACACTCAGGAATATAGAAACTTTCTATCGATGAAAAAGTTTTAGCAATCGAACCAGTACTACCAGAGATTACCTCCTACAAATTAAAAACAAACTTTACCTCTTTATTATATTATACAAGGTGTCGTTTTGAAGCTGCAAAATATTTCAGGAGGTAATTATGTTAGTGATTCTCGACCCGAATCAATAATAAAATAAGTAGGTAATTTTTTTTTTTTATAACCGCGCTTTTTTTCACACACACAAACACGGAACAATAAAGGGCGTTTTCACACAAACTAACTCGCAACGATAGTTTCTTAAATAATGTATCATCCAATCATCATCCCGCACGCCACACCCTAGCCACGCCCCCGCGGCCATCGATCAATCGATTTAGTTTAGTGTAATTAAAAAATTAAATAACAAGTTTTACTGATTATTGACCAGGTATCGTTTTTTTACATGAATATTTATGAGTTTTATTACAACCTCCTAAAATATTGTGCAGTTTTAAAACTGCACCTTGTATAGTATAGATTTTTTCTTTCAGTTTTGTTCCAAGTTACTTTGTAGAGATTTCCTCAAATGTTAATACGGGCTTTTATTTTTTAACAAGTTTAACTCCGCTACCGCTTATCCCTTACAACTTGTACTACCACAGGAATTTAGGACTTGGACTGACAAAGCCGCTGTACACCAACTCAATTACATACTAAGTGCGCTTCCACTAACACACTATTTATACACAACTTACATACTATTTATACACAACTAACATACTATTTACATGCAACTAGGTAGATATACCAAATCAAAATCAAAATCAATCAAAATCAAAACATTTATTTCAAATAGACCATTTACAGGCACTTTTGAATAGTCAAATGTCGGTCAGTCCAAGAAAAGTGAAGCTAAATTGTAATTGTTGAAAATATATTACTTCTAGGCAAGCGTGTTCCATCATCGCTTACCTTTAAGTTAGATAGTAGTCAATCGCAAACCTAATAATTAATGAAAAGCATTAAATGCTTTTTAAACTAATAAGCTAAATGTACATGCTCACAATAGTTTGTTGGATACAGGTGGCGAATAAATTATTTTTCAAAATATAAAGTAATGCTATTGTAGGTACAATTACTTTGTTTACATATATTTCTATATTATATTTATATTATTAGCAGAGGTTGGAATTAGGTAGAGTTATAGTACTTGCATCGAAATATTGATATTAATAATTGATCTTCCAGGGATTTTTAATGAAAAATCCCGTGTGACCGTGTGATAAATAATGATAAAAACCTTAGAAATAGACAAGACAAATAAAACAAGAATAATTATTATACAACTTTTATTAGTATTTTTTATTGAAAAAGATCTCTCTTCGTCAACTGAGGTGAGGTTAACAGACTTATATACAGTTTCCTCCTTCACGTTATTAATGCAGGAAGAAATTTCTGATAATATATCAGAAATTTCTGATATATTATCAGAAATTTGAGAGTGTCATAAAAAAAATCTACTCATTAAAATTAATCTTGGGATTTGAGCCTCAAGGAGTTGTCAGCAACAGCAGGGGCCCAACCGGGTCGAAGCCTACTGGGGCCAGGGTTATCCGAAAGGGCGCTCAAGTCCCGGTATGAAGGCTTGAAGGAACGGGATGGGTTTTTTAGTCAGTAAGAGTCTGACACTATCTCCCGCTCCGCCCAAGAGCGGGGGTTGTCATTGGATGATTTTTCCCATCGAAAAAAAAAACAGGCATATCCACTTTATTTATTTGTTGTATGAAATCAGTATATACTTAAATAACTACCTAATTCCGACCTTTGGTATTATGTATTTTAAATATATGTGTATGTTTATTTTAACTATAGGTACATACTTTCGTAAACATGGTTATCCTAAAAAAAAGTATTTTTAATCAAATTGACAGTCAAACTTCGTTTGGCACTAATCAAAACTTTTTTCATAGGCATTTTTTTTTTGACGTAATAAATCGTCACGCAACTTCTCCCGGTCTTAGCGAAACCCTAGCGAACTTTACACCCCCACCAACGCGACACTTCACACCTACTAACTATCCCTTTCAAAACCAATAATAACTCTTAAAGAATAATCGCTGCTCCCACCAATTTCTCCTCAAAACCAATCGTTTAAATCCTAAGTACTTTCCACCAATTTCACGTTCATTTGTTTCCGAAAATTGTGGAAACTTCGCCAGAACTCAAGTCCCGGAAAATAAGAGAAAAATCAATCACAATAAGTTGGTAGAACTTCGTACTTAAGGGCCTGACTCAGTTTAAACGTCGGGAAAAGGAGTTTTTGTTGGACGGTGGTATGCGATAGCGAGTCCAAGTTTTGAAGAATTCTTTTGACTTTTTTTTTTCGTTCGTATTTGGCGTTCGATTTCTTTGCGTTTGCAACTGGTTGGTTTCTTACCGTTTGACAGTTTATTGAAGTGGTTCTACTTTTTTTATTTTTTATTTTGCTGTCTACACTAATATAATAAAAAGATAAAGAATGTTTTGTTTTGCTTTTATGTTTTTTTGTTTGTAGGAGGTAATCTCTGAAAGTATTGGTCCGATTGCTAAAATTTATTCACCGATAGAAAGATTGCAGATTGGTATTAAATCTGGATAACCAATTAGCGTCTTTGCTCGTTTTTTTACTGAGCATAAAATAAATTGCCAATAATTGCTCGTGCCTCAAGTCCGTTGGAAGTGTCAAAACTTCCAAAAGTTTGGTCTGAACAAAAAAAGTAGACTAATCTATTTTGACTTGTCATTCATAGCTCTATCAATTTTCTTTCTTTGTAAATTATCAAGCCATCTCTTTCCGGATTTCCGGCCACCGTAGGCGCGGGCTTGCGGACGACGAGCAATGGGTAGCTCGCTGTCCAACCGTCCGGTAACTGTCCGGACCAAGCCCAAGTCGTCGACGGTGCGCACTGTTCCCGCGCGCCTCAAGGAGTTGTCAGCAGCCGTAGGGGCCTAGGTCGGAGCCTACTGGGGCTAAGGTCTGTTTCCGAAAGGGAGGCTCGGTCCCGGTACGAAAGGCAAGAATGAACGGGTTGGGTTTTTTAGTCAGTAAGAGTCTGACACTATCTCCCGTTCCGCCCAAAAGTGTGTATATCATTTGGATGATTTTTATCCACCTAAAAAAAAGCCATCTCTTTCTTTGTTAACCCAAAAAGAACATAACTTTAAAACGGCTACATTTTAAAAAAAACGCATTCTTCTCCACCCACCGCGAGAAAGTAATAAAACAAAATTTCGCCCCCAAACAGTTTCCTCAAGACTATATTATGTTTATTAGACTCGTATAATATATTGACTAATAAAAATGGTAATTTTGCGGACAAAATGAAATTAAACTGAGGGGCTATGTACCAAGAGATTATCTATGAAGATGAGCAATTTGATATATTGGAGCAATTTAATTTATGACTCGACGAAAGTAAAATGTTTCTTAAATCTGATTATTCGTCTTAAATTTTGGAGGATTATTGTGGCGCCGGCTTACAGATGAGGGAAATATAATGAGGAAATTATGACTTTGTAGTCTGATTTTAAACAGTAAATAAATTATGAAATGATGGCTTGAAAACGGCAGCACACAATTATTATGGAGTAGTGATCTATGGTCGTTCATTCTGGTAATACCCCTGTTCTCATAAAATTTTAAGGCATAATGTAGTTTGGCATAACTTTTATTGGCATAATAATACTGCTGCATAATAATACTTTGGCGTAATGCAAATGTTAGGTTAGGTTAGTATGTATGTAAATTCATCTGTTCCCTTATAGCTCCTAATCTACTTATCGGAACTCGACATATGAGGTATCGTTACAGCAACAAGCATTATGGCAAAACATTTATGCCTAATAGTACCTATGCATAATGATCATTATGCTGAATTTCGTTATGCCAATGTAAATTATAACAATATATTTTGTGCTTATCATCAGTAAACTGTTCATTCTATGTAAGAGAAAATGACTAATTTTGTAGAGGATACCTGCAAACGGAGTGAATAGCAATGCAGAAGGGAGACGAAAGGTTTGGTTCTGAAAAGGATATACTCATGGTCTTAAAACGCAATAGGCAACTGAAAGAACACAGAGGTGGTTTTAGTCAGTAAAAGTCTGACACGCCCTTTTGCTCCACTTTAAAGCAGGAGAAGTCTTAAGGCGTATAGTCCCGTGCACCATCTGACCGAAATTATGTGCACTCGCCTAGGCGGCAGTACGCAAATCTGTGCATTTATTTGCGGCCAGCAGCGTCCGGAAAGCGCTTTAAATCCATTTTCTCTGCGAGATATTGATTGATTTACATATGCAATGTTCACTTTGAAGAATATTTAACCACCAATTTTTATGTGTAAAAATGTTTCTAAAGGTCCAAGCCGTTTCGAATAGAGAAGGAGTAGGGAAAAGTTGCGAAAAGTTGCGAAATTGCTAAATATTTTTTTTGACAAAAGGATTAATTGCACGAAAAAAACAAATGTTGATATTATTGTTCATGAATCTATAATATACATATATTTTTTTCAAACCAATTGACCTAGCCGTTACGGAGGAGTAGGCCTCAGAAAATCACTGTTTTATGGCACTTTTCGGGCGCTTGGCCCTTAAGATGGTTTCTCACCTCCAAAAAGAAGGGCCACTACCCACTAGATCAATAGGCCACAGAGCCATCCCAGGCCAGCCAGGCCGTCAAGAGGCCGAGGTCAGTCCAGTAGTATACAATTCCTTCAAAACAATCAACCTTTTTAAATCGTTTACCTCTATCGTACATAACACGCTCCCCACTTGAACTAGTGTGCGCTCCAGTGGCCCGTAGCGTAAGTAACGTCACACATATACGGTCAGGGGAAAGGATTTCTGTGTCTTCGGCTGAAGGCAAGGGTTTTTACGAGTATATCGAGTTCTAGGTTCTAGGAAATACGGGGTTATATTGGATGGATGCTGGTACTTACAGTAAGAATTGTCTTCGGGTGAGGCAATTTGACATAGGTCTAATAATTTTTTACTAACAACCTACTAAGGTTGCGGGAATCCAGTGGATGCGAGACGCACAGGATCGTTCATTGTGTAACAGAAAGTTACCTTTACAAATAGTTCGATACTCGAATCAAGTCTCGAAGATAATTCCGAATCGCAAATTGTATTTTTTTTTTTGTATCGTCAGTCCAGGGACTTAAAAACACCTTCATAAAGGTTACAGAATTATAAGTGTTACATGTTGAATTGGTAACAGAATCAAATATGTAACACTTACGTATGTGTTTTCAATGTGTTAACCTAAAACACTTAGTAAAGTTTAACCGTAACATATCTGTAACAGATATAAAAGTGTTAACATTGTTAATCAGTGTAACAGGTAAACGCAGCGTTGCCAAAGTTACAATTTACTTATTTATGGTACTGTGCAATTATGTGTACCATATTCAGTTACACATATTAACACTTATTAACACATACAATAGGTTACAGTTTGATTCGGTAACATTATTGTATCTGTTACATTTAAAAGTGTTTTTCTGTTAAAACTGTTTTAAAAAACAGTGTTAAAACACATTATTACGGTTACAGTTTGAGTCCCTGATCGTCACTTCAAAATTACAGTTTTCAGATTTTTTCCTATACTTGTGCTATAAGACCTTGCTACATGACAAATTTCAAGATCCTTGGTAAACGGGAAGTATCTTGTAGGATTTGATTTCCTTATGAGTAACAAAAATATGCGTCTGAACGGAACATAAACGGTCTTTATCTTTAAATTAGGTTGACTTAAAAGTTTAATTTTTCACTGCTGCTTTGGGATAGCAGACTTGAGTATTGGGTATTAATTTCAGCCTCATAAATCCATACGTTCATGAGAAAAAGGATCTTAACAGAACAAACAAAACAGTACCCTTAACAGTAATAAACAGTACTTTTGTACTCTTCTATCTGTATTTGTTCATTTCATTTTTAAGTGTTTGTGTGAATAGTTTATCTAAAAAGTCAAATGACTTGGGAATTTTCTATAATATTCAAACATTTAAAAAATACTTATATTCGATATTTTTTAAAAGGTTCTTTTATTAGCAAACTATGATCAAGATCTCTTAATCAACCTTGATTTCAATAATCACCAGTGTTGACTACATCAGATTTCATTTTGCCCTAATAATTACTTAAGTCGTTTGACTTTTTAGACAGCTTTATACATAAATTAATAAATAAACATACAGACGGACAACAAAGTGATTCTATAATGATTCTATTTAGCTGACTGAGATACGGATCCCTAAAAAACTACGAAAATAAATAAATTAGCGATCTCCAAAACATTATTGAGGCACGCATCGAACACAATTCACAATTAGGCCTCGCTTCCAAAAGCGGCTATTAATTTGTGTTGCCAGCGATAAATTTTAGTTAACCCACAGACTGCCGTAGTTTCGGGCGTTTCCTGTTTTTTTTTTTTAAATGGTAGTTGATTTCCGCTGCGGGTAGAATAGGAATGGGTATTTATAGTGAAGGCTTGAAGAAAGAAAGGTGCGTGTTGCCAGTATTTTTCGCTAAAGCCATTTTTTTTGGGGCTGTAATTGAAGTGTTAGGTAGTTCTTTTTACTGGTTTAAATAATAAAGTTATTGAGGTGTTATTTATGGTCAGTTTTCGGTTCAATAATATATATAAAAAAGAAATGGTACAATAAAAAGCCTATTGTTGGAGTAGTTTTATAGGTTTGTAATTTAACAGGTATACTGTAATCAAGAAAAATCAATAAAGCTAAAAGCCGGTAGTAATATAAAAAAAAAAAAAAACCACACACACCCAACATGTACTAACTATTTTAGACAATCAATCAAAGATACTTACAATGAAACGCATGTTACTAAAAGAATTCTAAGTATACATGTGGATGGATGGAGAGGGAGAGGGAGGCCAAAGAAGCGATGGATAGATTGTGTGAAGAGAGATATGAAAGGGAGTTAGTGATAGTGTGACCGGTGACAGGACAGAATAGAAGAAAAAAAACGTATTGTGCCGACCCCAAGTAATGTGGAATATGGGCAGGAAGAAGAATAAACAAAGGTATTTATAACTCGACAGTTCTAAGTTAGTTTAACCTTTCAATCGTGGAAATTACAGACACAATTGAAAGACAATAGGTGCGCGAACGCCGGCGCTCGCTTGGGGTTTAATGAATGCATAATCAACCTTATAATATTCCCATGTCTTTTTTTGTGGTGGGGAAATCATCCATTGACAACCGCTCATGGGCGGAGCGGGAGATAGTGACAGACTCTTACTGACTATAAGCCCACCCCGTTCCTTCTAGCCTTCATACCGGGGCTCGAGTTCCCTTTCGGATAACCCTGGCCCCATTAGGCTTCGACCCGGCTGGGCCCCTGCTGTTGCTGACAACTCCTTGAGGCGCGTGGGAACAGTGCGCACCGTCGACGAATTGGGCTCAGTTTGGACAGTTACCGGACGGTCGGACAGCGAGCTACCCATTGCTCACTGTCCGCAAGCCCGCACCTACGGTGGCCGGAAATCGGAATCGCAATCGCGGCGGCGGCGGCGAGAGCGCTGTTGCCTGATGCGGTCGGCCTCCTCCTTTGCGGATATTCCCATGTCTGGAACCCAGATTTTCTTTCAAGGAGAGTGAATGAGTCCAACACGCGGGTCCAGTGCGTGTTGGTATCAAAGCTAACTCTAGGGTTATTCAAAAATTAATACCGCTCAATTTGATTAGTATTTCTTTCTTACTTCATAACTTTGATGCAAGCTGGATCGATGACTTGATGAGGATCGCAGGAATCCGATAGATGTGAGACGCACAGGACCGTTCGGTATAGCAACATTTGGGGGAGGCCTTTAGAATAAAATAAACTTTATTGTACATAAATTAGTTCTGAATCTGATTGTCCTGAATTAGTTGCTCAGCTGGTGAGGTTGTTTGTTCCTCCTGTACCTAAACAACACCTCAGGCTGCGAACACACCGATTGTTAGCTGATCCTTTATCGCAGACAGTGTCAAGAGCTAACTCGCCACTCGTTCGTGCGCTTTCTGTGCTTAATGCTCTTCTGACTCTAACACCAGAGTGTGACTTATTTGCTGGGAGATGGATAGATGTGTGTCGTGAATGTCTGAGGTTTTGTGAGAGGATGGATGAAAAATAAGTAAACGTTGTTGTTAGTGATGAGGAGTTGGAGACAAGGAATTTGAGGAGCTTGAGGATGAGGAGAAATGACAACCACACCATGCAATTGACGACTGAAAATATATTTTGTTTCATAAGTTTTTAAAATATGTACAAAACAAAAAGTTTATAAAAAAAAGGTTCCATTCGGAACATCCGCCCATTTTTTTTAAAAGTGGGATTCTTATAATTGTACTAGCTTTTTAAGCGGCCTCTTGAAAATGCCTGCTGCCGTAAGTACATCGGCCACTCTGGCCACTCCGTCCCTGCCACGGTAGACCTTTTCTATTCGGCCTTTAGGCCACACTCCTCGCGGCAGATTGTTATCAACAATGATCACCACGTCTCCAACTTTAATATCAGGCCGTTGTCCGGCACCTCTAGATAAGTGCAGTTGAGGCAAGTATTCTAATACCCAACGACGCCAGAATTGATCTGCCAGTTGGACGGCCTTCCGCCACGAAATTCTGCCACTCAGATCTCCTTCGCTCGACTTGGCCGGAATGTTTCTTCCAGAAGAGGTGCCGATTAAAAAATGGCTAGGTGTTAATGCCTCCGGGTAATCTGGATCGGGAGAAACGTGCGTGAGTGGTCTGCTGTTCACAATTGCTTCCGCTTCGACAAGAAGGGTTGTTAGGACCTCATCTGATGGAGACTTTTCTTTTAGTGTCACCTTTAGCACAGTCTTAATACTTCGCACCAAACGCTCCCATGCCCCGCCCATGAACGGCGCTGCCGGTGGGATAAAATTCCATTCAATGGCTTCATTTGTAGCGAAAGAGGAAACTTGGCTACCATACAATTTCTTCAGTTCACGATTTAGACCCACAAAGGCTGTCCCATTGTCGGAGTACATCTGGCGGGGGCAACCGCGTCTTGCGATAAATCTTCTCAAACTCATTACCGCCGCATCGGTGGAGAGGCTATGAACAACTTCAAGATGGACTGCTCTGACTACTAAACAGGTGTAGAGAGCAACATATCGTTTCTCGTGTCTGCGCCCGATGGTAACTTGGATGGGGCCAAAGTAGTCCAGGCCTGTATAGGAGAACGGTCGTTCACTGTGAGCTAATCTTGCTGGTGGAAGTTTTCCCATTGGCGGGTTGAATGGCGTAGCCTTTCGCTGTCGACAGAATAGGCAATGGTTTGCTACTGACCGAACTGTGCTTCTTAAATGAATTATCCAGTAGACTTGGCGAAGTTCATTCACAACTGTCTCTGTGTTAGCATGAGCAGCTTTCTGGTGGTAACGAAGCACTAAGAGGCGTACTGCCGGGTGTTTTCCATCTAATATAATTGGAGACTTGGCTTGACTCGAGACTCCAGAAGCAGCAGTGACCCGTCCTGATAACCGAAGTAGGTTGTCCTCTCCTATGGTAGGAGACAGGTTCAACAATCTGCTAGAGCGTGGCAGGGAGGTTGCTGTCTTTAGGCAAACTATTTCTGTTTCAAAGCAATCTATCTGGCTTTGCCATAGTATATGGTTCTCCGCTAATTGTAGGTCAACCGATGACAAGTCAAAAGGAGTTAGTTTTGTGTTACCTACTCTACGGCAAATGTTAAGAAGCTTGCGTGCAAACAAATGAGCTAGAGCAGTGGCTCGAACGAGACATAACCATCTACTGATGCGCAACGGGCTAGCTGAAACGGGAACTAAGGGATGAAATGGTTCATCAGATATTGCATTACATATGACTTTGTGCCTTGGTTTCAGCTCAGTCTGACCAGCCGTCGGCGTTGTGATAATTGGTTCTACAGGCCACTGGTCTGATGATAATAAAAAACTAGGACCAGTAAACCAGCGTGACTCCATATTTAGCGGCTTTTTATCTATACGTGTCGCATCGTCAGCTACATTCATTTCGGTAGGAACCCAGTGCCATTCTCGGACACTAGAAAGCTCTAAAATTTCACCAATACGGTTGGCCACAAAAGGCTTGAATTTACGAGCGTCGTTTCGCACCCAACCTAAGACATTCATGGAGTCACACCAGAAAACTCGTTTATCTGGCTTAAACGTGTGAGCATTGCAGATGGTGTCGGCAAGTCGAGCGGCTACCAAGGCACCTTGAAGTTCTAACCGTGCTATGGAGGAGGGTTTTAATGGAGCTACTCTGACTTTACTACCGATCAGTACTACCGCAATGGTATTATTCGGGAATTGCAAACGCCAATACGCTACAGATGCATACGCAGATTCGCTAGCATCACAAAAGACATGAAGTTCTCTCTGCGCTACATCAAACTCGCTCAAATTATAACGACGAGGAATTTTTAAATTAGAAATGGAATTAAGGCAAACTTCGTGCCATTCTTTCCAAGCCGATAAGTCATTTTGAGTGAGTTGTTGGTCCCAATCGACTGCTTTACGCCATATATTTTGGAACATGATCTTTGCCCTCACCACAAGTGGGGCCAAAAAGCCTAGAGGATCATACACGCACATCAACAAAGAGAGAGCTTCACGTTTTGTAAAACTATCGGAAATGGATTTACCGATCAGGCCTTTAACTTCAAAACTAAGACAGTCCTCACCGGGCTGCCACACCAAACCAAGAGTTCTAACAGACTTAGCTATTTTACCCATATCAACATTTACATTATCTAAAGATGGATCTAATAGGTGCTCTTTTGGAATGAGAGCTAGGGCTGTCGGATCATTTGACACCCAAGATCTCATTTTAAAGTGAGCCTTTTTATGAATTTCTACAATATCAGCAGCAAGGCGCGCTGCTTTGGCTGCTGAATCTACCGAAACAATGCAATCATCCATATAATGGTTATGGAGTATAGCATCCACAGCTTCTGGGAAGTCGCTTATATACTCAGTGGCGTTTCTGTTCTTTATATATTGTGCCGTAAATGGGCTAGAAGCGGCACCGAATATCATTGACGACATCCTATATATTCGAATTGGTTCCTCGGGTGAATTTCGCCAAAGATAGCGTTGGGCATCCCGATCTGCCTCGCGTATTTTCACCTGAGGAAACATTTCTTCTATGTCAGCAGAGAGCCCGACTTTGCCTTCGCGAAAGCGAAAGAGAATGTCTATAATAGAGTTAAGTAAGTCAGGTCCAGTAAGAAGCATGGTATTTAAGCTCACCCCGTTTGATTTGGCCGCCGCGTCGTAAACTATGCGCAGCTTGCGTGGCTTATTGGAATTAGTAACGCCAAAATGCGGTAAATACCAACATTTAGAGCTGGACGAATGGCTGCTTACAGGACCTTCCGCATATTTTTTGTCAAACGTTGATTGCATGTTCAATTTATACAATTCAGCATAGGCGGGCTCTTTGAGCATTTTTCTCTCTAAGGTTTTGAACCTCGACATAGCTAGGCCAAAACTATCTGGAACTTTAAATTGCTCATCCTTCCAAGGAAGCGCAACTTCATATGTATCGTCAGGTAAATGACGGGTACTATCTTCTAGTATTTTGATGGCTTTAATGTCGTTATCGCTACGACACTCTCTTTTAGTAATTCCAAGAGAATCTAGTTTGTAATAAGACTGAATAAGTGCGTCAAGATCATTATACTCACTGGAAGTACTAACATGATTGATTGTGTCAATAGCCTTTGTTCTACTTGACTGAAAACCAAATAAAACCCAACCTAGACTCGTGTTAATTGCGACTGGTTGAGACTTGCTGCCTCTTCGAGTTGATTTAGGAATCGTAAGATGCCAGTTGTCGATACCAATAATTACTTTAGGTTCGGCTTCCATATAGCAGAGAACGTCGCTTAAGTCGCGCAAGTGGGGGAACTGCTGGATACTTTCAGTTCGAACAGTCTGTTTGGATAACCCTAGACTATTGATTGCCCGAGCCTTACAAATGGTGAACGTTTCCGTACATTGTGAACCTTTGATATCAAAGTCGACGTACTGAACCTTTACGTCTTTTCCTAAACCACTGACACAGTCAAGCCTAACGTGTGATTCGGGCCCTGCGACACCAATTTGTTCACATAGTTGGGCATCAATGAACGTAGCAGTGGCGCCATCGTCTAACAAAGCAAACGTATCGACACTACATAGCGGTCCCGAAATCGTAACTGCAACGACTTTTAACAAAGGTCTCATATGGTTATAGTTTTCGTCAGATAAATTTGAAAAAGAGGAGGTATACGCTATTAATTCACCAGGTTCTTTACGCGGCACCTCTACCTGATTATCAGACGGTGATTTGGTATTATCGCAGTTTAGTTCATTCACTAAAACTGTATGAGCTAATAAATTTATGTCATGCAAAAGTTTATGATGTCGGAATTTACACTCGGTCACATTGCAAACCTCTTTCTTATTTTTGCAAAACTTATAACTATGTGAACCTTTTTTAAGACATTTATGACATAACTTATTTTCTTTTACGAACTGCCATCGGTCACTAACTGACAATGTCATAAAACTATTACAGTCTATTAAATTATGTTTATGTTTACACATAGGACAGGGTTTTATTTCAATTTCATCTGAAATTTCTAGTTTTTTAGCCGAAAATTTAGGTGATGAGGTCTTGGAAATATTTTGGGTACTATCTGAAAATGAGGCGGAATGTACCTTCTCGTACTTTTTAACAACAATTGAGGGTTCTGATACTAAACCAAACTTGAGTTGCTTTTCAACTTCACGAGTCAAAAATAAAACTAACAACTCGAGCATAGTCTTACCCTGTTGTGAGAAGTGAGCTACAGCAAAATCCGTCCATTTATTTCGTAGTAATGGGTTGAGTTTACCTAGAATAGTTTGAAATAACTCAGGAGAATCTAGGTAACTCTTCTGATCCAAGAGCCTCATAACTTCAACTGAATTTCTTACCTTGCAGGTGAATTTGTTGAGATCATCGCAATCTAAGGAACTTAACTTGGGCCACGACCGTACGGAAGCTATTTCCTGCAAAACAATAAATTCGGGGCGACCGAACCTAAGTTGCAATGCGTCCATTACCTCCACAGGATCACGCGCAGAAACTAGGAGCACCGCTACCGTTTCACGTGCTATTCCACGAAGTCCTAGGTTGATCCGTGTCAGGTTCTCAGATGCGGAGAAGGAAGACTTCGTGTCTTCGTAGACTCGCTTGAAGGCGAGCCAGTCCAATGGCTTGCCATCGAAGATAGGGAGGCGTCCATCGCCATTCTTGGGTTTTGAACCTCCACCGACATTCGCTAGCGACGACGTAATAGCCTGTGCTAATAAAGTTATATCAGAGGGTTGTTGTTTAATCTCTAAAGACTTAAAAGCAGGTTCTTGAGTGCTGTCAGGGATTGGAATCCGAGGCTGACTGCATGGAATAGCCTTTTCGGATGATACTAACCACTGTTGTACTTGCCTTTCTGATTCTATGGAGCTTCTGCGACTCCCTCGACTGTCGGCTTCTAAAGCTGCAAGCTGAGCCTCTAGGTCCAAGTTAGCAGCTTCTCGCTCCGATTTGGCTGCTGCTGCTGCCGCCGCCGCTGCCGTCGCCGCACGATCAGCCTCGGCGACCTTCCTAATGTGGGCCGCCTGTAAGGCCAACTTTTGGGCACGGATTGTCGCTGACGACCGTGACGTCCTGGAACTCGTCGTGGAGCGATCACCGCGCACTACTGGGGCTTCGCTCATGTTGCTTTGGTGGTTGCCTTCCTCCTCTCGAGCTTTCGCTTGGCTCCTTGTCTCCACCATACGAATTTTTAAAACTTATGTTTTGCTGGTTCGAAAAAAAAAGGGGGAGAAGGACCAAATGTTAGTGATGAGGAGTTGGAGACAAGGAATTTGAGGAGCTTGAGGATGAGGAGAAATGACAACCACACCATGCAATTGACGACTGAAAATATATTTTGTTTCATAAGTTTTTAAAATATGTACAAAACAAAAAGTTTATAAAAAAAAGGTTCCATTCGGAACAGTTGTCTTATTTGGTTTTGTGGGATATTTTATTTTTATTTTATATTAGTGGTAATGTATATGTTTTCTTCTTCTTTTTATTTTCTTCCTTTTTTTCTTGTTTCTGTACAACGCATTAGTTTAGTTAGACTGTAATGTTGTATAAGTAAATAAATAATTAAAATAGCAACAAAACTTTTTACACTGACTTTAATCTATGGGTACAATGACGGTCTTTTTGCTGACAGCGATATCTACCAGACAACCTTAGGATGGACTGTAAGAACTTAAAATAAAAAGGGGATAATCTGCGGTGTACTCCAAATAAATTCTACCACTGTATTAATGCCTATGTCCAGCTATGGATGTCTTTTGGCTGAAATGATGATAAAATATAGCATAGCATAGCATAGCATAGTCGGCTTTATAATGTCCCACTGTTGGGACTCAGGCCTCCTCTCTAGGAGAGGGAATGGGCCGTAGTCCACCACACGGGCACGGTGCGGGTTGGTGGATGTCACATGTCTTCGAATTTTTGGTTCTAGGACATGCCGGTTTCCTTCACCGTTTTGAGAGCAGTGGTGATAAAATATGATGATCACAAAATGAGCGACGAATATTTGTAAAATAGGACATTTATTCCCGCCCAATAAACTCATACTTTACATGCTCTTCACAACACCCTTTTATACATTCAGATTCCGTAACTAATTAGTCCAAAATATAAAACCCCACGAATATAATTAAACCAAAGGTCAGCCTACATCAAAAATCCCCCACAAATTTCCACAGGTATCGTACAGTCGAGGCGTTTATAGCTTCGTCAGTTTAAATATTATTTTCTTTCTGACCGCAGAACACCATCGCGGTCAATTCTGACTGATCACTTAAAAAAAAATCGTTTGAATCCTACGGCGTGGTACCAAACCAAACAGAAATTTTCGTTTCGAGTGCATGCAAAAATGAATTTAGCGGTGATCAGGCGAAAGTGACTTCGATGGTACCTATACTGTCTAGAGCTTTGACGCTGAGTAGACGACCGTATGGAATATTAAAATTTAGTATATTTAATTTCATTTATGTTGAAAATAAAAAAAAAAGGTCTTTAGATGTCTAATGTGCAATCTAATTTATGGTTTTGTGTGCATAAAAATTAAGTAAATGAATAATGTAGGTACTGGCCACTTTATGAATCTTTTTCCCGCGGCTTCGCCCGTGTACACAAAATAAAGCCTATGTCACTCAGGAATAAAGCAGCTTTCTATCGGTGAAAATTGTTTAGCAATCGAACCAGTACTTTCAGAGATTACCTCCTACAAACAAAAAAAAACAAACTTTACCTCTTTATAATATTAGTGTAGATGCAGATAAACTAAATCTATTTTATTCAATGGGTATTACATCTATCTATAAAAACAAAAATCAATTGCCACATGTACGATAGAACATCAGTTGAAAATGGCTCGATCAAAATGGCAATTTTTTTTGTTGTGATCTTAATCAGGACAAGATTTGTATGAAAGTTTTTTTTTTTAACCTCTCGTGTGCCTTGATTAGAAACACAATTAAAAAGCCATTGTGTCTCGCGTGGATCCACGTTAAGACACACAACGGGTTAATCATTTGGCTATCAAATTTTAACTTGTGCTTAGCTTAGTCGGCACACTAATCGGCCTGTAATATGTCAGTAAATCATCCGCAGCCTGGAGAATCGCCAAACTTAAATGGCAGTAGGCAGGGCAATTTCTTTTTTCTAGTTTTTAAGTTTTAAATAATCGCTTACAATGTTAATTGTTTCTTGAATAAATCAATCAATCAATCAATTGCTCGCAGAACATATGGGCATTGGAACCGACAGATTCTGGAGTAGTGACCGTGTACCGGAAGACTCTGCGTTTGAAGGTCTCCTACTAGGTGGACCGATGGCCTGATGAGGATTGCGAGAATCTGACAGATGTAAGACGCACAGGACTGTTCATTGAGGCGACACTTGGGGAGACCTGTTCAACAGTGAATGTCTGTCGGCTGAAATGATGATGTGATCATGCGTAGAATAAACAAAAAAGATGTAAAAGTGACGATCCTATTTTTACCGTGAGTGTACCTTTAACACAGGTACTTCTAGCTAAAGGTTTTTGATACATATTTCATGAGCGCGATCCTTCCACCAGATGGTGAAGTTTTCACTTCATTGCTTAGAATTTCGTTTCACCTGACGGAGTAGCTATTCGGTTCAATTGAAACGATTTATTTTTAGTTTCGAGAACTGCGATCGTCGAATTAGAGCTTTGGATAAGTTGGTGTTACGTGTGTGAAGAAATATTTCCCCAATAAATAAGTGAAAAGGAAAAATTATTCAACTCAAAATGTTTCTTTTTGACGATAACCCTTTTTTTTTAAATTGATATGTGCTTGACTACGATCCCACCTGATGGTAAGCAGTAATGCAATCTCTGTTTATTAAGAGCCTATTCACTGTAGCCTTGAAGACACCCAAATTTTAATGGGACGGGAAATCCTTCAAGGTCAGCAAAATTTTTTTGAGGTAGCTGGCATGTTCTAGAACCGAAAATTCGAAGACATGTGACATTCACCAACCCGCACTGGGCCCGCGTGCTGGATTACGGCCCATATCCTCACCTAGAGAGGAGGCCTGAGTCTCAGCAGTGGGAACACTAAAAGGCTGATGCTATGCAACAAAACTTACCTAGTAACCTTTGAAAATCAAATATACTTTTTTTTTTAACTAGCTTCTACAAGCAGCTTTGCCTGCGTGCAAGTAGGTTTCTTCCTAAAATATTTTTCATCCCGCCAGGAGGTGAATTTTGGAACACCCTCTCTTAGTGCTCGTCTATATAATAAAAGAAAGCATTGTGCAAAATTTTGCGTTCCTAGTCCCAGCAAGTTTGTCTGTGCATTGATATGTCAGTCAGTCAGGTTCTTATACACACTAATTTTTAATTAGTACTAATACTTAAAGGGCTTATTAGAAAAGGCCTCGTTATTATTTAAGTAAAGTTTCAATAAATAATATTCACAAACAGTAAAGTTATTAGCGTTTGTTTATATCCCAAAATGTCACTCAATTTATGGAAATAGGTAATGAAAAACAATGGATAAAGACTGCGTGTAGTATTTTCTAGTAGCAATTGTTATGAATTATCATCATCGTATCATCCGAAAAACGTCCACTATTGGACATAGGCCTCCCCAAGCGTCGCCACAACGACCGGTCCTGTGCGTCACGCATCCATCGAATTCCGATTCGCAATTGTTATGAATGATTGAGTTAATTATGAATTTCACCATTTATAATTTTTGTGGACAACTTTGGCATTTCGTTTTATTTACTTTTGACTATACAAATGTGATTAGTAACGGTTACTTAGAGATAGAGAGCTCCATTTATTTGTACTTACTAATTAAAAAAAAAATGTGGTATGTTTAGTATTCATAAATACCAGTATTTTAAATTGTTGTCAAAATACAAATAATACGCAACCTATACATTATAACCCACTCGAATAAATACCATCTGTTTTTCTTATACCCCCAAAACAATTGGACAAAGGTAACGTAACATTCATCTCTAATAGAAAACACCCGTTTACGTATCCGGCCAAGCCTGAAGCACATTTCATATTTTCGGATTCCAACCCCCTTCCCGCTGTTGTCCAAATACCTTCCCATTTGGTGTAATAAACGGGTCTTTTGTACCCATATCAATACAGGGTTAAAATACGGCTGGTATCTATCAAAATGATGTATGGACGGTGGAGGGTTATTTTTTATTTTGCAATTACAGTCAGGCTTGAGTACATTGAGATATAGAAAATGATTTTTGGGCTTAATTTTAGAGCTACATAATATGCTGCGGTTTTAAGTCTTGAAATGTACTGATATTTAAATTTCCTGTGACATTCCCGTATCCCAGTCAGGATTTGCCTAAACCTGACCAAAACGTCAATACGTAAGTCTCAGCAATGAAGTCAAAAGACAAGAAAAAGAGATGTTTACGACTGATCGAAATAATGCTAATGTTCCATAAAAAGTACGGAAAAAGAAAAGAACGAAAAACTATTATTTATTTCTTGAAAATTATCTTAAAACTAGTCTATATTTTATTATAATCATTTTATAGGCTCATTCTATTCTATTCCAACACGCCCTGGGCCCGCGTGTTGAATTACGGCCCATTAATCCCTCTCCCAGAGAGGAGGCCTGAGTCCCAGCAGTGGGAACATTAAAAAGGCTACTTATGCTATGCATTCTATGGGAAAAATATGCGATGTTGAATGTCGTGATGACCTATTGTTTTTTATGTTGGAAATCATCCAAAGACTTCTCCCGCACTTGGTCGGGGCGGGAGGGCGTCTCAGACTTTTATTGACTAAAACCCACTCTGTTCCTTCCACTCATCCTCGCTCCAGGTTTTGGCCAAAGGCCCGGCGCGAGAGATCGTTGCCGCCGATTCCCCCCACGAGAACACTGTGGTGCTTCTCCTAAGCGGGGCACACCTCTACCGTGTGCTCCACCGTATCTTCCGGGCAGTCCACACAGTGCCGACACCCGGGCGTCACTTCCACACGAATCCGGTGCAGGAACTTCCTGAATTCACCGTGTTTGGTAAGAACCTGCGTCTTGCGGAAGGTCTTTCCAGCCACGCCTCAAAGAGGGGACTTACCGATTATAGCGATATGCCCAAGCGTGACAACTGAGCTTTTCTTTCTCGAAAACTCAACGGTGAAATAATTATTTCTACTTCAAGTAAGAGAGATAATGTAATTTTTCACTGCTTTGTTACTAAGATAGTCGTAGCAATATAAAGTTATTTCTTCTCATTAAATACCTTTTGATACCAAGAATATAACAAACAAACTTTTCCAGACAGATTCCATTTCAATTTTCAACTACAGCAAATGTTATCGTACTGTATTACACTAATATCATAAACCTAAAAATTTGTAAGGTATGTATGTATGTTTGTTACTCTTTTGCGCTCGAACGGATTTGGGTGAACTTTGAGACACGCGTTGACCATGTTCTTGAATAGCACATACGATATTTTTTATCCCAAAAGTATTGTTATGGAATTGTATGTATAATACTTTCATCCTGGTAATATGTACTCCTGGAACAATTTCTTGTATTCACGCGGGCGACACCACTGTCCGAAACAAGTTATTTACATCGAAGAAATCTATGTGGTGTTTGGTTATTGTTTATCAATCATGTCTCATGGTACCAGTCACGATTAAATGCTCATGGACAAAATATGGCTTGGATTCATAATCATCACTATTTCATCCAAGAGACGCTGACTGTTGGACATAGGTCTCGCCAAAGATCGATCGCCTTGTGGGTGGCCTACCAAGACGTCGTCTTCATGTACGTGATCGTCACTCCACACAACCTTTCGGTCCCGTCAAACACGGGGAGTGTGCACTAGAATTGCACAATCTAATTCATTTATTGTGCGTACAACCAAGGAGTGGAATTCCCTGCCGGAATCTGTGTTTCCTGGTAGCTATAACTTAGGAGTCTTTAAGTCGAGAGTAAATAGGTTACTTCTAGGCAAGCGTGCTTCATCGTCGACCACATCATCGCTTACCATCAGGTGAGATGGTGGTTAAACGCAAACCTATCAATATAATAAAAAAAAACAACTGTCTTCCTAGCAATGTACCCTACCCACTGCCACTGAAATTTGGACATTTAATCACGCAAGGAAACTCCGAGCATAGCTCTTTTCATTACCTTTTGGGTGACCTAAAGTCTTCTGATGACGGCTTGAATCCTCAGGTTGCTTTTTAACTCAATAGTACGTTTCCTTGAAATAATTTTCCATCTTAGGAGCAGGAAAAGCCGTTAGCAAAAGCCAGTCTATACGAAACCCAGACTGAAATACAAACAACGCCCAACAAAAAGCGAACTAGTGAAATCTTAGCCTGACTCGCAGTTTCAGCTCTTTTCAGGCTGTAAACTAGGCGTTTTGAAACATCGCTGAATTTCAGTTTACAGATCGTTACGAAGCTTAGAACCTAGACGTTGTTATTAGTTCAAATATGGCTTTTCTGCAATGGTATAGGATGGCGCTTTGATTTTTTTTTTTTTGTGGTTTGACATCATCAGATAACTCCTTCTGTTTTTGTGTGTATCGAGAGGGCATGTCGAACTTTTACTGACTAAATCCCACATATAAGAGTTTCCTCAGTGTAGGGGTCGGTTGACCGCATGTGTTTTTGTTTCCTTCAGTGTAGGAGTTCGCTGACTACATGTATTTTGCTGAGCGCTCGCGTTTTGGTTTTCCTCGATGTAGTGGTCCGTTGATCGCACCCGTTTTCATTTCCCTCAGTGTAGGGGCCTCCTGACTGCTCGCGTTTTTTGTTTCTTAAAAACAAATAATTTATATTTAAAAAATACTTAACTAACACGATAATTACAATAAATTAAAAAAAAAACTCTACGCTAATAAAATTATAACTAAAATAGGGCGGGCTTTTACCTCGGACAGAGGATAAGCATTGCCATACAGCGTGGCAATGCCGCCAGTTTTTTGGGCACATTACCAGTCGACAGCGATGTGGAAGAGTTTTGACGCCATAATTTAGTAGATATGATTTTACTTAATAGGAAACCGAATTACTTGTTTGATTTTTCTTTTTAAGAACAATTCTATTTTTTTTTTCTATTTTTGTTCTGTTTGCAAGTTTGAGACCGCAATATTTTTCAACTGCAAAATTGAACTGTGTGCCAATGTGTACCTTTATAAAACCGCACAATTTTTTAACCGAAAAACTTCGTATATCGTAACCAACGGGCCTGTTTGATCGGAATGGGCAGGTGCTATAAATCTTCTGGGAGTTCCGTCCTGTGGCCAACATTTATTTTGTTTTGCTGCACAAGTACTGCCTTTTAATCACTGAGATAGATTTTTGCGACGATTTTCGTACTTTATTGGAACATTTTGGGGGCGGGTTGGTGCCATTTTGTTTCAACATTACAAGTAATGATTCACACGCCTTATCATATTGGTATTGTTATTCATCGACTTGTTTTGATTTGTCGTGATGGTCCAAGTGGTCAAGGCACCTGCCTCTCATGCATGTGGTTGCGGATGTGAATTTTTTATATCGTATTATTTTTTGACTGCTACATCGAAAAAACAAAAGAAAGAAGAAAGAAAGAAAAAAAAAGTGTTTATTTACGTCAAACATGACGCATACCATAAAAAAATAAATTACAATATCGAACTAAAAGTAACACGTAAGATATACGTCACATCCGCGCAAAACGGCCAGCGCTCAGCAAAATGCTGGGGCTCATGAAAAACAGAGCCACAGCGCTGATTTTCAGCACCAGCCGTCGTCGACGATAAGACGCCGATCGGTTAGCAATGAAAAGCTGTCAGCATAACTACTATCTAAAAGGCAACTGAAGGCAATTAGGTGTGGTGTGACTCAGTTAAATTCTGAAACGCCTTCGCGCTCCACCCTAAAGCGGGAAAGTTATTACGATAATTTCCCAACACAAAAAAAAAAACTTGCGATACAGGAGAAATTCATAGTGAGGTGTTAGATTTTTTTTATTTAACAAGTAGCACAACAAACTGTATAAGAACTATAACATAAAGGTTCAGGTGTACACTCTAAGCCGTATAAAACCTGTATAATTTCTTATACAGCTCTTATAACTACAAAAACTGGGCAAGTTCGAGTCGGACTCGCGCACGCGGGGTTCTGTACCGTCCGTAAAAAAAAATGGCAAAAAAATCGCGTTGAAACTCCTTAAATATTCATTTTATTTGGTTTTAGTATTAGAAATACATAATTTGTGAAAGAAAATTTCAATTGTCTAGCTATCGCAGTTCTTGAGATACAGCCTGATGACAGACAGACGGACTGACAGCGAAGTCTTAGTAATAGGGTTCCGTTTTTACCCTTTGGGTACGAAACCCTAAAAATTACCCCAAATTATTCCCCATTAAGTTTTAGTGGATAATTAAGTAATTATCAACGAAATATAATCAAATTATACGTTAGCTCAATAGCACAACCAATATACTCGTACTTCATCAACAAACGGATGGGTAGCAAAGAGCTGAGCTTGAGATCCTCTCATTTAGCTGCTAAAGAGCTGAGCTCGACGGGTATGGCACGCATACTAAGGAAGGATTATACTGTACTTAGTGTGGTTAGAACGAAAAGTGGGGTGGTAACATTGTAATTACGAGACTGAGGAAGGTAGTAAGTGGTATATGGCGTAAACAAAATCGGCCTTCTAATGTTCCCACTGCTTGTTTTTAAGGTGGGGAAGTCATCCAATGATTTCTCGTGCTCTAGGAAGGATCGTGGTGATCAGAGCAGTGGTGGCGGAGTGGTAATGGCCCCGACTTACGAGTTGTAGGTCGCGTGTTCGAACCCAGCCAGGCAGCAGGGTATTTTATCACCACTGCTCTCGAAACAGTCTTCACCGTTATGAGAGCAGTGGTGATGAAATAAATTACACAAAGTAATGTGCGTGGCTGGGTTTGGACCCGCGACCTACAACTTGTAAGTCGAGGCAGTTATCAATGCCACCACTGGTCCGAGGTGGAACTTCTTTCTGGAGCTGGTGTAAAACGAAAGCTACAGTTACTTACATTGGTTTGTAGATAGGAATCATTGTATTTGGTGCCTGAACAATTAAAAATTAAATTATATATTTTTTTTATTATTATTGTTTATTAATTTTTAATTTGTTTAATAATTACCTACATAATTATTTAGAGCCATGAACACTCGGTTATGCATAAACTGTGTTACCTATAACTGAGTGTGCATTATAGGATTAGGTTAATTAAGTTTTTATTTTGTAACACTCGTTGGTAATGCTTAATAAACATTGCGATGACAAATCAAAGAGCAGCAGAGATGTTTTGTGAGTTCGGGTTTATCATCACCACTGCTCTCAAAATGATGAAAAAAAGCAATCAAACACCAACCCGTACTAGGCCCGCGTGGTGGATTAGACGACCATTCTCTCTTTTTTTTTATTGTTGGTAGGTTCGCGCTTGACCGCTATCTCACCTAATGGAAAGCAACGATGTGGTGGACGATGGAACGCGCTTACCTAGAAGAAACCTATTCACTCTCGATTTAAAGATTCCCGCTTTATAGCTATCAGGAAACACAGACTCCGGCAAGGAATTCCACTCCCTAGCTGACGCACAATGAATGTGTTCCCAAAACGTTTCGTGCGTGTAGGTGGGATATCCACCATGTACCGGTGGCGCATCGCCGTACGTCTGGTAGTCCGATGATGGAACGGGCCAGGCAGAATTAGGTTATGCAATTCCGACGCACACTCCCCGAAATGCAACCGGTAGAAAACCGACAAGCTAGAAACTCTGCGACGATGCTCAAGACTTTGAAGCCTCGACTCGACGAGTGTATCATCGCCGATTATCCTTCTGGCTCGCCTCTTTTAAGTCCTAGCAGTCTGTTATTTACCCAGACAGAAAATGTTTGAACAAATTTCTTCGAATAGCTAGAATATTCTTCAAGACCAATCCTTCGGCAGCACTTTGTAACACAAACCTTTTGCTAACAGAATATTCCATCCCTTGTCCACAGGAGAAACCATCACCCCTGACAACTCGACCATAACCCGAGTGCTGCTGCTCACCGTGACTCGCGAGGAGCTGGGTGGTGAGCTCACCTGCATCGTCAGCTCGGCGGCGCTGGACGCTGACATCGTGAAGAAGATCAAGCTGGATGTTAGAGGTATGTTTATTTATTTATTTTAATAATTACAACTGTTAGTGTTTGGTCAGACTGGAAGAGTGGTTTGCGGAGCGGCAATCCTAACATAAGAACTTCGTTTGAGTGGTGCCCATAGTCCCCACGCAGGCGGCTCAACGCGCATTCTCAACTCACGCCATAGTTCGTTCGTACTATTGACCACTGTGAGTGCGCGAGCGGCGAGCGGTCTCCTGCAACCAAACAAACCCTGTCCCTGCACTTGCGCCGCTCTCCGCGCCCTGCTACCAGTCTGGCCAAGCAGACAATCAATGACGATAACTAAACAAAAATAAATAAAGTTATAAACAACATGAACGTATTTTATCCCGGAAGTATGTTTGCTTTAGATGATTTTCTACAATCACGCGAATTAAGCCGCTGGTAACACCTAATATGGTATTTCTATTTCTTAAAAAAGACTCTTAAAGTACTATTTAAAAGCCAATTTCTGCTAAACTAATTCACGGAGACATCCCTCACGCATGAGTGCTCATACACGGCTTGCAAGCGTGTGAATTCAATATGCCACTACGCTGGCGTGAAGCGCGCGTGAATTTTATCGGTTTTCGAAGAAATAGTCGCTTCGATGCGTCCAATATGTGCTCTTACTTATTTGGACTATTAAGGATATTTTATTACAAGATTTTAAGATTATATTTTTTATACTTAACTTAAAAATTCTAGAATAAAAAATACCTGAAAATAGGGCCAATAACCAAACATAACTTTTTTTATGGTGGGGAAAATCATCCAATGACAACCCCCGCTCTTGGGCGGAGCAGGAGATAGTGTCAGACTCTTACTGACTAAAAAACCCACCCGGTTCCTTCAAGCCTTCATACCGGGGCTCGAGTTCCCTTTCGGATAACCTTGGCCCCAGTAGGCTTCGACCCGGCTGGGCCCCTGCTGTTGCTGACAACTCCTGGAGGCGCGCGGGAACAGTGCGCGCCGTCGACGACTTGGGCTTGGTCCAGACAGTTACCGGACGGTCGGACAACGAGCTACCCATTGCTCACTGTCCGCAAGTCCGCCACCCAACATAACTCGAAGAATCGCCAGACTTAAGTGGCAGTGGGCAAGACACATTACTCGCAGAACAGATGGTCGATGGGGTCAAAAGATTCCAGAGTGATGACCGCGGAAGACACAGCATTTGAAGGCCTTCCACAAGGTAGGCCGATGACCTGGTGGGGTTCGCGGGAATCCGATGGATGCGAGATGCACAGGATCGGTCATTTAGTCCACTAAGTATCTTGACTTCATGCTTCTAATTGCACTAGTCCTTCCGAAAAGTACCTTACTTTTCCAGTGTTTTTATAATATTTTGGTTCAAACTTAAATAAATAATTTAATATAATAATTGACGGCACGGTTTGCGCAGTGGCTGAGCGATCGACTGCTCCACTGAGTGTCGCAAATTCGATTCCCGTCCGAAACAAATATTTGTCTGGGAGTCTTGTGTAAGTGAGTTTAATATATAATCTCTGTGAACGCATAGCCTACGATACAGGACGGCTTCCTAGTATTGGGCAAGGTTTTTTTGAAGAATTTGCTACACATAATAATCAAAATTGACGAAAATACGTATTTTAGACGCGTATCAATCAAAAACTCCCCAACTGCCTCTTTACTTAAATTCCCAAATACTAAATCATGAAATATTGAATTCAAACGCCACTCAAGCCAGCCCTGGAGACGTACATAGGTACCTACTTTTATTCAAATCCAAAGAAAGTTGTGTCAAAGTTAGGATCGAGTTGGAACTGTGGTGAATTATATGGCGAGTTAGCCCCAGTGGGTAGAGGTGATTAAAATATCAGGCGTTTGTTAAATTGACGAGGATAGTTAGTGACGTGGCTGTGGTGATATCAAATCCTAACTAATATAATAAATGTGAAAGTGTGGACGCGGTAGGCCTAGAAGGAGATGGCGTGACGATTTGGACTCCTACCTCAAGGATTGGCCAGAAGTGGCTAAGGACAGAAAATAGTGGAATAACAGAAGGGAGGTCTCTGCCCTGCAGTAGGACACAACGGGCTCATAATCCTAATACAAGGTGTCGTTTTGAAGCTGCAAAATATTTCAGGAGGTAATTATGTTAGTGATTCTCGACCCGAATCAATAATAAAATAAGTAGGTAATTTTTTTTTTTTTATAACCGCGCTTTTTTTCACACACACAAACACGGAACAATAAAGGGCGTTTTCACACACACTAACTCGCAACGATAGTTTCATAAATAATGTATCATCCAATCATCATCCCGCACGCCACACCCTAGCCACGCCCCCGCGGCCATCGATCAATCGATTTAGTTTAGTGTAATTAAAAAATTAAATAACAAGTATTACTGATTATTGACCAGGTATCGTTTTTTTATATGATTATTTATGAGTTTTATTACAACCTCCTGAAATATTGTGCAGTTTTAAAACTGCACCTTGTATATCCTAACTAATATTATAAATGTGAAAGTGTGGATGTTTGGATGTTTGTTACTTAATCACGCAAAAACGGCTGAACGGATTTGGATGAAATTTGGCATGCATATAGCCATTGACATGGAAAAGAACATAGGCTGCCTTTTATCCCGACTCCTTAAGTACCTAATGCCACGCGGGCGAAGCCGTGGGCAAAAGCTAGTAAAACAGATAAATATACAGGGTTATTTGTAAAACAACTGTTCTATTAAATTTTACTTGTACAGCTGATTACTAATTCCATTTAAATATCAAATATTGTTAATTTAAAATTGTTAGTTTTTTAGTTAGATATTCTTTTTTTTCTCTTTACCTAACACATATGTTTAAGGGGCATGTGGTGCTAACCTGTAAAAAATTGTTACACTAACCTTAGTTTATGGTAGATATAAGTTCTTTAAAAATGTATGGTGTAAACAATTGTTGGTTGGCCAATAAAGGAAAACATATCTTATCAAACTGTCCTGTCGCAGGTCTGCTGGAAGAAATTTCGTTAGAAATAAGCAGGTCCTTTGTACTCTTTTATCCTTATTTGTTCTTTTCGATTTTAAATGTTTGTGTGTACATAAATAAATAAATAAATAATAATAAATAAATAAATAAAAAAAAATAAAAATAAAACACTAGTAACCTCTCAGGACTATGTTACTAACATCATAAATAACAACTTTTGTTTTGTGACGTTTTCAAATTTATCATATTTTAGTTCATCAGATTTTCATACAAAAATAAAAATATTTAAACTGCACGTTCTAAGTTTTACTAAGTCTATGTAAAGCAAGCGATAGTATAATAGCGGAGGGGAGCGAGGATCGGGCGGTGGGGAGGCTTGATGCGTTTGCGTCGCGTTATACAGTAATCATCATCATTCATTATCATTTCAGCCGATACACGTCCACTGTTGGACATAGGCCTCTCCCAAGCGTCGCCACAACGAACGTTCTTGTGCGTCCCGCATCCATCGGTTTCCCGCAACCTTCACCAGGTCATCGGTCCACCTTCTAGGAGGCCTTCCAACGCTGCGTCTTCCGGTACGCGGTCGCTACTCCATAACCTTTCGGCCCCAACGCCCATCTGTTCTGCGAGCAATGTGCCCTGCCCGTTGCCACTTAAGTTTGGCAATTCTTCGTGCTATGTCGGCAACCTTAGTTCTCCTGCGGATATACGAGTACAGTCCAGAGTTGAAATGTGTTAGATAGAACAACGAAATCTTGAAGGTTTGTTTTTGGTAAATGTAATTATGTTTTGTAAAAAGTCATAGAACAAAAGTTGTTGTTTATGATATTAGTGATACTGTCCTACAAAGGTTGATAGTGTTATACAAATACCCTGTATATGTCCGATTGTCCGTATTAGTAAAAATTATACATTTAAAAATCACAATATCTTTCAATTAATGAAAAAAAAAACTGGGCAAGTGCACACCTCAAGCTTCCTACCATCACATAATGTCATTAGTAAATGAGCAAGTATATGATCCCAATGCTATTCTAACAGTATTTGTGGGTAATAGCTTAAATGTGAAGAAAGATGATATCACCAATAATGTCACTGAACTTTACTGTTGAAGATAAATTGTAAAAAGATTATTTTGTGTGCTTTTCCTTACTTTGAGCACTTATCAAACAGACAAAATAAGTACATACATATGCTAAATATGCATATGCATTTTTTAGTTACTCACCATAGTGATAAATTTTTATATTTTGACATCAACAATTTTGTTGATAAACTTTTTTCGACCAGGTATACTGTATACCTACCTATTGTTTTAAGACGTCAAATAGCGAAGCTATTAGCATTTAATATTTACTCAGACATAAATAGTATGTCGACGTACCCAGTAATTAGTCCCACCATTAGTAGTAGTACTAATATTTTAAACTAGGTAATAAGACAACAGTTGGTACTGTTGGCAATTTATGTCAACTTAACAATAAAGTATCGTCTAGCATTCAAGCTACAGGGGGTAAGCAAAAATCCTTTAATTTGTTTCTTCAAAACATTCAGGGTTTTTCTTCGAAACAATTAGAAATTGAATTATTTTTGGAAAAAACTATGTTTGACATCATTTGTTTTACTGAGCATTGGTTAAAGGATTTTGAAATGTTAATTAATTATGATAATTATAATGTGGGCAGTTGTTTTAACCGAAAGTCAATGTTACGTGGGGGTTCACTAATCCTTATTAAAAATAGTATTAAATTTAAAACTCGTAAAGATATAGTTGCACTGTCCGTTGAACATAGCATTGAAGTGTCGTGTGTTGAGCTGGATAGGCATATCATAGTGTGCGTTTACAGGCCCCCTAATTATCAAAACTACTCTATTTTTGAGTCAGTCATGGAAGATGTTATGGCTAAACTTTCAACTGGTAATAAACCAGTAATTATCTGCGGAGACTTTAATGTTAATATTTTAGAAAATAATTCAGATAGCAGTAGATTATTAAATCTTTTCAAATCATTTAATTTATCAAATGTGTTTATTGAACCAACTCGAACAACGACAACTACTGCTACATGTATCGATAATGTTTTTTGTTGCTGCAAGTATTTAGAAAAAGCCATTGTAAATTATCTGCCTTCTGATCATAGCGGCCTAATGGTAACATTTGAATCCAACTTACCAATACAACAAGTGCAGATACAATTCAGACCAATAACATCCGGTAAACTAAATAAATTTAATAGCACTTTAACTAGCAGGTTGGGTGATTGGAACCTTGCAGAAAACAATGGTAATATTTTGTATAAAAATTTTTTTTCAGTAATTCAAAAGGAGTTTAATCAGACGTTTGAGAAAAAAACTAAAACTATCTGCCCTAAGTTTAGATTTAGTGACTGGGCAACTAAAGGAATCAGAATAAGCAGGGAAAGACTTTTCGAGTTGTATGGCCTTAAGCCTATTATTAACACTGAAACTTTTAATAAATATGTTGCTACTTATTCTAAAATGTTTAAAAATACTTGTAAGGCAGCTAAGGCCTTATACATCAGCAACAAAGTTAAAACAGCAGATAATAAAATAAAAACGGTTTGGAATATTATAAATAATGAAACCAACAGAAACAAAAGAAATAATAATGATTACACATTGGAGACTCATCATGGTCTTATTAGCGATAACAAACTAGTTGCAGAAGAATTTGTAAATTTCTTTACCAGTATTCCAATTAAAACTACTGAAGCCCTAAATTCGTCGCCATCGCATGCTTTTGGTTTATTACAGGCGAACGTTGCAGCCTGTTCGACTGAATTTAACTTTAAACATATAAACCCCATAACAGTAATAAAAGCTTTTAAAGAAATCAAGATTAAATTGACAGAAGATCTATGGGGTATGTCTATCAAAGTTTGTACCTCAATTATTGAGACTATAGCGCCGTACTTGGCTTTAATATTTAATTTGTGTATAGATCAAGGAGTCTTTCCAGATCTAATGAAATATAGTAAAGTGATACCACTCTTTAAATCCGGGAATAGTAGAGACACTAATAATTATAGGCCGGTGTCCGTTTTGCCGGTTCTTAGCAAGATATTTGAAAAGGTAATGTTAAATCAAATGCTTAGTCATTTTAACTCCAATAACATCCTACATGATAAACAGTATGGTTTCACCAAAGGACGTTGTACAACTGACGCGGGTGTTTCCTTACTAAAACACATTTTTAATGCGTGGGAAGAGGCACAATATGCTATAGGCATCTTCTGCGACCTATCTAAGGCGTTTGATTGTGTAGTTCATGAAACATTGCTTCTGAAACTCAAGCATTACGGACTAGGCAATGCAGCGTTAAGCTTATTAAAATCTTATTTGAATAATAGACAGCAATTAGTGCAAATAAACGGTGTCAATTCGTCGGGATTGAATGTTGAAATGGGGGTGCCCCAAGGTTCAATTTTGGGTCCTTTTTTATTTTTAGTCTATATTAATGATTTACCCAATTTGTTGCAAAATAAACTTAATATGGTGTTGTTTGCTGACGACACTTCTTTGATTTTTAAGATAAATAGAAAGACTAACAATCTTGACAACGAAAATAGCGCCCTATTGCAGGTTCAAAACTGGTTCACTGCTAATAATCTGGTTCTAAATGGGAAAAAAACTAAATGCATAAGATTTTCCTTACCGAATGTCAAAAGTAGTGATTGTGACATTGTATTGAATAATGAAAAACTAGAATTTGTTGATAAAACGATTTTCCTGGGGATTACGCTTGACTCAAGGCTACAATGGGGTCCTCACTTAACATCTCTTGCAGGGCGGCTTAGCTCAGCTGCATATGCTGTTAGAAAAATCCGCCAATTTACGGATGTTGATACCGCTAGACTAGTCTATTTTAGTTATTTTCATAGTGTCATGTCGTACGGTATCTTACTATGGGGACGGGCTGCAGACATCGAGTCAATCTTTATATTACAGAAAAGAGCCATCAGAGCTATTTACAATCTCCGCCGGTGCGATTCTTTAAGGGAACTGTTTAAAGATATTAACATAATGACGGTACCTTGTCAATATATCTATGAAAACATCATGTATGTTAGAAAAAATCTTCATCTTTTTAGCAAAAGAGGCGATAGACATAATTATGTTACAAGAAATAGGGATCAATTAGTTCAACCAGGTTTCAGACTGGCTAAAGTGGCCTCTTCTTTCATGGGGTACTGTTTGAAATGTTATAATAAAATACCTCCCCAAATATTAGAACTCAATGAAACGAAATTTAAATCTTGTATTAAACGCACACTATGCAGGCAAGCATATTATAAGTTGGAGGATTATATTCAAGATAAAAATGCTTGGCTCAATGCTGGTCCAGCTCCACTACCACTAGGGCGTACTAATTAGTTGATTAGTTGGAAACTAATATTATTATTTTTTAATTTGAAAGACACAATTGCATTGTATAATGTAGAAGCACTTTTTCCAAGTTTGTGAATGTGAAGCACCATGGAGCATTTTTATTAGGTTACAACTTTTTTTTTTTTTTGACATTACGAGCATGGCAGTTGAGAGTTTGTCATGCTCACTCAAATGTCTCGCTGTTGGTGGCACGTGTTATTGGGTCGTTCAGTTCCCTTCAAAATGGTTGAGCTGAGTGGGGCTGATGCACGCGTCATGCTCGTGAACGGGTGCCGTCAGATGGGACTGGTCATCTCTTAGCTGCCAGTTGCTTAATTCAGTTTCTATCTTTTAATTATTTTACATTTTTATTTCATTATCGACATTGTGCTCACATGATAGAAGCAACAAGTAATATGTAACCAAGCATTATATGTAACACATAACATGATTTAAAAGAGTGTCCATGGAGTTTCTTGCACGTTCTTCTCCATAGAGACCTACTCTTTGGAACGTGCAATTTAGCTTCACTTTTCTTGGACTGACCGACATTTGACTATTCAAAAGTGCCTGTAAATGGTCTATTTGAAATAAATGTTTTGAATTTTGAATTTTGAATTTTGAATTTTGAGTCGGACCCGCGCCCTGAGAGTTCCGTACAAACTTACCTACCTACCCTTATGTAAATAGTTCAATAATTCCAGAATGGAGTCTCAGAAGATATTTTTTTTTGTGACGTAACTACAAAATTACAGTTTTTAGATTTTTTCCTATACTTGTGCTATGACACCTTGCTCCATGCCAAAATTTCAGGATTCTAGGTTAACGTACCCTATGAATTTTGATTTCCTTGAGAGTGTCCAAATATGCGTTTTGCGTTATCTTTTTAGTAATATGTAATAAGTCTAAGTAATAATATGCTGTGGTTGCTTGTAAAAATAGCCTCATCCTTCAGACTGACAGACTTCCTGCCCTTGTCCCATCTTATTTGGGGTCGGCGCAATACGTTTTTTTCTTCCATTCTACCCTGTCACTCGTCATGCTATCACTAACTTCCTTTTCTTTCATATCGTTCTTCACGCAATCCATCCATCTTTTCTTTGGCCTCCCTCTCCCTCTTCACCCGTCCACATGTATACTCATAACTCTTTTGGTAACATGCATTTCATCCCTCCTCTTTACATGACCCTACCAAGACAAACGCATAAAACTAATAATTCTTTACTAAAAAGCCAATAGCTATTAAACCTTAAAATTGGCTCCAATTTTTCTCACAACCACCATCTCCCAGCTTTGTCTGTATAATTGAGGACATTAATAAAACGGTATCAGCAGACTAAATGAAAATTTATTCCCTCACGAAATTAAACACGAAAAAGTTAACGAATTAGAGTCAAGGGCTTACACGATTTACAAGTTCTTGGATGAAATTTAGTGGTTCTAGATTTAATCGTTTTTAGAACAAAGAGGCTGTGTGAGAATTAGTATTTTTGGTACCAATAAACACTGAGTTTAATGTCTTCTTTCAACATCTACACTAATATTACAAAGAGGGAAAATTTGTATTTTTGTGTGTATGTTTGTAATAAATAAACTCAAAAACTACTATGCCGATTTCAATAATTCTTTCACCGTTGGAAAGCCTCTTTCACCTTGAGTAACATAGGCATCGTTCTAGATAAAACTGATTTTTTTACATAAATGATCTATGTATGTAGGTATGTCTATACAAAAACCGGCCAAGTGCGAGTCGGACTCGCCCATAAAGGGTTCCGTAGCAGCAAGTAACATAATATAAAAGTTCTTGTAATGTGTTGTAACTTTGATCGATGTTTTAATAATAGTGTATTTTTTTCGATTTATGACGCATTAAAAAAAAAATACTTACTAGATTTCGTTCAAACCAATTTTCGTTGGCAGTTTTTATAGTAATGTACATCATATATTTTTTTTAGTTTTATCATTCTCTTATTTTAGAAGTTAGAGGGGGGGGGGACACACATTTTACCACTTTGGAAGTGTCTCTCGCGCATACTATTCAGTTTAGAAAAAAATGATATTAGAAACCTCAATATCATTTTTGAAGACCTATCTATAGATACTCCACACGTATTGGTTTGACGAAAAAAAAATTTTTGAGTTTCAGTTCTAAGTATGGGGACCCCCAAAATTTATTGCTTTTTTTCTATTTTTGTGTGAAAATCTTAATGCAGTTCACAGAATACATCTACCTACTAAGTTTCAACAGCATAGCTCTTATAGTTTCGGAAAAAAGTGGCTGTGACATACGGACGGACAGACAGACAGACAGACAGACAGACAGACATGACGAATCTATAAGGGTTCCGTTTTTAGCCATTTGGCTACGGAACCCTAAAAAACAAGAAAGAATTTGCTAAAATTCACTTCTTTAGGAGAAGAGTTTTGAAAAATTCTTTCCCATTCCAACGGGAGTCTAAAGTTTATATGGAGGAACATACTCCTTAGACAAATAAGTTTCTTATGTTATTTCAAGGTCTAACCGTATAACAAGTTTCTTTCAAATCAATACATACCAATAAACTTTTTTGCTAAAATATAAAATTAGCTAAAGTACCTACAGTACAATTCACCAATGATGGCGGCCGTGCAGTTAGCCTTTGCAAACGTTCGCGCATACTACACTCTTCTCGCACACGCACGTCGCTATTTGGTTCCTAAAACACGTTACTGCGCAGCCTTCTGCGCAAACTTCACAGCCGCCATCATTCGTGAATTGTACTGTAGAAAATTACCTCTGTGCTTATCCAAGACATGGTCTACCCTTGAACCAAATTTCATCTAAATTTGTTCATCCGTTTTACCATTAATGAGTAACAAACATACAGACGTACTCGCAAACATTCTATTATATACGTCATTGATACGTAACCAGTATATCAACTGCCAGAAACCAGGATCAATTTATCTATGGCGCTTAAACCATCCCTTACTCACCATCCATAAACACAACTATAAACCGTTAATCAACACTTGTTCAATTAGGACGAAAACCAATCTTGAACAAGTCCACACAAGCCAGAACATGGACTCATTAACAACATATCAACTACTTTGTGTCCTTTCTATAGGACATGTCCTATATATAGGACGTGTCCTTTATATAGGACGGCCGAAGCCCCATCCAGTAATCCAATGGCTGTTTGGCAAAGTTGTTTATTAATTGACAATTTATTGGGCAATACACTGTTATTGGAAAGGGTGGATGAGGGGATATTAGGATGTTAGGGCGGTTCCCAAGTTTGTTGAAGTATTAGGCTGGGGGTACACTGGCTGCGGAGTTGCTGCTTCCGTGATAAAAAAATATCTCACGAGCTATAGCCACAACATAGAATACCCGTAAAAGTCAACAAGTAACATTTGATGAAGTGGAATTGGTGAAGAAGACCAAAAATGGCCAACGGAACTTCATACTCACACAGATATCATAATGAAGATAGTTAAGCGATTATGACAATACAAATAAATGAATGGTTCTGAATAATTATGTTGAAAATGATAACATCGAAGTGATCTGATGATGATAATGGAGCCGGAAGGTGGAAGGCGAACATGGGAACATCATAATAAAACAATGTATCCTAGCAGGGTTTGGGTTAATTGGAATTGTCGTGAGAAAAAGGTACTCTGGCTATTAGTGTGTTCCAAATAAAAAATGTGTAATAAAAAAAACTTTTTCCTAATTATGAAACAAACAATACCGACAAACACTGACTTCCGAAATTAAAGTTATTTTGATCGTTTTAGTAATTTTTTTAGTGAAGTCGGTTATTTTTTGTTTTGTAAAAAGTTTTTATTTAAATGTTCAAATCATTACAGCGTGAAAGAGTATCAAACACACACACACACATATATTCCTACATACCTCTCGTTTCATCCATAGCGAGAGAAGTTATTTAATTATTATCTAGCTGTTACCATCGGCTTTGCCCGCCTGAAAGTAGATAATTGTTCGAACGAAATATGTTCCAGGTCATGATCTATCTGTTTATGCGCTCTAGTGTGAAGGAGTAACAAACTCACAAACTTTCGTCTTTATTGTGTGGGTGCGTGATTTTCCACATCAACAAAGAGATAAAGGAGGCCATGAACTTAAAAATAACTTAATTGGCTAATAGCATCGAGCAATCAAATTGAATAACTCTGATTACATCTGAATTGCGCTTAATCTTATTAAGAGGTGTTTTTCTTTTGTTTATAGTTCTTTTTTTCATCTCTTTAAAAAACTTTACCTCACCTTTGCTTAACCAACTTTACATAAAGGAGGAGGTTCTCAATAAGGTTGTATTTTTTTATGTTTCTTATCTTAGAAATCCGTTATTTATGTACCGATTTGCAAATTTTAAAATACTCTTATTGAATATTGAAAGGATATACTTCTCGATATGTCCCATATCTGTCAAAATCTAGTTCTGTCTGATGACTTTGGATGAATGGAAGATGATTTGGTTGGCATGTCAGAAGTACCTACTGTGAGAGGGATTGATGTACGTGTTGTTTATACTTTTACTTACTTATACTATTTGTTTTCTTGTTTTTTTTTTGTTTTGTTACTGTAATTGGTTGTCCGACCGTTGTAATTAATTAAAATAAATAAAATTAAAAAAAATGACTTTCAAGAGGAATAGAGGGAACTCCTCAAATACTATAAGCACATACATAACGATTTTGGTAGATTCCCAATGCGTAGGTATATAATAAGGCCACAGACAGCTTAACTTCTAAAAAACCTATCTTAGCATAAAATTCCCCAATTTTTGCTAGGACTAGACCTACCCTCAAATTACTTTAAACCAATTACCCCCCCCCCTCTCAGCCTGTAAACCAAACACCCCGTACTTTACATGTAAGGCCACATTGAACGATCGCTTAACCAACTTCGGCACTACACTGCCGAGCAATTTTCAGAGCCCAGCCGATAAATTGCGAGACCATACAGCTAATAAGTGGCAAGATAGTGTACTGTAGTGTTGGGATGATTTATGTCGATAAATGTTGTAAGCATGATAAAGTATGTGACTAACAATTAGTGTTTTGCACACATGATATTGTCAGATATGGCAAACGAATGTTGGCTTGTAAAAAAGGCGGGAGAAAAAAGATTACATGTATGGTAGTTAAATGTGTGGTGTGACGAGAATAGATAAAGTGAGAAATGAATATATTAGAGGAAGTTTGAAAGTTGCGCCAGTGATTGAAAAGTTGAAGGGGAATCGTTTGTCTTGGTATGGTCATGTAAAGAGGAAGAATGAAACGCATAGTTACTGAAAAAGTTAAGAGTCTACACATGGATGGGTGGAAAGAGAGAGGGAGGGCAAAGAAAAGAAGGATGGATTGTGTGAAGAGTGATATGAAAGAAAAGGAAGTTAGTGATAGCATGACAGACAGAATGACAGATTTAATATTCTTACATTTTATAGTGTAACCTTAATAAAGACTGCCACAGCATTCATTAGACATAGAAGTTACTTGACAACTATCTCACCCCTTGCCTAAAAGTAACCTATTCACTCTTGACTTAAAGACGCTTAGGTTAAAGCTATCAGGAAACACACACACTGGCGGGAAATTTCACGTCTTAACAGTACGCTCCATTTTCGTTTTGCGCGTAAGGATGGAATACCCAAGAAGATATCGCATCTTCTACGTACGACGGTTTGTCCGATGGTAGCATCGATTGATGTTGTTGAAACTTCTACAGATTAAGCGTTTTGCTCCGTCGTTTACACCGAGTACATCGAAGGACTAGAACAATTTGCATGCTGCGGTTTTCCCGACCGATTACAGTTTAGGTGTCTTCAAGGCTAGAGTAAATGGGCACTTAATAAACTAGTGCGCCTCACCATCAACGATTGCATCACTGCTTACCTGATGGTAAGCAATCAATCCCACCTGATAATGGGATCGGAGTCAAGCACTGGTTTATGTCATTAAAAAAAAAGATTTTTCGACTGGCCTGTTGGTCTAGTGGTTATAGTGGCCCCCACTGCTATACCGGAGGCCGAATAAAAAAAAAAGATCGTGAGATAAATAACCACGCCGTGTTTTAGCCTACCTTGATTGAATATCAAAATAATAATCTTCACAACGTAATACCGTTTATAAAAACGAAAACTACTAAAAAGGCAAAAAGATTAAATCAATGCGAGTAGCACAAAAACCGTCTTATATTTCAGACCTAATTTCCCCAATCGCTTTTACTTATCACAAAAAAAAAACCGGCCAAGTGCGAGACGGACTCGCGCACTTAGGGTCCCGTACCGTTCGTAGCAAAAAATTACAAAAAAACTACGTTTGTTGTATGGAAGCCCCATTTAAATATTTATTTTATTTGGTTTTTAATATTTGTTGTTATAGCGGCAACAGAAATAATAATAATATTCTACAGCTTTCACACAACGCCATTTAGTTCCAAACTAAGCAGAGTTTGTACTATTAGTACTAGACAACTGATAAATCAAACTTATATATTTCTAAATGCATACGTATTAAAGAAAAATTACACCCAGACACAGATCAAATGAAACATTTTTCTTAGATGGGAATCAAGTCGACAAAAAACAAATAAATACAACAAAAATACATAATTTGTGAATATTTCAACTGTCTAGCTATTACAGTCCATGACATACAATCTGGTTACAGACGGACAAAGACTTAATAATAGGGTCCCATTTTTCCCTTTGGTAACGGAACCCTAAAAAATCGGGATAAAACCAAGGCCATCCTCAAAAAAAGGTCTAAATCTTGGTCCCTAGATCCCTGGACACAGCTATCCACAATAATTAGGTTAAGTAAAGCGGTGCTAGAACGACGGGACCGCAACTTGACGTTTAGGATCTTGGCTGTCATCCCCACGTCTTGTGGGGGGCTATACGCGGTCAGATTATTGCCCTTCAGATATTTATTAGACGTAGAATGGACGAGGTTTTAGTTCTTTTATCTGGGACAGTTTAGTTTTGTACAATTTTTTTTTTTCTTATAAAGTAATAGAAAAGGGTTGTATTTTAACTCTGTGTAGGTCTCTTTACAGTTAAGGAGACTTCCTGATAGGTACGACCTAGAGATTTTGAAGTAAAGAGTGAATAGATTACCAAGAGACCATATTAATACTTACTATCAGATGAGTAGTCAACAATGAAGTGCTGTCGCCTAGATGTTACCTATTTCAAAAATAGATTGATTTATTGTTCTAAAGAAGTGTTTTTTTTTTATCATACATAATTAATAATCTGTCAACTAGTTACATAAAAACAGAACAAAGCTATGACATGAACTCAGATCACTCGGCAATCTATTTAGAAATTAGTGAAAATATTTTGTACAAACAAAACAGGCTCACTCTTGTCAATAAATACACAGATTGGGAGAGTTTTAAGACCACATTGAATGATCAAATAGATCTTAAAGTTCCTTTAAAAACACCCGAACATTTAAATTTTGAATTAGAAAATTTTATAACGCAGATTCAGCAAGCAGCGTGGGAAAATACACCCAATATCAACAAGAGAACGAAGGGAAATATCTATCCCTTCAGAATCAAGCAACTCATTATGGAGAAAAGAAGACAAAGAAAAACGTGGCATCAGTCTAGGTGCCCTGATGACAAACGCAAACTTAACAATCTGACAAAAAAAGTAAGAAGACTAATTCAGAACTTTAAAAACGACTCAACCAAAACCTATCTTCAGGAACTAAGTAATGACCTAAAGACAGACTACTCACTTTGGAAGGCTACCAAGCATCTCAAAAGGCCGATCACACAAATCCCTCCCATCAAATGTGAAAACGGGCGATGGGCAGTCACTAATAATCAGAAAGCCAAGAGGTTTGCTGAGCACCTAGAAAATATATTTCAACCAAACGAGGGGGAAATCATTCAGGACTGCAATTTAGTTAACACGACACCAGATTATGAAGATATTAAACTAGTAACACCAAGAGAAGTCGCAAGAGAAATAAAACAAAACATAAGCCGTCGAAAATCTCCAGGTTACGATTTAATAACAGGGGAAATACTTCATAACATACCAAGAAAGGGTCTGGTTAAGCTGACAACCCTTATAAATGCTGCACTAAGACTTAAGTATGTACCAGACTTATGGAAAGTTGCTGAAGTGATCATGATAGCTAAGCCTGGAAAACCTGCACATGAAACAACATCATACAGGCCAATCTCTTTGCTACCTATTATGTCAAAACTTTTTGAAAAGCTGTTACTTAAACGGCTCAAACAAATAATACAAAGCAAGAACATAATACCAGAGCACCAGTTTGGTTTCCGAGAAAAGCACTCAACTATCGATCAAGTGCATAGGATCACAAACGTAATAGAACACGCCCTTGAAGACAAGAAGGTTTGTTCTACTGTGTTCCTAGACGTGGCACAAGCTTTCGACAAAGTATGGCATGAAGGTCTAATATATAAACTAAAGATCCTGTTACCGAAGCAGTTTGCAGATATTCTGGAATCCTACATTCTAAACAGAGTCTTTAGAATAAGGCAAGAAGATGCCTACTCAGAAATGAAGCAAATAAAAGCCGGCGTACCGCAAGGAAGTGTATTAGGTCCGGTCCTGTACCTAATATACACTTGCGATATTCCAGAATCAGAGCATAATATCATTGGGACCTTCGCTGACGACACAGCTCTCATGGCTGTAGGAAACAGCCACCAAGAAGCAGTTGAAAAGGTTCAAATGGCTGTCAACCAAGTTTATGACTGGACCAAAAAATGGAGGATTAAATTAAATGAATCCAAATCTGTACACATAGACTTTAGTAACAAGAAACACCAGTATTCTCCAGTTTATATAAATAATAAACAAGTCCCATATGAGAATACAGCCAAATATCTGGGTATGACTCTTGACGCTAAGCTACGCTGGAAAGCCCACGTCAAGAAGAAAAGAGATGAACTCGACTTACGATTCAAAAGAATGTATTGGCTGCTTGGAAGAAATTCCACGTTGTCTGTGCAGAACAAATTGTTATTATATAGACAAGTCCTGATGCCAGTTTGGACTTATGGTATTCAGCTGTGGGGCTGCACCAAACAGACCAATATAAGTATCATACAACGATTTCAGAACAAGGTACTAAGGGAAATTGTAAATGCACCTTGGTACATACGAAATGATGACCTCCATCGGGACCTAAAAGTTGAGTTCATCGACAAAGTGATAAAAAAAATTGCAGAAGCTCACGAAAAGCGACTTCATCAGCATGTGAACATCGAGGCAATCCAGCTTCTCGACCACACGAATATAGTGAGAAGACTAAAAAGAACAAAACCGTTCGAGTTAGTGTTTAGTGATAGTGAATAGTGTAATGTAGCATAATTGCTACCTAATAAATACAAGAACGAAGTGTATTCGCCTTAATAGAGACAATAAGAAAAGTGCTATTGGACACATTCTTAGTAAAGACAATTTATTAGTTTAGGATATAATTAAATTACTTATTAGTCTATACATAAGGCTAGATTGTAATATAAACTAGGGTTCATCCTTTGGATGTATTCGAGGACAAGGAAAAAAAAAAAAAAAAAAAAAAATACATAATTATACAGAACTAACTTTTGCCCGCGGCTTCGCCCGCGCACATAAAATTTAGCCCATATCACTCAGGAATAAAGCACGTAAAAAAAAAATGCAATCCGACCAGTACTTCCTTTCAATCGTGGAAATTACAGACACAATAGAAAGACAAGAGGTGCGCGAACGCCGGCGTTCGCTTGGGGTTTAATGAATTAAAGATTAGGTACCTCCTATAAACAAAAAAAAAACAAACTTTACCTGTTTATAATATTATTTATTATATTAGCGTAGATTACTTACTTAGGTATTTATTAGGTTGCTAAAAAAATACCTACAATGGTTTTATTTAAAAGCCAGCAGTTTTTCCTTTTTTTTTTAACTTACATCGATATCGACATCCCCACATCACTAAAAGTAATGGGGTCGGGAATTTTACCACCTTGCAATATTGGGGGTCGATAGGATCTCAGGGGTGGTCCCACCCGTGTTGGACACCACACGAATATGTATGTACGAATATTTGAGTAGTAGCGAGTAATTAATGTTAGGATTGTTGAGAACTTACTGGATGAAGATTAAGTTAGGTTATGTCTATAACTATAGGTACTTGATTTTGGTTGTGTAAGTCCTGGCTTTTGATGTCTTAATAGGGTTCCGTACCTAAAGGGTAAAGGGGACCTTATTACTAAGATTCCGCTGTCCGCCCGTCTGTCTGTCCGTCTATTATCAGGCTGTATCTTATAAATGATAAATGATATTTATTTTGTAAATAGGTTTAAAAAACACTTTTACAAGTCAATTTTTTTTTTTCGTCAGTTTATGCTAGATGAGGCCGGTGTTTCCTATCTGACTACCCTGAGAAGAAACACCGAAACAAACTCAGGGGTCAAAGTCTCTTTTAAAGTCCATACAGTAAATATGTAATGGTCAAATCATATGAGAACCATGCAGATTTGTCTGAGATGGTCTTTTGAAGAAAGAACCATACAGATTTGAGTGGACCTGTCCAATCAGTGTAAGCATTTGTCAGTATTTGAAAAGCTCAACTTAGGACTACTAAGGAGCTCCACGACTTGACGAACAATACCAAAGAAAGGACATTTGGGTAGGCCGCAGAAAATACTCAAATTGCCAGACATACGTTAAAATTACTAAAAAGAAAAGAAAAACCAATCAACATAGTCCTCAAATTTACAATAATCTAAGGAAATTGATGGTTTACAAAATATTTAGCAAAGTAAATATTTATGTCAAAGAAAAAAAAAATACTTTAAGTACTTAAAATGTATACAAGTCAATTTGTAAAATAAAAATAATCTCCATATGAACAGTGACAGCTTAACAGTTGAAATTTTTAAGTTTATATTAGTAGTATTATTAAGTTAATAAAATAAGTATTTAAGTGAGGCTCCTTACACAAAAAAAAAACATGATTTCACTCGATACTCCTTGGATAGTCTGACCAGACTCAAAGTCAAAAGTCAAAGTAAAAATCAAAATCATTTATTTCAAATAGACCATTTGCAGGCACTTTTGAATAGTCAAATGTCGGTCAGTCCAAGAAAAGTGAAGCTAAATTGCACGTTCCAAAGCGTAGGTCTCTATGGAGAAGAACGTGCAAGAAACTCCATGGACACTCTTTTTAAAACATATTATGAGTTACATAGATCTTGGTTACATATTTACAAGCATACGACTGCCAAAGATCTACGAATGACAACCAGGATGAACGGCTTTAAGTGCTTGCCAAAGATGTCAAGGACGTAAGAAACCAAGTGCACCTTAGTTATGCCGCTTCCAGTTGTTCGTACTCCGTGTATGTTTACGATTTAACTATGCAAGTATTTATCGACTACCCTAAACTTTTCGATTACTTGTCTCCCCTCTAGCGCCGATTGTGCCATCGCGGTCATTTCTGCCTGCATTAGTTTAAAAAAAATTCGCTTGAATCCTGTGGCGTGCTACCAAACCAAACCCTTTGAAGTTTTCGTTTCGATTGCAAGCAAAAATGAACTTAGTGGTGTACGAAATTTATTCGGCCGAAAATTTTTGTCTCTATATCTTCGTATTTCCAGGAAAAAAAAAATTTTTTTGTTAATTTTACATAAAAAGTGTAATTACGTAATAATTATACCCCTATACGCGCGAGGGGTTAAATTGTAATTATGTCGAAACTGTTACTGTACAGTACACTACTAATAACGTTTGTATTAGTACATATTATGATACAAGTGTATAATGTTGGCGATTACCGCTGTAATCGCCAATATTCACGTATATCATACGACTTTTTCGACACACTTGAGAAGAATTTTTTTACAAATTAATTAATTATTGCTTTATCAGCAAAACTGTTTTTTTTTTTTTGTAGTATGGCGGCAAAAAATGTTTCTTTCTTCTTATGCGCGCGCATCCAAAATGATGGCCGTAGACTAGCTATTCTAGCTAGGCTGTTTGAATAAAAATAAGAATGAGGTTGCTTAAGTTTATAAATAGAAAAAATATTTTTATTTATGAAAGGTTTTATTTATTAAACATGTAAAAGTTAAAATAGTTTATTTAAACACAAATTAGCATAAAATAAGCAAGAAAGACACTAATTTGTACTATTGAACGCAATACCTAATGTATTTTTTTTTTCGAATTTAATGTTTGATTTGAGAATAGAGGTTTAACAAGAAAGGTTATCACTACATTATCACACTTGTGCATAATAGTAATCAAAAAGTCACAGTTTGGTTACAAGCTACATTATATACCTAAGTGTAGTGCAATTATATTCACTTTCTGAGCAAGTGTGTCGAAAAATATTTTTTTATTTATTTATTTAACAATTTATAATAATAATAATTTCTTTATTTGTATCGAATGCAGGTGTTACAATAATGGTGTTCGATTCAGGAAAATGTTTACCCAGTACATTCTGCCGGTTGGCATACAAAAAATACAGATTAACTTAGAAACTAGGTACTTAAAATTAAAAATAAAATCCTGAATTAGCTGAATTGTTTACATATTAACAGAGATAAAGGCAGGCAAATATTACAATAATTCATCATTTATAAAATCGGCAATAGAGTAATAACATTTCTCAGCCAGCAACGATGACAAGAGGTTTTTGAATTTTATTGATCCTTAATACAGTTTGGCAATCTGTTATATATTGAAGGTGCCATACCAATAATGTTTTTTTTAAGTAATGCAGTATTATAATTACCAGCACACAATAGACCTTGATATTTTGATCTCATGGCTGTAGTTCGCTTCCTCGTATTATTCAATGCAGGAAATAGATGCATGTTAGTTTTAACGAAAATAGCTACTTCGAGAATGTATAAACTAGGAAAAGTTAGTATTTTGTGCTTCTTAAAATATGGAACGCAGCTATCTGTGACCTTGAGATTAAAAATGGATCGTATGCACCGTTTTTGGGCTTTAAATATAGACTCCCTTTCGGAACAATTACCCCAAAACACTACACCAAAACTTAGAACAGAAACCACCAAGCCATGATATGCAACTATTAAAGTATCAATGTTAACTTTCTTGGACAGATTGTAGAGGGCATACGCAGACGTGCTTAATTTTTTGCAAACTTCTTCAGCCTGTGGTTTCCAAGTTAATTGACCGTCAATCAATATACCCACATACTCGTCATTTATACCGCGTACATCAAAGGACTGAAACAGTTTGCCTGCTGCGGTCTTCCCGTCTGATTATAATTTGGGTGTCTTCAAGGCTAGAGTGAATAGGCTCTTAATAAACTAGCGCGCCTCACCATCAACGATTGCATCACTGCTTACCATCAGGCGGGATCGCAGTCAAGTACTAGTTTATAACAGATAAAAAAAAAATAATAATAATAAAATATATGTACAGACAATAATAAAAGAACAGAAGAAGGAAACAGAAGAATAGTACAAAGGTGATGCTTATATTTTAAGATTTCTCATGGAAGTGAATTACAAATTCCTCATCATTTCAGCCGTCCACTGTTGGACATAAGCCTCCCCAAGTGTCGCCACAATGAACGATCCTGCGCGTCCGACATCCATAGAATCCTATGGGTAATAAAAATATCTCAAACTTCATAAACGATACCATTAACTAAAAACACTATCACTATAAAGACTCACTGCACTCAAAACAAAAAACTTAAAACATTTTCTCTACAAAGTCATTTTCTGCACATTCTTTACAAACTTATCCTACGCCAGAATACTTATTAGCAGGATCCTCGCTAATTATGCCACCTAAATTACCGTGCCGTGAGAAATACTGTAATAGTGCTAGAGATGGATAGGCTACCTGTTAGCTTGCTATTTTAGAGGTGCTAACTTTAAAAATGGTACGCTTCGGAATGAATTTTGGTGGTAGTACCTTTATTTTAAAAGGGGTAATTCTGTCTTGCAGGTTTGATGGTTGGTATTTTGAAGATATATTCCGATTCCGATCATCCAATGACATCCCACACTCTTCGGCGGAGTAGGAGAGTATATCAGACTTTTACTGCCTAAAAACTTACTCCTGTTCCTTCGTTGCCTTTTATAACAAGGCTAAGTCTTCCTTTCAGAAGCAGACACTTGGCCCCAGTAGATATCGACCCTTTTGTTTTATTGTTGATAGGTTCGTGCTTGACCGCTATCTCACCTGATGAAAAGCGACTATGCGGTCGACGATGGAACGAGCCTATCTAGAAGAAACCTATTTACTCTCGACTTCAAGTTATAACCAACCCTGCTAGGCCCCTACAATTTGCTGACAACTCCTTGAGACACGCGTGGAACACTACGCGCCGTCGATGACTTGGGCTCAGTCCGGACGGTCATTAAACCCTCGGACGGCGAGCAACCCATTACTCGCAGTGGCTGGAAACAGGCGTTAGGATCGCTCCTTCACGTATACCCTTAGCTCCTACATTCTCTTAGATCTCACTAATTTATGATTAAGACTATTGATCATAACAAATCCCCCCTCCATTTTAACTAGGAACATCGCCAAATGTCCAACAGCCCACTCGTCCCACAACGTAATATAGGAAGCAGGATAAATGAATTAGGGCCCTTAATATACACCAATTTGTCGTCAGCCTAATAGATTCTTCCTAATTATTATCATCCCACCTAATATGTAACAGGCCTAACCGGGAAAAATATTTTTATAGACTCATTTGTTTTTAGTGGTAATATGAGTTATGAGTACATACTATGTATTTGGATTCGTTCGTTCTTTAAGATCGAAGATTTCAGCGCTCGAGCAGTGCCATAAAACAGTGTTTTCTGAAGCCTACTCTTCGCTAACGGCCAGGTTAATAGGTTTGAAAAAAATATAGATTCATGAACAACATTATCAACTATTGATTTTTTGGTATGATAAATACTTTTGTCTAAAAAAAATATTTAGCAATTTTGCAACTTTTCCCTCCTACTTCTAAACGGCTTGGATTTTTAGAAACATGTTTGTACAGAAAAATAGGTGATTAAATATTCTTCAAAGAGTACATAACAATGTAAATCAAACAATATTTCGCAAAGCTATATTACTAGAAATATTACTTAGGCTTTGTTTCATCGTACATTCATTGACGGTACGTAGTTCACCGAGTTAGTTAGTTAGTGGTAAATACAGTAACCATTTAATTTATACGAAGACATGGCGTAAAGGACTATGTCCAAGCCAAAAACAATAACAAAAAAAAAGTGAAGACGGCAAAACATTCTCCTCGCAATATCACGTCCAATATACTTCTCATAGAATGTAATCACGTATTAATTAACCTTTCATTTGCCGAAAGGTAATTCTTCCCTTTCAATTACAGTATATTATGCCAGGTCGCCTGATTGGTGATCACAGTCAATCAGACGGACGATAATAGGGGATAGTCACCCTATTAGTTCGGTGTCTATTTCTGATATAGGATGCGAGGTTGTTTTGTCAAAGTGGTGAAAGATAGCTTGATTATTTATGTACTTCTTATATTCAGCTACAAATATATTCAGCTCTTGGCTGATTAGAAACATTCACTCAAGAATAGAGTGAAAGGGCGTGTCAGATGGGCTTGCGGACAGTAAGCAATGGGTAGCTCGCTGTCCGGCCGTCCGGTAACTGTCCGGACCAAGCCCAAGTCGTCAACGGCGCGCACTGTTCCCGCGCGCCTCAAGGAGTTGTCAGCAACAGCAGGGACCTAGCCGGGTCGAAGCTTACTGGGGCCAGGGTTATCCGAAAGGGAACTCGAGCCCCGGTATGAAGGCTAGAAGGAACGGGGTGGGCTTTTAGTCAGTAAGAGTCTGACACTATCTCTCGCTTCGCCCAAGAGGGTTTGTCATTGGATGATTTTTCCCTCCAAAAAAAAAAGGCCTGTCAGATTTTTATCGACTAAAACCCACTCCTATATTCCTTGTTTGCCTTCGTTCCAGGGCCTTGGAGTTCTTTTTCGCGCAAACCATGGCCCCAGTAAGCTTCGACCCTGCTGACATCTCCTTGAGGTGCCCGTGGAACACTCGACTCGAGCTTGGTCCAGACGGTTACTGGACGGACCTGTGTCCTTAAGTTGACCTTTGTGTTATAGGACCAAAATAACTCTTTCAAAAATTACCGCGGCCCTCGGCCCTAGACAGCTGAATACCTAATTCACTAATTGAAGTTCAATCCAGTTCGTTCCCTGCTGTCATCCCTCCAGCTACACCCTAAGCAAAGTTTTTTTAGTGAATATGGTTTATTCTGATCATTTTTTATCCAAGGTCTATTTTACAGGGAGTGAGTGATCTTAGTGTATTGTCGCTTAGTTTTAGGTCTAAGTACCATCAAAGACCTGAACAACGCTAAGATCATTTTGGCTTGCCCTCGAAACGAAAACTTCAAAGGATTTGGTTTGGCGCTGCGCCGAAGGGTTTAAGCGAATATTTTTTTAAGTGATCCGGCAGAAATGACCACGATGTTACATAGGTTTTGGCAGAAGAGTTTAATTCTTATTAAGGTCTCCACAGACAAGTCCGCTTGAGCTGATGACAACCTCATAGGTTGACCCAGAAGATACTCATAAAAAAATATCCGAAAGGATCAATCCTATTTGAGAACCCAAAGTTGATCACATGTTATACTTTCATTTCATAGTGTAAGGCTTTGTGCATAGCACGAGCGTTTTTAAGTCTTAAAGTCTATACACCTTTGCATTTAATAACAGACAGCTAGATTTTTAATAGACCTCATTTTGTTAATAGTAGAATAACTATTAAAATATCGGAATTTAAGTACAGCTTTTTTTAAAAAATACAGCAACTGTCAAATACATTGGTTTCAATGATCATTCGGTCAATAAGTTTAGCCCTTGTTTTCATTTATTTAATCGCATTTTGTTGCACAGATAATTTTAATATAACATCTTTTTTTTTTTTTTTTTTTATGGTGGGAAAAAATCATGCATTGACATCCCCCGCCCTTGGGCGGAGCGGGAGATAGTGTCAGACTCTTACTGACTAAAAGACCCACCCCGTTCCTTCTAGCCTTCATACCGGGGCTCGAGCGCCCTTTCGGATAACCCTGGCCCCAGTAGGCTTCGACCCGGCTGGGTCCCTGCTGTTGCTGACAACTCCTTGAGGCGCGCGGGAACAGTGCGCGCCGTCGACGACTTGGGCTTGGTCCGGACAGTTACCGGACGGCCGGACAGTGAGCTACCCACTGCTCACCGTCCGCAAGCCCGCGTCTACGTTGGCCGGAAATCGGGATCAGAATCCCGGCGACGGCGGCGGCGATAACGCCGTTGCCTGATGCGTTCGGCCTCCTCCTTTGCGAGCATTACTGCTTCGCAGAAGTCGGCGACCGCCTGCCACTCCTCCTCGCTCCGGACCATGGCCTCAACCAAGGCCCGGCGCGAGAGGTCTCCGCCGCCGATCGCCCCCACGAGGGCACGGCGATGCTCCGCCCAAGCAGGGCACACCTCGACTGTGTGCTCCACCGTGTCCTCCGGGCGTTCCGCACAGTGGCGACACCCGGGCGTCACTTCCGCATGAATCGAGTGCAGGAAACTCCCGAACGAACCATGTCCGGTAAGTACCTGCGTCATGCGGAAGGTAAGGACGCCGTGAGGTCTTTCCAGCCACGCCTCAAAGAGGGGACTTACCGCCATGATTGTGGCGTGCCCAGCACTGGGTTGCGATAGTCGCTGACGCCATTTCACCATGAGATCCCGCCGGAGCTCTGTCCGCCATGCCGTGACCTGTCGCGGCAGCGGACTTTCACCCCGGCGTTGCATCTCCACGCGCATATCGTGCATGTGTGCAAGGACTGTTGCCTCCAGATCCCACGGTGGTAGGCCAGCCAGAAGGCTCGCCGCTTCGCGGGAGACCGTGCAGTATCCCCGCACCATCCTTATCGCCATGACCCTCTGACAGGCGTTCAGTATGGCCGCCGGTTGCTTTTTCAGCGACGGCGCCCACACCGGCGCCCCGTAGAGGGCCATGGACCGAACGATCCCCGCGTAGAGCCTTCGGCAGGAGGCATCCGGACCCCCAAGGTTGGGCAGGAGCCGCTTGAGCGCAGCCCCAGCCCGGTTGAGTTTGGGAGCCAGACGTCGGAAATGCTCCACGAAATTCCACCGGCTGTCGAGGACGAGTCCCAGGTACTTCATCGTCGACCCGACACCGATGTCAACTCCTCCTACCGTTAGTTGGGAACCCAATGGCGGCGCGTTCCGAGACCGGCGACCGTGGAAACACATCGCCTCGGATTTGTGAAGCGCCACCTCGAGTCCCAACTCCTGGATCCTGTCAACGACCATCGCAACCCCGCGTGTCGCTAGAGCGACCGCCGCCTGGTACGACTCTCCCTGCGCTAGAACCAGCGTGTCGTCTGCGTAGCAAACCACGCTGACCCCGTCAGGGAAGTCGCCGCGCAGCACGTAGTCGTACCCGATGTTCCACAAGGGTGGCCCCAGTACCGACCCCTGCGGAACACCGCACGACATCTCTCGACGTTTCCAGTCTCCCTGGTGACCGGGGTAGACTATAAACCTATCCGACAGATAGGCCTCGACCACTCGACAGAGGTATTCGGGCACCCGGTGGTACCGGAGTGCCCTCCGGATCGTACTCCAGGGCAGGGAGTTGAAGGCGTTGGCAATGTCCAAGGACACTGCCACGACACACCTGCCCCGGGACACCGCAGCCCCCGTCGTGAGGGCTCGCACGCGCATGATGGCGTCCACCGTAGAGCGCATCCTGCGAAAGCCGAACTGTCCGTCCGAAAGGTCCGGCCCCACCCGTGTTAGGCGCCCGACGAGGCGGTTTGCAATGACTCTCTCAAAGAGCTTGCCCACCTCGTCGAGCAGCACAATGGGCCGGTACGCGGACGGAGAGTCCGCAGGGCGCCCTGGCTTCGCGATGAGGACCAGTTTCCCCGTCTTCCAGCAAAGTGGGAACTGGCCCCTCTCCAAACATGCGCTGAAGAGCCCTCTCAGTCGAGGCCCGAGAGCCTCCATGGCCAGGACCCAAGCCTTTCCAGGCAAGCCGTCGGGTCCTGGGGCGGTGTTTTTGGCACTCAGCCTTCGCACCGCCACTCTCATCTCTACCTCGGTCACTTCTGGAGCATCGTCGTCGTCGCTGTTGCGGTCCGCGTCAGACACCGCTGGCGGTGGAGGCGGAGCCATGGGCGGGGGGGAGTGTTCCCCCCGCGCAGGGAACAGAGCGTTCACCGCACCCTCTACGATCTGGGGCCGGAGACTCTGAGTCAGTGGGGGAGCCCAGGGACGGAGCTTTTCCCGTACCATATTGTACGGGCGCCCCCATGGGTCCGCGTTCAGAGACCCCAGCCACACGTTGCGGGCCTCCAGTTTGGCCCGCTTGATCTCCGTTCGGAGGGTGCGTTTTGCCGCCCTGTATTCCTCATACAGCTCCGCCTCTCTGGCCTCCGCATCCGGCGGGCGGATGCGGCGCCTGCAGTGTCTGGCGTACCGGCGCCGCGCGTGACTGCATGCGTTGCGCAGTGCAGCAATCTCCGGCGACCACCAGCACACCTGGCGCTTAGCTCGCCCTGGACGGACTCGGGGCATTGCCGCGTCGCAGATTTGCGACATGGCCTCCCGGAACCACTCAGCCTCGACGTCTATGTCGACAGGCCTGTCCGGTGCTTGCACCCAGGCCTGTACCGTCGCGGCTTCCAGGAGGAGCTCCCGGTCCATCTGCTTAAGCGCCCACCGCGGACCGCAAGGGCTCTGTCGGACCGGCGCGGCCGAGGTTTCGGCGGAGACGTCCAACCGGATGTACCGGTGGTCAGAGTACGTCTCCACCTCCTCCATAACGCGCCAGTCGACGACACGCGGCAGCAGAGCGGGGCTGGCGAACGAGATGTCCACCACTGATTCACCCCGCATCCGCGCCAACGTGGGGACAGAACCCCGGTTCAGGACGACCAGGCCCAGCTCCAAAGCCCAGTCCTCCACCATCTGACCCCGTGGGTTCGTGTACCGGGAACCCCAAGCCGTATTCCAGGCGTTGAAGTCCCCGCAAACGACCACGGGGAGGGTACCAAACCCAGCGACGACGACATTTAGCTCCATAAGGGAGACCTGGAGTTCGTCGAGAGATCTGCTCGGGGACAGGTAGACGCCTACCACTGCAATGTCCCCGAACCGTGCTGCCACGCAGCCCCGCCCCCTCGCAACAGCCTCGAGGGGCGGGGTACCGGCGGCGGCCGACGAGATTAACGTCACCGAGCCGTCTAGGTCCTGAACCCAGTCTCCACGGGGATGGACGTAGTACGGCTCGGAGACGACGGCGACATTTATCGACCACTGCGCCATGCTCTGGAGCAACAGATCCTGAGCGGGGGCGCAGTGGTTGATATTCGCCTGGAGGAGACGGAATGGGGCCGTTATTGGCAGTCCATTGTCTCCTCCCGAGCCCTTCTAGGGGGCACTGCCGCGGCGGGTGCGGCGGCGACTGCGGTGGGTGCGGCGGCGAGAGCGGCGGGTGCGGCGGCGATAGCGGCGGCGGCCAAGGAGGCGGCTGCGGCGGTGAGGACGTCGGCGGGGATGGGCCTACGGGCCCTGCCCTTGTCCTTGGCGGGGGGGTCGCAGGACCTGCCCCCAGCCCGGTGGTTGGCCGGCTTGCCTGCCGCCGCACATGCGTAGCAGTGCGGCGGAGCACGGCATTCTGCGGCCTTGTGACCGGGCTGGCCACACTGGTGACAGCGGTCGCTGCGGTCCACCTCCGCGGCGCAGTGGGCGCCAACGTGGTGCCCCACTTGGCACCGGAAGCACCGCAGAGGTCTGGGCTCCAGCAGTTTAACCTGCGCGGAGACCCAGCCTACCAACAGCCGTCGGCCCTCCCCGGTGATGGTCCTGGCCGCCGCCACGGGGCAGCTAGCTGTCACCGCTCGCATGCCCGTGCCGTCAGCGCGGATGGTGCCCACCCGGACCTGATCGGCCGTGCACCCGCCCGCCCTGACGATGGCGGCCACCACCTCGTCCCCCTTGACGGAATCGTCCAAGCCCATGATGCGCATATCTATGCACTTTGTGGGCCTGGACACTCGGGCCTCCTCCGCATCGAGGGACGCTCTGATCCTAGCGGCCAGAGCGTCAGCCGCAGGGCCGCTGGTCGCACCGGGGACCTCCAGGATTCGGGCCCCGGTGACCGTGCGCCTCATTCGAAAGCCCCCAGCGGCTCCGAGCTCCTCAAGGTGGGGCAGCACCGCCTGCTTCGCCTTCTCCATGACGGCGTCATACGTCACGCCCTTCTTCTCCGCATCTGGCTGCAGTGTTATCACCACAGCCTCGGAGTTCGGGGCGCGAAGTCTCGCCGCCATGGCCCGCTTCTTGCGCTCTTGGCGCCTTGCACGCTTCTTGGCCGTCCTGGCCGCCTTGCCCGCCTTTCTCGCGGCGCCGACGACCGTCCATTCGGCGCCAGCCGAGGGTTCTTCGGGGGGAGGCGGCTGACGCGGCCTAGTCGCCACCGCCGCAGGAGGTCCTGCCGGCTTAGGCGCCGCCCTACCCTTCGAGGGAGGAGCTGCTGGCTTCCCCCGCCTCTGCTGCTGCGTAACCGTCGGGGTTGGCCGCGCAGGCTCTGACGCCGCGGCCCCGCGCCTTGCTTGCCCCGTCGGGCCCGCCTTGGGCAAAGAAGCCATGGCCGCAGCAGCGGCGTAAGACGTCGCCTTTCGCTGGCCGGAGGCCGCGAGCGGGGGGCGCAGCACGATCCCCTCCAGCACGGACAGCTGCTGCTGCATCCGTAGCTGGAACTGCTCCTGCTGCTGCTGCTGCTGCTGCCGAAAGGCAGCCAGCTCCTGCCGCACCAGTGTCAGCAGCTGATTCTCCGGCTCGTGCTGGGCCTGGGGCCGGCTTTGCCCGTGCCCCTGCTTGCGCCCCCCCTCCGTCGGCTCCTGGTGGCCTGCTCTCGCGAGCTCCGCCCGGATCTCGGCCCGGAGCTCGGCCTGGAGCTCGCTCCGGAGCTTTGCCACCCTCTTTTTGAGGGAGGCGTCAAAGGCCTCCTTGAGGGACTTGGCATGGCGCTGCGCCGTCCTCTCTTTGGACGTCTTTTCCCTTTTGCGGGACATGTCCCGCAAAAGGGTGACGGCCAGCTTTCGCAGGGACTCCCCGTCCGAGTCCTCCTTCGCCTGCCTCTCGCTGCCGGATGGCTCCGAGAGGTCTGTCTGAGCGCCGGTCGCTTCAGGGTGGCGTCCCTCCGCAGCAAGCCTGTCGGCTCGCTGGGCGGAGTTTTTGGCCTTTAGCCTCCCTTTCCCACGGGCTCGACCCACGCCGCGGCTGCTCGTGGCTATTTTTGGCGCCGATCCTTTGTCCCCGTCCGAGTCAGACGAGGACAACAGTCCGTCCCTCGATGCGGAGCGCTTCCTGGACGCGGAGCGCTTCCTGAAGAGACGCCGGTCACTTCCAGGGTCTCCACCGGGGTCACCACCGGGGCCTCGACCGGGGTCTCCCACAGCCTCTGCCTCCAAATTTCTGGGGTCTCCCCCAGTCTCCTCCCTCTCCGAGCCCTCCGAGCTCCTTCCGGATGCCGCGTCGGACTCCGACCGCGCATCACTCTCCGTTGGTTTGGTGAAAAATTTACTTGGTTCCATAGCTGTTCCCACGAGTATTTTTCATGTTGTACTGGCTCAAATACGTGGTTCGCACTAGAGACTAATTTAGCTACCCATTAGTCAAGCTAACAACCCCCCTCACGGTGCGCCGCCGCTTGGAGGTTTGGGGTAATTTTTTATAGAGGTTGTCTTCCTCGCGGCCCGGGCGGTTAAGCCAGGACCCTCGTCCCCCATCAAAAGTCAGAAACATGACCTTGGACAATCTCTGGGGCTACGAGACTAACGGTGGCAGAAGGAGGAGCAAGCCTTCCTCCTGCCTGCCCGGCGGCAGTGTGAGTGCACACCGAGCCCGCTCTTGCTTCGCCACTGTGCCCTCTGCTACAGCAGAGGGACACGCGTTGAAGCGTTCCGACAGACAGAACATTCGCAGACGGCCATCGAGGCCCCTTAGGCAGCAATACCCAAGGGGGTCATTGGCCGCCTCCCAGGGTGCACCGTCCCGCAGACTGGCCTTCGCTCCGGACGTATCCGCAAGGGAACTACAGCCTGCGGGCACTCGTGGAGGTTTTCTGTCGTGGCACCCCTAATATAACATCTGCCAAACTGCATAGCATTTTGTTGGCAGTATACTCGTAAAAGGTAATTACTACATTCATTGACTGGCGGTACGAAATTCGCCGTGTCAGATAGTAAAATAATAATAATAGACTAATTATAGAATTCAGAAGGAAAGAGACTAGGAGAAGAGGACTGGAGGAGGAAGAGTGGAGGATTAGGGGATTACCAATTTTAGAGCAAACATCTAAATTGTCGTGCCATCTTCTTCTTGGTCTACCACGACACCGTCTCACGATTTCAGGGCACTAATTTGTGTTTTACATGCCTTGGCAAGTAATCACCTATAGTTGTTGGCAGCAAATAAAAAATAAAGTGCATAGAGCTACATGACAGACAAAAACAATAAGTAACCTTTCTCAGATCGCCCCGCTGAACGCTTTGCCACCTTATAAACGCTGCCTGAACCATAAACTGAAACACTGATCTGGCATTTTTTTACTACTGCCAAAAATTGGAGAGATCGGTGTGAAGATGTGATCTCTGGATTATTTCGTAGTATAGAGTTTTAGCCAGCGGCTACACTCTAGCTGTCTATCCCACAGAATTTATACATTTTTTCTCAAATATAAGTAGTTCTCATATCTCGATAGAATCAATCAATCTCTATCATAGATAGAACGCAACTTTCTGTTCTAGGTAGATAGGTAGTAATAGGACCTAAACATGCTGAAATCACTCCTACAAACCATACATATTTTTGAAGCTCACTACCACATTTCTCTATATCGATTATATAATCGCTTTGGTTTGTTTGGCCTGACAGGGTGACATTCAATCAACCAGGAATAATCAAATACCGCATGCAATTCAAATATTTTTGCAATCTTAATAATAGAATTAGAACACGGACAACTGCGCTCTAATTCTATTGACAAACATTAATCCTTTCAATCGTGGAAATTACAGACACAATAGAAAGACAATAGGTGCGCGTTCGCTTGGGGTTTAATGAATTAATATAATTCCATTTTTATGTATCGTTAATCTATTTAAAATAATGCCAATGTCATGCCAATATTAATTAAAATCAAAGAACTTTTAAACGTATTGATATTACTGTATTTAATATTTTTTTATACATAGTTTACCTACTTGATTCAATAAGTTTCCGTTTAGTAAATAAATTACAGAGATATTGTTTTTTTTTTTTTTAAGATCACGCAATACCCAAAAAATGTGTGCTTAAGTGGCAATGGGCAGAGCACATTGCTCGCAGAACAGATGGCCGTTAGGGCCGAAAGGTTCTGGAGTGACGAGCGCGTACCGGAAGACGCAGCGTTGGAAGGCCTCCTACAAGGTGGACCGATGACCTGGTGAAGGTTGCGGGAAATCGATGGATGCGAGACGCTCAGGATTTGAAATTGTTTCGTATGATTTGTAAAACAATGCGGCGTATATTATGCATTATGTTCTTATGGCTTTTTTTTTGTATAAATAATGTAGGCGTTCCCCTCTAACTTCATAAAATATTCGTATTAGTTTAATAGGTACCAAATACTTTTAAAATTGTTCACAGAAAAGTGCTGGCTTGAAAAAATAATTTCATTTTCTGAGAGCAAATGCTGCGAAAATGCAGGATTTATTTTTAAAATTGAAATTGAATTTCGTTGGTTCTAAAATCAATTTGTTTTAAGTGTTTTTTTCTGATCTTATTTTTGCTGAGCTAGCCGTATCTTTAAGTGGGCAGTGCATACATGAATATTGTAAGTATATTGCTGACTCGTGTATTCATGAGTTGTGTTGAAAGATGTCTTGTTATATCGATGAAAAGATATCAGTTCTAATTAGATTTAGAAAGAAAGAAACCAAGTTTATTTGGCACACAATGAACAAAACAAGTATTATAAAACAACATATAATAAAACTTAAAACTTAAAAGAAATAAAATGAAAACAAACAACAACAATGTGTCTCACGGTAGTGCCAAATAGGTTCAGTTCAGCATACTGTCAGACAACCGTAGCAGTTGCCTGACGCTGGTTTTCAACTGAACCTTTGAGTGTAGGTGAGTAACTGATGAAAATCGGCTTTTGAAATATATAAAAGTATATGTATGTGTATATACACTTGAGAACAAAAAAATCGCACATCATAACTTTTTTTGTTAACGCAGTTTTTGTCATGAATGTGAATAGTTATTGAAAACATGTCGTACACTAATTCAAAGCCTATTTAATTACCTTTCTAGTGATATGAAATACAGTGTAAAAAAATATCCTTGAAAGGGTTTAGAGCACAAAAACCAACAAATGGGAAAAATTACCAAATTTCACTTATGAAACAATGAAAGTCAAACATAAAATTCTTGGTCATCCTGTTTGTTAATAAAGTGTATTCCCTTCCTTGACCTTATTTACAGCTGTTACTCGATTTTTCATCAGCCGTATTAATTTTACCATGAAATCTTTGGGAACAACATCCCACTTCTTGTCAATGACAAATTGAAGCTCTTGGAGGCGTGGAGAGTCAGGCTTTCTGCATTAAGTCTTCTTTCAAGGTCATTCCAGATATGCTCAATTGGATTAAGATCAGAACTACGAGCTGGCCTCTCTACCGTAATGATTCCAACGTCTTACATGTAGTCGCAAACTGTTCTAGTGACATGCGATCTGGTGTTGTTCTGCATTAAGGAAAAAAAATCTACCATCAGCCACATAAGTGGCTTCACATATTTTTCGAGCATTTTTTTGATGTATCATAAAGCCGTCAACCCTCTCGATATCAGGCAGTTTTAGTGTCCAACATTATGCCACCCCAATTCGCCTCCAAAACCCACTTTTTCGCTTATGGAGCATTGTTAAAATTGCCCTGATGACCTTCAGTAAGTACATCCTACAGCATCCATTATGGTCATCTAAGTCATTCTGCACTTATCAGAAAACACAACAGCCTGCCATTAGGCATACATCCAATTTAAGTGTTTCGTGGCAAATTATTGCCGGGCTTGTCGGCGAGCTGTGGTCAATTTGGTTCCATTTGCTGAGTGATGTGTAGTCAGGCCTGCTTTACCCAGTCTTTTCCTAATCGTCCACTGACTTATACTGACATTGCAAACTTCTTGAAGCTTTTGTGTCAGTTCAATCGTGTTCAGTAGCCGATTTCTTAAAGTACTTGTTACAGAAAAGCGATAATCACGCCCTGATCCTATGCGCCACCGGCCATATCCTGGTCGCCGAATATACCCACGGGTCTCTTGAAACCTCTGGTATACCAGACGAATATGAAAGCAGCTAAAATTTAGCTGTCGAGCGACTTCATTTTGATTATGGCCTGCTTTGGGCAAGGCAATAACTTGAACGGCTTCTGCGGGCGTGGCATCCATATTTTTCCAGTCGATCCGTCTGTTTCTAATAGAGGCGTTATCACGTTAACGGAAACTGATTAAAATTCTAAAACAGCACCCTTTTTGTAGCTCCAGGTAAAGGTGCAAGTAGTGAAATGCAAATGAGTGAATTTAGGGAATTGGGTATACTGCTGGTTATTGTGAGTTACATGAAGGTCAATGATCTTAACTTTGTGTTTTTATAAAGCTAACTTTGTATTCTTTAATTTTGCTTAATAATTTGTACTCAATATCTTTAGATTTAAGAAAAAAACAGTATTAAACGAAATTACAAGCCATGTGCGATTTTTTTGCTCTCAAGTGTATATATATATGTATATTTTTATGTGTGCAAAATTATATGTCGTAAATGTAACTTGGGGTAGTCACTGGATGATTTTCCCCACATAAAAAAAAACGTCTACACAGGCTGCATAGTGATAGCGAAATGATGACAATTAAAATTAATTGTACTACTATCTACTTCAGGGACTCCAAAAACTCTGACTTCATATACTCGTAATACTACATACAATTGTCAAATACTTCAAAAATTATTAGAAGGTATTGCATCCGTGTTGTAATAAAAACCAAGGGATAGTTAATGTGCCCGTTTAAACATAACTTTATTAAAAAAACTCTAAACATAACTTTATTTTCAAAATGTTTCTTTCTTTCAAATTAAAAATGTTTCTTTACACTAAATTCTTTTGAATCTAGACGTCGAATTGGATAAATGCTCAAAACGAGAAAGAAGAGAAAATATGCAGTTATTCAATTATTAAAAATCTAACACAACAAAACAAAACCAAATATTTTGAACATTTTGAAACACACACACACAACAATAACAATAATTTTACCTTTTTCTATTGAGTTACAAAACATTTTAGCTACCACAAACCTATTATTAACCATTACGTTATTTGCCTCTTCCAGTTCCACCAAACAAGACAGTGATCTCCGGACTAATAGACTACGCGATACAGGGCACCCTGGTGACCCTCACCTGTACAGCATCAGGAGCCAAGCCCGCCGCCACCATCCAGTGGTACAATGGTACGCAGAAGTTGATCACGGAGGAACAGAATATTCATGTGAGTAGTTTTTTTATTATTTTGTAGCAAACAGTTTAAAAAGAAGATAAAAATCCGTAGATTGTTTACTTTTAAAATCTTAATAAGGATTTATACTTCACAATCAGGAAACACGGTGGGTGTCAAAATTCGGATAATAACCAGGAACCAGCGCCCCTAAGCTAGGGTTGTCACAATTAAAAGGAAATGCAAATACATTTAATTTGTTTGACGCTTTTGAAGTCTGTTCAACGAAAGGGAAGTCGTTATACGTTGTTAGGAAGTCGTTCGGAATTGTGTTTGTGGTGGAGAGGTTTATTTAATTTGGAGGTTTAATGCAAGCCTGTTGTAATGGGGTAAATTAAAATATGTGTTTTAATTTACCATTCGGAAGAAATAAGAAAAAATATGAATATGCAAGTTTATAATTAGCAATCCATCATCATCATCATCATTTCAGCCGAAAGATGTCTACAGCTGGACATAGGCCTTCTTCAAGTGTCGTCACAATGACTGGTCCTGTTTGTCTCACATCTATCGGATTCCCGTGACCCTCACCGGTCATCGGCCCACCTTGTGGGAAGAGCCAACACAAATAAGCAATTATGTAATATTTATAATAATAGCGTTTATTTTTCTCCACCACATAATGTAAAATGACAAGTTCACAAAATATAATATTTATTTACGGTACAGTACTTCTTCAGGCAATACAATGCACGGCGAATGTCCACGCTTACATTGTTAACACCTCTAAAGTCCGGACGGAATATAATTATTATATTATACCTACAACATAAAAACTATTAGCAAATACTTCAAACAGTCGACTATATCTTAAAAAAAAAATCTTTATTTAAAACAGGAAAACATAATTCACTACGTACCTACTTTTTAAAACTTAAAAACACATACAATATTTTTACTCGTTTTTCTAACTCAAAACTCACGTCCTAAAACCATAACTCTTAAAACAACCGATCGTTCTGTCACCATTTATAATCCACAAACAAAAAAGGTATTTCCATCTCATAAATAATAATTGCAGCAGTCTCTCAATTTGACAGCCCTAAACTCGCTCACAATATGCTCAAGCCGTGCCGTATTGCAATGAGAATTGAGTTCGCGTACGTGAGTTAGTTTAAATTCGGTAATGAAGACGAGTTTGTGACCACAGAGCTAGTGGAATACTAGAGTGGCCGTAAAAACCACTCTCGCGCCGGGCTTTACTTCAGGCCATGGTCTGGAGCGAGATTGAAAGGGTGGTCGCCTCTTTCTGCGAAGCAGATCTTCCCGTCCGATTATAATTTAGGTGTCTTCAAGGCAAGAATGAATAGGCTCTTAATAAACTAGCGCTTGGTAAGCAATGATGCAATCGTTCATGGTGAGACCAGCAACGATTGTATCACTGCTTACCATCAGGTGAGATCGCAGTCAAGCACTAGTTTATATAAATTTAAAAAAAAAGAACAGTAATGCTAACAAAGGAGGTGGTCCTGATTTTTTCCTTTCCCCTCTCATTTCCCCCACTCGATTTTTGATTCTAGCTACCGTATGCGCAGGCTTACAGACAACAAGCAATGGGTAGCTCAGTCTCCTCGTCCTATAAGAACCGAGCCCAAGTCGTCGATGGCACGTAGTGTTCCACTGTGTCAAAAACTGTAGGAGCTAAGTATAAAAGGACTAAATACAATATAGGAATACTCTTAGTCCTTGAACGTAAAAAGCAGCTGAAGAAATGTAGGTGTGGTTTCCGAAAAGGTAACCGAGCTAGGCATAAAAAGTAAATGTTCTTGAAAGAATATTAAAATATTCTAGTAAAACTCAATATTTGCTGCCTGAAAAACTGATTGAAAGACAACAATAAATTCAGGTAGTTATCCCAGAAAATAATAACTAAGGCGCTACGCAAACGGAGACACTTTTTGTTCCAGTTACCGACACACCGAATACTTTTTGATCGTCATGAGTGTGTGTTAAGTGGAAGCAACTAAACTGTATGCGCAGGGAGTGGATGATTTCATATTGGTTTTATAGAAATCAAATATTCATCCGTAGCTTGTATCTGACACAAAACACACGTTTGCGCCTTACCTTAAAAAGGGCACCACTGTCACGCCAGAGTCAATTCAATAAAACTCAAAAAAAAAAATGCAATCGCGTATCGTTGATTTTGTTTTATACTGCCTCGACGGTTCTGTGTTCTGTGTTCGTGTCAGTGACAACCCTAATACTGAGTACGAAAATGATACATTATATTGTTTATGGTACTTTCTTCAGGTACTTACTTGAATTGTAATAGCATTATGATGCTGAGATTCCCGAGGTTTGTCTAATGAGATTTATTTTCTTTTTTGGCTTTACTTATGTGTCTTTATTTTCCACTTTTTCATACGTATCTTAAAAAGGCTCGGTTTTTACAATAGCGTATGCTTTTTTGAGATAAAAATGTACCTTGATACACCGGTATATTGGCAAAAGAAACGAAGGGTTCCGTAACATTATCTAATATATCATTAGACACTGTGTCTATATCTTCTTCCTGCCCTTATCCCATATTACTTGGGGTCGGCGCAAAACGTTTTTTTCTTCCATTCTGTCCTGTCACCCGTCAAACTATCACTAACTCCCTTTTCCTTCGTATCACTTCTCACACAATCAATCCATCTTTTCTTCGGCCTACCTCTCCCTTTCCATCGATCTACATGTCTATATGTTATACCTATAAATATCAAGCAAAATTGGCAATTTTGTTGGACAGGAGCCTCGCTTAAATATTTATATTATTCTGCTTTTATTATTTCTTGTTGTAGCAGCAACAGAAATATTTCGTCTGTAAAAATTTGAACTGCATAGCTGTCACAATTCATGAGATACAGCCTAGTGATAGACTGACTTACAGTAGAGTCTTAGTAACAGGGCCCCATTTTTACTCTTTAAGCACGAAACCCTAAAAAGATATCTACGATTTTGCTCTGATATTGCGGTAACATACTAAAAATATTGAATCAAGACCATTACCATCTCTGAATTTCAAAGAAATATAATTCGTTTCTCTATATCAAATTTTCAACCTACCTTTACTGAATTATATTTCACTTTACCTGATCCACAACACCGCCCTACAATTCTATTAGAAAACGCAACGCGAAACTACTTCACAGAATCCTATTTTTCCCTTTTTTTCCGAAAAACTTTCTGTAGCCGAATTGAATTCGATTCAGCAAATCCTGGCAACTCCTAAACTTATTGGCGTAGGTACCTGTGTTCTGTGCGTGGTGCTACGAAAGTTTACAGAGTAAAACAAGCATTCAGAAAAGGCTAATTAATTTTTCTGTACATGAAAATATTTTGGTCTGACGTTGTAGTATAACGGGGAAGTTGAAACCATTATACAACACTATATTTAGTATATGCAAAACCTGAATGAGTAACCGAATCAATTCCAATAATTTTTACACCATGTTATATTTTTTCCTAAAAATATATTTAATAAAGGTCACAAGTTGGTCACCACCTACACTAACTACATCACAGATCACGGCAGATCATAACGGCCTTTAGGCGCCAGTGTACAGATCGGTGTGTGAACCAAACAAGTAGTCTCAGTCGCCCGGATGGCCCGGTAACCATGTAATTATGCGGACTTTGTGATTTTTTATGATAAAATAATTATCTTCTATACTTATAATAAATCTGTAGAAGAGAAAATTCTGTACATTGAAAATATAAAAAAAATAAATGGCAGGGGGTGTTACTAGACCAACACCGAACCCAAAAATGTAATTTAAAAAAATGTTTGTCTGTCTGTCTGTTTATTTAGGCATCACGCAAAAACTACCGGTTCGATTACGATGAAACTTAGTATAATTATTGTTTAATATCCTGGGCACCACACTGGGTACTTTTTATCCCGGAAAAGTATATACAATAAAAAACAAACTTAATTTTGCGGTTCGATCCCTAGACCCGATTACTGTACCAACCGCAAATAATAAGTTTGTCGTAGGTTACGTCACCCGCAGTGGAGTTCACTAACCCCCCACAGAAAGGGGAACCGTGTTACCCCGAATTTAACGCGAGCGAAGCCGCGGGCAAAAGCTAGTTATACATAAATTCTTTACATAAAATAATAGACATATGTTTCGGGTGTAAAATAACATTAATTTAGTATATAATTATACTAAATTAATGTTATTTAAAGACAAAAGGCTAGGCAGAGTCATTAGCTAATTATATAATTGTCTAATTCATCCTTAAACCCAAAACCTAAGTAGCTGTTGTTAGTACAGGAAGCACAAATGGTACTCAATATTGTTAATGAAGCTGTTTCCGAGATCTTCTCTCAAAAGATCTCGTCAGCCTAATTCGATGCTGATCCGGCGAACGATAGAAAGATACGGCGCCGGCGTTATTTTGTTGTTTTTTTTAGAGGGTAGATGATGCGATCCGATTTGGAAATGATCTGGGATTTAAAATAAGGTGTTTAGAAAAACTGTTTTTTTTTATGGTAGGGAAATATCATCAGATAATTTTCTTCCGCTGTGGGTGGCGCGAGAGGCAATATATTAAACTTTTGCTAACTAAAATTCATCTGTATTCTTTCAATTGTCTTTCGCGTGCCAGAGCTGTAGTTATTCTTTCAATTTCTGGAATGAGAATAATAATTTGTGATAACAAATATGGAAAATTGCCAAAAGTAAGAAGGTAATAAAGAAAGAAAACATGTTTATACTGCCTGAACAGACGCACAATTTGTTATAAAAATACAAAACCGGCCAAGTGCGAGTCGGACTCGCCCATGAAGGGTTCCGTAGCAGCAAGTAACATAATATAAAAGTTCTTGTAATGTGTTGTAACTTTGATCGATGTTTTAATAATAGTGTATTTTATTCGATTTATGACGCATTAAAAAAAACTGCTTACTAGATTTCGTTCAAACCAATTTTCGTTGGCAGTTTTTATAGTAATGTACATCATATATTTTTTTTAGTTTTATCATTCTCTTATTTTAGAAGTTAGAGGGGGGGGGACACACATTTTACCACTTTGGAAGTGTCTCTCGCGCAAACTATTCAGTTTAGAAAAAAATGATATTAGAAACCTCAGTATCATTTTTGAAGACCTATCCATAGATACCCCACACGCATGGGTTTGATGAAAAAAAAATTTTTGAGTTTCAGTTCTAAGTATGGGGACCCCCAAAATTTATTGCTTTTTTTCTATTTTTGTGTGAAAATCTTAATGCGGTTCACAGAATACATCTACTTACAAAGTTTCAACAGTATAGCTTTTATAGTTTCGGAAAAAAGTGGCTGTGACATACGGACGGACAGACGGACAGACAGACAGACAGACAGACAGACAGACAGACAGACAGACATGACGAATCTATAAGGGTTCCGTTTTTTGCCATTTGGCTACGGAACCCTAAAAACCAGTTTCCGTGTAAGGCCATGTGTGGATCAGGCATAACTGTGTTGCATCCACAGTTGTCAAGATTGTCTATTGCCTTTTGACGCTGAACTCAACAGAGACAAACATAAACATAAAAAAAAAACTTTTTAAAAAATTATTAAATTTCACACTTTTTAGTTGCAATACACTTACAGCTAGAGTGCCATTTTCTCATGACAATTCCAATTAACTCAAACCCTGCTAGGTTACATGGTTTTATTATGAAGTTCCCGTGTCTACCTTCCGGCTCGAGACGAAGTTATGCCCGAACATACATAAAAAAAAAATACAAACATCCGAATTGAGAACCTCCTCCTTTTTTAGAAGTCGGTTAATAAATAAAAGAAAAAACATAATTTTACCTATACAATATAAAAATCCAAGTTGTGCGTCTGTAGGTAGGTACTGTAAATGTACTGTATACATTTGACTATTTGAAAAGCCTGCCTGGGTTTTGTTCTGTCCCACTGCTGGGCTTCTCTCTACGGCGACTCTTTTCATTACTCCCAGATCTGAGCCACTTTTTTTGCCAATTTCTAAGGAAGACATCCAAGTCTCCCCGCTATCTCTTTCGTGGTCTGCCACGACCCCGTCGTTATTAAAATATTTAAAAAAAGAAACATATTTTTCTTTCCAAGCCCAAAAAAGATCCATTATATTTTCATAAAATAAATAATAAGTAGAATATCCCGCAAGTCTGCAGTACACCGCCAATGCTATGCTGTATTATGCCAAGTTATATATCTTTTGTTGTAATTTCAAATAGCTGAGGAACAAAATTTTCGCAGTGACTGCCCACCTGCCACCGCTACCGGACTTCGAATATGAAATGGAGTGGAGTCGTGTAGTTTAAAGTGTAGTAAAATTTCAGTTATGATACTTCAAGGAAAAAAGTTATATAGTTTAGTATTTGTCATAACCATATCATAGAGATTTATGATGCTTTATGATGACATTAAATTTCATGATTCACAAAATGGTTAGCCACTTCATGAAATTGCCGATTTAGAACCAACCTAACCCAACCTCGGCCATATTATGAAATGATTAATTCTACAATATGAATACCTGTATAGGCATACTTTAGGAATATCAAGGGAAAATCAATCCGCCCTTTCACAGTAATTTATGATATGTAAACTTCTTGAAAAATACTCAATTTGGGTGTCTCATAAATTCTCTCTCAATATGATGCTATAGTATATTCCTACAAAAAAAAAGTGAGTGAAGTGAAATGTACTACATATCACTTCACTCACTTTTTTTTAGTAGGTAGGTAGTTCATTGACAAACAAATGATTGCTAAGTAGCAATCATTTCATTATTATTATGAGCCTATTGTTTAAGTAGGAGTCTAAATCGTCACACCATCTCCTCTGGACTTACCATTTATAGTATTAAAAATTACACAAAAAATAATTCAATCTATTATAACAAACATAAACTACCATTTACATTTCACACAATTTCAAACGCGATTTTGCGACAAATTGCTGCGAACAAGACATTATGTGTCTTGTTCGGAGCAATTCAACTTGTCGCCTCGTTTACAACATCAGGTGAATACAGTGTCTAGGTATTACATTTTAGAAGGAATGTTTTAACTTACCGTTTTAGATCTAAATGTTGGGACATTTTCACTTAAAACTTAAGATATGTTGAATAAACTTTAGTGTGACGTATTTCATGAATTGCTTTAGGTATTCATGTTAGCATTCAAATTATTTTATTCTTCATAGGCTGACATAAGCACTTATAAAACGTCAGAAGTTATTCTAAATTCTCTCTCTCTTTCACTCACTGGTTTTTTTATTATGGAGAAGAATCATCATCGCCTCACCATCAATGATTGCATCACTGCTTACCATCAGGTGGGATCGCAGTCAAGCAGTGGCTTTATTTATTTAAAAAAAAATCGGAAAGAAAATCCACTATTACTTACAAGACACTATTACTTAAAAGACTTACTATATTTCCATGTTTCGGTATAGTTCATCAGTTTCACCTAAAGTCCACTCAAAATTCACCATATATGTTAACTACTATATACCTAAAAAGAAACGATCGTACTGTTATGAACCGGGCACAAACAATCGAAAAGCATAATAACGCTTTGCCACGGGAATGTAATTTATGAGCGTCGTCGATCAATAATAGCGACTAATGGACCAACAAAGCGTTTCTATTTCAACGAGAAATTGCAACAACTCAATCCTAGAAAAAGTCAATAAAACAAATAAAAACAAACAAAGTCGACGCCACCCCACTCCTGTTCAACCAAGGTGGCCACTCCAATAATTCAAATTCAATAATTCCTACAAATGAAACGCCTCCGTCTGCTACTCCAACAGTTTTATATTTCTCCGTCGGGAGAAAGCGCTCAAACTTTCTACCTTTTTCTACCCTCACAGCTTTAAATGGTAGAATGTTTGCAAGTTGATTTTAGAAACCGGCTATTGATTTTATGTGAATAGAAGTTATATATTGCGTTGGTGTTAGTGAAAATGTTTTGTTACGATAGGAAAAAAAAAACTTTTTAGAGGTATACGGAACAGGATATAAAGCTCCGCAAACCTCCGTTAAAAAAAGAGAATCCTCCGACAAGACGACTGTGAAATTCAAAATCTTGCCGTTGTGTCCGGTCCGAGCACGTGCAGTTGGCCGGATCAGACACAACAGCAGGATTTTGAATTTAATTCCTTGTGGCGTCATAGTTATCATAACACTTTCAATAATAAATCAGGAAAATACAGATGACTACAATAATATTTCAGCTTAAAATTATACAAAGATTATAAAGAGTTTACGGTAGGTATGTGATGTGTATGGTGTGTGGTATGTTTGTGGATCCGATGGATGCGGGACACACAGGATCGTTCATTTTGGCGACACTTGGGGGGGCCTATGTCCAACAGTGAACGTCTATCGGCTGAAATGTTGTGTATGTTTGTAACTTTTACGCTCTAACGCTTGAACAGACTTGGATGAATTTTGGCACACTTGTAGATCATATCTTGGAATAACACACAAAACATTTTTATCCCGAGACTAGGTTCCCTTGGGATAATATTCTCTAACAAAGCGAATTATACTCCCCACAGATATTTCAAGATCTCCTTACCTATCCTATGCTCCTCTTCCAAAAAGACAATACTTACCAACACCCACATAATAAGAGCCACGCATAAGTAAGCACGTATCAGTACGTATGTATCTTTGTATTGTATGTGGATGTTCGCTATTTAAACGTAATTAAACGTGTGCAGGAAATGAGCACGCGTCTGAACATTTACGATGTTTTATTACTACCTAACTTTATACAGAGATCTGCTTTTTGACTAGATGTTTCTCTGTTTTATATAGAATAGAATAGAATAGAACTAGACAAAGATAAAATAAAATAGTGTTGCCTGTATTTTACGTGGCTGTTGGATCCTAAGCTTAACTAAACTTTTTTTTATTGGTTTATACTAGTGCTTGACTACGACCTGATGGTAAGCAGTGATGTTATCGTTGATGGTGAGGCGCACTAGTTTATTAAGAGCCTATTTACTTTAGCCTTGAAGACACTATTTTTTTTCTATTTTTTTTTAGGTGCGAAATCTTCCAATTACTTCTTCCGTTCTTTGGCGGAACGAGAAGACAGTCAACTTTCACTGACTAAAAATACACCTACGTTTCTTCAGTTGCTTTTACGTTTCCGTCAACCCATAATCCCAGTTAAGGCTTCGACCCTGCCGGATCCCTACGGTTTTGCTGAGATCTCTTTGAAGCACGCATGGAACACTACGCGCCGTGGACGACTCGGGGTCGGACCGGGCGGTTACCGAAAAGCCGAATGTCATGCTACCCATTGCTAATCATAGGCGTATTACCACTGTGCTACGTCCTTTGCTCAAAAACAAAAACTTATATCAAAAAGATGTAATATTTTTAGCAGGATTCAAAACTTATTTCACTGAAAGCTTCCACTAGCGCTACAAAGCTACATAGTGTATTTTAATCCTCAAAAAGCTCACTGTTCACACTAACACTGTGCAGGTGAAAGTCTGGAAGTGCGTGTGTACGTTTATTACTTCTTAACATTCAAACAGCTGAACGGTTTGGGATGAAACTTGGTATATGGGTAGACTATGACCCGGAATAGCTCATGTTATGATAGGTAGTGTAGTAGGTGCGCGGTATCTTCTCGTCCAATATACCAATCTCTCAAGATAAAAGTCTATGACCAGTGCGTGTTGCCAGTGATGACATAAAAATATGGTTGCGAAACGTGGTCGCTTACAATGGGCCTCATCAGAAGGCTTAAAGTCACCCAAAGGGCCATATCGCCGTGCCCTCGTGAGGGCGACTGGCGGCGGGGATCTCTCGCGCTGGGCCTTGTTACAGGCCATGGTCCGGAGCGAGGAGGAGTGGCAGGCGGTCGCCGACTTCTGCGAAGCAGTAATGCTCGCGAAGGAGGAGGCCGACCGTATCCGGCAACGATGTTCACAGTGCCAGTGCAGCTCTATCAAAATAACTAAAAATTGTCTTAATAAGTGATTCACTCCACGACTCAATCACATAAAAAAATGGCAAAAAAAAAAGTGAAAACCTTTTTAAAACAATCCAGCTGATCACCCACCCGCGTCTGTAGGATTGATGATAAAATAATACGGGAAGGTACTGGTTTTTACGTAAAACCGACGGTGACAGTGAGAAATGACCGGATTAATTTTTTCTGCGTTTATTTGTCAGAGTTACAAAGTCGCTTAGTTAGTTGAAAAATTTTCGACTCGTATTTTTGGGTAGAAAAAGTATAAGCTGAGGAAACTGACGGGTTTTTTTTTAGTTTGTTGCGAAGAAAATTTTTCGGTTGAAAATCTGGGAATTGTAGCTTTCCTTTTTTTCGATGGCAAGTCATTAACTAACCCCTCTCGCTCAAGGTGGAGCAGGAGGGAGTATCGACTTGGTCCTTTTTTCGGGCCGTGCACTAGCTTCTGACGTTTATAAGTGCCCATGTAGGCCTATGTGAAATAAAAAACTTTTGACTTTGACTTTGACTTTTTAATTAGTGTATAATTTATTAGCTTAAATTGTGTAGAATAGAATAGAAATACTTTTATTTGGTACAGAAACAGCACAACATACACAAAGTAAACAAGAACAAAAGTACAAAGTACGCCAAGCGTGCCCGCACCGAAAGGGTGACCACCTCAGCATTTGCTGGACGTTAGACACTGAGCGCTGATTTTCAGTGCAATGTAAAATGTCTCTGTAGCCGGTGGGCCATGCAGAAGTGCGTCAACTAACACAGACTCGGTCTTAGCCAGACGACTGGACAGTATGCTACCCATTGTATATTCCACCATGTCCTCCGGGCGGCCAACTAAATGGTTCAAATTCAAAAGTTTTTTATTTCACATAGGCCTACATGGGCACTTATAAAACGTCAGAAGCTAGTGCACTGTTCCAAATTAGTCGTTTCCTATGAAGAAAAACCGGCAAGAAACTCCATGGTTACTCTTTTAAAAAAAGTGGTTGCTCTTACAATATTTTCATATTACAGTATTAATAGATATTATTTAAGACACCTAGGTGGAACCCAGGTATTTATCCCGTCTAAGTCCAAAACAGGAACCTCCTGAACTTGACATGTCCGTTGAGAACGAAACGAACGAACGTGGGGACGCCATAACACATATTTATTTACGAAATAATAATCATTAAAAGCAATGAGTTTTTCATGAAATAACCATTCAATATAGTTACACAAATCATGTTCCATTGTGATATTGTGAAAAAAGTAATATTTTAATTTTAAGTAATATTTTAATGTCAATGCACCTAAATAATCACAATAACAACCCCAGAAATCGTTCGAATTTTGAAATAAACAACAGATCTTTTAATCAAGAAACACTTTTAAAAATCAAATGGAAACAATACAAAAAATCTCAATAAAACAGCTCCTTTCAGTACTAAATCGAAGCCCATCTATTTAGATCGAAGTACCTAACAAACAGCACAATAGAAGATGTACGTAGCCGTAATTTTTAAAGCCTGCAATGAGACGAGGCTGTAGTAATGCCTTCATCACAAAAAACACGAGAAAACGAGCGATTCTCTCGATTTTAGCACAATAGTCTTGGTGCTTGGTCCAAGTTGTGAGCAACAAACGATTCAATTTCAATTTCAATCATTTATTTTGTTAAACATAGGTGGTTTAAGGTAGTACATAAAATAAGTGCACTATGTTTTGCCAAAAGAATGACGTACAAAATTAAGGCAAAAAGCCAAGAAGGTAAATAGAATAAATTATAAATGTCAAGTCAATCAGATAAAAAAAAAACATTAAAAATAGAAACCCCAAGCGAACGCCGGCGTTCGCGCGAACGCGGGCGTTCGCGCGTCATTTAGTTGAACAATAATATTATTAAAAGTCCACGTAGATTATTAAAATTTTGAGGGTTTATTTATTGTTTATGTATCGAAGAATGTAAATAAGAAATTCTTCATAAAGTAGTCTGTAAATTTCGAAAATAAGCAACCTTTTCTATTTATCCGTAATAAACCTATTTGAAAAAAACAGCAAAAAAGAAGTTCATTTCAAACCGTCATTCCCGCTCAAAGCTTACCCCTCATGCCACAACCTAACGCAGACAAGCAGAGGGCAAACGAAAGAATGAGTAACGCGGCGCAGTTTCTAAGACATCATCTATTAAAATAATTGTGCTAAAGTTTACGCTGTAAACTATGTGGTGGTATCTTGACGCCAGGGATGCGAAGGTGTCGATAGAATTATATAGTCGAGATATTTTATGTTCGTGACTTTACAATGTCGTTTACCTTTAGTTCCTGCTGTCCTTTTTTAAATTTTGACAGTCTTTAAGGATCGTAAGCCAAAAAATCTGACATCTGTCTAGTCAACGTGTTATCCGGTTACGAACAGTGGTGGCCCAATGGCCTACTGATAAAAGCCCTGACGTCAGAGTTGAAAGACATCCACAGCCGAACATTGACTTCCACCAAGTGTCGCCACAATAACCGTCTCCGTGGCTGGCATCCATCGGATTCCGTAACCCTTACCAGGTCAGCGATACACCGGTTCCCGTACAGAACGAATATTACAAATGGCATACAGATAGATGTTTCGGGTCTGGCTGTCTTGTGTAAGTGAGTTTATATTTTTGTAAACGCCCCTACGCTACAGTTATAGACTAAAGTTGGTGGTGAAACATGCCTGATTTTAGAAAATTTATTTTACACCATTAGTGACTACACCATTATTAGTCGGAGCTAAAAATGGTGTATTTTATTGAAAAGGTCCGAACCTTTTCAATAAAAACCAAAAAATGACCTATTAGCAACCTCAACACAACGACTACTAATATTTCTAACATGAATAACAGTATCTCCATATTTCCTTTCAGCCCAATATAATACAAAAACAAGCTTGAAGGTTTTTATCGACGTTTTTACAACGTTATTAGGGTCCTACCCTACGGCACTAAAATATTATTGCTGGTTTACTTTGGTGAGGCCATATTTTATACAGAAACCTTTGTAAAGAACCTTCCAAATCTCATTACGTTTTTGTTTGTACAGAATATAATAAAATCGATGTAATAATTTCAATGGATAATATTTTCGAATCTCTGGGAACATGGATTTATTTTAACAAAGGTTAGTCGGTGGAAGAAATGAAGATATCTGATGTAAACTAGTGCTTGACTGCGATCCTACCTGATGGTAAGCAGTGATGCAATCGTTGTTGGCGAGGCGCACTTGATTATTAAGAGCCTATTTATTGACTCTAGCCTTGAAGACACCCAAATTATAATTGGATGGGAAGATCGGAGCAGGTATATTGTTCTTCATACTGAAGCCCGAAGAAACGCCGAACTTAAGTGGCAGTGGGCAAGACACATTGCTCGCAAAACATGTCATCGATGGGGCCGAAAGGTTCTAGAATGGCGACCACGTATCGTAAGACACAGTGTTGAAAAGTCTTCCACACGGTGGACCGACGACCTGTTAAGAGTCTTGAGAATCTGATGGATGCGAGACGAATAAGGCCGCTCATTGTGGCGACACTTGGAGGGGGTAGCTATGTCAAGCTGTAGACGTCTTTCAGCTGCAATGATGATAGCCAGCGGAAGAAAGAGCTAACTATTCGTTTTAAATAGCTCTATCTTTGTCACACACTGGAATTTTGATGATTTTAAAACGACACTAACGGTAAACCTTGAGCGAAAAAAAAGAAAAAAGAGGAGTTAGTGTTTCTGACGTTTTATAAGCGCCCTTGTAGGCCTATGTGAAATAAAAATATTTGAATTTTGTTTTTTTTTATTCGAATTATAAATGTCCTTCATTTATCAAACACAATATAAAAACCGTATAATATCATAAGATTGGTAAATAAATTATCATTTAGTGTATGACAGTTTTTTTAAATATATATTCTTTTTTTTTAATCTATTAATCTAGCCGTTACCGAGGAGTAGGCTTCAGAAAGTCACCGTTTTATGGAACTGAATGGGAATGGGCCTCAAAACATCGATATCGACACTAAACAAAAGCGCATCACTATTTTTAATTTGATCACATTGCACAGCGGACAACAAAGGAGGTTTTCTTACACTTTAACGCTCATTTGACTCCAGCCCAGGACCATGAATCGCCGTATCTTTTAAACTTTTTTCTTTTTACTTTTAACTTTGCAACTTTGTCAAGCCCTCGATAAGAATTGCGCTTGCAAAAATATTATGTTGGTTCTTTAAAGAGTGATGTTTTCATTTACTGTACAAAAGCGAGGAAGACTCTTTTATTTTGTGTCATTATAAAATGCTTTAGCGGCTGTGATTCGTTCTTGTAGACGATTTAACATCGCTAATGACGTAAAAAAAGAAGATACTGGCTAAGGGCAAATGAAGATACACTGTTTTGTCAGTAAAAGTCTGACACTTCTTCTCCCTCTACCCAGAGCGCGAGGAGTTATTTCATGATGTATTTGTATCCCTGATTGCCGGACAAGACGATATAAATTATTTGTAGTGCCACGTTACCGTACGATTGCACGAGGTATGTCACCTATTCCGCGAATGTTAACCGCACTGAACGCTCTCCTTGAATCCAGTCCTAGACTAGATGTATTCGCTGATGAATGGAAGAAGATATTGACTAAATGTCTGGCGATTTGCGAGAAGACTGAATGAGAGGTTTAGTTATTATCTGTGTTATATTTTACTTATAAGTATTTTCTTTTCTTTAATGTGTTTTATATAATTTGTACCTATTGTAATTAGTGTGTGTTGAGAGCAGTGGTGGCCGAGTGGTAATGGCTCCGACTTACGAGTTGTAGGTCGCAGGTTCGAACACAGTCAGGCGCATTACTTTGTGTAATTTATTTTATCACCACTGCTCTCAAAAACGGCGAAGGAAAACATCGTGAGGAAACCGGCATGTCCTAAAGCCAAAAGTTCGAAGACATGTGACATTCACGAACCCGCACTGGGCCCGCGTGGTGGATTACAGCCCATACCCTGCGACCTACAACTCGTAAGTCGGAGCCATTACCACTCGGCCATCACTGCTCTCGCCCAGAAACTCTGAACTCCACGTTTTCAGCAACTAGACCAACAAGACGATTCAAAACGCACTCATCTCTTCACCATCGTCACAACTCACCCATAATTCATTCCACCTCACTCATTACTCATCCATTTAACCCCTGAACAAAACTCTAAGCTACAGAATTTAATAATAAAGCATACATCCGTGCCACTCGCATTAGGAGACATCAATCGAGCTATAGGAACCTACAGCAGTACGTATATCGAAGCATTCTTAATTAAAACATCGTGCCACGAAGGAAAATTCAATTTTGCAAGAATAAGGCTTGGAGAGGAGTTATGAGAGGCTGGAAGTGCCTTCGATTTCCTAAGAACGCAGATCATATAGATAGAAAGAAAAAAAGATTATTTCATTTTGCGGAACAAGGCTGCTGTTTTGTTATTGTGATAAAACAAATGAGTATAAAAAAAAGTTTCTTTGGGAGAGTTGTTTGTAATCATGAGTAAAATCACGTGTATAAGTATCGATCACTAACTATCCAGTCACCCTATATATGATTTTTTGGTGCCATTAATACTTTTGTCTAAAAAATATATTTAACAATATGATATTTTTTCGCTTGTTTTCTCTCCTCTTTTCAAACGGCTTTGGTTTTTGGAAATATGTTTACGTAAAAAATAGCTAGTTCTTCAGAATGCCATCATCATCATCATTTCAGCCGATATACGTCCACTGTTTGACATAGGCCTCCCCCAAGTGTCGCCACAATGTAAGACCCTGTGCGTCTCGCATCCATCGGTTTCCCGCAACCTTCACCAGGTCATCGGTCCATCTTGTGGGAGGCCTTTTCCGATGCGGCGGAAGATGGTGCCATTAATACTTTTGTCTAAAATTATTTAACAATATGATATTTTGGAAATATGTTTATTATGTAAGTTAATAATTCAATATTCGCAAAGAAAATGGTTTTAAAGATCAGCGGGGTTCTATGCGGGCGCAGGCGGCAGTACGAGTATGTATTAGTGATGTAACGAATATCCGCATTCGCGAATATTTGCAGAATTCACAAGAAACATGCAAATATTTGGCAATTTTTTTATAAATAAAAAGGTATTTAAGTATTGACTGAACGGATATAGAATGATAATACAACTGATGTAAAGAATGTTAAATTTCGTTACATCACTAGTATGTATGCATTTAACTCCGGTCAGAAGTTCATGGTACTATACGCCTTAACATTTCAGTTCAGGTCGTAAAATTAGTCGCATTAACAGCTCGTGGTAGGGCCTTTGAAGGTTATTGTACTATTGTGAGTTGCGAATCAGAAGACATCACACAGATTTTATAATGAAGAGTTTGTCTAAAAAATCAAACGATTTGGGGAATAATTAGGGCAAAATGAAATCTGAAATAGTCAACACTGGTTCAATAATCAAGGTTGATTTATAGATCTTGATCATTGTTTACTAATAGAAGAACCTTATAAAAAGTATCGAGTATAAGTATTTTTTTAAATCTACACTAATATAATATAGAGGTAAAGTTTGTTTTTTTGTTTATAGGAGGTAATCTCTGGAAGGACTAGTCCGATTGCTAAAATTTTTTCACCGATAAAAAACTACTCTATTCTTGAGTGACATAGTCTATATTTTATGTACGTGGACAAAGTCGCGAGCAAAAGCTAGTGATTAAATATTATACAAAATTCCCAAGTCGGTTAACTTTTTAGACAGACTATAGATGCATTTTTGTTTATTTGTAAGCTAAGCTAACTGCTGCCAATGGCTTCGCCCGCCTGAGAGTAGACAATTGTCGTAATGGAACACACTTCCGGGACAAAAAGTCCTATTGCTATTTCAGGATGAGGCTGATCCGTATATTAAATTTCATCTAAGTCCGATCAGGTCTTCTAGCGCGAAGAAGAAAAAAAAAAATTAAAAAAAATTCAAATTCAAAATCATTTTATTTCACATAAACCTTCAGGCCTACAAGGGCACTAATGAATCAGAAACTAGCACACGGTTCCAAATTGGTCGTTTCCTGTGGAGAAAAACCAGCAAGAAACTCAATGGTTATTTAAAAAAAAAATTGATCTTACAATATTTCCATATTACAGTATTAATAGATATTATGTAGACCAGTCATTATTCCATTCTTATTAATATTTTATTGTACACCATAATAATGGATGACAAAGGTTATCCAGAAATACAATAAAAATAATAATATTAAAAAAGTGATTCAAAATAGAAAGTAATCTATAAATCCACGTAGTCTACAGTGTTTTCACATTCACACTACAAAGAGTCTATATAAAAATAATACAGTTAATGAGTTACCAGAGAAGCCACATGTGCAGACGCAGTCCTTGCCAAACAAGCGTGTCTTCAACATAGTCCTCTCACGATGAACAATGACATCCAGAATCGACACCAATATCTTTGTCTAAGCCACTTCCATGTACGCTACATCAGCGCCGGACTAATGGTGGAGGGAATTAGGTCGCACTCCGCAATTTTTCATTCTGTCACCGTGGGAGTTCTTTCACACACCCGGAAAATTATGGCCACCGATACTTTGTGGTGATACAGGTACATGAACAGCTGTGTGTATAACCTACACACACGGACCTTTTTTTATGGTAGGAAAAATCATCCAATGACAACCCCCGCTCTTGGGCGGAGCGGGAGATAGTGTCAGACTCTTACTAACTAAAAGCCCACCCCGTTCCTTCTAGCCTTCATACCGGGGCTCGAGTTCCCTTTCGGATAACCCTGGCCCCTGTAGGCTTTGACCCGGCTCGGTGGAGCACACAGTCGAGGTGTGCCCTGCTTGGGCGGAGCATCGCCGTGCCCTCGTGGGGGCGATCGGCGGCGGAGACCTTTCGCGCCGGGCCTTGGTTGGCCATGGAGGCCATGGTCCGGAGCGAGGAGGAGTGGCAGGCGGCTGGCCCCCTACTTTTGCTGACAACTCCTTGAGGCGCGCGGGAACAGTGCGCGCCGTCGACGACTTGGGCTCGGTCCGGACAGTTACCGGACGGTTGGACAGCGAGCTACCCATTGCTCACTGTCCGCAAGCCCGCGCCTACGGTGGCTGGAAACACAGACGGACCTGGATTGTATGCGGGTATAGTAAAGTAGTAGTGGAGAGTAGTGGTGGCTGAGTGATAAAGGCTCCGTCTTACGAGTTGTAGGTCGCGGGTTCAAACCCTGCCAGGCGCATTACTTTGTATAATTTATTTCATTACCACTGTCTTCAAAACGGTGAAGGAAAACATCGTGAGGAAACGGCATGTCCTAGAACTAAAAATTCGAAGACATGCGACATCCACCAACCCGCATCAAGCCCACGTGGTGGTTTACGGCCCATTCCCTCTCCTAGAGAGGAGGCCTGAGTCCCAACAGTGGGACATTATAAGGCCGACTATGCTATGCTATAGTAAGTAAGAACTGATTAAGTTTCATCCTGTGGAGAATTGATTGATTGACCTGTTGGTCTAGTGGTTAGTGGCTCTGACTGCTATACCAGAGTTCGTGGGTTCGATTCCCACTCAGGACAAATGTTCATGTAACGAGCACGATCACTTGTTCTGTATCTGGGTGTAATTTATCTATAATAAATGTATGTATTGTAGTGTCTACATGTTGTTACTACGAGTGTGTATGCCAAATAAAATAGTTTTCTTTCTTTCTTTCTATTGAGAAATATAATATATAAGTATGTTTATCAGTTGTCTAGTACTTATTCATAGCGCAAGCTATGTTTAATTTGGGACTAGATGGCGTCAAGATTTTTCCAAATCACAAAAGGTTTCTTTTTTGTGACGTAACCACACAGATATGGCGCTGTTCATAGTTTCACACACACTAAAAATCTTCCTTCCAATTTATAAACAACTAGTGGCCCGTCCCGGCTTCGCACGGGCAATAAATATAACCTATGTTATTCAGGGTGAATGTACAGCTGGGTACTCACTTAGCAGTGTTGCATGTAACGTACAGATACTGTATCAACCTGCAAGTCGGTACGGCTCGTCCACGGTCCACCACGTATCTAGCTACGAGCTGCCGGATCCGATGACGACGATGATGACGACGTCACGCCGACATCATGTCTCAAATGGTACCTAGTCCTGCGTTCATATTCATGTACAATATTTTAGATAATTATAAAAGCCCACATCGGTTTTGCCAAATTGAAATATTCAAAGATAGAAATCGTTCTAATAATTTAATAATGGATATGAAGTCTCAAGAGATTAGTGGTGGCGTCAACAATACTGGAGTATTTTGTAAACCTCAATTAGATTTAATGTTTTTTCTTCAGTCCACTCCATAATGAATACGTAAGTTCGTTTTAAACTCGCGCCTACGTACTCACTACACAAGCGGTCGTGTCGCCGTCCAAAGAGTGTGTAATCACTACGTTCTATCGCCGTCCACGTGCACACTGCGAGCCGCCTTTGTGTTCGCAGTGATGGCGGTATCACTACGAACACAAAGGCGGGTCACTGCGAGCTTACAGCGCTCCACGCGCGAGCTGCTCGCAGCGGGCTCGTGCCTACGAACTCACTCGATACCGTATCTGATACATTACATGCTACACTGCTAAATGAGCACCCAGCTTACGAGAGCTTCTCCATAGTGAAAGAATTTTTGAAATCGGCACAGAAGATTTTGAAACATAAACACACACACAAAAATACAAATTTTCCTAGTGTAGATGTGGATGACATGAAAAACACTTCAAAACCCCACCATAACTATCCGTAATACCTCCACGGTAACTGAGGAACACCTGCTCACCACCATATATAATTAATAATTTTAGTTATCTGTACTGGCTCACGTAGACTTAACGTTTACCTACACGTATACGTTTCCCTGTAGCCTTCAGTAGTTGTGGGTGAACAGTTTTCAAGTGGACTTATTGATCTAGAAGCGGTTGCACCAAATAGATGGACGCTAATAAGCTTGATAGGTTCTTCTAGCATCAGGTTCATTTTTAACGTCTTTTTCTTCCTGCCCTTATCCCATATTACTTGAGGTCGGCACATCAAGTTTTTTTCTTCCATTCTGTCCTGTCACCCGTCAAACTATCACCAACTCATATCACTCCTCACACAATCCATCCATCTTTTCTTCGTCCTTCCTCTCCCTCTCCATCCATCTACATGTATACTCAGAACTCTTTTAGTAATATGCGCTTCATCCCTCTTCATGACCATACCAAGACAACCGATTTCCTTTCAACTTTTCAGTCACTGGCGCCACTTTCAAACTTCCTCTAATATACTCATTTCTCACTTTATCCATCCTCGTCACACCACACATCCATCTCAATATTCGTTCATTTTTAACCTGAAGACCTTTTTTAAAAGTATGACTTCTCTCGCTATAAAGCGTATCAGACTGATACTGACACCACACCTGTGTCCTTCTTTTGCTCTTTGCGTTCTAGGATGACAAGATTATTTTTCATTAAATCTCCGTGAATCTGAGAACCTAAGACCCTGTTTTGAGCCCCAAATCAGAGCTCAAATGGATGCTGATTCGCCAGAAAAACAGCGCTCTGACTACACTTTTCAGTCTTATCATCTCACCCAACCTACCCTCTATAAATCTGTCTTTCAATATCAATGTTCATGGGTTTGTTTCGGTGTTTCTTCTCAGGGTAGTCAGCTAGGAAACACCGGCCTCATCTAGTTTAAAGTGACGAAAAAAAAATTGACGTGTAAAAGTGTAATTTTTTAAAACCTTTTTGTAAAATAAATATCATTTATCAATGAGAAGGAATATTAGACTTTTTCGAGTTTAACCTACTTGTGTTTCTTCAGTCTCTCTTTGCTTTCCTGGGCCGTGGAGACTCTTTTGAAAAATCTCGCAGTCCGTCTTAAAGATACCCTGGCTATATTAAGTATTTGTTTGTCATTTCCCTTCTAAGGCTTGTTACGTATGTATTTATAAGTAATTGGCGGACGGGCTGCGACCCTCCCCTCGCTGCGCCCCGTGCCCCGCGCCCCGCGCCCCGCGACGCGCATCTTATCCCTAGCATTAATATTACGCAATAAACAGTGTGCAACGAACTATCTAGTTTGATTGACGCGTAGCGTACCCCTTTCCCGCCTACACCTCTCGTACATAACACGTGGCGACGAGCGAACTCGAAAGTGTGCAAAATGTCTACGGGAGCAATATACGGTGTTCTGTCCACCTTCGACCACCTGTCCCAAGAGTGGAATAGTTTTAAATCGCGACTAAATCAATGGTTTATCGCTAACGAAATAACCCCAGAAACGGACAAAACGACGATTAAACGGAGGGCGATATTGTTAACATCGTTATGTGAAGCAACATTCAAACTAGTTAGTGACCTGGCATTACCCTACAAGGTGGAAGAACTGCGCTACGAGGAAATAGTGAAACTCCTCGACGAGCACTTTACACCAAAAAGGTACGGATTCGCCGAGAAGTCCAAGTTCTATTCGGCGACACAACGGCCAGGAGAGACGCACACTCAATGGGCCAGGATAAGAGGCTTATCATCACACTGTGGCTTCAAAAATTTGGAGGAGGCCTTGCTAGACAAGTTCATAATGGGCATGGCAGCAGGACACGAGCGGGACAAACTCTTTGTGCAGGATCAGCGGGAGCTGACCCTCGCGAAGGCCATAGATTTGGCAGAGAGCATGCGCTGCGCGCGCGAGGCGTCGTCGCGGGCGGCGTCGGACATCGTCGGCACCAGCGCAGCGGCCCCGGACGGCGTGTTCATCATATCCAAGAAAGAAAAGTGCAGTGTGTGTGGTTTCACCAACCATAAAAACGATCAGTGCCGTTATAAAAGCTATAAGTGTAAAAAGTGCGGGAAAAAGGGCCATTTACGTAAAATGTGCCCAAGTGAGGCAAAAGTTAAGTTCGTAGAGGAAGGGTCTGTGGACGACGGAGGCGACGACGCCGTCGTCGCCTCCGTCGTCCACAGACCCTTCCTCTCGACGGTAAGGCTTTTTATAACATTCGATGCGAGAAAGGAAAACCAATGACAGAGCGTGTAACGGTCAGTGGGATTGATTTAGAGTTCGAAATCGATAGTGGTTCAGCAGTAAGTGTAATCTCAGAGGGAACTTACAATTCCAATTTTAAGGGATTGCCGTTGTCATTCACCAACAAAAGGTTATTCAGTTATACAGGGGATAAAATTGAAACGATCGGGGTGGTGTTATTGCCTGTTACTTATCTGGGGCATACGCATACGTTAAACATGTACGTAGTGCGCGCGGGCGGTCCGCCGCTGCTTGGTCGCGACTTCATTCGTGAGTTTAACCTGGAGCTGGCGCCCGCGCCGGCGGCGGCGGCGCCGGCCGCGACACGCGTGCACGCCGTGTTGGATCACGCGCAACCTAGGTGCGAGTTAAACCACCACGATAATTTACATATGCAACTTACTAAAATGTTCCCGAAAGTTTTCTCTGGCAATTTAGGATCGTTTAATAAATATAAAATCGATTTACGCTTAAAACCTGACGCAAAACCGATTTTTTTCAAAGCAAGACCAGTACCTTACGCGCTAAAAGATAGTATAGACAAGGAGCTCGATCGATTGTTGTCACTAGGCATTTTAAAACCTGTTGAACATTCCGAATACGCGTCGCCTATTGTTCCGGTTTTGAAAAAGAATGGCAGTTTAAGATTATGCGCAGATTACTCAGTGACAATAAACAAACAATTAATCATCGACCAATATCCCTTGCCGACGGTAAACGATTTGCTAGCGAAATTACACGGGGGTATACAGTTTAGTAAAATTGATCTGTCAATGGCATATAACCAATTTATACTAAACCAAGAATCACAAAAATTAACCTGCATTAATACGCACCGCGGTCTTTTTAAGTTCACTCGGTTGGTATTTGGATTGGCTTGTGCTCCCGCCATTTTTCAGCGCGCAATGGAATGCTTATTATCGGGTATTGATGGAATCATATTTTTGCTAGACGATATACTAATAACGGGTGCAAATCGAGAACAGCATAGGCAAAGGCTCATCACAGTTTTACAGCGATTAGACGATGCGCAACTTACTGTTCAAATGAGTAAATGTGAATTCTTTAGAGACGAGATTTCGTATCTTGGTCACGTTATAGATAAGCATGGAGTAAGGAAGTCGCCAGATAAGGTCAAAGCCATTTTACAAGCTCCAAAGCCGACAAATGTGCAACAGTTACAGTCGTTTCTTGGTCTTACTAATTACTATCGGAACTTCGTGCCGGAAGCGTCATCCGTATTAAATCCATTATATAATTTATTAAACAAAAATACAAAATGGGAATGGACTCGCCAACACGAAGATGCGTTCGCTCGAATTAAAAACATTTTAGCATCCGATAAAACATTAGCTCACTATGATCAAAAAGCGAAACTAATATTAACTGTAGACGCGTCGCCAACAGGGTTAGGAGCCGTGTTATCGCAAATAGGCGGAGACGGGTTAGAAAGACCAATATCTTACGCTTCCCGGACGTTGTCGCCAGCCGAAAAGAACTACGCACAAATTCAAAAGGAAGCAACCGCGATCATTTTTGGTGTAAGGCGGTATCATCAATACCTATATGGTCGGGCGGAACCTTTCGTACTACGAACGGACCATAAACCTCTGTTAGCTATATTCGGGTCCCACAAGGGCATTCCGGAAGTGTCCGCCAACCGTCTGCAAAGATATGCTATATTTTTATCAGCGTACAATTATACAATTGAGTATATCAGCAGCAAGCAAAATAGCGCGGACTATTTTTCTCGGGCATGCGGGGACAAAAACGAAACGCAAGCGCCGGACGAACTCGCGGACTGCGAGGATCACGCGACCTACGTCAACTTTGTAGTGGAAGGGGACCTACCGGTGACACTAAGCGACATACGTCGCGAGACAGCTTGCGATAGTCTTCTCACCACAGTCAAGGGTTATATTTTAAATGGCTGGCCCAGGAAAGTTCACGACGCAGGTTTAAAATCGTTCTTCAACTGTCGGACACAGTTAGCCTACGAAAAGGATATCTTGATGCGTGGACATAAAGTCGTTATTCCGTTATCTTTGCAAGAAAGAGTATGTAGGGAATTGCATAGTTCGCATTTCGGTGTGGTGAAGATGAAGGCGGAAGCTCGCAAGCGATTGTGGTTCCCCGGTATTGACGCGGCGCTCGAGCGCGTAGCGGGCGCTTGCGACGTGTGTTGTGCGCTGCGCCCCGCACCCCCGCACGCCCCACTCACGCCTTGGCCCTTACCGCCGCACGCCTTTTACCGAATTCACATCGATTTCCTGGGTCCGTTCCATGATTACATGTTTTTAATTGTAGTAGACGCGTACAGTAAATGGGTAGAATGCTACGATATGTCTTCAACTTATAATTCAAAAGCAGTGATAAGTAAATTATACGATTTCATGTCGCGGTTTGGGGTTCCGCACACATTGGTGAGTGACAACGGTACATCGTTCACTTCGTTGGAATTTAAGGACTTTTGTAGACTTAACGGTATCGAGCATGTATTATCCCCCGTTTATCACCCATCCAGTAATGGCCAAGCTGAGAGCTTTGTAAAAATTCTAAAAAAGGGGCTGAAGGCTATAATACTGGAGGGATGTAATAAGAAAAAAATTCATGAAAAAATAGCAAAATTTTTATTCGATTACAGGAACTCTAAAAATAGCACCACTGATAAATCTCCTGCGGAGATAGTATTCGGACGAGCCATGCGCTCGCGATTGGATCTGTTGAACCCGTTCGCGCCGTCATCACCATCGTTCACAGATCTCACTCAAACCGTCGCACGCAATCAGTCCTTGCAGGCTAAATACTATCGCGGGAAACAGAGGTCAGACTTTAAAGAAAATGAAAATGTTTGGATAACCCAAAATACCAATAACAAAAAATTTAATTGGATTCAAGGAATAATACGGAAGAAAATTGGAAATATTATGTATCTGATATACGTGCCACATTTAGGATGTGAAGTCACCAGGCACATGGATCAAATAAGGAAAAGACTACACACTTCACCGATCGATGACCAGGACTGGGACCCAGAAGTGGTCCCCGACTTAGCGACTCTTGTTGGTAGTCAACCAGAGCCTGCCAGGCAGCCACAAGGGGAAGGAGAGCAGGTGACGGACCAAGGACAAGGTCACAGGCCGGTCGCCGCCGCACGGATAGTTCATAGGCGACAAGCAATTAGTCCGACGTTCGCGACACCGACGCCGGCCCAGTACGTCAGCGATGACGATGATAATATCAGTGACGATTCCACAGGAATGAACATAGGATAAGTTTAGTTTAGATTAGTTAGAATAATAAGATTTTAGTTTAGATTAGTTAGAATAATAAGATGTACGTATTGCCTAGCTTAAGGGGAAGGGATGTTACGTATGTATTTATAAGTAATTGGCGGACGGGCTGCGACCCTCCCCTCGCTGCGCCCCGTGCCCCGCGCCCCGCGCCCCGCGACGCGCATCTTATCCCTAGCATTAATATTACGCAATAAACAGTGTGCAACGAACTATCTAGTTTGATTGACGCGTAGCGTACCCCTTTCCCGCCTACACCTCTCGTACATAACAAGGCTGTAAGTCACCCAAAGGCCAATGCAAAGGGCTGTGCTCGGAGTTTCCTTGCGTCACCGGTCTGAACCGATGATCTTCATTTCTGAAAATGAAGATATCCGCAGGAGAACCAAGTTTACGGACATAGCCCGAAGAATCGCCATACTTAAGTGGCAGTCAGCAGGGTACATTCCTCGCAGAACTGATGGTCGATGAAGCTGAAAAGTTCTGGAGAGGCACTTATCAAAAGACACAGCGTTGAAAGACCTCTCACATGACCTAACCGATGACCTGGTGATGGTTGTAGGAATCCAATGGATACGAGCTGCACAGGATCGGTCGTTGTGGTGACAGTAACGGCCTGCGGGGTTACCGTGACGTTCAAAGTAAGACTGTTTTAATCTTGTTTCTGTGTGGGTAAGAGACAGAGCTATACAGGTTGTCTAGCACCATCTTTTACCCACACTGAAACAAGATTAAAACAATCTTACTTTAAAGGTCACGGTCTGGTCCTGGTCACGACTTGCGGTCTTAGCGGCGCGCGGCGCGGCGAGCGGGTCGTCGTCAGTAAGCGACGTCTCCGTAGTATCATCATCATCATCATTTCAGCCGATAGACGTCCACTGTTGGACATAGGCCTCTCCGAGAGTCGAGTCGCCACAACGAACGATCCTGTGCGTCCCGCATCCATCAGATTCCCGCAACCTTCACTAGGTAATCGATCCACCTTGTAGGAGGCCTTTCAACGCTGCGTCTTCCGGTCTCGGAGTATGCTTCATACATTTTCATACTTTTGATGTTACCGCTCACCACCCCGCTCTTAGCTACCGCTCATAGTGGTCAAAGTCGTGAATGGACATTTAACTTGGGGGAGGTCATGTCTAGTAGTGAATGTTTGGAGGTAGGCGGAACAGAGAGTAAAGACCCGCAAACCTCCGTTGAAAAGGGAGGATCCTCCGACCAGACAGGTGTTATAGTCTGGTGGGCGACTGCCCTATAGATGATTTCGGGCTGTCGTATATGTTCAAATCGTGCGGAGAACTTTGATTGCGCGATGCAGGATTTCGTACTTTCTTTTTATGTTCTTATGTGGCGCCATAGATGTCGCTACAAATGTTTTTTGGCTGGAATCATGATGATGAACTGCTTCCCATCCTAACTTACTCGTACAGGGTACAAACCTTTTTTAAAAGGGTATCGTATTGTTGTTAATTTGAGAGTAAACAATGTGTTCTTTATAAACGTTTGCGTAAAGGGACGTACCCTTGGGTGGCGCGTAACAAATGTGAGCCGCTCATGCACAGGTGACTACAAAAGCCTTTTGATAATAAATGCCTTTTTAGGTAACCCTGATATTTTATGTAATGAGACGAGAATAGAGGCCTGTTTTTTATGTTTGAAATACTCGTGGACCGCGATATTATCTGATAAAGTTTTACCGTGATTCTAGAACGTAACCAAAAAAAAATTTCGCTCTGGGTGGGACGAGAGGGAGAGTCAGACTTTTACTGACTAATACCCACAGTATTCCTTCAGTTGCATTTAGCAAGGGTATAGGTACCGACACGAATCTTGAGCACTCGGCGTCAGAGTGGGGATCGCTTTGCGCATTCCATACATTGGCGGGCCAATCGCCGTTGTTAGATACATGCAGCAAGCGCAGGGAACGAATCACGATTGACGTTTATGACACGATGGCGAAGCGAGCCAATCACTGACACTCACCGCCCCCGCGTCTCACTTCGTGCCACCAAAGAGACCGAATATTTGACTTCTGCGCAACTTAAAGCCAGCGCTCAAGATCCGTGCCAGTATCTATAACTCTTTCTTATAATTCGTTGCCCTGGCAGGCATCAACCCTAATTGACCCTTTTTTTTTGGTGGGGAAAATCATCCAATGACAACCCCCGCTTTTGGGCGGAGCGGGAGATAGTGTCAGACTCTTACTGACTAAAAAACCCACCCCGTTCCTTCAAGCCTTCATACTGGGGCTCGAGCGCCTTTTTGGGTAACCCTGGCCCCAGTAGGCTTCGACCCGGCTGGGCCCCTGCTGTTGCTGACAACTCCTTGAGGCGCGCGGGAACAGTGCGCGCCGTCGACGACTTGGGCTTGGTCCGGACAGTTACCGGACGGCCGGACAGCGAGCTACCCATTGCTCACTGTCCGCAAGCCCGCGCTTACGGCAATCTTACTGACATCTTTTTGAGGTGCACGTGGAATTCAATGCGCCGTCGAAAAACCTGAATTGGACAATATCACAGATACTTTATATTCCTAGGCTAGCTTCTACCAGCGGCTTCGCCCACGTGATATTAGGTTTCTTGATACAAACTTTGGACTCCCCGTTTTATCCCTTAAGAGGGTGAATTTTGAATAACCCTCTCTTAGTGCTCGTATTCGTAAAAGGAAACCTTATCCAAAATTTAATTCTCTTAGTTCCAATAGTTTCGGCTGTGCGGTCATATGTCAGTCATCATCACCAACCTTTTTAATGTTCCCACTGTTGGGACTCAAGCCTCCTCTCTAGGAGAGGGAATGGGCCGTAATCCACCACGCGGGCCCAGTGCATGTTGATGAATGTCACATGTCTTCGAATTTTTGGTTCTAGGACATGCCGGTTTCCTCGCGATGTTTTCCTTCACCGTTTTGAGAGCAGTGGTGATGATATAAATTACACAAAGTAATGCGCCTGGCTGGGTTCGAACCCGTAAGTCGGGGCCGTTACCACTCGGCCACCACTGCTCTCATATGTCAGTCAGTCAGTTTTTTTTTATAAAAGTTATAGTTTATGTTCCCTTGGGATTATTTTCTACGTTCACGCAGACAAAGTCGCCGGTAGCAGCTAGTTCTAAGCTAATCTGTCGTGTTGTAATTATCAAACTTAACTAAAGCCCTTCGCAGAATGTTATCCATTAAATATTAAATTCCTATTAGGGTTATGTTGAACATTCTCAATGTAAACAGAGGAGGCAAAACAATCGCGACGCCATGTAAAAACTCTTTAATGTTCACTCCAACTACGGTAATCCGATTATAACGTAGTGATGGGACACTGATTTGCAGTTTTTTATCGATATAATAAAATTAAGATTGTTTTACAATCATTTTTTTACAGGCCTGTTGGTCTAGTGGTTAATGACCCTGACTGCTATTCCGGAGTTCGTGGGTTCGATTCCCACCCAAGACAAATCTTTGTGTGATGAGCATGATCATTTGTTCTCTATCTGGGTGTAATTTATTTATAGTATGTATGTATTTAGAAATATATAAGTATGTTTATCAGTTATTTAATACTCATAACACAAGCTCTGCATAGCTCGAGACTAGATACAAATTAAATTATTATGGCTGTAAAAAGATTATTGTGCAATACTTACTCAGCATCTCTTACAGAGAGACAGAAGATCTCCTAATAGTTCGTAAATAAAAGATGTTTTGCTCTTAGTTAAATTAAATATATGTTATTTAGTATAGTTAACTTAATGATCGTTAATTTATTACTTAAGGTTATTTGTACTTTTTAGCCTGAAATACAGGTCCAACCTAGTTCAGGCAACAAATGCAATGTATGCGTTAAAATTGTTTTTGTATTTTTATTCAAATGTGCCACTTTTAAACAAATAAACGATATTCTATTCTATTCTATTCTATTCTATTCTATTCTATAGATGGCGTTGTGTGATAGATGTGGAATATTATATATTATTATTTCATTTAGTTTCGCCGTACATAGGTAGACCACATGACGCAGCTACAAACGCCGTCACGAGGAGCTAGAAGCGGCCACATGCCACTTGTGGCCTGTGGCTGCTACTTTTGTTAACCCATGCGCGCAGTGAATCTTGAGCTGATGCTCAGGATTCAAAAATTAGAATCCTGAGCGTTAGCGAGAGAATCAAAAGAGTACGAGGTGAAAAATCTTTGTACTCGAGTGCAACACCTAAATTTTCATCCCACCTCAGCGAGGAATCTTGACTAAATGCAAAAAAAGTACACCAAGGAGGTTCTGAATCTGAGTTTTTTACAAATTAAAAAAGTTGTATGATAAATTTAGCACCATGGAGGTAGAAGTAAATAGGTTTAATGACGTTTTGAATTCACAAACTTAGTGCACACGATGTTCTATAGTCAATTTACTTTATGCTCTAGCGAATAAAAACGGCTTTGCACTCAGATATCGAAGAGCAAAAATACTCTTTTTACACCACCTGCTCGATAATGTCGTTTTACACGTCATACAAACCTCACTTAAAGCAAGTCATTATATGCCTAGGGAGATAATGCAGTATGGCCGATCCCTAGGGAATAATGAGATTTGAATTTGGAGCATCAAGAATCGTCAACATTGTGAATTAAATTGTAGGCGCATCGAACAAGTTGACTCGAAATTCAAACCAAAGAGTATGTAATCACTATGATTCAAACTGGCCACTAACAAAAAAAAGAAAATAGAATAAAACGTGCGTACTGACGACACGGGAGCATTATAGACCAGGGTCGATAATTTTTAAAACCAAAAAAAATAATAGTTAGATGAAACCCATTAGAAAAGGAGGAGAATATTATAAAAATAAAAGGAAAAATAATTTACGGGCGATCTGAGGTCGGGAAGGGGATGGGGGTGAGTTTTTAAGATTAAAAAACGGTTTTTCTCGATTTCCGGCAAAACTAAAAGTCCTATGGAAAAAAGTCTAATGGCAAAGTAATAGGTAATAAAAAGATCTAATACTTTTGTATTTACACTTTTTTCACATAACCTCAAAATGTATGTGAAAAATTCAAAAAACCAAGTTTTTGGTTTTTTAATTTTATCTTTTACAAAAAAAAAATTATAATTCACGAAATTTGGTAAAAACTTACCTTTTTATGTCCCAAATACGCTGTAATTTATTTGAGTAGAAATATTTATTTTGTTCACATTATTTTGAATTAATATCGAAAAACCACCCCAATTTTCAATCGAAAATTCACCCGTCAAAATGTCGGCATTTTTCAAAAAGTTGGTATGTTTTCTGTTCGTTGAAATCTCTACTTTCCGATGGTGAAAAAAATATATATGTTACCGTAGTAAATCTTCTCAGAAAATGCAAAAAATCGAAAAAAACTCGAATTCAAAATTTTTTTTTAAATTATTATATACAATTTTGAGCTATTTATTAAAATTTACACTTTAATTACTCGAAAAACGTAAGATTACATGTTTTTACATTGATAAAAAAAATGCAAATCAAAATATACTACTATAATTAACAAACAAATAAGTTAATAAAATTAATATTTAATAAGACATCTACAATATTTGGAGAAAGTAGTCAAATCTTCTTTAAATTATATGCGTAGATGCCTATTGATAACTATTTTTAGATAACTTATATACCGATGCCTATTTATAACTATTTTTAGATAACTTATATACCTGAGTGACCTACGAAAAATTTTAGCCCATCAAAAGGTATTTCATAGAGAAGTGGGGAAGGATCTAGGCGGGTCTGGGTCTTACTACATACATACCTACTATTTCGTAGCAGCTGTAACAACCGTCAGCCTAGCCTAAAAATACACGTGCACGCTGAGTTTCTTTAAGATAATTGTGACAAGTTTACTAAGATCACGGACGTAACTATAGCTTTGAAAAGGGGGGGGTCTCCCATTGTATAAAAACATAGATTTGATCATTATCCTATATCAACAAAGCCAATAAAATTAAGCAAATATGGTCGCGCATAATTTATAATTATAACTTGGGTTAGGTATGTACTCCATGCACACGCCATAATTTATGATCTCACGGCGTCCCCCGCTGGTGGTGTGCCGCGCTTGGTCAGAGCAACACTGTGTCCTCGTGGGGGCGACCGGTGGCAATGATCTCTCACGCCAGGTCTTGGTACAGGCCACAGTCCGAAGTGGGGAGAATTAGTGGCAGGCGGTCGTCTCCTGCGAAGCAGTAATGCTAGCAAAGGAGGAGGGCGCACGCGTGAGGCAATGGCCCTCACGCCCCAGACGCCGCCGAGATCCCGATCCGGATTACCGATCACCGTAGGCGCGGGCTTGCGAACGGCGAGCAGAAGTGTATACAGTCAATCAATCCTCTGGCTTGTTTCCTATTTGGGGTAGTCCTCCAGATACTATTACGCCATTCTAGGCGATTTTACGTAATTTCTGGAGTAAGGCCCATTGTCAAAAGGTCGCTCTTGGTGGTTCGCCTTCATGTATTCGGTGGGCGACCTCTTCCTCTTTTGGCCTCTTTTATGGCTAAAACGCGTCGGGTCATGTAGTCTTTGTATCTGCGTATCACATGCCTATACCATCGCAAGTGGCTCTCCTGCGTCTTATGTTGTATTTTAGCTACATTAAAACTCCCTCGGATCAGCTTATTTAGAACTTTATCCAATCTCGTGATACCACCCGTCCATCGCAGCATCTTCATCTCTGTGACGTGCATTTTTTGCTCTTCGCATTTTCTGATTTCACAGCACTCGGAACCGTACAACAGCAGGTCTATCGGCTCGTTTATATACGGTACCTTTAATTTTTATAAGCATTTTTACGTCACAGCGGATGCCACTGAGCGACCTCCACTTGAGCCAGCCCATCCTCTGTCCGTGGTTGCCTTAGTATTGACCACCCACCCGAGGTATTTGAAATCCTCTATTTAGTTCAATGGTGTGCTTTCTGTGCTTGGTGTCACCGTGTTGTGGTTTTCTCGAGAGAAATTGCAGTGCGTGTACTTTGTCTATTTGCGATTAACCCGTATGCCACTGTCTTCCAAAATTTTATGCCATATAGAGATGGATTTGAATTTCTGGCAAAGATTCCTCTATTATTACTAGATGGTCCGCATACAATAGTGTCCAAGAGGCCGGTTTTGAAAATGTTTACTAATGTAGTCCATGGTAATGTTGAAAAACAGGGGGCCTAAAGGAAACCCTTGATGGACCCCGACCCGACCTCGAGACTATCACTTGTGCTTGCTGGAAAGACAACTTACGTTGTTATACATGTCTTGTAAGATACTCCGATATCAACTGGGCTATCAGTAGGTACTTACCATATGAGTTTGCGTGGTACTCGGTTGAAAGTCTTTTCTAAATCTATGAAGATAAGGTAAAGATAATTTTAAGGCTTTAAAATATGCCAAGTATGGCGTCCATGTAGTGGTTATGGTGCATAATTTGTTAAGTCTATCGATAAGGATCGTTTCCCATATCTTTAAGGTGTGCGAAGTTAACTTAATGACCCTTAATAGTTTTCTCATTCCGCAATATTTAGTTTATTCTTATGGAATGGGATCATTTTACTGAGTCTCCACATATCTGGCATCTTCCCATCGGGGATGAGATTGAAAAGGTCTGCCAGCCACCTGACTCCAACAGTACCCGTTTTCTCTCAAAGTCCTATTGGTATTTCATGGCCCGGTACCAGTTGTTTTACCATTTTTACGCGAGATATGCCTCTGATCTGTTCCTGTGGAGTGATAACTTCGATAGCACCAGTGCTATCGAACCTCAATCCTCCTCAAACCTCATCCCTGCGTATCCAGATTCCGTTAAAATCATCCAGATGACATCCCCTTGATGTAGACCCTTGGCCCCAGTAGGCTTCGACCCTGCTGGGCCCCTACGGTTGCTGACAATCCTTGAGGCGCGAGGGAACAGTACGTGCCGTTGACGACTTGGGCTCGGTCCGGACAACTGACCGGTAACTACCAGAAGTTCGAACAGCGAGCTACCCATTACTCGCCGTACGCAAGCGCGCGCCTACGGTGGCTGGAAATCGGGATAGTAATCCCGGCGGCGGCTTGGGCGTGAGTGCCATTGCCTGATGCGATCGACCTCCTCCTTTACTACCATTACTGCTTCGCAGAAGGAGGCGATGCGACGATGAGGTACGGTTTGATTTTGTAGAAACTCTATGTCTAAATCCGCAAGTACCATTCACTACAAGCTGCGCGGTGCTGTAAAAATTACACGCATACTTGAAGAATGGGGGGTGTCCGGACCCCCAAAACCCCCCCCTTATATACGTCGGTGACTAAGATTAAAAAATAATAATCTCCTTTATTTTGCACAAACAAATTTAGTTACTCCCATGAAAAAAAATATATAATCGGCCAAAAGTTAGTTTTTAAAAATATATTTACGATATATATTTTATATATATTTATAGATTTTTTATAGATTTTTAATATATTTTTATGTTTTTAAAATATATTTTTTTCATGGGAGTAACTAAATTTGTTTGTGCAAAATAAAGGAGATTGTTATTTTTTAATCTTAGTAAACTTGTCACAATTATCTTAAAGAAACTCAGCGTGCACGTGTATTTTTAGGCTAGGCTAACGGTTGTTACAGCTGCTACGAAATAGTAGGTATGTATGTAGTAAGACCCAGACCCGCCTAGCCCCTTCCCCACTTCTCTATGAAATAACTTTTGATGGGCTAAAATTTTTCGTAGGTCACTCAGGTATATAAGTTATCTAAAAATAGTTATAAATAGGCATCTACGCATATAATTTAAAGAAGATTTGACTACTTTCTCCAAATATTGTAGATGTCTTATTAAATGTTAATTTTATTAACTTATTTGTTTGTTAATTATAGTAGTATATTTTGATTTGCATTTTTTTTTATCAATGTAAAAACATGTAATCTTACGTTTTACGAGTAATTAAAGTGTAAATTTTAATAAATAGCTCAAAATTGTATATAATAATTTAAAAAAAAATTTGAATTCGAGTTTTTTTCGATTTTTTGCTTTTTCTGAGAAGATTTACTATGGTAACATATATATTTTTTTTCACCATCGGAAAGAAGAGATTTCAACAAACAGAAAGCATACCAACTTTTTGAAAAAAACCGAAATTTTGACGGGAGAATTTTCGATTGAAAATTGGGGTGCTTTTTCGATATTAATTCAAAATAATGTGAACAAAATAAATATTTCTACTCAAATAAATTACAGCGTATTTGGGACATAAAAAGGTAAGTTTTTACCAAATTTCGTGAATTATAAATTTTTTTTGAAAAAGATAAAATTAAAAAACCAAAAACTTGGTTTTTTGAATTTTTCACATACATTTTGAGGTTATGTGAAAAAAGTGTAAATACAAAAGTTTTAGATCTTTTTATTACCTACAACTTTGTCATTAGACTTTTTTCCATAGGACTTTTAGTTTTGCCAGAAATCGAGAAAAACCGTTTTTTAATCTTAAAAACTCACCCCCATCCCCTTCCCGACCTCAGATCGCCCGTAAATTATTTTTCCTTTCATTTTTATAATATTCTCCTCCTTTTCTAATGGGTTTCATCCTACTATTATTTTTTTTCACTTTTTATTATTTTTAAAGGCTTCTACCCTGGTCTATTATAGAAAATTGAAACTATAGAATCTTGGAGCAGTGAATTTTGTTTGTTTGATGAACTTGTAAATATAATACTTATATTTATCTAATTTATGATTTGGTCGACCAAATTGTCTTTTGATTATCTCACAGATGGTGTAAAAAGTAGAGTATGCAACACGGGGATAAAGCTGTCTTTGTCTTGGGCGGCTTAAATTCCTCACTTCACTCAGGTTTCTTTATTAACTCCCTCGCAATGCTCGGGAGTTAATTTTATAATTCCCTCACTGTCGTTCGGGATTAAAATCAGCAACCTTCGTTTCGTTCGGAATTCAACATGCCGCCCGCGACTTAAAGACACTGCTTTATCCCCTAGTCACATAAACTACTATTCCGAAATAGGGGATGAAAAGTTTGTTATTTTGTTGTAGGAGGTTATCTCTGAAACTACGGGTCCGATTGCTAAATTTTTTTCACCAATAGAAAGCTGCTATATTCCTGAGTGACATGGGCTATTATTTTGTATACACGGGTAAAGCCGGGCCGAAAGGTTTTGTAGTGGCGTTAGAAGGCCTCCTACAAGATGAACCGATGACCTGGTGAAGGTTGCGGGAATCCGATGGATGCGGGACGCATAGGATCCTTCATTGTGGTGACACTTGGGGGAGGCCTATGTGCAACAGTGGACGTCTATCGGCTGAAATGATGATAATGATGATGGGTGAAGCCACGAGCAAAAGCCAGTATGTAATATGTCAAAAATGTAGACTCTTCCTTCAAAGTAATGTTCGACATCTTAACTTTTTCTATCAAAAATACAAGGTACGAAATGCTTTCATAGTTTTTACAGCTTCTTATCATTTTGCTTGCCCGTCACACGCCGACATGAAATATTTATCGGCGACGCTGAAAAATCGTGTTTACGTTTAGTGAGTCACAAGTAAGCTGAAATGGCTGACGAAATTCCTTACATAAAGTAATCTAGTACATTATGATGTATTATGAATTCCTGTCAGGTTTTCGGCCTAAGACTTGTATCGTGAATATTGCTGGTTTGACAAAAAAATATTCATAACGGAAAAATTCGGTGACTTTTTGTCAGCAGGTAAATTGAAGATCTGGCTCTATCTTGCTCGTAACAATTACTGGTTTTGTTAATAATAATAATTTATTTCAGATTTCTCCATATACAACATTAGTTTTAGTACCTATATGTGAAACTCGAAACACGTTTCCAGTATTTTCATGTAAAGAATCTATGTACAAAATTCCATAACTGAATCATGAAAAATCACAAAGTTATAAGCTTGTTATGTCAGCAAAAATACATAGTCACCGGGCCATCCAGGCGACTGAGGGGTTGTTTTGCACTTGCACCCAGCTGTTTGCTGGCGCCTAATGTCCGTCCACGGCCTCAGCACTCAAAGGGGCCTCACGCAAGCCCGCTTCTTTAAGAACTAGATTTTTTGGGGCTCCGTACCTCAAAAAAAAACGGAACCCTTATAAGTTTACTTTGTTGTCTGTCCATCTGTTTGTCTGTCTGTCAAGACTCTTTATCTCGAGAATACGTGGAGGTATCGAGTTGAAATTAAAAGCACTGCGGTCCCTTCATGCTGTGAAAAAATCAATTAACGAATAAAAAAGATGCGGCCATTTATGTCGCGAAAAACCGTATATTTTAATACTCTCAAAGATTGAAATTCATAGAGTACTTCCCTTTGACCCAGAATTTTAAAATTTGACACAAAGGAAGGTCTTATAGCACAGGTATAGGAATAAATCTGAAAACAGTATATTTGTCGTCAACAACGTCACAAGAAAAAAAATTGCAATACGGATAATTCTACAAGGCGAGGCTCCATTAGGGAATTGTAGTTTGCCTGGAACCCTCAGTGTGCGAGTCCCACTTGCCCAGTTTTTTTTATAATAGATAGTGGAAAGAGATCTATTTTAATCACTTTTTCATCGTACGCTGTAGTCGAACGCTGGGTTGCGACTGTGACTGTGTCGTTTTCGAACTTATGAAAGAAAAAAGCCTCGCCGATGCGCCTTTGACGCTACGCCTACTACTACTACAAAATCGAAGACACCTTAAAATTAAACAAAAAGCACACTGAGTAATGCCAAAAGGACCTCAGCTCAGCATAATGCCAAAAGTAACACAAGGCCACCACCTGACGCTAATTTTCAGCTGCAGCCCATGAATGACATATGTTCGAGAACAGAAAGTATACATTAAAAAGTCTATAATGTTCTGTCCACTGCTATACTTTTTCATCGACAAATCCCTGCACCCCATCACTAGACTAACAAAAAACTCTCAAAGTGAATATTCCAAGCAATTAAAGGCTTAAGCGAAAAATTTTCGCGAAAAAAAACGAATCGAAAAGCTATAATCTACGCTTATAATTCTACTCATTATGAAAATCACACAAATTAACAGTAAGAAATAAAAAGAAAGTTATTAAAAACTCGAAAATTGACGTTAAAATTTGCTAGCAGTTACATTTTGTATATTAAGTGGAGTTTTGGTAAAAAGAAAAAGGGTTTACCTACAGGTATAAGTTAATTAGGATTTTTTCGCAGAAATTTTAGAAGTGCCTTTTAATGTTTATAGACTGAGCTGCATATGTTTTTATTTTGACGGTGGTAAACGATCAAATAATTTCTCCCGCTCTGGCTGGAGCGCGAGGGAGTGTCTTTTTTTTAATAATCTTAACTTTTTTTAATGGTATAAACTAGAGCTTGATTGCTATGCGATCCCACCTGATGGTAAGCAGTGAGGCAATCGTTGATGGCGAATTGTACTACATAGTTTATTAAGAGCCTATTTACTCTAGCCTTGACTGACTTTTACTGTCCCCTCGAATGCCGAATGTCCATACGTCTGTACAACTTGAATGGCAACTGAAAAACGATTAAAGCTAGAACTACATTAGACCGCACACGTGTAACGCGCCTGACTTGTACGTAGAACGACGTCGCGTGGCGTGGATCTAGTGTAGCTCTACAAGTCTAGTTTCCATATAAAATGTATGGAGACCGACGTGCCCAGATCAGCGTGTGTGGCACACGTGGGCACAGTGTAGTTCTACCTTAATTGTCGTTTTGTGCACAAGTTTGTACGAAAATATTGGTTTCTATATCTTTGTTTTTCCCAGAAAAATCCAGAAAATGTTTTTTTTTTTTTGGTGATATACGTAAAAACGCACAAATACGTAATAATGATACCGCCCGTCAAAATCTGGAAGTGGTATTTTCTAGTTTTCTGGGAACAAAATTTTCAAAAACAATTTGAAAGTCGTATTAGATTATATACTTATAATGTTCCCACTGTTGGGACTCAGGTCTCCTCTCTAGGAGAGGGAATGGGCCGTAATCCACCACGCGGGCCCAGTGCGGGTTGGTGAATGTCACATGTCTTCGAATTTTTAGTTCTAGGACATGCCGGTTTCCTCACGATGTTTTCCTTCACCGTTTTGAGAGCAGTGGTGATGAAATAAATTACACAAAGTAATGCGCCTGGCTGGGTTTGACCCTGTGACCGTAACCGTACAACTCATAAGTCGGGGTCGTTACCACTCGGCCACCACTGCTCTCGCACAAAGTGTAGAATTAATATAACTAAATACTATCACTAAAAACATGACTTTTAGAACACCAAAGAAGTTAAAGAATTCTAATTTAAAAATTCTCAGTGAATATTTTATTAGTCTCTTTTCAGTCAAACCAAAAATATCCTTTTAATTAATTCAATGTGATGAAATAAAATAGTGAAGATCAAAGTAATGAAAATAGCTTTTATAGAAAATGTTTTCAGAGCGCGTTCACTTTATGCAATTAAATTCACTAATGTATTATCACATTTTATTAATAAATATGATGAAAATGACAGACATTAAAACAGAACTGAAGTTGCTTAATTTAATTTGCCGATGAAGTTTATTGAGATAACTTCTATAATTAATATCTTCAACAATTAATAAGTTTTATTCCCAACTTTGTTGTAGCAGGAATTATCTAAGTTATTGTTTATTTAGAGTTTTCATCATTATCAATCATAGATTTTGAAAATGTTTTAAAAATATTTCATTTGGTCAATTACAAACAAAGTCTTTGTGATAAAACACCTATAACAGAAGTACAAACTTTTTGAAGTTTTCAAACATGTCAGACACCTTTTTTTAAGGTTGTATATTATCAATTATTTCTTACTGTGAATTTGTGTGATTTTCATAATGAGTAGAATTATAAGCGTAGATAAAAGCATAGCTTTTCGTTTCGTTTTTTTTCGCGATAATTTTTCGCTTAAGCCTTTAATTGCTTGGAATATTCACTTTGAGAGTTTTTTGCTGGCCTAGTGATGGGGTGCAGGGATTTGTCGATGAAAAAGTTAAGCAGTGGATAGAACATTATATACTTTTTAATATATGCTTTCTGTTTTCGAACATATGACCTTCATGGGCTGCAGCTGAAAATTAGCGTCAGGTGGTGGCCTTGTTTTACCTTTAGCATTATTTAGTGTACTTTCTGTTTAATTTTAAGGTGTTTCCGATTTTGTAATGCCAATAAACGCAGTTTTCTTTCTTCTTTTCTTTTCAGTAAGTAGCCACGTGTTCCACAAATTGTACCTTTGTGCAGAGGCATCTACTAGTTTAGACGTGGCGAAGACGCATCGGCGAGGATTTTTTCTTTCATAAGTTCGAAAACGACACAGCCACAGTCGCAACCCAGCGTTCGATTACATCGTCGTTTACGATGAAAAAGTGAATAAAAGAGAGCCTATCTATTATAAAAAAAAAACTGGGCAAGTGCGAGTCGGACTAACGCACTGAGGGTTCCAGGCAAACTACAATTGCCTAATGAAGCCCCAAAGAATTTTTCGATTTGCAATTTTTTTTTGTGACTTTGTTTACGACAAATATACTGTTTTCAGATTTATTCCTATACCTTAATAATCATAGATTTTGAAAATGTTTTAAAAATATTTCATTTGGTCAATTACAAACAAAGTCTTTGTGATAAAACACCTATAACAGAAGTACAAACTTTTTGAAGTTTTCAAACATGTCAGACACCTTTTTTTAAGGTTGTATATTATCAATTATTTCTCCCAACTCTGGGTTGAGAGAAAGGGATTGTCAGACTTTTCCTGACCAAAACCCATCTAGATTCCTTCAGTTACCTTTTACGTTCTTGGGTCGCGGTAACTGTTTTGAACAATTCCGCAACCCACACTTAACAACTTCGCCCAACCCATTAAAATAAACATACCAAAATGCACTTAAACTTTCATCTCAAAAAATAAAACATACGACAATTTAAAAAAGCTTCTGTAACGTATAAAAACGGCCATAATCCACTTAATTACATGTACAAAAGGTTCAAGCTCAATCATAAAGATAAAACGTCAGTTGCAGCAGTTTTGGCAACAGTAACGTAATGTCACATGAAGCGAACGCGCCTCCGCGAACGATAAATGGTGTACGCGAAAAAGGCGGGAAGCGGCCATGTTCAATTTTTTTTTCGGCCGCCTTTTTTCGTATTCCTTGCATTAAGAAAGTGGGGACGCTTCAATTTTGCCGTTGAAGAGTCAAAGGCTGGTATTTTGTTTTTTAGTACTTAGTTGATTCTTTTTGCCGTTCGTAACTTTCTTTGGTTTTTTATAATATATTTTTTAATAATTTTTACTAGTGCTTGACTGCAATCCTATCTGATGGTAAGCAGTGATGCAATCGTTGATGGTGAAATGAAATTAAAATTACTAAAATACCAAAAACTTTCTCGGTTTTGATAAAAATATTTTAAATGCCAATTTATAGGTTTTTTTTCTGTTTGATGTCATCAAATGATTTTCCCGTTATAAGTACAGCGAGAGAAAATATTACGGACAACTAACTATCAAACCGCAGTGGCCAATCTGGACATCTCTAAATCGATTGCGAACTCAAGTTGACCGCTGTGAAAACTATATAATATAATAATAGGTATATAATATTTCACAACTACCACACAACGTCTTCTACTCCCAAGCTAAGCAGAGCTTGTGTTATGACTACTAGACAACTGATAAACATACTTATATATTTCTAAATACATACATATTATAGATAAATTACACCCAGACACAGAACACATGATCATGCTCATCACATAAACATTTGTCCTTGGTGGGGATCGAACCCATGACCTCCGGCACTAACCACTAGACCAACAGGCCTGTCAAGCACAATGATGGCTGCCTCGACCCATCTCTAACACAGTGCCAGTGTGGAGCCGCTGCACAGAACATGCGTCACCTGCTAAGCAGCCCATCCTGCACAACCACCTGCACTTTCAGGATCTATACGAAGCCAATAATAAAGCCATGTATGTTACCAAATGCTGTTCAGAATATAAATCTAGTTTGAGAACATCAACACGAAAAAAAGATGAACTATCAAAATAAGTAGGTACTTTTTTCATTAAATGCTTCAATTCCAATTTAATACGATCACATACGAAGGCGATATATTTCCCTCAAGTTCACGTATATAGCAACATTATACAACATGTTGGTACATACGACAAGATCTCTTAGTAAGAAAATTGTCACACTATCTCGTCCCCCAGGAGTCGTAAAACGGGACCAAAAGATTATATCTCCTGGATGGGTACTATCTACATAATAATATGGATCGCTGGCAACACTATTTTCTTTTCTAGAATGCGGGCTTTTTAGGAATATTGGAACAAATGTTTTTTTTTTTTTCGAATTAAAAAAGAAATGGCCAATTACTGTTACACATATGTTTTTATTCAGTCACATTTGAAAGTAAAAGACTTTTTTTAATTTAATTTTTAAATATATCTCATAAAATGCTTATCTTCTATTCTATTCCACATAATTATAGTAAAATTGAAAATATATAACAGATTGATATGGACGTTCCGGCGAGAGCTTAAGGCAGTTGATTGGAGACACCGCTGAAATCGTAGAACAAGTACTCCGTTTTGGTTCTACTCAATTTCAGGCCAACACTCTCCAGTCTGTGCCACCACACCTCCAATCTGTTCTATGACAATGACATATGTACATAAAAAAAATAAATAAACTGAAACATTTGTTTTTTGTATGTAGGTACATAAATATAATACAAAATGACAAAGTACACTCAGGCGTCAAAATACTCCACACTAATAAGTACTCGTAATTTAATATTATATCCAAAACTAATATAATGTATATACTAAGAATGTGTCTAATATATCACTATGTGTCTATTAAGGCAAATACACTTCATTCTTATGTTTATTAAGTAGCTCTTAGCTTTACCTAATGTAAAAATTGTTTTTATCGTTCTGTACTAATAGTTACATTTATCTTTTTGTTTCATGTCGCGCAAAGCAGCAAAGAGAAGATGAAAAGGTAAGTCTAATATCAAAACTAAGTTCCCATTACTTGCGTGATCGAAACAGGAATGAGGATATCCGCAGAATAACCAAGGTTACCCACATTGCACGAAGAATCTCCAAACTTATGTGGCAATGAGCAGTAGCCCGATTCACGTAATCAAAACCGTAACGATATCGTAGCGATTTAGTCGTTTAGACCATTTCCGTATTCACATCCATCAATCGAGTTCGAACGACACCGATTTTAAAGTCGTTTGGTCGAAGAGTCGATTTAAAAAATATATATCTTAATTTCATTATCCTGGTAGAACACTTATTAACGTAACTGGAAATAAGTCGTCGATAGATCGTTTAGTTTCGAGCCAGTTGAGTTGTCGTTCTATCAAATCCCGATTAAGGAACACGTGAATACCGCTTTTGGATAGAACTTCGATCGAACGACTATAAAATTTCAACGATATTTAGCTTGTTTGATTTTACGTGAATCAGGCTACTGGGCTCATTGTCCGCAGAACAGATGGCCGTTGGGGCCGAAAGATTCTGGAATAGCGACCACATACCGGAAGACGTAGCATTGAAAGCCATGGTGGACTGATGACCTGGTAAGGGTTGCGGGAATCCGATGGATGCAAGACGCACAGGACCGTTCATTGTGGCGACACTTGGGAAAGGCTTATGTCCAACAGTGGACGTTTTTCGGCTGAGATGAAGTTCTCATTACAATTTAAAAATCTTAGATCTAGACTAAGACCTATTTTCAAGCTAGAAGCAAAGGCTAGATCCTCGTTAAGGATCTTTTGAAACTGAGAAAGTATGAATTGAAAATCAATGCGCCATTCAATGAGTTCTCTATTCAAGAGAATTAAGATTTTGTTCCGTCCGTGCAAGATAATCTGAAGAAACTGCTATGGAAGATAAGATTAGATTTCAAGAAGTTGGACGTAGTTTTAAATATTTATTTATTATAATCTTTATTGTACACCACATAAACAAAAAGTACAGGACATACATTATTAAAAATAAGCGCACAGGGCAATCTCTTACAAACAACCTTTGGATGGACTGAAAGAACGGAGAAAGATTTGATTTTTTTATTAAGTTTGTTTTTAAATTTACATTTGTCGTAAATATGTATATATATATATATATTACTTTGTGTAATTTATTTCATCGCACTGCTCTCAATATTAATTCGAAGGCAAACATCGTGAAGAAACTGGCATGTTCTAGAACCAAAAATTCGAAGACATATAACATCCACCAACCCGCACTAGGCCCGCGTGGTGGATTACGGCCCATTCCCTCTTTAAAAGAGGTGGCCTGTGTCCCAACAGTGGGAAAATTACAAGGCCGACTATGCTATGTTAATGCGCCTGGCTGGGTTGGAACCCGCGACCTACAACACGTAAACATAAAATAGATAGGTACAGAAGTCAATCTACATACAAAGCGCGCTCGAGCAACGCTCACATAGATACCGCTCACGGACACAATGTCTCGGAGCGCCTCGGCCCGCTCGTCGAACAATTCCGGCTCAAACGCTCATTAGTGTGTGTCCACCGAGCGTAAGTATAAAAAGTGAAGTACATACATGAGATTGTCTTCTGTACCTATCTATTTTGTGACGTAAATCAGGACCACTAATCCTAACTAATATTATAAATGTGAAAGTGTGGATGTCTGGATGTTTGTTACTTAGCATGCAAAAACGGCTGAACGGATTTGGATGAAATTCGGCATGCATATAGCCTTTGACATGGAAAAGAACATAGGCTACTTTTTATCCCGGAAAAACATCTTATTCCTACGTTTAGAATGCGATAACCGAAGTACACGCGGACGAAGTCGCGGACGGACAGCTAGTGCTCTATAAAACCCGTTTGGGTAAAGAACTTTTAGTTACAAAAACAAAACGAAATACTTAACCAGGAAAAAAAAACACGTAAGCAACAAATTAACACAGGACAACAATTAACAACAGCAACTTAAAGAAAAGAAAGACATAAATAAAACGCGAACACAACAAAAGACACACGGCGATTTTGTCGCACCAACCCTAAGGCTTGTTATTTTCTATGCATACTTAATTAATAAGCATTTAAATTGCTAATGTAAAACAGGATAACTCGAAGAGTTAGTTTTCATAGAAGAGACGTTGGGGATTCTCGGTACTGGAATGTAATGTACTGGAATGTACAAATTTAACTATACTTATTAATAACTCGTGAGAGCAGTGGTGAACGAGTGGTAATGGCTCCGATTTACGAGATCTAGATCGCAGGTTCAAACCCTGCCAGGCGCATTCATAATCATCATCATCATTTCAGCCGATAGACGTCCACTGTTGGACATAGGTCTCCCCTGAGTGTCGCCATAATGCACGATCCTGTGCGTCCCGCATCCATCGAATTCCCGCAACTTTCACCAGGTCGTCGGTCCACCTTGTAGGAGGCCTTCCAATGCTGCGTTTTCTGGTATGCGGTCACCACTCCAGAACCTTTCGACCCCAACGGACATCTGTTCTGCGAGCAATGTGCCCTGACCATTGCCACTTCTTCTTCTTATCGTATCGATGGCAAAACTAGTTAAATTCCTTGCCTGGTCCAGAATTCGGCCACGGCAATGCCGTCCGCTGATGCTGTCATTGCCACTTAAGTTTGGCGATTCTTCGTGCTATGTCGGCAACCAGGCGCATTACTTTGTTTGATTTATTTAATTACCACTGCTCTCAAAACGGTGAAGGAAAACATCGTGAGGAAACCGGCATGTCCTAGAGCCAAAAATTTGAAGACATGTGACATTTACCAACCCGCACTGTGCTCGCGTGGTGGATTACGGCCCATTCCCTCTCCTAGATGGGAGGCCTGAGTCCCAGCAGTGGGAACATTATAAGGTTGATTATGCTATTATTATTATTATGCTACTTCCTTCAAATAGATTTGCTAAAATTCGTTTTCGTCCTATGTCTTATGTATATTAACATTTAGGTATTTTTGATTTGATTTCAAGGCCAAGCTTAATGTATCATCAGATTTCTCGGTTTTACCATTTGTAGTAGTATCTATTAATCAGGAATTATAATCTTAAACGTCTGCTGCCGCCTGACACAATTTTATCAATGACCTTGTAAATTTTAATTGATCATTTTATAATCAATCATTTGTAGTCTAATCCGGTAGTGAAGATAAGGTTATCAAAGTTGGGAACTGGATTGGAAATTTAGAATAATGATATATTACCTACTAGCTTTAGCCCGCGGCTTCGTCCGCATACATAAAAATATTCGCTATGTCGCTCAAGATTAAAGCAGCTTTCTATCGTTGAAAAAATTTTAGCCAGAGATTACCTCCTACAAACAAAAAAACAAACGTTACCTCTACATATATAATTTAATATTTCTTTATTCTCATATCGGAACGCCTTACAGCAATGACACCAATGGAACAAAATTAGTTCAGAATCTGATACTAATATTTTTGGACACTTTTAATTGACATATTTGCACAGAATCGAATGTCTATAAAATTAAATTGTAAAACAAATAAATAAATATTAATAATATGTAGTTAAATGTAGATTTATTAAGAGGACTACAGTAGCTAACCACAAGCTTTATAATGCGCAAAAATACACTTTAAATTCTTGCCTGACTGTTGTTCAATTAAAAAAAAAGAAATATGCTACTTTTCAGGATAAATGCTCGATAGATAGTGTGTTCGGAACTAATACAGCAAAACCACGATAAAAAAGTCACGAAGATGCTTCTAAAAATGTTTTTTTTTTTTCTAGCCCATACTGTCCCACTGCTGGGCAAAGGCCTCCCTCCACTCCTTCCAATGTTCTAAAAAATTATTTTATCGATTAAAACTCGGACTAATATAAATGCTATCTTTCTGATTGTTTGTCGAATTATTATACAAGCAATATTTTATCGTTATAGTGTTTTAATTTTATAATCAAATCTGTAGACTTTTAGTAAATCGCTAAAATGATATATATTTTTCGGTTCGGACACGCTCAGCGCAACTGTATTCTAATTCTGTACTGTTTTTATATTATTTTGTGTTGTTGCCTATTGCGTCGAATAAATGCTATTCTATTCTTTCTTTTATATTGTTACGAACATGAGTAATAAAATGCTGGTTTACTAGCAGGGAATTTTATTCACCACAAAGTATAACAAAATCCAATCAACAATAATCCAAATCATAATATATTACATACACAACTAAAAACTATAATTACAGTAAATTAAAAAAATATATATATAAAACCCTAACTAAAATCAAACTAAAATATGGCGTCAAAAAACTCTTCCACATCGCTGTCGGCTGGTAATGTGCCCAAAATAAATCATAATTAATACTAGAATTCCGTTACACTATCGCCTAGGTCGTTAGATAAAATCACTTCACACACTTAGGTAGCTCACTCTAGTATCGCTGTCGCAATCAAACTGACCCACTTCCGGTCGGGTGCTCATATTTATATGCGAAGTAAGAAAAATTCTAGAACAATGAGTCGCGTAGCGGGGCCATAAATCATTTTTATTGCAAACATATACCTCCCTCCTTTTAAGCGAATTTCGACTCTATTGTTAAACACGGAAGGTACAAAGTCTCTTATCTACCTATGTAAATACCTACTAAACCTTATTTAATAATAATAGTGGTAGGTACTTTATGGTGGACTTTTCTAGAACTTGCCAGGCCTGTATACGTACTTCCATTCTAGAAGTTTCGGATAGCAATGCGTTTTAATTATTTGATGCTACTCGTAACAATATTATGCAGTCCGAAAGTGACCACACTTTAAGTCCTCTAGTCCTCTTAATAGGAAACAAAGATCTACACACTTAAGAAAAATTTACTCGTATTATAATGGCACAAACTTTCCTAGCGCATTTCTTTCTTCATCTCTTTGCTTTTTTATCCCTGAAACTTTCTTTAACCAGTATTATGAGCGAATTTGAAAGGCCAAGCAATTTTTTCTCACAACCTCGTCCTAAGCCACTTCACGACACTTTATATCCTAACTAAACTTTATACAAAGACGCCTGTCACTTTGAGATTGTCGCCGAAGCGAGGTGAATTTAAAATTCTACTTCCTTTTACTCCTAAAGCAATTATACTAGCATTACAGCCGTTTTATGATTCATAAGTAAAATAACTATATTTTGAGAAACGTAAGCTCCTGTTAATAGGTAATATTATTTCAAGACTTTTAGTGAGCTGTATAAATTATTATGAATAATAAAGTTAGCAAGTTTAATATTCATAATAGATTTAATATTCTATCCGTCTCAGTTATTTTGAGATAAACAAGAGGTCTTTAGTTTAAGTCACTTATAATTAAGTAAAGATGATTAACCACGACTTTATTTTACGAAAGACTGGCTTTTGCCAGCGGATTTGGCTATGTCGAAGTTTTATTACATAAAAAGATCTATATATTCCCTGAGGACCCCGTAGGGGCCCAGTTGGGTCAAAGCCTACTGAGGCTAGGATCTATTTCCGAAAGGGAGGCCTGGCCCCGATATGAAAGGCAAGAAGGAACGGTGTGGATTTTAAGCTATTGCATAGCTTCTATCGCGGGCCTTGAGCGTGGAGACCGAATCCAGAAATTCCGTAACGAAAATAATTTGAGCGTGGTGACCGATAAGAAAACAAATGAGTGAACAATCAATCAAAATTCAATTCAATGTGTGAAAGTGTAACTTCAATTAATGTCAAAGAAAAAAAAACAAAGGAAAAAAAAATACTGCATAAATAAAATAAATAAATAATTATAATTGCATAAGTTGATAAAAATGCTATGCAATAGCTTTACCGCGGCAGTCCCCGAGTGCCACACGTCTTTTTTAGTCAGTAAGTGTCAGACACTATTGCTATACGCTCCGCCTAAGGGCATCTAGATGATTTTCACATACCAAAAAAAATATATATATCCCCTGAGGATGCAAGTGTTACTAGCATACAAGTATTCAAACCCATGGCCTTACATTTTCTTTGAGATTTCATCAAATAACTTCTGGAATAATTTCCGGGACATGGTCACCTGTCCCAAAAGATGCAGCGTGTGAAGTCCTCCCAGAAGGTGGACCGATGAGCTGGTGAGGGTCTCGGGAATCTGATGGATGCGAGACGCACAGGACACGGACACAGGCGGGAGACCTATGTTTAACAGTAGACGTCTTTCGGCCGAGATGATGATGATGATGATGATTCTGAGTGGAGTGAGAAGAAGAGTCAAGTATCGGTTTTAATGACTAAAATTCGCCCGAGTTCCTTCAGTTACCCTTTGCGTTCTAGGGCTGCGTTACTCTTTCGAACAATCCCAAAGCCTTGAAGAATCGCCAAACTTATTAATTCAACTGTGGAAGCGTACCCGCTCCGGGTCCGTCGACCAACCGTCTACCAATGTCTGTATGTGGGGGAGGATCTTCTCTCTCTCTATTTTGACGTAAGACTCAGGGGATTACAGCGGTCCTCCCACAGACGACAGGCTCGGAGCGGGCACGCTCCACAGTTGAGGTATTAAGTGAGAGAGAACAGAGGGCACATGGCTTGTAGAACAGATAGTAGATGTGACCGAAAAGTTCTGGAGTAGCGACCACGTACCGGAAGACGCAGCGTTGAAAGACCTCACATGGTGGACCACGGGAATCCGATGGATTCGAGAAGCACAAGAGCGGTCATTGTGTCAAAAGGGGGAGACCTATGTCCAGCAGTGGACGTTTTTCAGCTAAAATGATAATAGTGATTGAAAAGAGAAGATCCTGCGACCAGACGAGTCTTGTGTCTGGTCTGGGCAATTCTGGACGATTATATAATATGATCTAATCGCGCGGAGAGTTTTAATTCCGTGATGCAGGATAATTCCTATGTGGCGAGATAGATGTCGCTGATCTTGAAGACATCCCAACAAGATTATTAATTTGTACCGGCGTTTAACCAAATCCTTAATTATTCACAGGATGACACCACATTTGAAACCAACTCTAACTTTACCTTCGAGGCGACGCGTTTTGAGAACTGGAAGAAATTCCACTGCGAAGCTTCCAATGAGGTGACAGTGGAAACCAAAGACCAACCCATGCATGCCACGAAGGACGTGGAGATTTGGTGTAAGTAATAGCATACAATATTAGTTTTAATTTACATGCGAAACTCGAAACACGACTCTAATATTTTTTTTGTAAATAATCTTTAAACAAAATTTCTCATAACTGTATCTTGAAGAATAACTAATATATAAGCTTGTTATTTTACGTTGTCCGTATAAATACATGGTCACCGGGCCATTACGGGTGAATGAGTGGTTGTTTTGGTCCCGCATCCCGCTGTGCACTGGCACTTACCTAATGGCCGCTATGACTTGTATAGTTATCGGCACGGATCTTGAGCGCTCGGCGTCAGAGTGGCGATCGCTTTGCGCATTCCATACATTGGCAAGCCAATCGTCGTCGTTATTAGATACATGCAGCAAGCGCAGAGAACCAATCACGAGTGACGTCTATGATACGCAGGCGCGGCGAACCAATCACTGACATTCACCCGCCCCCGCGTCTCACGTCGCACCACTAAAGAGACCGAATATTTGACTTCTGCGCAACTTGAAGCCAGCGCTCAAGATCCGTGCCGATAACTATACTTAGTGTCGGATCTAAAATATAACATGGTGTAAAAATTATTTGGAATCAATTCAGTTATTGATTCTGAATCAAACTATATTTAGGTTAAAATATTAAAACTATATTCAATAAAAAAAAAACAAATTTGCATGTACTAAAAATAGTGTTGTATATAGATGATGTTTTAATGAGCTGATTAAATTAATTGAGATGGGATTGGCAACTTTGAGTGTAAATTGGCAATAAAAAAATAATGTTATTATTTAGCAAATTGAGATTAAGTCGGGTCCAAAGTATTATTTTGTATTGCTAGTACGATGAACTTGAACTTAGAGTAAATAAAATCTCAGACACGTAAAGGGACAAAGTGTCTCAACTTGATGCGCAATGTTGTCAAATAGTCGAACAACATGTCTCGCATCACGTGATTGCATTGTAAAAAGTTGAGGGGGACTTGCGAGACACTGGGCAAAGTTGCAGCGTCACGTGGAATCGCAGTCAAGCACTAGTTTATATCAATAAAAAAAAACAACGTAAATTGAGCGTTGTGTGGCTTATAACGATACCAAATGGACATATTTCATGGTTAATTAAAAAACCAACTGATATTGAATTTTTTTTTTTCCAAAACTGTTTTTTAACAATATGCATGATTTTTTCTAGATATATTTTAACACATATCGAATAAACCTGCAATCTACATGTATTAAATATTCCTATTATGATATTTTCAGATCCCCCAATAGTTCGTGTGGAACCAAAGAACATAACTGTGGTCGAGGGAGCAAAATTACTCCTCAAATGTGATTATGAAAGCAATCCTTCATCATTGAACAGCGTCATTTGGTAAGTCTCAGTAATATTATCTTCCTTAATAGTGTTATTACCATTAACTTCTCCACTCTTCATCACCTCATCAGAGATCCAAAATGCGAACTGTGTGACCAATCTGGAAATATCTTAACCAACTGCGGACCCAGGTTGGCCGATGCAAAAACAATCTGGGTAATTGGAGGTTTCCTCGAGTCATCTCAAACACAGTGGCACTGTGGAGCCGTTTCATAGGACATGTGTCACCTACTATGCTGCCTATCCAACACAACCACCTGCACTTTTCAGGAATTATACGAGGACAATAAGGGCCTGCGCACATTCGAGACAAAACTGTCTTAGACAGACTTTTGTTTTATGTAATATTGTATTACCGTGTCGTAGAGAAAACAGTCTTGTCGCAGACCGTCTTGTCTCAAATGTACGCAAACCCTAACAGCGCCGTACATTCGTACTTCATCGTCATCGTCAGCCTTATAATGTTCCCACTGTTGGGACTCAGGCCTCCTCTCTAGGAGAGAAGGCCTGAGTCCCGAGACCTCAGAGTTTCGAGCCCAACCAGGCGCATTACTTTGTGTAATTTACTTCATCACCACTGCTCTCGGTGAAGGAAAACATCGTGAGGAAACCGGCATGTCCTAGAACCAAAAATTCGAAGACATGTGACATTCACCAACTCGCACTGGGCCCGCGTGGAGGATTACGGCGCATTCCCTCTCCTAGAGAGGAGGCCTGAGTCCCAGCAGTGGAAACATTAAAAATACTGATTACGTATGTATCTTGTGTATGAACCTATACTAGACATTCGTTCTCCATCTTCACTTCTTCACCGAAGGTCATCTTTCCACCTAGCCTGATCATCATAATTTATCTTAATTGATTGCCTGTCTATCGCGATAACAAACTGTTGACAGTTATTAATCTAAGTAATTTGCTCCAGTCATTAATTACGTCACTTCAGGATATATTTCATTTCTTTCCAGTATTAAGCCAATTACCTTCAGGGATTGATTACTAATACCTACTCTTTCAAGGCTAAATTAATTTTAGCCTTGGATAATTTCTGTTGTGTATTTTATAATGTATTGACTGATTAAATGTAATTTTAAATGTTATTATAAATGTAATTTTAAATGTAATTATAAATGTAATTTTAAATGTAATTTTAAATATAATTTTAATTGTAATTTTAAATGTAATTTTAAATTACATTGAAGTGCATATTTTGTTAATTTATATGCAAGCAAAGCAAATGAATAGCAAATGTTATGTACGCCGTTATTGTTACATACATCAGACCACCATGATGAAATTGATTATTTTTTAATGTTACCTGTATTGTAATGTGGCAGTACTCAATAAATAAATAAATAGACTTGGGAATTTTGTATAATATTTAATCATTAAAAAATACTTATATTCAATACCTTTTATGAAGTTCTTTTATTAGTAAACAATGATCAAGATCTTTTAATCAACCTTGATTTTATTGAACCAGCGTTGACTACATCAGTACCCCTAGACAAGTTGCTAATCTGCAATAGTTAACGCTTGTAGAAAGCTTCAAATGTACGGGAATGACGTCGCCTCAACGCTCAGTCACGTGATCAGAACAAAAGAATTGGCGGCAAGGTCAACTCGAAGCGTTCGACGCAAGCAAAACGTTTGTAACTTGGCTAGGGGGGCAGATTTCATTTTACTCTAATTATTACTCAAGTCGTTTGACTTTTTAGACAGACTCTGATTACTAGTGTAAGTACTTCTATGCTATAATAATTACCGTTTGGTTTGATATCACTTCTAATGCATGACTTCATTTAATTTATACCCTTTTTGGGGTTCCGTACCTCAAGAGGAAAAAAAGGAACCCTTATAGGATCACTAACAAAGTGGTCCGTCTGTCTGTTAAGATCCTTTGTCTTGAAAAATTCCGATTGAGAATCGAAAAATCTTTGTAACTCAATTCGGGAATTGAACTGTTTTCATACGGAACCCTCAGTGTGCAAGTCCGATTTGCACTTGCCCGGTTTTCAACACACAATTCAAAAATGCCTGTAATTGGTCTATTTGAAATAAACGACCATTAATTTTTGTACCACTGCACATTCCAGGTACCGCAACGGCAAGCGCGTGCCAGTCCACAACACCACCCACTACGAAGGCGGCACCACGGACCAGCAGTCCCTCATCATCCTGGACGCCCACGGCGACGACATGGGCAACTACACCTGTGTGCTGAGCAACGCCGTCGGCAACGGGACTAGTGACGAGAGTATTGATGTTAATGTGCTCTGTAAGTTTATCTTCTTTTTCTACCTTCACCATTATCATTTCAGCCCAAAGACGTCCACTGTTGGACATAGGTCTCCCCCAAGCGTCGCCACAACGACCGGTCCTGTGCGTTTTGCATCCATCGAATACCCGCGACCTAGGTCATCGGTCAACCGTGTGGCCGCGCAAACGCTGCGTCTTCCGGTGCTGTCCGTTCGTTCGTAGTCCGTTTTCTATCTAAGTACATAAAAGTAGGAACTGACTGACTGACATACAATGGACAGCCAAAACTACCGGGCCTGGGAACATGAAATTTTGCACAATCCTCGACGTAACAATGATGTTATCGACGACAAAGCAAGCTTGCCTATAAGTAACCCATATTTCCTCTTGACTTAAATGCCTTCAGGTTTAAGCTATCAGGTGCAGTTAATATACCATCTGACTAAAATTCTCTTATACACCCCTACTTTTTAATTAGTACACAAAAAAAATGGGGCTCTAAATGTACCCGTCACTGATCATATTATTGTAGTCAAAAGTAGAAAAAACCGAAATCCTAAAATTGATCACGAAAAGGTAAATTCATCATAGAATCAATCAAACAAAACAATTGCTAGTAGAAAATACTGCGGGCAGTGTTTTTCCTTAATAATTTTCACTTATTCATTCATTAATCAATAGCCCGCACAAAATTTCCATAAATTGAGTGACATTTTGGGACATAAACCAACGCTAATAACTTTGCTGTTTATGAATATTATTTATTGAGATTTTACTTATAAAATAAAAAGGCTTTTCTAATAAACCCTTTATGTATGTGTACTAATTAAAAAATATTGGTGTATTGAATAAAATAAGAGTACTTGGCATCAAAAAACTTTGTTTGACCTTTACATACTAAATCATATAATTCACTTGATTCCAGTCAAACCCCAAGTCCGCCTAACCATGAGCTCCCCCAGCCCAATCATGGAGACAGACCACAAGAACGTGACCCTCACGTGTGAGGTGGTGTCGGGGAATCCTCCGATCCTGGATGAAGTCATCTGGTTCCTCGATGGACAGGTGCTGAAGCATCTGCCGGAGTGCAATGATACTGAGGGGGAAGGTAAGGCAGTTTTTAATATTGTTTTGGTCATCTGTTATATTTTGTATTGGTAAAATGATATTGAGGTACCGGCTGCACAACACTTTAGTCCAGTACAGCATGAATGCCAGACAACTAGTGCCTGACTTTGGTTTTTAACTGAACCTGAGGTTGTAAGGTGACGAATAGAGCCGAAGTTGCCGGCAATATTGCCCAAAATGGACATTTTGCTGGCAATATTGCCACCAATATCACGTTCTTGGACAGTAACGGCCACAGGCTTTTAACTACCTAGACAGGTAGCTAAAAGTGATACGACAGTACGCCTGTCGACGTATGAGTTTTTACTTGCATAAAATCAGTACGCCACATGACGACCGATTTTTCATACTATCATAAAGAACGGCATCTGGTACTGTCACCACAGGTATAATTACGACTTTTGTACTGTCACTACATTATTTACAAAAATTCGTCAAAGAAAGTACTTCCACGCACACATTTATACTCCCCTCCCTACGCACACTACGCCCGTGGGCGTCGTGTTTACATACGATCAGTCGAGTACTGCGCCGTTTTGGTGATCCTGCGTGTCGCTGCATGTTTTCGCCTTTTTAACGCCTTACGACGTTTACGCCTACATTTGTGTCACATATCATATATTTTTTACAATGCATTGTGACACACGCCCGTTGCACATTGCCCATGTATGAAAAAAAGTAGTGTCTCAGTAGCTGCAACCTGTGAGATAGTACTATCCACGAACGTGATATTCATACTTTGGGCAATATTGCCGACAATTTTGCTACCAATATTTCCACTTCTCGGCAGCATTGCCAGCAACGACACATCTCTAGTGACGAACGTATGTCAGTTTTGCAATGCCATATCATAAAGATTACGTAAGAACTAAGCTTAACCGTGGCCATATAATGAAAATGGACAAATGAAGGAATAGGTATAGGTGAATTTTAGTCAGTAAAAGTCTAACACGCTCTCCGGCTCCGCCTTAGAACGTCAAGTAGAAGAAAAAAAACTCATTGGATGATTTCCTTAAAAAAAAAGTTTTAAAACTAAGTCATTCTCGTGATCGTCGATATTAATTAATTACTTAAAGCGTACTAGTCCCTTGAACACTTGGCCGAAGTTAAATGGACACATACTCCACACAGGCGGCAGTACGAGTATGTGTCCATTTAATTCCGGCCAGCTGCGCCCGGATAGAATCTCGCTGATCTTTATATCAGTTTTCTTTGCGAAATATTGATTAATTTAAATATGCTATCTACATGCTGTAGAACACTTGACCAGCATTTTTTTTCGTGTAAACATTTTTCTAAAGATCAAAACTGTTTGAAAGGAGCAGGGCTACACAAGCAAAAAAATATCATGTCGTTGATTGATGACACTGACGTTGATAATGTTGTACATGAGTTTATAATAAACATATATTTTTTTCAAACCTATTGACCTAGCCGTTACCGAGGAGTAGGCTTCAGATAGTCACTGTTTTATTGCACTGCTCGGGCGCTAGAGCCTTAAGAAAAAACTAGGCATTTAAGCAGCTGTTATTTGTAATCTTATCTTGATACTCATCCCCGTTACAGAAAACCTCTGCAATGAAGTGGATCCCTCGATGCTGTTACTCCAAGACACGACTAAGAGCTTCCACGGTAACTACTCCTGCCAGGGCAAGAACTACGCTGGATGGGGCAACGTCAGTGCTAAGACTGAGCTGGTTGTCAATTGTAAGTCAATCACAATATCTGATCATCATAATCTGCTTTATAGTGCGTCTACTGCTGGGAGACAGGCTTCTGCCTGTGAGAGGGAGTGAACCGCAATACAGTATAGTTTGACTAGCCTGTTGGTCTAGTGGTTAGTGGCCCTGACTGCTATGCCGGAGGTCGTGGGTTCGGTTCCCACCCAGGACAAATGTTTGTGTGATGAACACGATCATTTGTTCTGTGTCTGGGTATAAGTTATCTATAATATGTTTGTATTTAGAAATATACGAGTATAAGTATGATTATCAGTTGTCTAGTACTCATAATACAAATTCTGCTTAGCTTGAAACTAGACGGGTGTGTGACAGTTGAACAAAAAATACAGGCACAGTGCATGTTTATAGAAAGAAGGAAAGAAAGCAAACAAATCGTTATCTGTGTCTCAGGCAGGACAAACAACAATATCAAAAAAAATCATTGAACAATATACATAAACTAATTAAAAATAATATAATATTACCAACATATGGTGCGGTATTAAAAAGTAGCGTTTGGATCAAACAAAATTGTGGTGGCCTACATGACTGCACATGTGAAGGCACGTGGGCGCGATGCTGCGATCAGCGAAGCGAAGCGGCTGCGATCAGTTTATTTGATATTTTCGCACAAACTCTTATGGTGCGGCGACTTTTATGTAACTAAATGGTGGTAAAAGTAGCAAGCTCGCACTGATATAGGACAAAGCCACCGCGTCGCTTTAAATTTGCCTGAACCACATCGAATAGCTTCGCAATCGGTATTATGTTGAATCGCCTACGTAAGACATCGTTGTTTGTTCCAATCGCGCCGCATTGCTTCGCATTCGCGACACTTTTAATTTTCTACATATTACACCACATATATGTATATGAACAATGAAACAAACATGGAGGAGTCCTTTGTCTGCGAGTGGGAGAGTTCAGATTTAAAATAAATAACATATAATCCATTATCGAGTGTTTTAGGAGAAGAAAATGCTTGATTTTTTGCCTACATCATCACAACATCCATTCTTCAGATCCCCCCGGACCTGCAAAGCTAACGTACTCCCCATGGCGCGTCGTGAAGGGCAAGAGTTTGGTGCTCAGTTGCAGCATCAAGGAACGAGGACGACCTGAAGCTCATAGGTAAGTCACCGAGAAGAAGATGAATGATGAAAACCAGTGAACTTGGCTAGTTCTACCTTTACACTTACGATACCCTACTCGAAGAATCGCCAAACTTAAGTGGCAATGGACAGGGCACATTGCACGCAGAACAGATGGTCGATAGGGACGAAAGGTTCTGGAGTGACGACCACGTACCGGAAGACGCAGCGTTGGAAGGCCTCCAACAAGGTGGACCGATGACCTGGTCAGGGTCGCGGGAATCCGATGGATGCGTAACGCAAAGGACCGGTCGTTGTGGCGACGCTTGGGGAAGGCCTATGTCCAAAGGTGGACGTCTTCCGGCTGATATGATGATGATGACTCTACTCCCTAGGTTCCGCTGGACTCGCGGAGGACGCGCGGTGAGTGACATCGTGTCCCAGAACTGGACCATCGACCCCGTGACGCTGGATCACCGCACCAACTTCTCGTGCTGGGGGATCAACGCGGGCGGCGGCGGGGAGCCCGCCTACACGTCTATCGATGTGCTCGGTATGTATTGGCACAGGACTGAACCACAAAATAGATAGGTACAGAAGTCAATCTACATACTAAGCGCGCTCGAGCAACGCACACATAGACGCCGCTCACGGACACGATGTCTCGGAGCGCCTCGGCCCCGTGCGAGCGCGAGTGTAGCCGCTTGAGACACGCAACTGTCAACTTTTTTGTGAAATAATGGAGCAAAAAAAAGTTATAACTTTACTTTAGTGGACGGTTTTTAAAATTCAACATTAATTGGTGAATTAACGTTTTTTAAGCTACCAGTATTAAACCGTAATAAAATAGGTATTTGCTTGTACTTTGATAGTTTTTTTTTACGCTATGCATCATCGCTTACCATCAGGTGAGATTGTGATCAAACGCGAGCCTATCCATAATAATAATAAAAAAAACGTTACGCAAAACAGTTAGGTAGGTAGATAAGTACATGACTTTGTGACCATGTAATATTTTTACAATTTATATTATTAGATGTTTCTCGACAGAGTGGCGCCGACCCTAGCGCTATTGCTGAGCGTAGGTATGAAAAGTGAAGTAAATACATGAGATTGACTTCTGTACCAATCTATTTTGTGACTGGACCATATACCCCGGTGACGCTGGATCACCTGGAAATTATGATACTAATAAACGGTGACGAAAATTCCTGAATAAATCTGGTGTTAGAAAATGTACAATCGATATTTTTATTTTATTTTGTTACTAGTTGACCCGGCAAACTTCGTACTGCCTAATAGTAGAGGATACGGTTAAGAACGACCTTCACCGGTTTGTTTAATGGGGTGGGGTGGGTTGCCTGAGAAATTCCTGACCAAACAATTTTTTTTTTTTTTTTTTGAAAAATGCACCGGTGTGTTTAACGAATAAATTTAATACTAACCGAAAGAGTGAAGCCTTTAGAACATAAAAATGTTGGGTTGACTATTTGTTTCCTGGCATGACTATGGGTTGCCAGGTATAAACAGATATGTATAAACAGGTGTGTTTATTTTGCTATACAACAAATTCTATATCAAAATAAACGCTGTTTCATTACGAATACGATGTTATAGGTTTGTCTGCAAAAAAATGTGGTATGAATAACGGTTGTGCATTTTTCTAAAAAAAAAGTAAATTTTCAATTTTTAATTAATAATAGTCTGGCCAGGAATTTCTTAGGCAACCCACCTGCGTTATATTATTTAATACCCAAAATTTATCATAAAATAAGTTTCATCCATTAAACAGACCGATGAAGGTCGTTCTTAATCGGATCTTAGACTATAAGTCTTAAGCTAGTCTTTTCAGCTAAGCTGTCAAAAGACAACGCCATCTGCAAGCATTACCAGAACCAGCATAATTCATTTCAAAATGACATTTTGATATCAGGTGGAGTTGTTTTCGTATTTCTTTTTCGTGATTTTTCCGACGATAGAATACGCTTGCCTATTCACATTAACACCCCTGACTTAAAACCCCTAGGATATAGCTACCAGGAAGGATAGACTCCGGCAGAAAATTCCACTCCTTAGCACAATCAATTTATCTTATAGTTCTATATTTTCTATTTCAGCTCCGCCGAGCTTTAAATACGCAATGAACCATTACAGCGGAGCTTTGTACAAGTCACAGGTGAGTTTATTTATTTATTTTTATTCCCAACAATCCAAATCAATGCTGAGGTTTCTTATTACTAAACTTACAAACTAGATTCCGTAACAAATTTTAAAAATCTTTGTCAATTTACTCAGAGTACAATAAAATATATCCACGTCGTCCGCTATGAGGTTGAGCGTGCGTCAGAGGCGCCTCGCTCAGTAACTTAGTGCGCGCGCGCGGCACCGCCAGCAGGCGCGGCCGTCGCCGACGCGTCGCGTACCCGTCTGGCACACACAAACCTACCCTAGCCAAAATATCCGCATTATGTACCCTCCCCCTAATTACCGTAAAGATATAGGTTACGAGTGTGAGCTTTCCTCCTGACCGGTTTATATATAATGAACAGGACCGACCATACCTAGGACTAATAGGTCGGTAGGATACATTAGCGGATAAAAATTATAAACCTCGTACAGTTAAACAAAAAATATATTTCCCTATCTGTCCAGCAGCACCTTTACCAAGTTCGGTCCGTAGATGGATGGCCATGACATACCGAGATTCGTAATGTACTTGGCACTTTAACTTAATAGCCTCAGTAACACAGTAGCCGAAAGTTTATACCCAGTGCGTGTTGCCAGTGATGACATATGGCTCTGAAACATGGTCGCTCACAATGGGCCTCATCGGAAGGCTTACCTACATAATAAGCAACTCGGCAGCGATGCTCAAGACTTTGGAGCTTCGACTCTACAAGTGCATCATGCTTATGCTAGACGTATGAATGATAGAAAAAATCTTCATCTTTTTAGCAAAAGAGGCGATAGACATAATTATGTTACAAGAAATAGGGATCAATTAGTTCAACCAGGTTTCAGACTGGCTAAAGTGGCCTCTTCTTTCATGGGGTACTGTTTGAAATGTTATAATAAAATACCACCCCAAATATTAGAACTCAATGAAACGAAATTTAAATCTTGTATTAAACGCACACTATGCAGGCAAGCATATTATAAGTTGGAGGATTATATTTAAGATAAAAATGCTTGGCTCAATGCTGGTCCAGCTCCACTACCACTAGGGCGTAATAATTAGTTGATTAGTTGGAAACTAATATTATTATTTTTTAATTTGAAAGATACAATTGCATTGTATAATGTAGAAGCACTTTTTCCAAGTTTGTGAATGTGAAGCACCATGGAGCATTTTTATTAGGTTACAACTTTTTTTTTTTTTGACATTACGAGCATGGCAGTTGAGAGTTTGTCATGCTCACTCAAATGTCTCGCTGTTGGTGGCACGTGTTATTGGGTCGTTCAGTTCCCTTCAAAATGGTTGAGCTGAGTGGGGCTGATGCACGCGTCATGCTCGTGAACGAGTGCCGTCAGATGGGACTGGTCATCTCTTAGCTGCCAGTGGCTTAATTCAGTTTCTATCTTTTAATTATTTTACATTTTTATTTCATTATCGACATTGTGCTCACATGATAGAAGCAACAAGTAATATGTAACCAAGCATTATATGTAACACATAATATGATTTAAAAGAGTGTCCATGGAGTTTCTTGCACGTTCTTCTCCATAGAGACCTACTCTTTGGAACGTGCAATTTAGCTTCACTTTTCTTGGACTGACCGACATTTGACTATTCAAAAGTGCCTGTAAATGGTCTTTTTGAAATAAATGCTTTGATTTTTGATTTGATTTTGATAAAAAATCGGGCCCAGATATCTAGGATTCACAGTAAATCCATTTCTACAACTATGTTTCAGAACATCTCGCTGTCTTGCACAGTGGAATGCGCCCCGCTGTGCAGCGTGGACTGGCTGAAGGACAACGTCCTCATCGACACTAAGAACAATGACAGATACTATGTGGTGGAGCGCATCATTGAACCTCAGGTTAACAGGAACGATTTTGAAGCTACCGAGTCTACTTTGGTAAGTAATGCATCATCGTATTCATGTCCTTGTCAAAGACTGCCTCACACTAGGATCTACTCCTGTATCGTTGGTGTGTTGACAAATATGAACTCACTAACTTCTGCCAGCAGCTTTGCCCGCATGAAAGTAGGGTTCTCCATAGAAACTTTAGACTCAGGGTTCATCTCTTTAGGGGTTAAAATTTTGGAGAATCCTTTCTAAGGGTTCATCGCACTATGCAATGAACCCTGCGGGTGCGGTGCGGTACGGGCGGCAAACACAACTACATATGTATGTAATATTCATTTCTATGCGCACTACGATGCGGCTACCCGCAGAACGCTCCGGTCGCTGGTGACGCTGGTGGACAAAATAATAACACTATGGGAATACATTACGATATCGTCTATATATCTTTCCACACAGAGCACACGGCTTGCACTGAGGCAACGTTTGCAACGATCGTATGACGCAAATGCTCAATATGAGCACACGCATCCAACAACGAACCATTCACTATGCACGCCTCGCGTATTTTTTACGATTCCTAATGAAATTTGAACTTAGTTTTGTATGACATAAAGTTGGTATTTCCAAAAAAAATCCAAATTCTAATTCTGGTACACCTTCCAGCACTGGAACATGTCCGCATGGCCGTCACATGCCCTGGACCGGAATGCCGACACGGCCACCTACACCTGCAGATCTTCAAGCAACATAGCAGGCAAACCTGTTAACAGTACCACTAAATTTGCCGTCGAATGTGAGTATATTCGTACTTCGAATAATCAACCTTTTTTGGGGTGGGCAATGTGGGCATCCCTCAAATATCTAATAGTAATAATAATATTCCACAAATAACTCACAACGCTATCTTTTCCCAAGCTAAGCAGAGCTTGTGCTAAGACAACTGATAAACATACTTGCATATTTCTAAATGTATACATATTGACTACCTGACCCGGCAAATTTCGTACCACCTAACTGTCAATTAATGTTACACACAATTTTAATGCATAAAAGTTATCTACATCGATTTCATACATTTTACATGATGCTCGCACAACTAAAAACTTCTGCAGATTTATTATATGTATCGATAGATAAATTACACCCAGACACGGAACAAATGATGGTGCTCATCACATAAACATTTGTCTTGGGTGGAAATCGACTGCTACGCCGGAGGCAGTGTCTAGCGTAGCAGTCAGGACGACCAACCACTAGACCAACACCCGCTCTGGTTGGAACAACAGGAAGTGTCAGACTTTTACTGACTAAAAACTTACCTGTGTTCCTTCAGTTACCTTTTTGCATCCCACTACTACGGTATCTTTTTCGAAAAACAAACCTGGTCAAATAGTTAATCAATTAAAAAGCCCTACTAAACAATTGAATTTGAACTTTGTCCTGAATCACATTCACTTATTACCATCTTGATTTCTGAATTCAAATAAGTCTTTCCAAAGCTTTACATGCTCAGAGAAGCTCATAATACATCCAAAACTGAAGATGTTCTGGTCGTAAAAGCAGAAGAATAGAAACTGAATTTTGAACAACAATTTTGTTATTTTACAGATGAACCTGAAAAAGTGGAAGTAGACCAACGCAGAGTGAACGTGACCGAGAATGAAATACCCGCCAAAGTTGTGTGCTCCGCTAGGTAAGATAAATCAACTAACAACAGCCTAAAGAAGGCCCGCGAAGAGAGGAGAAACAAAATTGGGGGGAAACGTTTAAAATTTCTCCTGATCAGTATTTGACAACCTGTACAGTTCTGTTATTGGTCTTGTATAAATCCTGCTGCACAGGGAGCATAGCAAGTAACGCATATCTTGTGAAGCGGCTCCACACTGGCACTGCATTTGAAATAGGTCGACGATGTCCAATTTGGCCAGATATATACTGACTGTATTGGGATAGGTTTCCAATCTAAGCGAGTTTAACTGAGTACAAGTACTAAGTATCTTACTACTATTTGCTATGTTGTACAACCCAGAAACCAGAAAACACTATACTCCTTTGTTTTTACTACTTTAACCTACCTGAATGAATACCAAAGGTCAACAAAGAACATCCAGAACCAACGCTTAACTTGCTTTCCAAGACATGGTATATATGAAATAGATACTCACACATCTACGGATCGATTCCTTGGATTAATTGGAAATGTATGTTTTATCAGGAACTGAGAAGAAGGTGACGGTATATAGGATTCCTCTACTCTATCCCACTCTACCCCACTCTAATCCACTCTAACCTACTCTACCCTTTCTACCCTACCTACGTGCCCTACTTACATGCCTGCCTACCCTACCCTAATTATGTATTTTTTTCTTTTATGTTCACAGAGGTTTCCCCATGCCTTCCTTCATATGGCGTCGCGAAAACCCCAGCAAGACAGCCGGCAAGGAGCATGGCAACAACTCGCTCATCCTGTCATCTTCAAACACACTGCTACTAGGACCAGCCCAGAAGAAGGATGCGGGCATCTACACCTGCGAGGCGTACAATAGACATGGCTCTGCTAAAACTACTATGTTCTTGGATGTTTGGTGTAAGTAATATAATACAATAAACGTGAAAGTTTGTGAGTATAAGTTAATGTTTGACACTATCACACAAAAACTCCTTAAAACTTAAACTTGTAGCATATGCATCAGGGTCAGACGTAGGCTATAATTTAAAAAATATAGTAGTGCTAATTTCACGCAAGCGGTGGCTAGTTATAGATAATATTCTAAAATTGCTTTCTGTCTACTACCTAGTTATGAATTTATAAAAAATATATAGAAGTTGGTCCGGCACCACCATATTTGGATGCCAGTTTACCCAAAAATTTTATTCCTAATAATGTTTGACTAGAGCAAAGCGTCTGATACAGTTAATCACGGATGCGTTTAAAAAATTACAGCTATTCTATAATAACTTTGAAGTTTACTATGTTTTATTAATGTACTCTGAGCACCAATATTGAGTAGTTTTGAAATAATGTCAATTATTAAATAATATCATTTATACCGCATACATCGAAGGACTGGAACAATTTGCCTGCTGCGGTCTTCCCGTCTGATTATAATTTAGGTGTCTTTAAGGCAAGAGTGAATAAGTTCTTAATAAACTAGTGCGCTTCACCATCAACAATTGCATCACTGCTTACCATCAGGTGGGATCGCAGTCAAGCACTAGTTTATATCAATAATAAAAAAATCTAAGTTAATCAACAATACGACGGCATGATTTTGGGTTACCACAAGGAAGCATATTAAGGCCATTATTGTTACAACTTAACAATTTTTATAGTTACGAATCATTAACGTTGTCCGTATTTTCTTTCAGATATTCCAGAATGTGGTATAAAGCAGTCTGATATTGATGGAGCTCAAACACTAGTATGTACTGCGAACGCTAACCCGTCTGAGGTAAATATAAACAAACATGAATCATAGGTACATTTCCCCCACCGGGGTATGCATCTCTTTATATACTTCAACAACACAAGCTACTACAAAAAATATTATCAAAGATATGGTTATTATGGTTTATTAGTACTTATGTCTATTCTTGTATTCGTCTTCTCTCTCTCATTTATTGCACTTACCACTATTTTTGTCTGCACCACCCAAAGTTTGACTGGCAGAAAATGCCTAAGGCACTAAGCCCGCCTGTGTACTTTTGTGTGCATAAAGCATTAAATAAATAAATAAACAGCTGCAACTTCCAGTTAGCGTTTCGAGTAAATGTTTCTACACCTAACACCTTGTTCATAAAGATCATGTCAAATTTATAATGCGCCGTTTAAAGTTTTCAGCCAATAAACTTAAAAAATACTTTTTATCAGGTAACTTTCTATTGGAAGCTAAAGAATGACAACGACAGCTTGACTGACGAGAAGATTTGGCAGCAAGGTACTCAAAGCTTCCTTCGTCTGAGCACCAGTGTGGACGTGTACAGGACCTATCTCTGCTACGCTAATAACTCTGTCGGCATGTCCCGCGTTTGCGAGCGTGATGTTATGGGTAAGTTCACTTAGTTATTTATTAACTATGGCCCACGATTACGTCCACGTCAGTTCACAAATTCAAGGAATCCTAAATCTTACTCCAAAATAAAATTACTGTTGCAATCTTTATCCACACCTGTTCACAATTTTATGAAATCCTAATTTTGATTCCAAAATGCAAGTATGTAGCTTAAGTTACTCGTTATAAAATCAGCTATAAATTTACTAAACAGAGTTTGATCAAATCTCGGTCCATCCATTTTTGAAATTAGCCGAAACCCCAACTTAATTTCAATAGGAAAAAAATTTGTTTGACAAGAATCCAACACAAAAAAGTTAAGGATAATAAAATTGCGAGTTGGTATAGAATATAACATCGTCTATACTAATATTATAAAGAGGAAATATTTGTATTTTTGTATGTAATATATAATAAACTCAAAAACTACTGCGCCGATTTCAAAAATTCTTACACTATTGGAAAGCTATATTCACCCTGAGTTACATAGGCTATATTTATTAACCGCGCGAAGCCGGGACGAGCCGCTAGTTTTAAATAACATGTAACTTCCATTTATTCAAAAGTCCAAAAATCAAAAAAGTGGAAGTAAAACTTATAGTAAGCACTGAAACTACACAAATTAAAAAAAAAGAATAACAATATATTACCGTTGCGGCCACCCATGAGAGATTGGACAACAACAAGCCACAAACAGTCCAAGCGACCGTTTTGCGCACTCTTGTCACTAATCTAAAGGCCTAAACAGACTGGAATGGACTACTACTACCAATGAACATTCAAACACATCAAAAATTGATCCCGTGGCATTGAAAGGGATATCATCGGACAATATTAAAAGACGGGTCACGGACTCCCGTTGTGGAATGCCGAAGCGTGCTATGATAAGCAAGGGCATACCAAAGAATGCCGGCGGCCGCTAATACCCATTCAAACGCCAACTATAACTGAAAAGTATGAGCAGCAGAAGCTACCGTGGCATACTTCGACGTGACGTAGCATGGCGTGGCAAGGCACTGAAATACCGCAGTATCTAAGCGGCTAGAGTGCGCTGACTGGTGGCAAAATTATCATGCCGTCCCGGTCTGCGTAGGCCTAAGATGTTTTAATCACGTTTATCTTTACCTCTTTATTTGTCAATTGGCCCTCTAACAGAACCTTAACAACCTTAAGCCGTATACAGAAAGAAAGCTGGCAGCCTGCGCCGATCTGCCAGCGCTTATCGGCGCCGGTCCACTCAAGTAATAGCTACATAAAGCAAGCAGGTTGAAGCAGGGACTATTTTTAAATCAACTTATTTTTTATATAATAATCAACTTATTATTAACATATTTTTTTAAATCAACATGTCACTATCCATTTTTACTTTTATTTATGTATAATGACAAAACAATAGATACGCGCGTTGTACATAGTAAAATAAATGAATAAATGGCGGCGCCCGCGCTGATCTGCGCGTGATGAAGCTTGTCGGAACCTGTCGGCGACTTTCGGCGCTTATCGGTACTGGTTTTGTGCATTGTATAGAAACTCGGCGCCTATTACATGCACAGATTACCCACGCTGGCCGGTTTCGGTAAGCGCTGGTAGATCGGCACAGGCTGCCAGGTTTCTTTCTGCATACGGCCTTATGCAATTATGTTTGATTAATTCAGTCTGTAGTAAATCAATGTTTTTGATTCACAGCCAACTTGGAAAGTTTTGGTAAGTCGCTCGGTAAATTGGGTTTCAGCAATAATGACAGCATTTATTTAAAATCTGCGTTTTGTAGCATTAACTATAATATGATTTTACAGAAGGAATCTTTTTTTTCTGCTGTTTACAAGCTTTAATTTAACTTGCTTCGTACTACACTTTAGTTTCGGTCAATTTTTTTTTCATAAAAGTGACTTAATTGGCACTCATGATGAAATTCAAAATTATTTTTTTTACTTACCGCACAGCATAAAAGCTTTAAAGGAATTGAAGCACACTGTTTTTTTTTTTACTTATTTTTAGACTATAACAGATTGGAAAATTATTTATTTTTAGACTATAACATAATTACAAATATTGGCAAAATATGAAATAAATTTCACATGTCACTTTTCGTAAATTGACAGTCAACGATATCAATAGATTTTTTATTTTTTATTGTAGGTTTTTTCTGCTCAGAAAATGTCTTCTACTTCTCATCTTCTCATTTTCTTTCTATTGTGTCTCTAATCGTCTGTTTTTGAAAGGCTATACGATACTCTTCGTCCACCATCATTATGAACATTGCTTCCATCAAAAAGACCAAAACTTTTACTCCACTCTTCTTAAATGTTCTACTTTGCTTCCCTCTTGATTTGTCATGATGATGTTTTTCCAATTATTACTGATAAATTAGTTTTGCGAGGACTTGACGTTTTTAATGATGCTAAAGAATTGGTTTTTCGTGCGATAGTTGGTATTCGCAACTCTTCTCACGATTTATCCGCATCTCTAGTTCTGAAATTACCTTCTATCTTTCTATTTTCGAACTTCTCTCTTAAGTCGTCACATAATTTTAACAGATAGGCGTCCAATGACAGACATTTAGTTTCACATCAACTTGTCGTATTACGTGTCATCATCATCACCAGTTCATAGTCCACCTTGTAGCAGACCTTCTTTTTAATCAAATCATCTAATATGTGTGTCTTATCTCTAGGTACGAAAGTCTGGTGGCGTGATCAACAGAACCTGATACTCATCGGGGGGATAGCTCTGGCTATTCTGGTCATCGTCGTGATCCTCTGCATCATAATTATCTGCATTTGTCGGCGGATGAGGGCTAAGTCCAAATGTAAGTCAACCCCCTTTTTTGCTGTTGTCAGTTTGTGTGACAAGTTAGACATGAACTTGAGAATGTAGTATATGTAAATTGGAGACTAAAATGTAAAAATGCACGTAGTACACGCAAATTAAAAAAAAGAGATAAATATGCAGAGAAATTTTTAAAATAAGCTTCAAGAAAAAAGAAAAGAAAGAAAGAACATTTCTTTCTTTTCTAAAATAAGCTTCAAGGACACTATTTTTCGTTTGATAGCACAAAGTAATTATAACAGGTATAGTTTTTACTTTTTATCATTTTGAAATAGAATTGTTATTCGATTTTTATTACAGCTAAAATAAAATCTTTTAAGTTTACTTTGTATCACTTGAACTGAAAAACTGTTTAAGTGTTCGTAAGACAAGCTATTAAGAAAAATATTACTTGAAACTGCATTTTATATTTTTTTTGTTAACGTGTCATATAGACTGACTGTGATTTTCGCTTGATTTTTTTTAGTGTCGTATTTTTATAAATTATGTCGTTTGTAATATAAACATCTAAATGTTGAGTAACTAATACTTGTTTTTAAATTTCGTCTTTTCTCATCCGAGCATTGTAACAAAAATCAATGTATTTTCGTATTTTTCGATATCATGTGTATTCTTTTAAAAAAATATATGCATTAGAAATATCAATTTCATTGCCATGTAACATATTGTTACTCACATTTTTTGCAATTTTTTGTTGTTTTCACTTTTGGTTTTGCAAAAACTAACATTTATTTTTTTCTTCATCCTATTTTTCCCGGATGCTGCTACTAAACACACCATCGTCAACTAACATACAAACATACTAGACAATAATCCGGTCGAATTAGAGGAGCGCGAAAAGTAAGTTTTTCTTTTCTTGTTTTTTTATTATTTTTATTTTTCTAGAATGTCTAGTACTAGTTAATTTATACATCTCTATAGATTTAATTTTTATAGGTATTGTTAGAAAGTTTTTTTTTCTTATTTTATTTTCTCACTCCATCGATTTTACTATATTCTTTTATTAAAAATTACTTTATTGTTATAAAAACTTTCTAACAATAAAAGTACCCATATTTTTAGACAAAATCAAAATCCTGACAGTTTAGATCCCTTTATAATTATTATTTTACTTCAAACCAAAATAGCCTGTAGAGTTAGTCCTAAATGTAATAAAACATTATTAGCTTCTTTATTTTATCACACATAATAATTATAATTATTTTTTATAAAACTATATCTATCCCTTTCTATTATATCATATATTTATGCGTTACTAATAAATGTCAAAAAAAAGAAGAAAAAAACACCTTATTTTTATTTGTGTAGTAAAAAGTAATAAAAATTTTGCAGCCACGCCATTGGTCCGAGCAGATTCATGGCATACATTGTCAATGCCTCCCTCAAGGTCGCCCGTAGTTGTGCCCATGACGAGGTCATATCATTACGAGTAGAAGGTCAAGGACGCTCCCAAGGTCATTTGAGTTTGAGTTTGAGTGAAGCGCTATATTTTAAATGCTTGGACCAACGGCTGATAGTTTTGGTTGAAAAGTCTGTGAGGGCTAAAATGTGCTGATCATGATAATATTTTTAGTGGTTTGACAGCATTGTTTATTGATTTATTAAAGCATTAGTAGGGAATCTGAAAACCTTTTTCTGTATAAATAAAAAAAAAAAATATAATTATTTTTATTTTCAATTTAAAAAAAAATGTTAAAGATGCTATGGGTAAATTATTATTAAAATCGAAAAATGAAATTAGCTGTCAAATCATTAAATTAAATTCCACTACATTTTAGCAGCTAAGTTGGGCTTGAAAATAGAAAAAAAAAAATAGAAGCATGTTTTTATTTTATACTCTTGACAAAATAACACTGGTTTTCAAAAATATATTTATTATCATTTTATATAATCTTGTACTATTATTAACAATTATTAATGTGTAGGTTCCTAACCGCACTAACCCCGGACGTACTAAGATTGACCACGATTAATACTTCAGGTACATTTTTAACAAAAAATGCTAAAAAAATAAAAAACAGTTTTCATTTTATTTTAGTTGGAGGATGCTTTCTTATTATTTAAACGCTGTTTGGCTAGTTTTTTTTTGGATTTTTGGCGTAAAGTGTGACCACAGTAGAAAAATTTGAGTAGTCGACGAAATTGACAAAATTATTTATACAAGTATTTTTGAGTGATGCATGATTTGAGATTTGGAAAGCATTCTTCTTGTTACTTCACTATTTCTGTATCTAAGTATTGTTTTTTCATGTAGGTAGTTAATATATAGTACTTTTTATTTATTTATTTTAGTTATTATTTTATATAATTTTATTAAAAGCGTTTTAATTCTTATATCGATTAGGATTAGTTCTCGTATTAAAAATCACGAGTAGGTAAAATACAAAAATATTTGGGCGTGTTGACCTCAAAATACATTTATACATTCTTTAGTTTACCACATACACTCACCGCATGTACATAATCATTATTTTTATTTCTTTTTATTTCCTTATTCAGTCCGGATGGTAGCTGTGTTAATGAGGTTTCGATCGCGCAGTCAATTATATCACAAGCATTGCCTGCTCTATCACCTCGGTTAAACCTATCATTCAGCCCAAAAACATGTGACAGAACAAGACTAGTTGATTCACAAAGTTACCCTCACAACTTGGAAATGAACAAAATCGAAGACAGTCAAGAAACTCCCCAAAACACTACTCAAACAGAAACGAATCAAGAGACTGAGCTACAAACACCGAAACCTGAACCTAAAGCTGATGGTAATAAAGGTCAAACTGTTGTGACTCCTAGCAAGTGGCCTTTGAAACCAGGAGTGTTAGTGCACGTCAATTCAAACCATACTCTAAGTCCTAAAAATCAAGCAAGATTACAACAAAATCAACAAGCAGCAAACGAGGAATCTAATTTAGGACTTCTTGAAAGAAATAGAGGTGAAGACAAGTCACCGCCAAAAGTTGAGTATTCCAAGAAAAGTGGAAAACCAAGGCATAATGTTGTATCGGATATTTTCAAAAATCTCCGACGAAAGAGCGAAGATTCAGACGATGACAGCGGAAAATATAAGAAAATTAACAAGACTAACAAAAGAGCTATGTCACTAGTCAATATGAATAAACCAGGCTTTGTAGTTCAAAAGAATCGATTGCGATCTTTATTCCAAAGCGAAAAACCTAACATTATTGTTACTGAAGGAGGTAGTTGTTATAAACATAATTATTTTATTAATTTGATAATGAGTGAAACAATACTTCAAACAATTTCTTATAAACGATCATCGTACCACGTACCTATTTGAAATGCATATTGCTGGAATACGACCCGATGAAGACTGTGCGATTTTGCTGAAGGCGAGAGAAACGGGGCCGGTCGATGTGAAGTCCGGGAAAGGCTTATGTCCAACTGTGAAAGTCTTTAGACTGACATTATGATAACTTTCATTAATTTTTTTATCTCAATTATATTTGTTAGGTCCATCCAAGTTCTACATAAGCTGATTATATTGTTTGTTTGCATTATTGTATCACACATTATCACCAAACACTACACTAATATCACAAATTTCCAAATCTTCTTCATTTTAAAAATCTATGCTTTTAACATTTACATTGCTTTAGCATGGACTTTTAACGACGACCGTAGACCCAAAATCTTAATTGAAAAAGCATTAATTCTGACTACTTTGGTGATTTTTCTCTTTTTTACTTTACAATTACTATTATGAATCAAGTTAATAAAAAAAAATATTGAAATATAGCTTAAATTTAATAATCTGCACAAATTAGACTCACCAAAATAGTTTTAATATGACAAATTTTAATTTACAATCCTCAATCGCTTTTGCATCATAAGCACGTTTTCTGCTTTAACGCTTAAAGCACGAATTAATTTGCAATGTTTTCAATGTGAGCATGTTTTTAGTTGTGTCGTTCAAAAGGCCTGATAGAATTGTTGCAACTAGTGCCAAAGTTAAACCCTTTACTGATGAAGAACCAAGAAATACAAGGAAACGAAAGAAACCCGGTGACAGTGAGTAGAGCATGATTTTTGGTTTGTTTGTTCTGCTTTTGTGATTTTATTTTTATATCACATACGATAAATATATAGAGTAAACTGTTGCAAGTAAATTTGAACCCTCAAGTCAAGGATATATTTTTAAATGCAAGCACAACACATGAAGAGTAAAGTTTATATCTAAAAACAAACATGATTTCTAAATTATGACACTGACGAAACAGCGTTTTTAAACTTTGAATTTGCAATAAAAGCAAAAGAAAAAAATATATACGCTAGATATATAAGTTAATATTTTAGTAAAATTTAACAAAATAGAATTCATGAATTTGCTCCAAAGTTTAGTTCCATGAAAACCATAAAACTATATTCTTCTATCACAATTCTCATTGCACCATTACTCCTTACAGGCCCACCTTCGAATGGCGTAGATAATCCAGCAAACGGCAACCTTGGAGCGGACAACCCAGGTCTCTACGAGAACCTGCCGTTCCACGGACTACAACAACCACCCAATAAGGTATGTTTACTGATAAGTTGATTAATGAAGAGTAGAATTAAAAGCTATAATCATTTGGTCTTTCAGTAACACTGCTTTGAAAAAATCGTTTTAGAGAATGACTAAAACAAAATAAACTATTTTAAAATCCTTGTCTTTGGTATTAAAGTGAATCAAAATTTGTTTTTTTGAGATTTAAAAAAATGAAAGACAAGTCATCTAACTCAACCTGACTAAAATTTGTGTCATTAGAGAATATAGTTAAATAACTCAAAGAGTTTAAGAAAATAAAAGAGGATTATAGTATCTTATATTGCTAAACTTATATCATATCAATCTATTTTTATAGGTTACTGAAAGACTATAGATGAAATCTCCTTGTAATAAAACTAGCAAAACTTACAAATTAACTTTTTATGTTGTTTTATATTGTTCTGCTTTAATTATAATTTGCATTTTTGTTGTTTCATGTTTTATTAATTTGCATGTAAAGCCTGTCCAAGCTATACAACCTAGGGTTATTGAAACCAACCCTAAGACCTCGAAAGGAATAGCAGCTTTACAGAAACAACTGACTACAAACCCTTCGTTCACACCAAGACTCGTTTGCCCACCATTCGTTCAAAATGCTATAGGATACCCCATGGCTTCAAACTCTCAATACTCTTATGGAATACCAGTTTTGTCGCCGATACAACAAATGTACCCACTACATCAAACGGTTTTACTAAACCCATACTTACCACAAATGCAAACGTCATTCTTAAAACAATTCCCAACAATAGACGAAGAGATACCTGAAGGCGATAAAAGAAAATTTTCTTCCCTAAACACGAGGGTACATAGAAAACCACCACAGTTTCAATCAATGAGAATAGTAAGAAAACGCAATATAGAAAGATTTTATCCTAACACGGAATATGGAGAAAATTTCAATGAAATCAATAATAACAAGAATGACAATCCGACGCCTGTTACTGAAGATACAATTTATGTGAACTGTCCGTCTTTACTCAGAGTCAAATCTAATATAAGTGGTGTCGAACAATTTGAAAATCTTACAGATTCTATACAAGTGTGTGATGAGACTGATCTGAACAAATCCACCTCTTCTCTAAATAGGCCTGTACCAGCCCCTCGAACTAAAATATCACCTTTTGTTTCACCATCCAAAAATGATCACGTTTACGTAAATTTATCGATGCCTTTAATAAACACAAAGTTTTCTAAATCCATTGATACCATTGATGCCCCGGTACGGCCAGCTAAATCTGCTGAGGATATACGGAAGACAAAATTTGAAATTTTTAAGACTGAAGTCCAAGATGACAGTGATGAAGAGAAAGAACCAGAAGAAGCCAAAGTAGATCCCTCTAAACCAAATATAATAGGAGCAACTCCTAAAAGAAATCTATCTGTAATATTACCATCTACTTCACTAGTTAAGTCTGTGGTAAAGCAGTTGAACGATGAGGGTATAAACAAAGTCGGGTTGCCAAAGAAGCAAGTGATACCACCAAATAAGACGTTACAAATACCAAAGTTGACAGAGAAACCGGTGCCAAAACGATCAGTTGTTAAACGTAGTCACTCAGTACAAAGTAGTATCACAGTGGACAGTGATAACGGTCAGGTATAACGCTTATTGTCTTTTATTTTCTGTTTTATGTTCCTTCTGGCTAACTTGTGTGTTCTAATCACTAACAAAACTAATTTCCTTTTCAGAATACTAACATACTCCAACAACAATACATGCAAAAACGTAATCACTTCACAAATCTAAGCAACAAAGGGAAGAACAAGAAAAATTTTCAAATACCACTCCAAAAACATCATAGCTTTTGTTACTTCCAACCTATAAGAGTCGATAAAAGAATCCCTGTTGATCAGGAGAGGTCATACAACAACACAATAGGGCCTCTCATCTACCAACCGTCAGAAGCACAGTACTATACAAAAACATTAAACAGGACGAGAGAAAAGAACAGTCAAAAGCTAAATCGCTTGAAAAAATCAGAAAGCTTAAGGGAAAAACTTTCTTGTGTAGGTGTATACGATAACTATCAGAAACCTGACTACCCAGAGCCTGAATACAATGAATCAGAAAGGAAATCTTACTTACAATTGCTTAAAGGCAACTACATATCAAACTCAACGAGAAACCTCGGACCCGAAAATTTCACTTCGAACTATTCGGGTCCAAAAGACGAAAAGCCTAAACAAAAAAAGTTAGTGTACGCTGATTTAGCATTAGGTAATCATAATATGAAGTTTAAAAACACTGTCAATTCTAATAGACATTTGTATGATACATATACCGTAGGGTCAGATAGTGCTAATAAAGATACTAACTCTAGTTATAATAAGAATATGTCTAGTACTACTCAGAGAAAAAGTGGTCACGCGCAACCTAGAAGTGACTATGCCACTCTGAAATTTAACGAGATCGATGTCTGAAAGGTGAGTTTCTCATGTTATTGTAAATAAGTTTCAAGGCTGATTCTGAAGTTTCAAATTTTAAACATGATCTATATGATTTAATTTTTTCTTCTTACATACAATTCTTGCATACAAATTTTTAGATTCTGCTTTCAGACAAAGCAACATTTTTTTTTTTAAATGTATCACTATTCATTACTGAAATTCCATATGTTATTTCATTAATATCAGATATATTAGAGTCCTAGATATGAACTACATTATGAAACAGAGAAAAAGCTTTAACAATAATGAAAATATTTAAAAAAAAATCTATAATATTGTATAAAAATTCAAAATGAAATATTTTAATGGTAATATGTGACTAAGTGGAATTGTATCGGCTTTCACAGCATGTATTTTCCGACACGCCATATGAAAACCCTTATAATAAATTGCCTACTCAAGTACCTACTAGTAATAAATTTTAATACTCATACATTTACATCATTATTAATTATTATTTATTAAATCAAAAATGCGATAGTAATATTAAAACGCTTCTTAATAACGTAATATTTATTAAGAAGCGTTTTAATATTACTATCGCATTTTTGATTTAATCAAAAACTTGCACCCGAAATTTTTATTCTAGCATTTCCATCTTATTTTATAGCATTAAAGCTGTAAGCAATGCTTTTAATGACCTTTCACATTATAAAATATTGTCAGTCACACTTCTATTGAACATAATTTTTGCTCAAAGTTCTAAAGTTCTCATATCTAATCAAGATTACTTTTTCGTTTATTTTCCATGTAAATGTATGAGATCTCAATAAGCATGTAATTGCAATGTTGTGACGTTTTTTTATATTTTCTTCTAGGAGCGCTTTACCAAGAGTGACACGTACATTTTTTAAATAAGGTAATTTTATTTTTCAAAAAAACCTTTTCGGTCTCATATCGCTTTTTAAAATCATCGCTTTCTAAACTTTTCATTTTTCAAAATTTTATTTTCATCTGAAAATGCTCATTGGTAATAATTTAAAACGTATAAACTAACTGCAATTAAAAGTAAAAAAATGCTCGGCTTTTTAACATTAAAGTTCAAAATATGATAAAAAAAGAAACATAATTAATTTATCTTAGCTTTGCACTTAACGCATATTACCATTGTATTTTATGTATGTTATTTTTTTCTCAATATTTGTCTAATCATCCAAAAAAAAAAATTAAAAAATTGTTCATATATTTTTTTTTTCTCAGCCGTTCAGACCTGAAGACCAATTCATCTATGCAGACGCTGACATGAAAGACTACGGGCCTATCAACTATAAAGCAGCATCGATCTACGCTCAAATGAAAAAAGTGAAAGAACAACAAAAATTACAGGAAATATACGATAAAGAAGATATGCTGTGATTACGATTTGGTTGTCAAAGAACGATTTTTTTTGTGACGATATATTGCTTGTATTCAGTGCATTAATGGTGTTAACAGTTTTAACGGTTGAAAACAACATTAAAAATATTCATATTGCCTAAAAGCCAGTAAAATTTAGGTGTTTTAAAAAACCAGCTGACTAACATTTTACATCTTTATTTTGCATAATTTTCGTTATTATTTAAGCAACGTTATCGCATTTTTTATCGTTTTTGTATTAAGTAATTTAAATTGTTGACTTGTTATTAATCAATTGTATTTTTTTGCATTTTTCCTGTCTAATACTAAGTACCTACGGACTATTTTTTGTACTTGTCTCCGTTTTTTTTTTTTGTAAATCTTTGGACAACCAAGTGATCAATCTTGACAAAATAATAAATAATGATTAAAATTATTGCTGGAGATATCCTACCCTGTATTTGTACATTTTAGAAGGTTATCGTAAGATAATGTAAATAAAAATAGATTTCTTATATAAATGTAACTACCGAAAGATCTAGTTGTCAGTTTAGTATGAATTTTGTGCTAAATGGTGTTTATTTTGAGCTGAAAATAGTTCAATAGTTGAAATATTTTTGACAATTCCCTGAAAAATAATGCGCAATTTACTAACATTTTTATTCTAAAACTTAAAAAAAATAAAACTGATTAAACTTGCTTAAAACAGTTTCTAGGTAATAGACAAAGTTATGATGACTATTTTTTAAATAGAAAACTTGCCGATCTTCACGTCCGCCATAAATAACTTATCTAATCTGAAATTTCATTATGACAAATGGATTTAATTTTTATCAAAGTAGATCAGTAGTCATATAATATGCTGACATTATCTCATAATTTGTGATCGTCACGTGTTAATTTAGTGGTCATTTTTAATCCGTAACCGAAATTTGTGTTGATAAGACATTTTAAAAATTAGGGTGTGTGTAATTAATCCAGAACACATTGTAAAAATTTAGAAAAAAAAATCTTTGACTTTGTCTATTACTTCGAAATTGTAGTTATTCTTATTTTTAACAGGGTCCTCAGTTAAAACAAGAATATAATAATTTGTCTTATTCATGTTTCTATTTAAGAATTCTATTTATTCTAGAAAATCTATTCCATCTATTATTTCTGATATATATAGATAATATCTATTATTTCTGATAAATATTTCATCAGAGAAAGCAGTAATGAAAATAGCCAATAAATAAATAAATGGATCTTCTTTGTAGCTCAAAAATATTCATTTTTAGCCTGAAGATCACTTTTTTCTGTAATAATTTTGAGCTACGAACTAGATTTAAAAAACAGCACAGCAAAAGCTTCGAGTAGGTTGACAACACATAGAGATTTTAATATCCGTCCAAGCGGGAATGTCTACAAAGATTAGTTGATTTTTAGCTTAAAACCGTATCTTTGTAAATTTTAGTGTAAATTACATTTATCGTGTAAAAATTATTAGTCAAAAGACCTAAGACTATCCAAAGATAGATGAATTAGGGTGTGTATTTGCACGAGAATTGTGCAATCCTGCGGAATTGCACGATCGAGTAGATGTGTTCACAATATATTAAAACAGTGGCCCGTAGCGCAATCGGCATTTATATATTTATACTTTTATTTTTATCTCACCGAATTTTGTACGATTAATTACAACGAATCACAATATTTTATCATAAGTTACAATTTAGTGACAATTTCTATTTTTAAACGTTTCTCTATAACATCGCTTTTAATAACATTGTTGATGTAATTGTGATAATAGTCTGAAATGTTAAATCTGTATTGGTTCCGTTAAAATGTTCAATTTTTTTTTTGTGAATGGCGCCTTTACAGCTTAGACTTTGAGTTTTTAACCACTGTACAATCGTGATTAAAAAAACAACTTCGTGAGACTAAAACAAATTTTCGTACTTAAATAAGTTTAACTGTCTTACTAATGTAAATATAAACAGGGAGAAAAAAAAAACAAAAACATCGGCGGACCGTTTTCCAAATTTGAAAAAAGTCTTTTCTTTTTTTTCATCTTACTTTTTTAAAGATTATTTTTCGATTTGGAAAAGATACTTTGACAGTATTTTTCGCCGATATTTTTCTATTTTTTTTTCTAAATAATAAAAGCACTAGAAGAACACTTTGTCAGTGCTGTGACGTGAGCGGAATTTATTTCATTATTTTAATAACAAATAATATTTAGGATGTTTATACATATAATTATTTATGCTGTACAGTTCTTAAACTCGAGAAATTGTTTTGCAAAGGTATATTAATTAATATTTTGCTATCTAAAACTAATTAAGACCATTAAGTTTTTTAATTAACACAGTTATTAATAAAAATGAGAACGATAAACAAAAAATGAAATGATTTTTAATAATTATGTCATCTGATTTGTGTTTTATTCTTTAAGTCCTCAATGAAAAGTAAGTTTTGTGGAGTGATAAATTGAGATAGTTAATTTGGATTACTTTTATCTATCGAGTTTAACTTTTTTATCTTTTATATAGCAGATTATCTGTTTTATATTACAAATAATGATTTCTTTACTATCAATCATTTTATTAAAGTGCAACATTTTTTTTTCTAAGGAATAGTGAAATAATTCCACGAGGCATGTCGCAACAACGTATATAGAAACAAAAATATTAATAATGGTATTAGATGAGGTTTTGTACATACAAACTTGTTAAAATATGTCGAATAGTGTTATTAAATTAATTTATGGATTTTTAAAACGTGTTTTATTTATATTTTTATGTTAATATGCCTAACTTAACCTAATTAAAACTAACAAAATAAAAATAAAACCCTTAAAGAACAAAAAAAGCTATCTAAAGTACGCCGTCGAAAAATTCCTTCGCATCGCTGTCGACTGGTAATGTAGGTACCGAAAAGACTGGCGGCATTGCCACGCTGAATAGCAATGCTTATACTTTGTTCATAAAAGCCAGCCCTTGGGTCACGCGAAGTGTCAACAAGACGTTTCTGAAGTTCTTTAAATAATTTGTGAGTCCATAATAGGACCCCATAATTTGAGAGTTTCAACTAGGGTTGCCAACTGTACTGTTAAAAACAGAATTATACTGTTTTTCACTACATTATACTTTTTACTGATAAACAAAAATAAATTATACAAAATACTGTTTTCAGCATCAAAATGCTTATATCTACTCATAAGTGTAAAATACTCTCGCAATTTTTTTATTTTTTTATAAAATGACAATAATAGAGTTTCAGAATAAATCAAATGAGCTCCTCATTTATTTTAATTTTAGTTTTAACTAGCTGACTCGGCTTTGCTTAACAGTCAAGGTGTGATATTTTACTTCTTGAACACTTTAAATTCTTATATCTTTCGATATAGTCAACCGATTGCGATGAAACAAAGCCTAAGTAATATATCAAGTTACACACAGTTTTAATGTATAAAAGTTATCTAAATCGAATCGACAGCTAAAATCTTTTACAGATTTAATAGATAATATTTATTATACGTATGAAGTTTTAAAAAAATACTGTATATTAATAAGTTATGTGAGAATCTCTAAAAAATATGTATTTAAACACTAAACAAATACATACTGTTTAATATTGTTTTCAGATAAAAAAAATACTTTATTTCTTGTGAAAAAGTTGGAAAACCTAGTTTCAACCCCAAACGGCTCGAAAATATAACTAGCAACAAAGTTATTATTCAATTTACTCACATCCCATGACTCACTGAGCATATTATATATATGAGATCAGCTAAGCTAAAGCCGACATATTAGTGTCGAACAGTACAACTACCGACACGAATATTGAGCGCTCGGCGTCATAGTGGGGATTGCTTTGCGCATTCCATACATTGGCAAGCCAATCGTCGTCGTTGTTAGATACATGCAGCAAGGTCACGAGTCACGAGTGACGTCTATGACACGATGGCGCGGCGAGCCAATCACTCACTTCGCACCACTAAAGAGACCGAATATTTGACTTCTGCGCAACTTGAAGCGCGCTGGCTTCAAGTTGCGCAGAAGTCAAGATCCGTTACCGGATTGTAATATTATAAAACCGATAGTTTGTGAGTATGTGTGTGTATGTTTGTTACTTCATCACGCTCAAACGGCTGAACGGATTTCGATGAAACTTAGCATAAGGGTAGACCATGTCCTGGTACAGCGCATAAAATACTTTTTATCCTGGAAGTCTGTTCTCTTGGGATCATTTTCTACTATCTCGCGGGCAAAGCCGCTATCAGAGACTAGTAAAATAGATAAATGAGATTGGTAGGCACTCACACTAATATAAGAGTTACTTTTTTATGTTTTTTTTGTTTGTAGGCAGTAATCAGTGGAAGTACTGATCGGATTGCTATATTTTTTTCCACCAATAGAAGGTTGCTTTTTTCCTGAGTTACATAAAAAAAAAAAAAAAAAATTGTTTATTGATACCAAACATAAGCATTCACAATATTATATGTCCAATATAACACAGGTACAGTAATCGCAGAAGTTGCAGATACTGGTTCCCAAACTAAGTTTTCACTTGTATTTTGGGACACAGTGTTCAGCCGTGGCTTTTTTTTTTAACAATTTATTTCAAGGTACATTTGTTGTGAATGTGAATAGCTTCTATACAAATTTAAAGTTCATTTTTAAAGGTTTATACTAAATTAAATTTAAGAGGTGATGGGTGTGTGTGTGAATGAATTTGTGTAAGAGTAAGTACCTATGTGATGGTGTGATGGTGTGTGTGCGGGTGATGGGGGATGTTGATTACACAATGAATTTTAACAAGTCTTCAGTCTCTTGATAATCCATTTTGAGTAGCCAATCAGTAACTTTAATTTTTACTTTGCGTTTGTTAAGTCCTACAATTTTCAGTTCCTTGTTAATACAGTCGTACAGTTTGCAACTTAGACTGTTAAATTGTCCTCTGGCAAAGACTGTCTTAGTAGGGGAACGAACACAAGCAGTCATCCTTCTGGAAGTTACATAGGCTATATTTTACGTAAGCAAGCGAAGCCGCGTGCAAAAGCTAGTTTGCTAACTTTTCCTAATATTTCTGCTTAAGTACCAGAAAAATAAACAATACACTGACAACAGTGTATTGTTTATATTACTTGAAAATGTAAAAGACAACGATTAATTCAGGACAGTTTATATGCCTTAATTTTCTTTTTTTGAAATTAAGAACCGCGTACTGGAAGACGCAGCGTTGGAAGGCCTCCTACAAGGTGGACCGATGACCTGGTGAAGGATGCGAGACGCGCAGGAACGTTCGTTGTGGCGACACTTGGGGGAGGCCTGAAATGATGATTATGCTGAATAAATGCAGGAAGAATCTCATTTCTATCATCGGACAAACCGACGCACGGCGAGTATCCACCCTTACGTTGTTGAAACATCTACGGTCCGGACTAAGCGTTTCGCCTCGTCATTTATACCGCGTACTTCGAAGGACTGGAACAGTCTGCCTGCTGCGGTCTTCCCGTCCGATTATAATTTGGGTGTCTTCAAGGCTAGAGTGAATAGGCTCTTTATAAACTAGTGCGCCTCACCATCAACGATTGCATCACTGCTTACCATCAGGCGGGATCGCAGTCAAGTACTAGTTTATACCAGATAAAAAAAAAAAAACAAAGTGCCTCCTCCTCCTTAGTTCTTTACTCTTGACAGAGTGGTCGTGGTTGACGACATTTTCGGACAGAAACATGATGTTGTAATCTTGTCATGTTTATGTGTCAAAACACTCTAATAATAAAACTGTTATTATGATAAAAATATTTTTTTTGTGTCTTATCTTTAGGTATTTCTATATATTAATAGGTGTTGTTTACAAAAAACATCTTGCTATTATCTAATTTCTCCGATAGATAATCATGACATATTTAATTTCGACACATTAAAATCTTTTTATTTTTAATTGATTTATACTGTACTTGACTATGAACCTACCTGATGGTAAGTAGTGACGCAGTCGTTGATGATGAGGCGCTAGTGTATTAAGAGCCTATTCATTCTAGTCACAAAATAGATAGATACAAAAGTCAATCTCATGTATGTACTTCATTTTTAGGGTTCCGTACCTCAAAAGGAAAAAACGGAAAGTCCGTCTGTCTGTCTGTCTGTCAAGAACCTTTATCTCCAGAACGCGTGGAGGTATCGAGTTGAAATTAAAACCATATACTCAGGTTTGCGGTCCCTTTAAGCTGTGAAAAAATTGAACTTCTAAGTTATCGAATAAAAAAGATACGGCCGGGTATGTCGCAAAAAAACGTATATTTTGATACTCTCAAAGATCGAAATTCATAGGGTACTTCCCGTTGACTCTGAATCCTGAAATTTGGCACAAAGCAAGGACTTACAGCACAGGTATAGGAAAAAATCTGAACACAGTAAATTTGTTGTTACCTACGTCACAAAAAAAAACTTTTTTTTGCAAATTGGAAAAATCTTCGAGACTCTATTCGGGAATTGTAGTTTGCATGGAACCCTCAGTACGTGAGTCCAACACGCACTTGCCCAGTTTTTATATCTACATACGCTAGGCGATCGCACTAGGGTTACCGCGTTGCGCCGCGCGTTGTCAGAATTTCGGTCAGTCAAACAAAAAAGTGAAGCTAAATTGCACGTTCCAAAGCGTAGATCTTTATGGAGAACAATGTGCAAGAAACTCCATGGATACTCTTTTAAATCATATTATGAGTTACATAAATCTTGGTTACATATTTCTTGTCGCTTCTAATATGTGAGCGCAATGTAGATAAGTAATAATAATAATTAAAAAAAAAACTAATTAAAAAATATAAACTGAATTAAGCCACTGGCAGCTAAGAGATGGCCAGTCTCAACTTACGGCACCCGTTCACGAGCATGACGCATGCATCAACCCCACCTCAGCTCAACCATTTTAAAGGAAACCGAATAATCCAATAACACATGCCACCAACAGCGAGACATTTGAATGAGCATGACTAACTCTCAACTGCCATAGAGTGCTACTCTCAACTGCAGGCAGATACCTATTAGTAATTTAATTAAAGAAACAAGACATATACTTTTTATATTTTACTTTATTCTTCTTCGTCTTACAAAATCTTTTATTTCGAACATTTACTTAATTAAATTATAGTATTTACATTTTTTATAATTATTATTTTTACAAAATTTAGTATCACAGCTTTATTTTTGAAACAAATGTTTCCAATTCTAAATTTCACGTGAATCATTCATGATTAAAACAATTTATAAGACAAAAATACAATACATCTAAATAATATTTCGCTTTAAAATTATCTTTCATCATTTATCTCATTGGGCCTACTGTCCTCCGGACGCGTAGCTTCAAAGACGCGTATTCGTCATTATACGCTTGGTATATGCCTGCGTGAAGCTTACATACAAAATTACAGTTGCCATCACGGATCTTGAACGCTCGGCGTCAGACTGGGGATCGCCATGCGCATTCCATACATTGGCGAGCCAATCGTCTTCGTTGTTAGATACATGCTGCAACGCAGTGAACGAATCAGGAGTGACGTCTATGACGCGATGGCGCAGCCAGCCAATCACTGACACTCCCCGCCCCCGCGTCGCACTTCGCACCACTAAAGAGACCGAATATTTGACTTCTTCGTAAGTGTTCAAGATCCGTGATGGCAACTAGGCAACTGTACGAACTCTGTCGACGAAGTAGCAGCGTACCGTCGTATCGCGTTTTTGAAGCTACGCATCCGTGGTCAGTAAGCCCTAGTCTTATTTACTTTGCTAAAAATAGCCATCAAATCATTCATAAATGCTGCACAAAGGTTGCTAATTAATGAAAGTAATTAAATAAAATTAATTAATGTTTTGCGCAACGAGTTTACGGATTTGAAACAAAACAACATAATTAGCGTTCTAGACTTATTTACAAGATGAAATGCATCTTAGAGGCTAGTAATGTGATCTTGATAAAACAAAAAAAAATCTTTGAAGACATATTAAATGTGCTACTTCTAAACAAACAGTTACATTTTATTTTTTCACAAATAAAAAAAATATTTTTAGTATCGTGTAGAGTGATCATGAAAAATAATTAAAAACGTAACTACATCTAGCTCTATCTTGCAGTTACATTTTTATATTATTTTTATGACATTTTTACTGCTATTATATATTTATTTTTAGCAAATGTAAATTGAGACTTTCTACAATCATGGTTAAATTGAATTACGACGATCAAATTAAATGGTATAAAAAAAAAAACAAAAACGGAAAAAAATTAACGTAAATTCATATACAACCAATCATACGTTAGTGAATTAAAGGTATTTTTATTCAGTGGTATCGCGTTTAAAAAGCTTACTGTAAAATTATACCTAACTTATACACTATAATTATGTACATTTTTTGTTATTAAAACTTTTTAATGTATAATTAAAATACATACTTACTTATTTTTATTTAACAATAAACATTAGATGAGACTGACACACAGTTTTTTAAAAACCGATCATAAAAGTATCATGAGCTTTGGAAAATTACTTTTTAACAAAGGTTTTTTTTAACAAAAAAAAATAATAATTTCATGGTACTTAAGTTTTTTTGCTATTTTTTTCCTTTTAGTTTATCTCTTCAATCTTTAATAACCTGTCTTTAAAAATACTTGTTGAGACTGTCACAAAATTTATAAGCAGCCATCAATTAGTAGGGGGAACCTGCCACTACTTTTTAAATGCAAAATGGCTGCTTATGTCAATCAAAATTCAAAAGTCAGTCATTCCAACGTTCATACTTCCGAATTTTCAAACGACAAATTAATAACTTGCGGACATTTAGGGTGAGTTGCACCATTTAACTATAACGATAACAAAGCTGTTAACAGTTATCAAATCGTCGAATTGACCAACATGAGACCGTTTCACGGCTGGTTATGGTTTGGTTATCGTTATAGTTAAATGGTGCAACTCACCTTTAAGTCTTTCTGTCTGTCGAAGTTTGATGTTTCGAGTTATTCTGCCTGTCAATGTCACATTGACATGTTTTTCTAGCTACCAAAATCATAATGACATGTTTTTGGTGTCTCTTCCACAAAGGCCATTATTAAGAGTTGAAGTTGAAGTTTACATGTTTTTCTGACTGTCAAAGTTACAGTGATATCTTTTTCTGTTTATCAAAGTGATATGAAGAATTATAACAGCAACTTAAGTGTAAGTTGTGTTTGAAAATTCGGTCAATATTTACGCACTTAAACCTAACTTAAAGCTACTTATAAGCTATTAGTAGATCAATAGAAGTCATATTGCCCCCTACCAAAGTAAACATAGTCTGAGCACCACTTCCTGGCTTGAAGATCTGTTGAGCAGCAAGCTGGATAGGCCAGCTTGGATTTTGTTAGCTTGGCACATCGCTGGCAGAGATCTAGAAGCTCATCCTGGAACAAAAAGAAAGAATTTGTTAGTTGGTTTTGTTTTGTATTTGTGTTTGTTTTGTTGTTTGTTTGTTGTTTGTTTGTCTTTGTTTGTTGTATGTTTGTTATTTGTTGTTTATATTTTTGTTATTTTTTGTTTTGTTTTGCATTTGTGGGCCAATAGTAAAATTACGAGATGTAGATACGTCGTGGATTCAAACCCAGCCAAGCGCATTACTTTTGTATTTATGTAATTAATATTTCTTTTATCACCACTGCTCTCAAAATTGTGAAGGAAAACATCGTGAGGCACAGGCTTGTCTAAGAATAAAAAAGAATTGAAGAGGTGTGACATCTACTTAGAACATTAAAGCTTATAATGCTATGTTACGCATATGTATTATGCAATTATTTCAATTGCAATATGCAATTATTTATGCAACATACGTATGACGTATGACGTATGTCGCATAAATAATTGAATGAAAATTAAATGCACAGATTCACTATTCAAATATTTTAAGAACTGAACAATATTTTTCGTCAAGTTTCAAGAAGTTATCCTAATTTACATGGGAGTAGTTTCTGGAATGATGATCACTTTTTTATACAAAACACCAGAGAAGATTGTACATATATTGCCAGTATTTACAAAATACACATTTTATCATCTAGCAAATTACAAAAAAAAAATTGATAACATCAGCCAAACTCAGCGTGCAACGGCAACGTGCCAAAATAAAATTATGAGGTTAAACGCCAAAGATCTCAAAATAAAACAAGTCACTTTTTTACCTAATTTTGCACATGTTATTTTTTAAATCTTATAACTACATATATTCGGTGTTTTGAAATAAATTATTGATAAAACGACTCTGCTATATAATTAGGTTAATTCTTATCCACTTGTTTATATATAATTAATTATGATGAGCTAAAATCGTGGAAATAAACAGATGATTGGGTTTTTTCTTCCGTCTTCTTGGAATATTTTTGATTGCTGAACTTATTAGGTGCGTATTAGCCAGTATTATCCTACTACAAGAACAATTCATCAGGGATCCATGCTTATCCCGATTTCCGGACACCGTAATCGCGGGCTTGCGGACGGCGAGCAATGGGTAGCTCGCTGTCCGACCGTCCGGTAACTGTCCGGACCGAGCCCAAGTCGTCGACGGCGCGCACTGTTCCCGCGCCTCAAGGAGTTATCAGCAACCGCAGGGGCCCAACTGGGTCGAAACCTACTGGGGCCAGGGTTAGTTTCGAAAGATAGTTCAGCTCCGGTACGAAAGGCAATGAAGGAACAGGAATGGGTTTCTCAGTAAAAGTCTGACACTATACTAAGCCGGCCACAAGGTGAACCGGTGCCCTGGGGAGAGTCGCAGGAATCCGATGGATGCGAGACGCACAGGACCGGTCGTTATGGTGACGCTTGAGGGAGGCCTACGTCCAACAGTCGACGTTTTTGGCTTAAATGATGATGATGAAATATAAAAATCTCAAAACATTTTGACAAGTACTTACATCTGTGTGACATTCAGCTGACTCTGTGAAGACTCCACTGCCGGGTGCTAGCCATGGGGGTCGCGCGTTCGATTCCCGGACGAGGACCGCCAGACACAGGACCAGTAGGACACAAGCTATCGAGTACGTCTGCGGACAAAGAGAAACAGAATAAGTATCGATGAGAAAATTCGACATTTGCGGCCTTACCATGACGTGTTAAGGCATAGAGTCCCTGGAACCATATGACCAAAACTATGTGGACGCGCCTCTCGCACCCGCCTAGGCGGCAGTACGCAAATCTGTGCATTTATTTGCGGCCCACAGCGCCCGAAAAGCGCGCGGCTGACCTTTAAATCCATTTTCTTTGCGAAATATTGATTGATTTACATATCCATTACTATGATGCAAAGTCGCCACTGTCCAAATGATTTTGTTTTGTTTGCGTTAAAATGCTATGTGTATGTGTAAATTACATTGCAGGATAAGAAATAAATTACATTAACCACAGCAAAACAAGTATACTTAGTTAAATTGTTAATTTACAAACCCGAAGCACTACACTAACAACTTTATTTGACCCACTCCCACTCCATGGACAGTGGTGCCTTTGCTTTTGTACCCCTGTTACCCCAATGTTCACTTTGAAGAATATTTAAATACCCATTTTTATGTGTAAAAATGTTTCTAAAGATTCAAGCCGTTTCGAAGGAGTAGGGAAAAGTTGCGAAATTGCTAAATATTTTTTTTAGACAAAAGTATTAATAGCACGAAAAAAACAAATGTTGACAATGTTGTTCATGAATCTACAATAAAGATATTTTTTTTTCAAACCTATTTACCTGGCCGTTACCGAGAAGTAGGCTTTAGAAAGTCACTGTTTTATGGCACTTTCCGGGCGCTTGGGCCTTAAAACGTCAGTCGTACGAGCGAGAAAGGGCGACAGAGTTATACGCCCTGTCAAAGAGTTCATGGTAGAGCCTCACAAATTAGATAGGTACAGAAGACAATCTCATGTATGTACTTCACTTTTTATACCAACGCTCGGTGGACGCACACTAAGAGCGTTTGAGCCGTAACTGTTCGACGAGCGTGCCGAGGCGCTCCGAGATATCGTGTCTGTGAGCGGTGTCTTTGTGTGCGTTGCTTGAGCGCGCTTTGTACGTAGAATAGATTGACTTGTGTACCTATCTATTTTGTGGCTGGGGTGTGAAGGAGAAACAAAAAGGCTTAGTTAAAATAAAGACAAAAGTATGTATGGTGTCACCCAGACCCGGAATAATTATATCTGTAAATCATACAATTGAAAATAATATAATCTAATGAGAAATGTGATATCCTAACGCGATCTATCGAAATTCAAAATCGATTAAACTTAAAAAATAATTATTTGTTACCGACACAAGATTATTCCAAATAATTCTAAGATACCTACAGAATCATTATCACAAACTGATTGCACCATATCACCACCATACGATAACCCTGTGTATAGGAACCGCAATATTTTGTAACCAAACAATTACTTTATCTAAAACAATAATTTATTACAATCACTTATATAAACAGAGATAATTAATAATGATAAAAAGCTACTTGGAATATAGGCCACTGGTGTTTGTGTCTCTAATATGGGCTATTTGAATCGATCGTGGGTCATGACTTCACGTAAACACTTTTGGTCTAACTAAACAATGGAAAGCGGGTCAAGAAATTCATGATTTTGTAATGATTTGGTCAAAGGGTTTTATATAAAGCGATTTTTCCTACAGATGTCGCAATTACTGATAAGTTATTGCATAAGTACCTATAGCATAATCAGCCTTTTTAATATTCCTACTGCTGGGACTCAGGCCTCTTTTCTAGGAGAGGGAATGGGCCGTAATCCACCACGCGGGCCCAGTGCGGGTTGGTGAATGTCAAATGTCTTCGAATTTTGGTGGTTCTAGGACATGGGGACATTCCTCACAATGTTTTTCTTCAACGTTTTGAGTGCAGTGGTGATGAAAATAAATTACACAAAGTAATGCGCCTGGCTGGGTTCGAACCCACGACTTACAACTCGTAAGTCAGGGCCATTACCACTCGGCTACCACTGCTCTCACGCCAAAGTTATATAAAGCTATTTTTCCTCTTTACTGATAAGTTGCAGTCAGAGATTGACTCCTTACCATCAAGTGGGATCGCAGTCATAGTTTATATCAATTAAAAAGAAATTGTTATTGCACTTATCGACAATTGCGTCATTGCACTATGAAACTTTCAAAAAGTAGGCGTAGTGTCAGCCAGCCTTTCGTTTTTATACAGGGTGCATTTTGGACAGTGTGCGCGGGAATTGCATGACTTGATTCAGCCACCTCCTTCCTACCATCGGGCAGCCTGAAAATGCAACCTTACGTTGTTTAAACTTCTACGGTCTGGACTAAACGTTTTACCTCGTCGTTTATACCTCGTCCAAAGAAGGACTGGAACAATTCGCCCTAACGGATCGAGTTCGAAACACTATACTGCGCTCCAAAACCAAAACAGTTGATGTAGCTCAAAAGGCTAAACTGAAATAGGACTGTGCAGGACACGTCTGCCGCATGCCCGACAAACGGTGGGCAAAAGTAGCACAAAGTTAGTGCCCTGAAACAGTGCGTCGGGTTCGCGGTAGACCACAAAGGAGATGGCGCGACGAACTTGATAGATTCCACCAGAACTGGGAAGAGGAAGCCCGGGCGTGTGAAACATGGATGGAGGGAGGCCTTTGCCCAGGAGTGAGACAGAACAGGCTAACAAAAAAAAGTGCTTATTTACAATGAAGTGACAATGACTGGTCCATGGCTCTTTATGGCGCGTCAGTGTGGGCGCCGTCACTGCGTCAGCAACCGAAGGCGCAGCTGAATGCATACTAGAGGGTCATGGTATTACAGATGGTGCGAGGATACCGCACGGATTTCCGCGAAGCGGCGAGCTTTCTTGCTGGCTTGCCACCATGGGATCTGGAGGCAACAGTCCTTGCACACATGCACGATTTGTGCGTAAAGATGCAACGCCGAGGTGAAAGTCCTCTGCCGCGACAGGTCACGGCATGGCGGACAGAGTTCCGGCGGGATCTCATGGTGAAATGGCGTCAGTGACTATCGCAACCCAGTGCTGCAGTTAATATTCTAAATACAAGACTTAAAGTAATATCAATGAAACTGTGAGATGATTGCTGTAAGATGATTGATGACTGCTGTACTCCTTTAGTGTATACGAGCCGTGTTTCAGTAGTACCGCTTTCTTTTTAACGAGAGCCTCCTAAGATGTTGGTCGAGGCTCGTGGCTGTTAAGGCATTAGCTGAATTATTATTTATATAGTACTATAGTAAAGTTGTTATGTACAACAAGCCTATCCAATAGTAAACAACGATTACAATCAAAACAAACAAAATAGTACTATAGTAACCCAATTCATAAAAGTACTTGTCAATTCTGATAACAAGGGCTTAGCAGTCGTAAATCTTGATAAGAACGAAGTCGGGTCCATTACTGTTATTATAATATTACTATTCGGGAGATATATAACCTAGTTAGCAAGAGTACTGGAAGTAGGTACCATCGTGTTTTGATCAACACTGATTTGGAATGTAGTACAAGGAAAATGGGATTGAAAACTTCGATCTGTTTGCGTGGTCCAAAGGGTGTTCTAGTTTATTGGGTCAGTGGTTTTGCATGAAGTTTTATCAAACTTCGCACAAATTCACTCCTCATAGATGTCGCTGTATATCTAACGACATCGATGGCGTCAAATCTACCCTAATACTGTAAACATATAAAATTTGTTTTTTCATTGGTAGGAGGGAATCTCTGAAAGTACTGGTACTTTTATACTTTTTTTTATTCGGTGGATAAAAATCATCCAAATGACATCCCCCACCCTTGTGCGGAGCGGGAGATAGTGTCAGACTCTTACTAACTAAAAAACCCACCCCGTTCCTTCTAGCCTTTCGTATCGGGGCCGAGCCTCCCTTTAGGAAACAGACCCTAGCCCCAGTAAAGAAAGAAAGAAAGAAAGAAAGAAAGAAAGAAAGAAAGAAAGAAAGAAAGAAAGAAAGAAAAAGTGTTTATTTGCGGCAAACATGGCGCATAACTTAAAACAAATAACAAATACAACTAAAATAACACTTAAGCAGGTTATGCGTCACATCCGCGCAAAACGGCTGGTGCTCAGCAAAATGTTGGGGCTCGTGTTTAGACAGAGCCACAGCGCTGATTTTCAGTACCAGCCGTCGTCGACGGTGAGACTTTGATCGGCCAGCAAGGAATTTTAAGAACCTACACTAAACAAAATAATACATAAATAGGCTTCGACCCAACCGGGCCCCTACAGTTGCTGACCACCCCTTGAGGCGCGCAGGAACAGCGGCGCCGACGTCGAATTGGGTTCGGTACGGACAGTTACCGGACGGTCAAACAGCGAGCTACCCATTGCTCGCCGTCCGCAAGCCCGCGTCTACGGTGACCGGAAATCGGGATTGAAATCCCGGCGGCGGCTAGGGCGCTGCGAGTACTGTTGCCTGATGCGGTCGGCCTCCTCCTTTGCTAGTATTACTGCTTCGCAGAAGGAGGCGACCGCCTGCCACTCCTCCTCGCCGTAGCCTTTACCAAGGCCCAGCGCGAGAGATCGCCACCGCCAATCGCCCCCACAAGGACGGGTCGATGCTCTGCCCAAGCGGGGCACACCTCCACCGTGTGCTACATCGTGTCCTCCGGGCGTTCCATGTAGTGGCGACACCGGAGCGTCACTTCCGCACAAATCCGGTGCAGGAACCTCCCGAACTTACCATGTCCGGTGAGAACCTGCGTCAAGCGGAAGGTGAGGACGCCGTGAGGTCTTTCCAGCCACGCCTCAAAGCCCACAATTATGGCGGTAAGTCCCCTACCGCCATAATTGTGGCGTGCCCAAGGTACCTTTAAACTTGTGTTTTTGTTAAAACACCGCAAAAACATAATATAATTGTGACGAGGCCGAGCACGTGCACTTTTCTGCACTAGTGACTTGAGTGCCTAAACGCGGTAGGATAAGAGCGAGTTTTTAAGCAAGTGTGTTGGAAAATCCTTACTTAGCCGTATACCTACGTGCAGCAAAAACAGTAAAGATTCTGAGTTAATAATTAATTAAAAATAATACACAATAAATGATTAGCAGGGTCAGTGAAGGTCCATTGATTTATCTATTCTCGCAAATTGCTAATTAAAGGTAAAAAAAACACATTCGATATTGTTTCTGCGTGTTATTTATTTTCTTATCTCGTAGGGGTTTTAATGAAGCAACTGAATCATATGAGTGTATGGGAATGATTTTGTTACCTACCTGTGTGTTTTGATTTGAGCATTTACAATTTTTATTTAAACATTACATGTTGACAGCGATGCAGGGAAGTTTTTTCAACGTCATACTTTAGATTGATTAGTTAGTTCTTAAGGTTTTTTATATTTTTTTTTTTTGAGTTAGTGTAGGTAAGTTACAATATATTCATATATCATAATCTCTAACCTTCTCCCAACTAGGTTGGGGTCAGTTTTCCAGTTTAACCAGATGTGGCTGTTTTACATGAAGCGACTCCCTACATCAGTTCACAATCCACTTACTGAGCGGCGGCAATCTCTCGCGCCGATCGTCACACACAGAGCTCCGGCGGGATCTCACGGTGAAATGGCGTCAGCGACTATCGCAACCCAGTGCTGGACACGCCATGCGGTAAGTCCCCTCTTTGAGGCGTGGCGTCCTCACCTTCCGCATGACGCAGGTTCTCACCGGACATGGCAAGTTCGGGAGATTTCTGCACCGGATTCGTGCAGAAGTGACGCCCGGGTGTCGCCACTGTGCTTAACGCCCGGAGGACACGGTGGAGCACACAGTTGAGTTGTGCCCTGCTTGGGCGGAGCATCGCCGTGAGGGCGATCGGCGGAGGCGATCTCTCGCGCCGGGCCTTGGTACAGGCCATGGTCCGGAGCGAGGAGGAGTGGCAGGCGGTCGCCTCCTTCTGCGAAGCAGTAATGCTACCAAAGGAGAAGGTCGACCGCATCAGGCAACGGCGCTCACGTCCCAGCCGCCGCCGAGATTCCGATCCTGATTTCCAGCCACCGTAGGTGCGGGCTGGCGGACGGCTGTCCGGTAATCGTCCAGACCGAACCCGAGTCGTAGACAGTGCGTGCGGACGTGTACTAGGGCTTTAAGTAGGCTTCCGAAAGACTTCCCGAGGTCCAGGAATACTAGGCAAAGAAGGAACATAGGTGTGGTTTTAGTCAGTAAAAGTCTGTCACGACTTTTCGCTCCTCCCTGGGGCGGAAGAAACCATTAGAAAATTTCCCACCATAAAAAAAGTCTAATCACATTGTAATCGAACAGTAATCAGATATTAATAATTTTACATTATATCACTTTATTTCAGATTATCTACTCCATCAATCAATTACTTAATCATCACGTAATATTAATCGGTATTTATCGGTCGAAACAACGAGGTTATTAAGGCAAAATTGTAAAAATATAAAATTCGTCACTTGATGACCAAGCAGTTATTGATGAAATCACCTGATTTTAATGTCACCAGATTATTGTGAATCCTGTTAATATGTTTCTTTATTTCCGTATAGTTACACCCACAGAACAGATGAAAGAAGTTACAATGACTTTGTGGACGAGGAAGGCGTGCCACAAAGTAGGACAATGCTCATAGTTCAACCACCAATAGCAAATTTTCGATCTAACTGCGCGTGGTCTGTTAGTTGCGTATTGCGCGATCGTATTGGTTTATTGCCTGTAGTGGAGTTAAAGGGTGGGAGACAGCGGCGACACTCGTTGTTTAATGCGTTGATTGATTTTTAACCGACTTCGAAAAGGAGGAGGTTCTATGTTCGGCTGAATGTATGTTTTTTTTTATGTATATTCACCGATATTGTGGACCGATGTTATAAATTGTGGACCGATTTTGAAAATATTTTTTTTGATTGAAAGGTTATGCTTACAAGTTGGTCCCATTGATATATTGTTATGATCTGATCATGAACTTCGAAGAAATGGCACAGAACTCCTAATAGGATCACAGCAAAACTGTCGTAACAAGTAAAATTGCTTTGTTTATTCGTGTAGTCGATGACTAGCTGAAGGAAAAGGGGGAGGGGATGTAACGGACTGAACTGAAGATGAAGCCAGAAGGTAAATTAATGTAATCTAACCGTGTTTGGGATTATTGAAATCGTTTTGAGATGCTCTCTGGCTACAAGGTATTTAAGTTTTGCTGAGAGGTACTTTTTAGTGGTGGTACCTTAACTAAAAATTGAAAATTAATAAACTTTTTACAAAAAAAAATACAACCGACTTCAATGTTAAAAATTTGAAGTCGGTTATATTTTTTTTTTTTTGTAAAATGTTTTTTATTAGCAATGAATTTACTTAATATTACAACTTGTATTACAGTTATTTTTTTTCTTTTGGAAACTGTAAAAACTATCTACACCAGTATTACAAAGTGGTAAAGTTTGTTTTTTGTTTGTTGGAGGCAATCTCTGAAGTACTGGTCCGATTGCAAAAATTTTTTCACCGATAGAAAGCTGCTTTATTCTTGAGTGACATAGGCTATATTTTACGAATGCGGGCGAAGCCGCGGGCAAATGGTAATTAGTTATATAAAAGATGTTTTTTCAATAAGGAATGCACTTGATTTTAATAGATTTCCTAGGGACCATGATACCATGTACATGTAAAGGTACATAATAAATATAATATGTTAGTCTTAAGTATGCGCCTTTTCGGGCAAATAAATTTTTTTTCTTACTCTCATATCGACTTTTTCTGTATCAGAGAGGCGGCCTTGCGACCGCAATTGAATCGATTCTTTTCGATGACTTCTCTCGTTAATATAATTAATTGACTTGTGCGTACTTTCTTTTTATCGATGTGTATTTTTTTATCTATGTGTGAAAGCTTGTAATTAGAAATTTGATAATGTTATACTCTTTGTATCATCCTATTTGTCTGTAAGCTTTTTGTAAAATAAAATAAAATAAATAAATTTTAGAGAGTGTACGCGGGAATTAGGTACATGACTTGATTTCGCCATCACCTTTCTACTATCGTACGGCGAGTGTCCACCCTTACGTTGTTAACACCTCTACAACCCAGACTAAGCGTTTCACCTCGTCGTTTATACCGTATACATCGCAGGACTGCAACAATTTGTCTGCTGCAGTCTTCCCGTCCTTTTATAATTTAGGTCTTCAAAACTAGAGTGAATAGACTCTTAATAAACTAGTGCGCTTCACCATCAATGATTGCATCACTGCTAACCATCAGTTTGGATTGCAGTCAAGCACTGGTTAGTATCATTAAAAAGAAAATTTCCAATTTAAAACGCCCAAAAAAGTAAAGAAAAAAGTTCTTTATACCCATAGATTTAAGTTTCTGTGAAATTGTTACTATTATGGTGTACAATAAAGTTGATTCTATTCTATTCTATTATATTCTATTCTATTCTATTCTATTCTATTCTATTCTATTCTATTCTATTCTATTCTATTCTATTCTATTCTATTCTATTCTATTCTATTCTATTCTATTCTATTCTATTCTATTCTATTCTATTCTATTCTATTCTATTCTATTCTATTCTATTCTATTCTATTCTATTCTATTCTATTCTATTCTATTCTATTCTATTCTATTCTATTCTATTCTATTCTATTCTATTCTATTCTATTCTATTCTATTCTATTCTATTCTATTCTATTCTATTCTATTCTATTCTATTCTATTCTATTCTATTCTATTCTATTCTATTCTATTCTATTCTATTCTATTCTATTCTATTCTATTCTATTCTATTCTATTCTATTCTATTCTATTCTATTCTATTCTATTCTATTCTATTCTATTCTATTCTATTTTATTCTATTTTTAAGCCTTATATGCTATTCCAGGATATAGTCTACCAGTGTGTTAAATGTCATCTAAATCCGTTCAGCCGTTTGAGTGTAAAAGAGTAACAAACACACACACACACATACAAACTTTTGTCTTTGTAATATTACTGTAAATATTAGACACTCTTTGAGTGATCCGAAACATTATCATCATCTAACTGCCTCACGCTAGATTGAACCCGGTATACTGATAGTCTTATCTTTGGGCTCAATATTCTTAGGATTAGTTTGAAAAACGCTTACAGAATCTGATGTCACGCCATAATTAGTTGCATTAAATCTTTATTAATGATACATAGCTCCTTAACTTTCAGCTCGTAATCTTAATTAATCGGCGGCACCTACCTACAAAAGTTCTACACCAAACTTCAAGGGCAAAGTGCTACACAAACACAACAACAACACAACCAAAACCAAACCAACCAACCAATACCCAACCAACTCGACCCAACTAGAGATGTGCCGTTCCCGGCAATATTGCCCGAAGTATGAATATTGGTGGCAATATTGCCAGCAAAATTCCCACTTCGAGCAATAATGCCAGCCAATGGCACATCTCTAAACCCAACCAATACACACAAAGCGTTCCGGGAACACATTCATTATGCGTACAGTTAAGAAGTGGAATTCCCTGCCGGGGTCGGTGTTTCCTAATAGACACAACCTACGGAACTACCTACTGTTTAAGTCAAGAGTGAATAGATTACTTCCAGACAAGCGTGCTCCAACATCGGCCACATCATCGCTTTCTATCAGGTGAGATAGTAGTCAAACGCGTGCCTATCAACAATAATTTAAAAAAATCCTTTGCTACTGCTGGAACATATGTAAAAATACCCATTAGCTATACAGTTATTTTCCAAAAATACCAGGTACATTTGATAAAAATAACAGGTAAGTAGGTAAATAGTTGTAGGTAAACGTGCTTTGAACATGAGGCGTGGTGCTTATAAATAAATCGAGGCGGAGCTACAATAATCAGACCTGCGCCCACGCCGCTATAACCTCCACAATCTCCTAGAAAACGGTAAAAAATCACCGCCCACTGCCACGCCCTGCTAAAGCTCCTCCCCGTTTCTGCTTCACTAATTGGTAGCGGATACATGTACCACGTGCTAGATCAAAGGCCACATATTTATGATAATACACAGGTTACTAACATTTCTCTTAAGTGATTCATTTTAATTATAATTACGCTAATGCCAATTAAAATAATTAAGTTAGCGCGAGTAAGTTAGTAGCGATAAGCTAAGGGTGATGAAACTATCAGTACAGGTTACTGCGGAGCTGATTATTAAAAATAAAATTAATAAGGTGAAACTTCTTATATTTCAACAAAATTTCGTGTATTGAAAATTTTTACCAAAATTGCTCTTATCGGATTATATTCAAAGTTTTTACCTGTGACAAATACCTTTTTTTTATTTTTGATAGGCTCGCGTTTGACCACCATCTCACCCGATGATGTGGTCGACGATGGAGCACGTTTGCCTAGAAGTATCCTATTCACTCTTGACTTACCCCTAAGTTTTAGCTATCTGGAAACACAGACTCCGGCAGGGAATTTCACTTCTTGGCTGTGCGTACAATAAATGTGTTCCCAAAACGCTTTGTGCGTATGGGTGGGATGTCTACTATTTACCGGAGGCGCAACGCCGTAGGTACTTCTAAGTGGTCCGAAGATGGAACGGAATTGGCGGAATTAGATTATGCAATTTCAGTGAACATTCCCCGAAATGTAAACGATAGAATACCAACGGGCTAGCAACTCGGTGGTGGTGCCCAAGACTTTGGAGATTCAACTCAACACGTGAACCATTGCCGATGATTTTTTTTTTATTTATGTAGCGAAAAACCATAACAGTTTGTACGGGGCTACCTCACTACTTTCCGACATACATTATTTAACTAAACCTTCCAAAACCTGGTTTCAAATTTAAATTCTTGTCTTTTGGAAACCAAAATTGTCTTCACTGAATGTGTTTGTTTTCATACTCGATGTAAAGGACCTCAGAAGAATAGGTATTTAAAATAGCGACGACAAAAACAATGCTGTTTGAATTAAGATAACAGCAGTTTGTTATGATGAACTGTCGCTAACAGCAAGTCTGAGAACAGCATAGTAACTAGGCGAATAAGATACCGTTTTTTATCTTTAAACTTAAACACTATGTCTGGGCATGATATAGGTAAAGACATTTTCGTTAATTGGTTTCATATTCCAAGCCAGGTCAACACGTATCCGGTTTTCATCATCATATAGTTAAAAATTTTACACAAATACTGAATTTAAAGATGACTGCAATATCATAACATTTAACATTCAATTCTAAAGTAACAATAGGAGAATTTACATTTTTTTAAGTAACTCAAATGTTATTTAAATTTACTTCACAATCACCTGTGAAACACTTCATGTACAAGTCTTAAGAATTGTTATTTAACCTTTGAAAAGGAACACATAAAATAAATACGGATTGTGTTACGAAACCAAAATCTCCAAATCAAATGTTAAAAAAATTACCGGTGCAAGAAGTGCCAAATAATATCAAAGTATAAAACAATATTAATTCAACTCACCGACATCCTTTTGACTGCCATTATTCCAAGATCAGGAACCACAAAACACAAAGTACCCGTACCCGCTCCAAAAAATATACCAGTTTTTCAAAAATATTTATCGAAAAATACCAGGTACGCAAATAGTTTGTCCAAAAAAATACCAGGTACGAAAATAGTTTTTTTCCAAAAAATACTAGACTCGTCAAATATTGACGTGAAAAAATACCAAATTATTTGTAAAACGATATTTTTACTCGTATTAGTATTAAAGGAGGTGTGTATAGCAGCAACGTTTTAAACAAAATGACAAGTGCAAACGGTGATTGTTGACTAAATCGTATATTTATACATTGAGGCAGCGCGTGCTAGTGCTGTGATAGAGATAATTATTTTTAGGGGTCCTTATCGGAGTTTTAAAACGCTTCTGAAAATAAGGTTGCTGTTACTTTAGCTGGTACTTAGAGGTGATAGTACACAGGCATTGAAATATTTACATGCTTAAATACTACAATTTTAATAAGTAAAAAATTTTACACATGGTTGGAGTTTTTTCTATGACCAGCTCGTAGACAAGAAAAAGTCTTCAAGAATGTTATTTACAATTTACTGAGTATTCTAAAATTAAAATAGATTCAGCTAATTTAAAATTATATACTTTTTGGGGGGGAGCAGTGGTAGCCGAGCGGTAACGGCCCCGACTTGCGACTTGTAGGTCGCGGATTCAAACCCATCCAGGTGCATTACTTTGTGTAATTTATTTCATCACCACTGCTCTCAAAACGGTGAGGGAAAACATCGTGAGGAAACCGGCATGTCCTAGAACCAAAAATTGACAATGAGATGACAAAAAAAGACATGTGACATTCACCAAAAACATTTTGTAAAGTTATGTACAATTAAGAATATAGGAACATTAAAAGGCAGATTACGTATGTATGTATGTTTGTATACATTACCGAATTCTTCTTTAAGGAGTAGAAGGATTAAAGAACACATTATAAAGAAATGAAAGTATATGAGCATTCCGGCGAAGGCGAATGGGAAGCCACAGAGCTGAGTATAAAATAAATAAAATGAAAGTTACTTGTGATTTGTTAACTTGTATCAGGTATAATATATCTATATACCACCATGACTCATAATTAACCTGGACAAGTGACAGATAAATACCAGACGTTGTTATTGTTGATTAACATCTTGCGATTTCATTTTAATGAGGTTTCTTTATCTTTATGCTAATAAAAGATGTGAACTTTGTCCGATAATATATAACATGGAAAAACATACATGTATAAGAAGAGTTATCGGACGTAGAACTTTCCTTTTTATTTTTAAATGAATTTCTATTGCTATGCAAACGGGATATTAGCCCAAAACTGATTTACCCCTGTAGACTAATAGTAAGGTTCAATTGAAAACCAACGTCAGGCATCTGCTACGTAGCGGCCTGGCATTATGCTGAACAGGATCTATTTGGCGCAGCCGTGAGACACAAAATGTTTATTTATTTAAGTTACAATTGTTACTTTATTATGTGTGCTAAATAAACCCATTTTTTTCCTTTTTCTTTTGCAAAACGATAAGTATTTAATAAGATCTGGTCAAGACCATAGAATTATTATTTTTTATTTGAGTTTCTAGCTGCAACATTTTAAGTATGTGAAACCTTAACTACTTAAAAGAGCAGTCTTGTTATGTATATATATATATTTTTTCTACTTTCATATTTTTTGTTACGATTACAGGTTTTTTTTTAATTATACCCATGTATGACGGTCAGTGTTTTTTCATTTTCGCTTTATTTTCACTAGTATCTTACACTCATGCAAATTTCGTTTTATACGGAACCATCAGTCCTAAGGCGAACTACTCTAGCCATTTTTCTTATTCATCATTATCACTTATGGGCTCGTGGCATAATAGTTACCGGAACACGCAACATTATGACTACAATAATGAAGATTTTCCAAAAGTCAAATTTTTCTGCTAACCTTAGGTTATCGACGGACATGAGCTGAGAGTGTGGAGGTCAGATGGTGTGTTCGAGGTATTACTCAGCCTTAGGTAGTACGATGAACGGGTGATGTCTAATGATGTTACAGCATAATAACTGATATTGCACAATTACCTACTCGTTTTGATTTCGGATGAAGTGAGCATGCCTTAAGCATGCTCATTTTACCTAACTACCTGCAAAACGCAGTAAACTTTTTCTGGTAATTTCTTCAGGATCTTCGGGAAAAATATCGTTAGGGTCTGAATCTTACGACAAATAAAACCTATTTTCGTTTTTTACTTTATCCACATTTTTCTCACATACTAATAGTGACAAGAAACGTAACCGAGATATTTGTAATACATAACGTGATTAAACATAGTATCCATAGAGTTTCTTGCACGTTCTTCTCTATAGAGATCTACACTTTGGAAATGTGCAATTTATATCATTTTTTCTTGACAATTCAAAAGTACCGATAAATGGCTTGTTTAAAACTAGCTTTTGCCCGCGGTGTCGCCCGCTCCCATAAAATATAGCCTATATCACTTAGGAATAAAGCACCTTTTTATCGGTGAAAAAATTTTACTAATTGGACCAGTCAGAGATTACCGCCTACGAACAAAAAAATAAGCTTTACCTCCTTAAATAGTATATATTGTGATGTATATATGCTTTGACTTTGAGATTCGATCGTCAAAAAAATCTTTCGTGGACTCGTGCATAACATAATTTTTATTTACGCTTTACGAGAAGTATGGCTTTCTTACAGATCTTTACTAGTGATGTAGATCTATATGCATGACCCTACGCACTCTAGGCCGAGCCTCTCAACAAACCATCCTGATTGGCTAATATTTTACTACGTTAATCACGTGTCTTTGGCTCGTGCCTACACTAAACATAAACAGAGCTAGTCAGAAGCATGTCACGTGCATTGGTTTTTGCATTCGCCACAAGATGTAGCAATAACTTACATTATTTCAAGATCTTAATTAATTTGTTTCACCGGTTTCGAGGTCAAGTTTGTAATTGAGATTATCGATGGAAAATTGTGCAAATCAAATCAATCAAATCAAAACATTTATTTCAAATAGACCATTTACAGGCACTTTTGAATAGTCAAATGTCGGTCAGTCCAAGAAAAGTGAAGCTAAATTGCACGTTCCAAAGAGTAGGTCTCTATGGAGAAGAACGTGCAAGAAACTCCATGGTACAATCTTTTAAATCATATTATGTGTTACATATAATGCTTGGTTACATATTACTTGTTGCTTCTATCATGTGAGCGATAATGAAATAAAAATGTAAAATAATTAAAAGATAGAAACTGAATTAAGCCACTGGCAGCTAAGAGATGACCAGTCCCAACTGACGGCACCCGTTCACGAGCATGACGCGTGCATCAGCCCCACTCAGCTCAACCATTTTGAAGGGAACTGAACGACCCAATAACACGTGCCACCAACAGCGAGACATTTGAGTGAGCATGACAAACTCTCAACTGCCATGCTCGTAATGTCAAAAAAAAAAAAAGTTGTAACCTAATAAAAATGCTCCATGGTGCTTCACATTCACAAACTTGAAAAAAGTGCTTCTACATTATACAATGCAATTGTGTCTTTCAAATTAAAAAATAATAATATTAGTTTCCAACTAATCAACTAATTAGTACGCCCTAGTGGTAGTGGAGCTGGACCAGCATTGAGCCAAGCATTTTTATCTTGAATATAATCCTCCAACTTATAATATGCTTGCCTGCATAGTGTGCGTTTAATACAAGATTTAAATTTCGTTTCATTAAGTTCTAATATTTGGGGTGGTATTTTATTATAACATTTCAAACAGTACCCCATGAAAGAAGAGGAAATTGTTTGAAGAGGAGATTGTGCATTACACAATGATAGTATTAATTGTGTCTTATTTCAATATTTTTCTTGGATACTATGTAACTTTTACAAGACATTTCTTTATGCGTGTCAAAGAATCATCTTAGAGTATTTTTGACGATACCATAAAATACCAGGTATCTAGTATGTAATGAACCTGTTATATACGCATTTGTCAATACTAGGAAGTTAATACTTCCTAGTATAGTAGAATAATTTATGCAATAAATAAATATGCATTGGTGAGAGCAGTGGCGTCCGAGTGGTAACGGCCCCGACTTACGAGACGTAGGTCGCGGGTTGAAACCCAGCCAGGCGCATTACTTTGTGTAATTTATTTCACCCCTACTGCTCTCAAAACGGTGAAGGGAAACAACGTGAAAAAACCGGCATGTACTACAACCAAAAATTCGAAGACATTTGACATCCACCAACCCGCACTGGGTTCGCGTGGTGGATTACTGCACATTCCTTCTCCTAGAGAGGAGGCCTGAGTCCCAACAGTGGGAACATTGCAAAAGGCTGATGGATGGATTGGTAGCTTACGGACACCATGGTAGGGCAACTGCTCGCGCCACCATGGTGTCCCGGTGATATAATAGCCCTAAGTCCCATCTTTGAGAAGTGGCTAGAGAGTCGCATCACACCTTCCGCACACATTTTCCACCTGATGTAAGTCCTCATTGGACATGGCCAGTTAGTTCCTATTTCGGATTGAGGTGGAAGAGACGCCCAGGTCTCTTCATTAGATGGATCGCCCGGAGGACATGGTGGAGCTTACGGTGGAAGTATGCTCCCCTCGGTGCTGGTGACCTCTCGCGTCCGGCCCTGGTCCAGGCCATGGTCTGGAGCCAGAAGCAACGGAAAGCGGTCACCTCTTTTTGTGAAGGAGTAATCGAGCGGAGGAGATAGCTGCAACCAAGAGGGAGCCCATATCATCACGCCCCAGTCGCCACCGCAGAAAACGCCCAGGCGTCGGAAGTCGTAGGGCGATTTTAGGCTATCGTAGTAGGCGCGGGCTTGCGGACGACGAGCACTCGTAGCTCAACGTCCAACCGTCCGGTAAGGATTAAGCCCAAAACGACGGCGCAGGGAAAGACACTAATGTAGTAGTATCAAAATGGACCTTAATCGGTCTCCATACATTTTATATAGAAACTAGACTTGCACAGCTACATTTGCTCAAATTGATGGACTAGTGAAGCGCATGAGAAAACTCTCATATATATTTAAGAAATTAAAGTCTATTGCAACACCTGAGATCATCCGTATAGTGTACTTTACCCTGTGCCAACCAGTGTTAAGTTACTGTATATCCGTCTGGGGAGCAGCAAAAAAAACCAACTTGCTTAGACTGGAGCGAGCTCAACGAGCTATACTTAAGATCGCATACAAAAAGCCATGGCGATATTTAACTGTCGCTTTATATTCGGAATCTAACCTTCTCCGTGTGAGGCAATTGTTCATGGCTTCGATACTGCTACGATTTCACAGAAATGCAAAAAAAACTGGCCCGTCATACATCTAGATCGCTAAAATGGGATCGACCAAGAGTACACTCTCCTTTTACACGAAGATCTTTTGCGTTTCTCGGACCCTACCTCTACACTAAATTCTACTCACACAATAGCACTATAACCATGTTAACCTACAGATGTTTTAAAAATGCTGTTTATAAATGGCTAAGTACAGCAACAACGCTGTAGGACCAATAAAAAAAAACATTTTATCATAAATTGTAAAAATAATTTACAACAACAAATGTCTGTTCACCGCCAAAAGGAGCCCGTTTACCTCGGCTCCTACTTTTCAGAATGTATCGTTGGATTGTACCAACCGCCTTCAGCTCTTGGGTGTTGAAATTTCCTCCGACCTCAATTTTGGGCGGTTCATTGAGTCCAAAGCCAAAGTAGCTGCTAGGAAACTAGGCGTTCTTGCAAAAGTCCGGCGGTACTTCACACCGGGACAGCTTTTATTGTTATACAAAGCACAGGTCCGATCGTGTGTGGAGTACTGCAGCCACATATGGGCTGGTGCTGCAAAGTGCCACCTGGCAGCTTTGGATTCGGTGGAAAGCGTGCGAAGAGGCTGATTGGTGATCCAGATTTGGTTAAGTCCAATCTTCAAAGCCTTGAGCCAGCTCTTCGGTGTTTTACAGGTTGCATTTTGGAGAGTGTGTACAGGAATTGCATGACTTGTTTCCAGAGTCCAGTTGCTTTTAATCTTCAAATACTCCACGACTTCTTCAACCTTCGTAGAGCAATGCAGGCGCGAAATATACAGCTGCGTCGTAGGCACAGCAGGACGCAGCAGCATATTTGGTTCACTCGGTGCGGTACCGCACAGGTTCCGGGAACAGGGCTTCTTCATCTTCTTCTTTTCTACTCGAGTAAAACCCTCTTCATCAACTTGGCCCGTTTTTAGCATAGAGCTACGGACCGCAGTCTGGGTAGGTTGAGATCCCGTTTTCTCTTTGACCCCTATTTTTTTTTTTTTTTTTTTTTAATTGAGATAAACTAGTGCTTGACTGCGATCCCACCTGATGATAAGTAGCGATGCAATCTTTGATGGTGAGGCGCACTAGTTTATTAAGAGCCTATTCACTCTATCCTCCACCATTTTCGCTTGTCGCTTAGGTTGCGACGTACCTGATGGTTTCTTGGAGGTGGCAACAGCAGCGTAGGCACGTTTCGAGGTCAACGTACCTACGTGTGACGTTACCGCAGCCGGTGTAGAGGCGCGGGTGACGGCGGGCGGCGCTTGATCAGCATTTTCGGCAGCTGGTGACGCACTTGTGTTTGTCCAAAACCTACTCCAAGTTCCTTCGATGCCTTTCATTCCGGGGCCGGGTTTTCTTTTCAGAAGCGAATAAAGCAGCTTTCTATCGGTAAAAAAAAAAATAGCAATCGGATCTGTACTTCCAGAGATTACCCCCTACAAACAAAAAAAAAACAAATTTCACCACTTTATAATATTAAAAAAATATATATCTATTCATCTTTATATGTCCTCACCAGACATTAATAAAAAATTTCCGGTGAGGACCTGCGGCTGAGTGATTAAACGTACCCAGTTTGTTAGGGGCGCAGTTTCAGAAACAGCACCAGGCGTATAAAAGCCTGCTTACGCCACTACCAGTCTCGTGGGTTATCTGATACTAAAATCTACCTACGATTAAGCAGGTGGGTGTTCTGAGCATGTGTGTGTACCCACAAAAACACCTTGCAACTGGGTTATCAACTACCTGTATTAAAACAAAGATATATGTTGATCTAAATTAAGTAGGTAGAAGAATTTTATGATCCTGTTATTGATTGATTATTTCATTTCCAATAAGCTAGAAATACATTAGAACGACGCACACGTGTAACACGTCTGATTTGTACGTCGAACGAGGTCGCGTGGCGTGTATTAAGTGTAGCTCTACAAGTCTAGTTTCCATGTAAAATGTGTGGAGTTCAACGCGCCCAGATCGGCGTGTGTGGCTCACGTGAGCACAGTGCAGTTCTACCTTTACATGTATTTGTTTTTATTTTTGATATGGCTGACGATGGACCACACAACACGCTTCGTTTGACCACTGTCTCACCTTATGGTAAACGATGATGTGGCCGACGATGGAGCACGCTAGCCTAGAAGCAACCTATTTACTCTTGACTTAGAGACTCCTAGGTTGTAGCTATCAGTAAACACAGAATCCGGCAGGGAATTCCAATTCTTAGCTGTACGCACAGTGAATGTGTTCCCAAAACGCTTTGTAAGTGAGATGTCTACCATGTACTTATTTAATTTCCATAACAAATACGGGATAATCAATTGAGTAAAGAATCTAATTAGATTATTTAATTATATTACTTTTCCCCATGATTTCCACATGTTTTTAATCACGGGGAAGTCGTATGCACCTGCTTGCTATTAAGTATATCACATCGTGATATCCTAAACGCAATCTATAACTGGACTTTGATATTAGGATTGTGATAATAATATAATTTTAAAATCTTTTTGGGTGCAGTTTTGTGACGTTTTTCACTCAAATATAACAATGATTAAAGTCTATATATATAAGCAGTGGTGGCCGAGTGGTAACGGCCCCGACTTACGAGCTGTAGGTCGCGGGTTCGAACCCAGCCAGGCGCATTACTTTGTGTAATTTATTTCATCACCACTGCTCTCAAAACGGTGAAGGAAAACATCGTGAGGAAACCGGCATGTCCTAGAACCAAAAATTCGAAGACATGTGACATTCACCAACCCGCACTGGGCCCGCGTGGTAGATTACGGCCCATTCCCTCTCTTAGAGAAGAGGCCTGAGTCCCAGCAGTGGGAATTAAAAAGGCTGATGATGATGATGATGATGAAAGTCTGTATGTATGTAGGTATGTACGTGTGTGTGCTCTCAAACGCCTAAACAGAATAAGATGAAAATTGGTACACAATGTCCTGAAGCCAGTTCTGTCTTTTTTTTTAAGGGGAAAATCAACCAACGGCATTGCCGTGCCCTGAATTCTGGGCCAGGCAAGGAATTTAACTAATTTTGCCAATGACACGCCAAAAAGAAGAAAGTGGAAAATCATCCAAAGACTTCTCCTGCTCTTTAGCGGAGCGGGACAATTCAGCCTCTTACTGACTAATACGACACCTATGTTCGTAAATGGCTCATCATCACTACATGAATGCATGAGGAAGGCGGCCATCAGAGAGGAGTGGCAGCGTGTTGTGAAGCTTGCCACCAACACCTGAAGTGACTACGACCACTCTGTCAAGAACAGAAGAAGATGTTCCTTCTTCGCCTTGCGCTCCAGGATCCGGGTCCCGGGTTTCTCTTTTGGAAGTCGATCACCCCAGTAGGCTTCGACTCTGCTGGGCCCCTACGGTTTTGCTGACATCTCATCTTTGAGGCGCGTGTGGAACATTACGCCGTCACCAAATGGTCAGAGAGCGAGCTACCCATTGCTCATCGCCTGCAAGCTCACACCTACAGTGGCTGGAAATCAGGGTCGGGATCCCGGTGGCTGGAGCGTAAGGAAATCATTTCCCTCACGCGTGCGGCCGCCTCCTTCGCTAGCATTACTGCTTCACAGAAGGAAGCGACCGCCTGCCATTCCTCTGACCTGTCCTGGGTTTGAGTTTTTATCCCAGATGTTCTGGCATCTCGGGCCACTCGGCAATCTTCGGCTGCTGTCGAATTTTGTTCATCATCAAATCTCGTTCCTACGCCTAAATAAAGGTAAGTAGCCTAAGTTATTCCTTGTGACACCCGCTACCGATCAGTGAAAGTCCCATCAAAACCGATCCAGCCGTTAAAAATTAAAAGGAAATATTTCACACCTGTTCTCTATGGGCACTTATAAAACGTCAGAAGCTAGTGCACGGTTCCAAATTGGTTGTTTCCTTTGGAGAAGAACTGCAAGCAACTCCATGGTTACTCTTTTAAAAAAAGTGGTTGTTGTTACAATATTTCCATATTACAGTAATAATTGAACAATTATTACCTTAGGAACTTGCTTCATCATCGAGGACGAGACAACAACAGGTATAATAGATATTATGTAAGAACAGCACGCTTAGCCAAGTTGTTATTCTGCAATCGTTAACGCTGTCGAAAAGTGATGAAACGTATGGGAATGACGTCATCTCAACGTAAAGTCGCGTGGTCAGAACAAACGAATAGACAATTCGTGGCCAAGTTCACATCGTTCAAAATCGTTTCTACAATGTATAACGCTATATCCTTTGTTATACAAACGTTACATTGTAGAACGAGCGACCGACTCAGGCGCGTCAACATGGCCACCAACTTATCGTTTTCTACAATTGCTGTCACCGAGGCGTTACCGATTAGAGAACGGAATTCGACACAAACTGGTTGTAACTTGGCTATGGGGGCAGTGTAGACTAGCCGGACAGACAAGCAGACCAAACATACTAGTATTTTTTTTTAATTATATTTTTGTCACAATGTGCATCTAGTGAAAAAAATATGAGAGCAGTGGTGGCCGAGTGGTAACGACCTCGACTTACGAGTTGTAGGTCGCGGGGTCAAACCCAGCCTGGCGCATTACTTTGTGTAATTTATTTCATCACCACTGGTCTCAAAACGGTGAAGGAAAACATTGTGAGAAAACCAAAAAATTTAAGACATGTGACATCCACCAAACCGCAGTCGGCCCGCGTGGTGGCTTACGGCCCATTCCCTCTCCTAGAGAGGAGGCCTGAGTCTCAACAGTGGGAACATTATAAGCCCGACTATTTAGATATTACAAATAGACACTTCAAATTAATTTATATTTATGTATAGATGTGTGCCAAACTTAAGTGGCAATGGGCAGGGCACATTGCTCGCAGAACAGATGGCCGTTGGGGCCAAAAGGTTTTGGAGTGGCGACCGCGTACCGGAAGACGCAGTGTTGGAAGGCCTCCTAAAAGGTGGACCGATGACCTGGTGAAGGTAGCAGGAAACCGATGGATGCGGGACGCACAGGAACGTTCGATGTGGCGACGCTTGGGGGAGGCCTATGTCCAACAGTGGACGTGTATCGGCTGAAATGATGATGATGATGATGATGTGTAAATAAATTATTAATAGTACAGAATCGTATTCTAATAGTAAATAATAATACATTGTTGGTAGTATGTCGTGTAAGCGTATTATTATCAGGACGTACGCGGATGGGCGTGTTGTTATCGCGCCGGATCAGTGTTGTATCACTCGGTTATCACTATGTCGGTTTGCATTTGCGTTCACCCTGAGTAAGATGATGATCAGGGTTAGCAAGTGAAGAAAAACTAAATCTTACCCAATATGATACCGATAATAATACCGATTGAGAAGCGTGCCAAGAAGATCATAGGCAATAATGCACTTGTGAAGTCAAAACTCCAAAGTCTTGAGCATCGACTCCGATTTGTTTGCCTGTCTGTTTTCTATCGTTTACATTTTGAGGAGTGTGCACTGGAGTTACCTACACAATTTAATCCCGCCAAGTCCGTTCCATCATCGGACCACAAGACGTACGGCGTTGTACGGTTCATGGTGGACATCCCACCTATACGTACAAAGTGGTTTGAGAACACATTCATTATGCGTACAGCTAAGGAATGGAATTCCCTGCCGGAGTCTGTGTTTCCTGATAGCTATAACCTAGGGGTCTTTAAGTCAAGAGTGAAAAGTTTGCTTCTAGGCAAGCGTGTTCCATCGTCGGCCACATCATCGCTTACCATCAGGTGAGATAGCGGTCAAACGCGAGCCTATCCAGTATAAAAAAAAAAAATGATATCGTCTTCCTTCACTTGTCCCGTGTTACATGTGGTCGGCGCAACGCAAGACGATTTTTTCTTCCATTCTGTCCTATCACCCGTCACGCTATCACTAACTCCTTTTTCTTTCATATCACTTTCCCTCTCCATCCATAAATATCTCACTCTTAGATGGTCATAAAAGACAAGAGATTTCCTTTCAACTTTTCAATCACAAGCACCACTTTCAAACTTCGAAAGATCGGTTTGATTTCATTATTTTTACCATTGTAAGACCCCATGACAGCGGGAATCCTAGTATTAATCTAAGTTTTATATTTTATTTGTTTTTTTTTTTGCAAAATGAAATATTATAAAAAAATATATATAATATTGTAAATATTACAAAGATCTATTATGAACTCTTTCTTTTTCTTTCACTCATAGGTTTGCTGGAAGAAAACTCAACTTTGAATTAAGCTCGCCTACTATCCACTTATATTATAAGTTGCTATGGTGTACAATAAAAAAAATAATTAAGGAATGAAGATGTAAGAGCTATATTTCATCGAGACACCATGGTGGCGCGACCAGTTGCCGCTACCAACAAAATGTATTTATTTATTTAATTCAAATAGAACGGCCGAAACCAATTACACTATTTAAACACATAACACAAAAAGAGAAAACAATAAAATATTAAAAAGAACACAGACAAGTCATATGTCGCACAGGATACAACTCTAAAGAGAGTTACTCACCTGGTGTCCGTTTGGTCACGCAACCAATTTGGTGGCGCGACCAGCTCGGACGTGTGGCGGCTCTGGTATCTGTATGATGTCTAAATTGGTAGCTTAGAGCAATGTGTCTCCGGGACACCATGGCGGCACAACTGGTCACGCTGTCATGGTGTCCCGGTGAAATATAGCCCTAATAAAGAGCGGTCTATTTGCTAAAATCAATTTTTCATTTGTCTTCTGACGTAAAAGCGATTGTTTTGCTGGTAGGTACGCTCTACCAAGGTTGCCGACATAGCACGAAGAATCGCCTAACTTAAGTGGCAATGGCCGAAAGGTTCTGGAGTATCGACCGCGTACCGAATGGCGCAGCGATCGAAGGCCTTCCTCAAGGTGTTCCGATGACCTGGTGAAGGTTGCGGGAATCCGAGGGATGCGGGACGCGCAGGATCGTTCATTGTGGCTACCTTAGGGAGAGGCCTATGTCCAACAGTGGACGTCTATCGGCTGATATGATGATGATGATGATGATACTTCATCATGCTCTACGCTTACCCCCTTTTTGTGACAACCCTAGTTAAGTACAATGGGTGAATGAGAACGTAATGTTACAATGTCATTATCAATAACAACAGCGGTATTATTCTGTAAAATCTCACACTCGAGAACATTAAGTTTTTGGCAGATAGAAGCGAGATGAAGTGACTATAAGTAAGAAAGAAAAATATGTATTATATTTAGCTACAGTTTTCAGGATTATAAAAGATAGCATAATCAGCCTTATAATGTTCCCACTGCTGGGACTCAGGCCTCCTCTCTAGGAGAGAGAATGGGCCGTAATCCACCACGCGGGCCCATTGCGAGTTGGGGAATGTCACATGTCTTCAAATTTTTGGTTCTAGGACATGCCGGTTTCCTCACGATGTTTTCCTTCACCGTTTTGAGACCAGTGGTAAAATAAAAATAAATTAAAACTGGTCAAGTGCGACTCAGACTCGAACACGAAGTGTTCCGTACTATAAAATTGAAATCGAGTTAAAACGCCGACAAAATAACATTTCTTGTATGGGAACCCCTTTAATTTTATGTATATTATTTGTTGTTGTACCAGCAATAGAAATACACATTTTGTCAAAATTTGAACTGTCTACCTTTTACGGTTTATGAGATACAGCCCGCTGATAGATGGACAGCGGAGACACAAAATAGATAGGTACAGAAGACAATCTCATGTATGTACTTCACTTTTTATACCTACGCTCGGTGGACGCACACTAATGAGCGTTTGAGCCGGAACTGTTCGACGAGTGGTCCGAGACGCACCCGAGACATCGTGTCCGTGAGCGGTGTCTTTGTGTGCGTTGCTCGAGCTCGCTTTGCCTGTGGATTGACTTCTGTACCTATCTATTTTGTGGCGGAGGCTTAGTATTAGGGTCCCATTGGCACCCTTAGGATATGGAACGTACTGTGACAGTACCTATAAATATAAAATATTTGTCGACACTTTACGCTTAGCGCGGTGGTTGAGCGAATGGCTGCTATGCTGCGTGCCGTGGGTTCGATTCCCGCACGGAACAAAGATTTCTATGGTCTACAGATAATTGTTCCGGGTCTGGGTATCTTGTGTGTCTGAGTTTACGTGTTTTTGAATACACACACGAATAGGAGTTATTTCTAGGGAGGGACAACACGTACATCGACTGGAACAATTTGCTTGTTTTTTTTTCGTTCGGTAAAAATCATCCAAATGATATCCCCCGCCCTTGGGCGGAGCAGGATATAGTGTCAGACTCTTACTGACTAAAAAACCCACCCCGTTTCTTCCTGCCTTTCGTACCGGGGCCGAGCTTCCCTTTCGGATAACCCTGGCCCCAGCTGGGCCCCTGCTGTTGCTGACCTGCCCTTGAGGTGCGCGGGAACAGTGCGCGCTGTCAAGCAATTTGCTTGCTGCGGTCTTCCCATCCAATTATAATTTGGTGTCTACAAGGCTAGACTGAATATGATCTTAATAAACTAGTGCGCCTCACCATCAACGATTGCATCACTGCTTACCATCAGGTGGGATCGCAGTCAAGCACTAGTTTATATTATTAATTCATTAAACCCTAAGCGAACAGCATTTGCTCTCTCATTGTCTTTCTATTGTGTCTCTATAATAGGCTAGTTGCCGTAAAAAATGTAATTAGTCCGTATTTTAGATTATTCAAAAATAAAGGACACGTATTTTTTTATTTGTAAATTAAACCAAAAATAACAAAGATATAGCCCTTTAAAGTTACGTGTAACGTCACGCCGTGCTACATTTTTTCGCACGGGGTGACGTCACACGTAACTTTAATGGGCTATATCTTTGTCATTTTTTGTTTAATCGAAAAAAGAAAAAATACTTGTACAATATTTTTTTATAATCTAAAATACGGACTAAATATAATGTAATTATTTTGACCCTGAAAACTACAATGTTACGGTACCTACCTACTCTAAAAGTTTAAAAAAAAAAACTTAAAAAATGAAATAATATTATTTGTGCCTCACAGTTGCAAATAAATAGTTTATTTTAGCAATATTGCCAGATAGAAAAATACTGTCTGATTTTGGTCTTCCAGTTAACCTTGAGTGACGATTTCGAGTGAGTGTTTTTCCAGAATATACTGGTCATCCGACGTTTGATGATAGCTTTAGATAAACTTGGCACTTGCACCGACGTATCTTGGCACGAGGAAATGATATGCTTTGGTGCATGCAGTTCATCATGAGAGATGATGCACCGATCCGAATAAAGTCGGTTGTTCCATAACCAAACCGGTTTTTTCAGGTTTCTGATAAAATATCAGGTTTCCGACGATATACAAGTCTTTATCTTCAAGGCTAGAATGAATAGGCTCTTAGTAAATTAGTGCGGCTCACCATCAACGATTGCGTTACTTACCATCAGATGGAATCGCAGTCAAGCACTAGTTTATATCAATTAAAAAAAAATACAACGTCAATTGTAGTATATGCGAAACTCGAAACACGTGGTAGTATTTTTATGTAAAGAATCTATGTACAAAATCACAAAGTTAAAAGCTTGTTATGTTACCTGGTTGTCCACACAATAGGGTAGTTTCCAGGGTCAAAATAATTACATTTTATTTCGTCCGTATTTTAGGTTGTAAAAAAATATTGGACACGTATTTAACAAAAAATAACAAAGATATAGCCCAGTAAAGTTACGTGTGACGTCACCCCGTGTGAAAAAATGCAGCACGGCGTGACGTTACACGTAACTTTAATGGGCTATATCTTTGTCATTTTTGGTTTAATTTACAAATAAAAAAAAAACTTGTCCCTTATTTTTGAATAATATAAAAGACGGACTAATTACATTTTTTACGGCAACTAGCCTATTACATGGCCATCCGAGCGGCTGAGGAGTTGTTTTGCTCCCGCACCCAGCTGAACATTTCGCAAAGGAGGAGGCCGAACGCATCAGGCAACGGCGTTATCGCCGCCGCCGCCGCCGGGATTCTGATCCCGATTTCCGGCCACCGTAGGCGCGGGCTTGCGGACAGTGAGCAATGGGTAGCTCGCTGTCCGACCGTCCGGTATCTGTCCGGACCAAGCCCAAGTCGTCGACGGCGCGCACTGTTCCCGCGCGCCTCAAGGAGTTGTCAGCAACAGCAGAGACCCAGCCGGGTCGAAGCCTACTGGGGCCAGGGTTATCCGAAAGGGCGCTCGAGCCCCGGTATGAAGGCTAGAAGGAACGGGGTGGATCTTTTAGTCAGTAAGAGTCTGACACTATCTCTCGCTCCGCCCAAGGGCGGGGGAGTCAATGCATGATTTTTTCCCACCAGAAAAAAAAAAAAAAACCCAGCTGAACATTGGCACCTAATACCCGCTATGACCGGTCGTGACCTGTGTTGTATTTAGTATCAGTAGTGTCCAGCATGTGACCTTTTTAAAATATTTTTAGGAAAAAATATAACCGGGTCTGGAATCGATTGAGTTACTGATTCTGAACAAACCATATTCAGGTTTCGCATATACTAAAAATATTGTTGTATAGACTCGCCCCTAAATTACAAGACCAAAATAAGGTACCTACCTAATTGATTTCAAATATGTTAGGTATATCTACTAGCTTGTGACCAGCGGTGCTATTCTCTAAAAAAAAAAAAATGAAAAATAGTTTATTCACAGAAATACATATTTAGCACAATAAATATTACGTCTACCAAACTGTAAAGCAGTTTGTTGACAGATGTAGCTCCTTTTGTCTAGCACAAACATACACATTCACCGATAACACTTTCTAAATATCCTCATCATTGAGGGTTTGACAAAATTCATTGAAGAAGTACTTATGTATTTTATTTTTATAAGACGCTTTTGTAGCACAGCTGTTTATATCGACTGGAAGGTTATTAAAAATGGTTGGAACTAAAAACTTTCTACATCTTCGACCGTAATAGTTATTACAATTGGGTACAACAAACCTTTTCTTATTATTTGTCCTCTGAGATCTCGTACGTACAATAATATTTTTATATATATCACTATTATACTGTTCTAAAGCTATTGCTAACACCACCCTCTCATGAGCCGGCAGTAATTTACATTCCAAAAAAAATTTTTCATACTCACCAATTTTACAACGCTTTTTTGCAACGCTAAGACAACAGCCTTGAGCGCAGCGCTGGCCGCAGCAACGAGTCGAGAGCGCAGTACATTGGATTAACAAAACAATGTAAAGATTCATTGGGTTGTTTTATAGCAAGCTTTCATAGCGCAGTAAACCGGTATAATTCGATGGGGTTGTGTCGTTTAACTACCGAGTTCCTACGGCCACCTTCCGATTCCATCATCAGATCAGCTCCACGTCATAATAATTTTGTATTGTCATCTGATTTACACATGCATGCAAAATTTCAGGTCAATCAGTAACTCGGAAGTGGATCAAATTTAATTTACAAGATTTGATTACAGACAATTTTTACAAACATCTCGGGACAGGTGAAACTAAATAAAAGCTTGTAATAAAAAAGTTAAGAAAATAATTTTATTTCATTGCAACAGAGAACAAATTAAATTATAAAATACATATTAACTAATTAAAAATAATATAAACACTAAGGCCTAGCTAAATTTGACGTCATAAAACTCCTCCTCAAAAGACTGGCGTTATTGCCACGTTGTATGGCAATGCTTAACCACTGACCGAGGTAGAAGCCAGCCCTTAGGTCACGCAAAGAGTCAACTAAGCGTTCGGATAATTCTTTAAAAAGCGTATGAGCACTCGGACCCCACGGCCGAAGAGTTTCAACCCCAAACGGCTCAAAAATATAACTGCCGACGAAAAAAAGTGAGTCGTAATAAGAAGTAATCTAAGAATTCGTGAAGTCTACAGTGATATCATCAAGGGATCACGACGTTTTCACACCTGCGTGGATACCTTCTGTCACGCCAACGATCAGGTGGCATGCATGAGTGTGATATGAAGACAAATGACGGATTTGTGGTGCACTTTCTTTAATTTACTTATTATAATAAATTTGATAAAGAGGTTACATTGTTTTTAAGAATAACTAGCTGCTGCCTGCGGCTTCGTCCACGTGGTGATAAAAAGTTATAAAAGGGGTAAAAGGTAGAGGTGATAGCGATCCCCTATATAGGGGATTCTCTAAGAATTAATAAGTGCCATTTCTTTATAGACCCTTCTAAAAAAATCTACCTACAAAATAACAATATGGGACATAGTATACATAGGTACTTAATATAAATAAAAATCTGTCTCCATACGGGATAATACATAAATTTTTAATTGATATAAACTAGTGCTTGACTGCAATCCCACCTGATGGTAAGCAGTGATGCAATCTGTGATGATGAGGTGCATTAGTTTATGAGCCTATTTATTCTTGCCTTGAAGACACTCAAATTACAATCGGACGGGAAGACCGCAGCAGGCAGATTGTTCGAGTCCTTCGACATACGTGATATAAACGACAAGGCGAAACGCTTAGTCCAGACCGTAGAGGTTTCAACAACGTATGGGTGCATACTCGTCGTACGTCGGGTTGTCGTAAATTAATTTTTCTAAAATAATTTGATGTTGCATAAACAAATATCAAAATCAATGAAGAATTTCGCAGATTCGACGATAAATAAAAATTAACTTACTTACCATTTAAAAAAAATTAAAGTTTGTAATTCTTTTTTCATGTTACATTTTCAAACATTGCGTTAGATTGCGTTTAAATATTTAAAAAGATTTTAAACCATGTTCATGTTGACGATTAACGGATCGGAAAAGGCTTTCTTATGGAAAAAATAAAAAAAAAATTCAGGAAATTCTGGGTACTAAGTGGTTCAATCTCCAAAAACATTTGGCTGGTATATTTTATTGAAAAAAAAAAATTGCCCGTGCAACCAAAGTTTTAGAATCAAACACGTGATATTGAACTGCATATCTTACACATTGTTATCACCATCACTCGTCATTGTTTAATCAGGGAATCTTATCCCATGTCGCCGAGTGACGAACATGCGGGCATGAGACTAGGTCGTGTTGGGTTCGAGAAAACCTACTGATACTCTTTGTATAACCTTGGAGATTACTGAACGTTGTTTGTTATTCATTTTTGCATGATTGAGAAGGTAAGTACTAGAAGATGAATGGGTCAAATACTTCATGTCAAATTTTGCGGCAAAAGAAATCACGTGAAGAAAAACTCTGGACAAGTGCGAGTCGGACTCGCGCCATGATGGTTCCGGACAAACTTACCTATAGTAAATAGTTCAATTCCAGAATGGAGTCTCGGAAGATTTTTCCGAATCACAAAAAAAAACAATTGTGACGTTATTCCTATATTTATGCTATAAGGTCTTGCTTTATGCAAAATTTCAGGATTTTGGGTCAACAGGAAGTACCCTATGAATTTTGATTTCCTCGAAAGTGTCGAAATGTACGTTTTTTGCCACATAAACCGAAGTATTTTTTTTTTTTTATTTAACTTTTAAGTTTGATTTTTTTACGACGAGACGAGAGAGACGAGACGAAGGGTCTTGACAGACAGATAGACAGACGGACGGACGGACATCAAAGTGATCTTATGAGGGTTCCGTTTTTTCTTTTTGAGGTATGGAACCCTGAAAACAGTCTTGATTGCTTTTGCAGCAATCGCACCTGATGGTGAGCAGTGTTCAGTAGCTTCACTATCAACGATCACATCACTGCTTCCCATCAGGTGGGATCGCAGTCGAGCATTAGTTATAATATGATTAAAAAAAAAACTTCGAAATACGATTAGGTAGTCAATTTAAAAACTCATTCCGACTTCACTTACAGGAAAAATAACAAATAAAATATGATCAACCCAAATAGTAAATAACTACTGTTTACAAGAACAATAACATGCCGTTTAACTTGAGGTTAATGTAACCTAACCTGGGTAAACCCGGAGTGAACTATATCCTTATCAAACGTGAAGTGAATTTGCTAGTAGGTAAATAAAAGTTATTTTTAATTTTGTTTTGTCAAGGAGTTGAAGTCTTTTGCAATTATAGTTCACAGAATAACTTCGGTCTTTTTTTCCAAAGTTGGAAATCATCCAATGACTTCTCCCGCTCTAGGGTGGAGCGAAGAACACATCAGACTTTTAGTGACTAAAACCACACGTGTATTAGAGGAGGCCTGGGACTCAGGCCTCCTCTCGCAGTGGGAACATTATAAGCCCGACGATGCTAAGCTAAGCTAAGCTATGCCTCAAATTGGTAACTACGGCTACCTGGCCAGTGTCGCGAACCCAAACAGCGCTGCGGAGCAAGAGAGTAATGCGAAGCGAGGTTACGGGCTGCGTCTATCTATCAATGCGAAACTCAATATATTTTTTTTTTTTTTGAATTTTTGACATATGTATTATTGTAAGTTTTTTATTTTGACATTTTATTCTGACATGATTTTAATTATTAATTATATAATGTTTTTGAATTATTATTAATGTGTGCCTATAATTTATATGTGTGGTGTTAAACTGTAAGTGTAAATTGGCAATAAATAAATAAATGCGGTGTAGAGATGCACACTGTGTGAACCTAGACGTCCTAGACCGAGTTCTTGAATACGACGAGTAATATATATTTATTTTTTTAATTGAGATAAACTAGTGCTTGACTGCGATCCCACCTGATGGTAAGTAGCGATAGGTACAATCTTTGATGGTGAGGCGCACTAGTTTATTAAGAGCCTATTCACTCTAGCCTTGAAGACACCCAAATTATAATCGGACGGGAAGACCGCAGCAGTCAGACTGTTCCAGTCCTTCGACGTACGCGGTATAAACGACGAGGCGAAACGCTTAGTCCGGACCGTAGAGGTTTCAACAACGTAAGGGTGAATATTCGCCGTACGTCGGGTTGTCCGATGGTAGAATTGCGATGGCGGAATCAAGTCATGCAATTCCTGCGCACACTCTCCAAAATGCATCCTGTAAAACACCGAAAGGCTGGCTACCCTACGCCTATGCTCAAGGCTTTGAAGGTTGGACTTAACCAAATCTGGATCACCAATTAGACTCTTTGCACGCCTTTCCACCGAGTCCAAAGCTGCCAGGTGGCATTTTGCAGCACCAGCCCATATGTGACTGCAGTACTCCACACACGAACGGACCTGTGCTTTGTATAACATTAAAAGCTGTCCCGGTGTGAAGTACTGCCGGACCTTTGCAAGAACGCCCAGCTTCCTAGCAGCAATATGTTAAATAATGGTTTTGTTACACCAATAACAGCCCCATTTCTTGTCCAGGCAATTACTGTCCATTCCGTTCCGTTCTTTTCCGTTTTGTACGTGTAAAGGTGTACAACAAAGTTTAGTAAAAAAAAAATATGAGCGGGTGGTGGGCCACCAAAGGCCCCACTATTCGCTCTTAACGCGATCCATTTCACAACCATAAACTGAAGTGTTAAAAGATTAGAGTCCTAAAAAGTGTAAGGTGCGTTGGGGTAAGATCGGCATGTGGGTAAGAACGTATAAATCCATATACCAGTTACTTAGCTTTATTTTTAATGCCAGTTACATTGCTGGGCAAGGTGGAACATAATGACGTGGTCAATTTATTTATTATTATTATTTAGTACAGCAATTGCCATTAATACTAAAGCACGTTAATCCTTTCTTTCTTCTCACAGAATCGCAATATGACTAGCATTAAAAATAAAGCTAAATAAGTGGTATAATTTATATTTATACGGTCTCACCCCAATGCCAATCTTACCCCAACGCACTTTATAGCTCCATCTCACTTTCTTGCACGCACGCCTGCCAGTTGTGCACGCTGGGCAAAAAAGAATAGGAGGTAACGCATATCCTGTAAAGAAGCTCCACACTGACACTGTATTTGCAATGGATTTTTTTTTGGGTGGGTAAAAATCATCCAAATGACATCCCCCGTCCTTGGGCGGAGCAGGAAATAGTGTCAGACTCTTACTGACTAAAAAATCCACCCCATTCCTTCTTGCCTTTCATACGGGGCTGAGCTACCTTTCGGAACTAGACCCTGGCCCCAGTAGGCTTCGACCCGGCTGGGTGCTGTTGCTGACAACTCCTTGAGGCGCGCGGGAGCAGTGAGCGCCGTCGATGACTTGGGCTCGGTCTGGACAGTTACAGGTTGGCAAGCGCACGCCTACGATGGCCGGTAATCGGAATCGGAATCCTGGCGGCAGCTGGGACGCTGTGAGCGCTGATACGATCGGCCTCTTCCTTTGCTAGCATTACTGCTTCGCAACAGGAGACGATCGCCTGCCAATCCTCCTCGCTCCGGACCATGGCCTGTACCAAGGCCTGGCACGAGAGGTCCCCACAAGGCCACGGCGATGCTCTGCCCAAGCGGGGCACACCGCCGTATTTGCAATGAGTTAAGGAAACCTCATTTGGAGAGATTATCTCTGCAGCGGCCAACATGAGTTCCCAGTCGATTCAGAAATTTCCAGATTGGCCACTGCAGTTCGTATTCAGGTGGCAGAAATCATTGTCTTAGCAAAATAAATTAAAAACAACAACAGCATAGTTATCAAGTATTTTGCAAAAACAAGGAATTCCATTTTACCTACATCATTATTTTTACTTGTTTTCGAACATTTGAACTCAAATTATATTATCATACGGACACAGTAAGTCAACATGCAGTTAAAATAATATTTATGGATAAGTTTAAACTACTTGTTTCTATAATTAGTTAATTAATTAGAATATTATTTTGTAGGCGTGATCTTCTTACTCTGATAGGGTTAAAGGTCGATTTTAAGATATGTTTTTTATTATTAGCATGTTATTACTTATAGAGGTCTTTCACGCCTCTCATTAGGAATTTTATCAGCTTAAATACGTACACTCTTCCACGTAGTGATTGTAAAAATAATAGCTTTAAACAAAAGATTAAAAAATTTTTCATCGTTGTCGAAAGGGGGATAGAAAATCATTAAAATTCTTGTCTTCATCATCATTTCAATCAAAAGACGTTCACTGCCTGACATAGACCTCCTCCGTTTCAGCACAATGAACGGTCCTGTGCATCTCGTGACCCTCCACCAGGTCATCGGTCCACCTTGTAGGAGGCCTTCCAACGCTGCCTCGATACGCGGTCGCCAGTCCAGAACTTTTTAACCCAACTTTTCTGAACTTTCAGCACAGTGAGCGCCCCGTTGCTCTCCGTCCGCAAGCCCATGCCTACGGTGCCTGAAAATAGCCCTGTGGCTTTAGCTTTTCCTGTGGCGGCCGGGACGAGGAGATTACCTCTCTTTTATGTTTTCTGCCACCTCCTTTACTCACATTACTGCCTCGCAGGAGGAAGTGACTTCCCATGACGTCTCGCTCCGTACCACTAATAATATTGGTACTAATAATAATATTTATATCTAACTAGCTTTGGACACCCCTTACATCCCCTTCATCATCATCATCATATCAGCCGAAAGACGTCCACTGTTGTACATATGCCTCCCCCAAGCGTCGCCACAACGACCGGTCCTGTGCGTCACGCATCCATCGGATTCCCGCAACCCTGACCAGCCTTCCAACGATGCTTTCTTTATTACTTTCATCCCTTGGGGAGTGAATTTTGGAAAATCTTCTTTTAATGCTCACTTACGTCATAAAAGAAAACATTGTGCAAAACACACTCTCAGTTTAGTTAGCTCATCCATCTGTCCATCTGGGCCGACAAATTATTCGCCCGGAGGAGATTAAAACTCTAAAAGCTAGGAGTATTCTAAATTTCTTGGAAGCCTCCGGGCTAAAAGAGTTACTCTAACAAGGTGACGAGTCACAATAGATCTTTTAGGTCGCAGTGACTACATCCCCTACACTATGGGTGATGCATAGCCCCTTATCTTCTAAATAATTTATTTATTTATTTATTTATTTAGGATCGCCAACATTACAGGCACTGGGAATTTACATAATCATTTTATATAACTATTCAAGTGCTGTAACACTTACAGACAATCACTACATTAATAAAGAACATTATATTTTAAAACACATAAACATATAAAATCAGTAAATAAGTTCATTTTCAATTGTATAATACATCAAGGAGAAAATTAATAATTAATAAAAATAAAAATTATGTCAGCAATAATAACAACACAAAAACACAGGTACATTACAATACAGAAATACATGAGTGTCAAATTGGATTAAATAATTGAACTATTGAGATGTTAGCATTAAATTAGGTTAGTAGCATTAAATTAAATAGGAATACAATAATAAAAAAAATATCAGATCAAACAAATGTCATTAACTTTTACATGTTTGGGATTGATAGGCCAAGATAGTTTTCTTAAACTTTTGTTTCTATAATAATAATAATAGCTTAGTTTTGGCTGTACGTTGACATGTCAGTCAGTCAGACTCTCCTTTTATATAATAGCTTTTGCCAGCGGTTTTGCCCGCGCACAAAAAATGCCTATGTATGTCACTCAGGAATAAATCAGCGTTTTATCGGTGAAAAAAATTTCGCAATCGGATCAGTACTTTCAGAAATTACATTAGATTGCATTTTGGAGAGTGTGCGCAGGAATTGCATGACTTGATTCCGCCATCTCATTTCTACCATCGGACAAACCGACGCACGGCGAGTATCCGCCCTTACGTTGTTGAAACATCTACGGTCCGGACTAAGCGTTTCGCCTCGTCATTTATACCGCGAACTTCGAAGGACTGGAACAGTTTGCCTGCTGCGGTCTTTCCGTCTGGTTATAATTTGGGTGTCTTCAAGGCTAGAGTGAATAGGCTCTTAATAAACTAGTGCGCCTCACCATCAACGATTGCATCACAACTTACCATCAGGCGGTATAGCAGTCAAGTACTAGTTTATAACAGATAAAAAAAAAAACCTACGACCAAAAAAAAACATAAAAACAAACTTTACTTCTTTATAATATTAATGATACTTAGAAAGGTTAGCGCTTGATGACTACCTCACCTGATCGAAAGCAACGATGCGGTCGACGATGGTGCACACTTACCTAGAAGTAACCTATTCACTCTTGACTTAAAGATTCCCGAATGTAGCCACCAGGATACACGGATACCGGCAGGCAATTCCACTCCTTAGCTGTACGCATAATTAATGTGTTCCCAAAACGTTTTTGCTGGAGTGGCGACCACATACCGGAAGACGTAGTATTAGAAGGCTTTCTACAAGGTGGACCGATGACCTGACTCCAATAAATGCGAGATGCACAGGACCATTCGTTATGGCGAAACTCGAGGGAAACCAATCACCAACAGTGGACGTCTTTCGGCTGAAGTGATGATGATGATGATGATCGGCGGCGGAGACCTCTCGCGCCGGGCCTTGGTCGAGGCCATGATCCGGAGCGAGGAGTGACTTCTGCGAAGCAGTAATGCTCGCTAAGGAGGAGGCCGACCGCATCAGGCAACGGCGCTCTCGCCGCCGCCGCCGGGATTCCGATCCCGATTTCCAGCCACCGTAGGCGCGGGCTTGCGGACAGTGAGCAATGGGTAGCTCGCTGTCTGGCCGTCCGGTAACCGTCCGGACCAAGCCCAAGTCGTCGACGGCGCGCGCTGTTCCCGCGCGTATCAAGGAGTTGTCAGCAACAGCAGGGGCCCAGCCGGGTCGAAGCCTACTGAGGCCAGGGTTATCCGAAAGGGCGCTCGAGCCCCGGTATGAAGGCTTCTTCAAGCCTTCAAGCCTTCGAACGGGATGGGTTTTTTAGTCAGTAAGAGTCTGACACTATCTTCCGCTCCGCCCAAGAGCGGGGGTTGTCATAAGATGATTTTTCCCATCGGAAAAAAAAAAATGATGATGTTGACATATGTTTCTTTTTGATGAATTCCAAATAGGAACCTATTCACATAAGAAATTCCTTCGCCGTAATGTTGGCAATACGGAAAAACAGCGTTGCTATATTTTCAGCAATGAAATTACTTATTATTTGGAAGATTAACTTATATTGCGTTACTTTAAACAATTGCCTTTTTTTATTTTATTTTTTTGTGAATTGTAAACATTATTTTTGTTTTTCAATTCTTTTCTAATACCGAAAACGCCACGCCACAATATTGTACCTCTCCATTGACAACTTCCTTTTAGACCTGCGTTTTTAGGGTTCCGTAGCCAAATGGCAAAAAATAGATTCGTCATGTCTGTCTGTCTGTCTGTCCGTCCGTATGTCACAGCCACTTTTTTCCGAAACTATAAGAGCTATACTGTTGAAACTTTGTAAGTAGATGTATTCTGTGAACCGCATTAAGATTTTCACACAAAAATAGAAAAAAAGCAATAAATTTTGGGGGTCCCCATACTTAGAACTAAAACTCAAAAAAAATTTTTTCATCAAACCCATAGGTACGTGTGGGGTATCTATGGATAGGTCTTCAAAAATGATACTGAGGTTTCTAATATCATTTTTTTCTAAACTGAATAGTTTGCGCGAGAGACACTTCCAAAGTGGTAAAATGTGTGTCCCCCCCCTCTAACTTCTAAAATAAGAGAATGATAAAACTAAAAAAAATATATGATGTACATTACTATAAAAACTGCCAACGAAAATTGGTTTGAACGAAATCTAGTAAGTAGCTTTTTTTTAATGCGTCATAAATCGAAAAAAATACAGTATTATTAAAACATCGATCAAAGTTACAACACATTACAAGAACTTTTGTATTATGTTACTTGCTGCTACGGAACCCTTCATGGGCGAGTCCGACTCGCACTTGGCCGGTTTTTATTAATAAAATTCCAACCCCTCATAATTCTCCAAAAAGTGTCGCGACTACCGTTAAAATCGATTTTGTTTTGCATTTCGTGCAACAATTTTGCTAGAGTAGGCAACATACAAAAGAGGAACCAACACTACGGCGAAGGAACTTCTTGTGTCAAACGCACCATACTGAAACGTCCAGACATGGACAACAGTGAACGAGAGGAACCAACATTACGGTGAAGTGAATCTTGACAGAAAAACAGTTTTAAAAGACCAGAAGAAACAATCAGAAGAAAGAAATCTTTACAGTTATCTAACAAAGTAGGCTTTATTTTGTGTTTATTACGTAAGTGTTATTTAAAAAAAACGATAAAAGAATCACGCGTTATGTGCAAATAACGCACGCTATTACAACACCAGTACCTTTATCTCTTCGTTACTTACTCGGACTCGAACCAGTGCTCGTGGCGTGGCAAGCCGTTAGTCGCTAAGTCTACCTTATCTTTTTTTGACGTTACTAACGAAATTTCAAGGCTGTTCATCGTTAGGTTGGTGAGATAACGTCGTACGATAAATTTAAATACAATCTTTGATTTGATTGCCATACTGCGTGGCAATGCCGCCAGCCTTTTGAGCACATTACCAGTCGACAGCGATGTGGAAGAGTTTTTTGACGCCATATTTTAGTTTGATTTTAGTTAATTGTTATTAGTGTAGGGTTTTTTTATTATTATTTTTTTTTTTAATTTACTGTCATTATAGTTTTTAGTTGTGTATGTAATAAGTTAAATTGATTTAAATGAAATAATATCTAGTAAAAAAAAATGCGCTAAAAAGAATATATATATTATCTTTGATATTTTTATAGGTTTCATTTTGCAAAACAACCTTCTGAAATGTTATGCTGCATCGTAAATTAAGAGAGATTATACAAAGGAGGTCATCTGTATAATTCTAATCACCTTACTTCACAGATATCGAATGGATTGATGAAGTCTTTCTGCGAAGTTACGACGTGGACTTACGTTTTGTTTGTGACTATTCAGGGTTATTTGAAAAACAGGAATAACCTTGCAGGACTGTATTGCTAATATCATGCAGGAGGTAAAGTAGGTATATGGTATGGTTTGGTGGTTGTTACTGATACTAGTGGCTGTGCGACAGGGGCCCAAGTCTGCTATTTTTATAAATTCGTCATTCCAACACGATCCCATTGTCATTTTGCTCACAGTTTGTAATCTGCTAATTCATAATGATCGATCATTGATCGGTCAATGGTCTTGTAATATAACTGTGGTAGAATGACAATATCGAGTTATTAAAAGCACTAATTGCGCAATGGCGTCGTAATGGTAGGTCACTGATCAAAGGAATTGTCATTTTTGCAGATTACCGCATACGTCAGACATTCATGTGTCATTATGTACGATATTACCATTATATGCCATTTCTTTCAATGGAGTGTCAGCGGTTGACCATTGGAAAGTCATAATGACACCATTATATTAGTAGATTACCAGAACTTGTTAAAATCAACAATTATGAAATCAATGATAGACCATTCTGACACTATTGTAATAGCAGACTTGAGGCCCTGGTATTGTGTCACTGCAACGGTTAAGGCTTATAGTCCCTTGAACCATCTGGCCGAAATTAAATGGTCACAACTCTCGTACCCGTCTAGGCGACAGTACGACTTTACGTGCATTTGTTTGCGTCCAGCCTCGCCCAGTAAGAGCCCCGCTGACTTTTAAATCCATTTTCTTTACGAAATATTGATTGATTTACATATGCTATGTTCACTTTGAAGAATATTTAACTACCAATTTTTATGTGTAAAAACGTTTCCAAAGATCCAAGCCGTTTCGAAGGAGTAGGGAAAAGTTGCGAATGTGAATTGTTGTATGTAAAATTTTTTTTAGACAAAATAATAATCGCATGAAAAAATCAAATGTTGATAATGTTGTTTATGAATCTATAATAAACGTATATTTTTTTCAAACCTATAAACCTGGCCGTTACCGAGGAGTAGGCTCCAGAAAGTCACTGTTTAAAGGCACTTTTCGGGCGCTTGGACCTTAAAGGGATAATATACGATGACAGATTTGATCCTTTCCGTTTACCTGAGTGGCCCAAGCAGAGCCACGAGAAACAGGTAGTCTATTACGTAAAAACATTAATTGTTCAAATCTAAAATTGACATGACCTACTTATTTGAAACGTTATCTAGTGTTCCTGTTACCGATTTTTACAAAAACATCAGAGATAAAATGGGCAAAGGCTGTTCTATCTAATATAAGGGGATATCCATTACATACGTTAACGCCCGGTACCACGGCACGGCGTCTGACCGCAGTATTTTTTCATTTTGTGTACAATTCGGCCGACGTATCTTTTGGTGAGCCCAAATTTTGCGCAGAAGGCTACGCTCGAACGTTTTTTAGGAACCAAATGGTGGCGTCGCGACGAGCGCGAGGCAGAGGTTTAGGCTAGAGATTGACTCTATGTAAACACAATCGACCCTTTATTCAATCAAATATCGCAATGGATTTTTATCGGCTTGTATTTTTTTTTTATACAAGGTGTAAGGGACAGCCTTCCGAAAACTTTAAGGGTTTGCTCAGTAGACGAAACTTTTTTGTGGAAGGTTGTTCACCTTCCACAAAAAAATTTTTCAGGAAAAAACAAAAATTCTGCCACTCCATACAAACCGTCCAATCAAGTTAATAATTTTGTATGGTGAGGCGGATTTTTTTTTTCGTTTCCTGAAAATATTTTTTGTGCAAGGTTATTCAGTTTCGTCTACTGAGCAAGCCCTTAAAATTTGTGGATGGCTGACCCTTACACCTTGTATATTATGAGATATTGAATGAAATAGATTTATAAACATTGTTGTCGTTAGTAAACGAGATTTCGACATGATTTAATCAAATATCAGATATTTATAAACGACTACTAGAATAAACACTGTTTAAGAGTATTTTAAACCTCTCTATAAAACTGAATATAAATTTATTTTATAACTTTTTTTTTCTAAGTATTTTAAGTTTTTCACTTATCTATTATTATTAGTAATATCTACATACGTACATAAAAAACTTATATTAACTAAACTATTTATTCTAAAACCTAACTATGTTCATAAATATAAACTTTTAGTTTTTATAACTTACTTAATTTTAATTGATTTGAAAAAATAAATCGATTCAACAAAAACACCCTCAGCCACGCGTATTGTACGCGTACATCTCTCTTTGGTAACTTCGTAAAACTTCGTGTTTATTCGGCAATGTTCGGTACGCGGTAATATGTCTCACTCACACATTAGCATTGGTGTCATATTCGCGTCGCTATCTCTGCCTTGAGAACAGACGATGACAAAAATTTTCGTTGGTTTTTTAGGTTTCTTTCTATTATTCAAAAGTTATATTTGTTTTTTTCTATCTCAAAGTGTATTAATATTTATTTTATTTGTACTTGGCCCCTATATTAGTAAATTTTTATTCGTATTTTGGTTTAAAAAAAATAAATGTTAATAACAGTTTCTTTACGAGTGTACATGAGAGCAGAGCATAGGTTCAGACTCGCCAAGTTACGTCGGCCGAATTGTAAGTCTCCGTATAGTTGCGTATGTCAAGCACTGTTGAGATCTATAATAATTAATCATATAGAAAGAAAGAAAGAAAAAATGTATATATATCTATACATACTACTATATAACATATAGGCCTCTCACGAATCGCCGCCATAACGACTGTTCCTGTGCGTCTCGCATCCATCGGGATCCCGCGACACTCACCAGGTTTTGAAATTCGTGTAACGTAATTTATAGATGGGTCCCAATAAACTTTATATAGGTAATTACGTCTTTGCCATAAAAACCTTGTTGAGTACATGTCTAGGGATATAATTTTATTACGCGAGTTTGGGATTAGTCTGATATTTATGAGTTATCTTACTTTTTGTCCGAAATGATAAGCAGGTGACCGTTTTTTGGCGTATTCTTAATTATCAAATCAAGGTTTGTATTATTACAATGATTATAAAACAAATGCTCCATCACGTTTGTCTGTCTCAAACAACTCAAAAATTACTGAACCGATTTTCATTAAATTTTCTCCAATAGATAGTCATTTATAAGGAAGGCTTAAGCGTATAATAATAACTAGCTTTTGCCCGCGTCTTCGCCCGAATACACAATACATAGCCTATGTCACTCGGAATAAAGCAGCTTTCTATCGGTGAAAAAATTTTCTCAATTGGACCGGTATTTTCAGAAATTACCTCCTACAAACAAAAAAAAACAAACTTTACCTCTTTATAATATTAAGTATAGATTATGCAATATGCGATTCAACAGTCGATTGAGAAGCGAGCTAAGAAGTGTATCGGTAATGATGCACTTGTCGAGTCAAAACTCCAAAGTCTTGAGTATCGCCTATCGGTTTTTAACGTTTACCTACATTCTTTGCAGGCCTAGCTAAGTTATGACCGTTTAATTTCTAATCTTTTTTGTGGATCGTCTCGAATCGGCAACGCCTCCGATTCCAATTCAATTCTTTATTGCTATATCACATGCGTTACATAAGATGTTAAAGATAGTTAAACAAGTGCACGTGGACCCTGTCGGGGACAGCAGTTTCATAGAGGTAAGTAGATAGAATTAAAATTTTTAGGGAACAAAGTTAAAACATAAAGAAAAAAAAAATTGAAAAATAAATCGGATACACAAATCAAATAAAATAAAAAATCAATAACATGGTATAATTTCTGAATTAAGTTTGTAATTTAACCGTATAGGCAAACATTTTTTTAACATAGTTTACAATTAAATACTTACCTTTTATTTAAATCAATTTAACTTATTACATAAACAACTAAAAACTATAATTACAGTAAATTACAAAAAATTATAATAATAAAACCCTACGCTAATACAACTAACTAATAACACGGTAGTATAAAAATAATAAAAAGTAAAAAAAAAACTCTACAAAAAAAAAACTCTAAAAAATCCTTTGTTCTGACCACATGACTTAGCGTTGAGATGATGTCATTTCCATACATTTGAAACTAGCTTTTTACTAGCGTTAACGATTGTAGAGCATAGATAAGTTGATAACTTGGCTATACCTTCAGGAGTGTGCATTGGAATCGCACAATTTAATTCCGCCAAGTCCGTTCCATCATCGGACCACTAGACGTACGGCGTTGCGCCACCAGTACATGGTGGACAGGTGGACATCCCATCCATACAAACAACACGTTTTAGGAACGTATTCATTATGCGTACAGCTAACGAGTGGAATTGCCTGCCAGAGTTTGTTTCCTGAAAGTTAAAACCTGTGAGAGAGTGAATAGGTTACTTCTAGGCAAGCGTAATCCATTCTCGGTCACATCGTCGTTCACCATCAGGTGAGATAGCAAGCCTATAAACCAATAAACTAAAAAAAAAAGTAATTAAAAAAAAACTCGACACCGATGCCCAAGACCTTGGAAATCTCCTTAGCTCTTTTAAACTTGCATCGAAGAGCTGAAAGACGCCCCTACCTTGAAAATGTTCCTGTCTTTGCCCGTGTTCTGAAGAATCACTTTGTACACTTCTACGGTTCGGACTAAGCGTTTCGCATCGTCGTTTATACCGCGTACATCGAAGGACTGGAACAATTTGCCTGTTTTGGTCCGCTACAAAAAGAGCTCCCGAAACGGACTCACGTGTAACAAAGAAAAGACGATCCACTCTGGTTTAAAGATAATTTTTCCCGTCCGATTATAATTTGGGTGTCTTCAAGGCTAAAGTGAATAGGAACTTAATGGACTACTGCGCCTCACCAACAACGATTGCATCACTGCTTACCATCAGGTTGGATCGCAGTAAAGCACTGGTTTATATCGTCGCCCTCGACCTCGTACCAGGCAGTCTTAAAGCGAGGCTGGAGTTAATACATTTGTGGGCACGAAGGTATCTGGTGACTAAAACCAGGCAGGTAGGTTTTAGTCACCAGATAACTAGGTAGTTTCTTCATTTACGTTCCAAGGGCGCAGTAACTCTATGGAACAATTCCGCAGTCTTAGGCTTAGGGGAAGCCTATGACCATTGTATAATACTAGACGTATAATTAGACTGGCCTGTTGGTCTAGTGGTTAGTGGCTCTGACTGCTATACCGCAGGTCGTGGGTTCGATTCCCACCCAGGACAAATGTTTATGTGATGAGCATGATCATTTGTTCTGTGTCTGGGTGTAATTTATATATAATATGTATGTATTTAGAAATATACAAGTATGTTTATCAGTTGTCTAGTACCCATAACACAAGCTCTGCTTAGCTTGGGACTAGACGGTGTTGTGTGATAGTTGTAAAAAAAAAAAAATTTAATAAGCATAATCAGCCTAATAATGTTGTTAAAAAAAAGCATGAAGAAATCGGAGGATACATTTACTCAAGGAAAGTTTATCGCCTTAAAAATACCATTATCTTATAGAGACAAAACAAAGTTGACCCCTGTAAAAACCACAGTAGGTAAGTTATAATAATCTTGCAAACCGGATTTCGGATAGGGCGGCGGTCAAGCACATCGACTCGACTAGGTAACAATGAAGATGTTGTAATGATACGCCACAATTTACTTTGAAATCACACAAGTGTACAATTTCTAAAAAGGATCTTGAGCGCTCGGCGTCAGAGTGGGGATCGCTTTGCGCATTCCATACATTGGCGAGCCAATCGTCTTCGTTGTTAGATACATGCAACAACGCAGGGAACGAATCAGGAGTGACGTCTATGACGTGTTGGCGCGGCGAGCCAATCACTGACACTCTCCGCCCCCGCGTCTCACTTCGCACCACTAAAGAGACCGAATATTTGACTTCTGCGCAACTTGAAGCCAGCGCTCAAGATCCGTGACGGCAATTGTTAGCGGTGATGGGGCCCGTGATAGAACACGCTTGCCTAGAAGTAACCTATTCAATCTAGAATTACAGACTGTAGTTTTTAGCTGCATGTACCTATCTAACAACGAAGACGATTGGCTCGCCAGCGCAAAGCGATCCCCACTCTGACGCCGAGCGCTCAAGATCCGTTTTGGCGATTGTACCAGCGAGTGAGATAGTGATTAAACGCGAGTCTATCTACACAAATATTATAAAGAGATAAAGTTTGTTTTTTTTTGTTTGAAGGAGGTAATCTCTAAAAGTCCGATTGCTAAAAATGTTTCATCGGTAAAAAACTGCTTTTATTCTGAGTGACATAGGCTATATTTAACATTTCAATCGTGGAAATTACAGACACAATAGAAAGACAATAGGTGCGCGAACGCCGGCGTTCGCTTGGGGTTTAATGCGTGCGAAGCTGCGGGCAAATGCTAGTGTAAGTTTATGTTAGTGTTGCCACACATGAACCACATGCCACAGCCACAAACGTCGCCACAAGAAGCTAGAAGCGGCCACAAGCCACTTGTGGCCAATGGTCGCTACTTTTTTTAACCCATGCGCGCAATGGTATAATGGACTATGTCGAAGAAGGTTTAATTTAAATGCGCGAGTGGCGTGTGGCAGCGTTTTGTATCGGCGTTTAGAGCGGGTTACAAGAAGCGAGCTGCGGCGTTTTGTAACGTGTGGCGGCTTCTGGCGTCAACCGTGTGCGGCGAATCTGAAAAAAATGTATGAAACCTACGGGAAATATGCGGTGACGGCGTTTTGTGGTTGTTGCCGTTGGCCGATGTGTGGCGACCCTTAGGAACCTAATCTAATATAATAAAGAGGTAAAGTTTTTTTTTTTGTTTGTAGGAGGTTATCTCTGGAAGTACTGGTCTTTTTTTTTCGATGGGAAAAATCGTCCAATGATAACCCCCGCTCTTGGGCGGAGCAGGAGATAGTGTCAGACTCTTACTGACTAAAAAACCCGTCCCGTTCCTTCAAGCCTTCATACCAGGACTCGAGCACCCTTTCGGATAACCCTTAGAAGTACTGCACGCTTAGCCAAGTTGTTATTCTGCAATCGTTAACGCTATCGAAAAGTGACGAAACGTATGGGAATGACGTCATCTCAACGTATAGTCGTGTGGTCAGAACAAACGAATAGACAATTTGAAGGCAAGTTCACATCGTTCAAAATCTTTTCTACAATGTTTAACGCTACATCCTTTGTTATACAAACGCTACATTGTAGAACGAGCGGCCGACTCAGGCGCGTCAACATGGCTACCAACTTATCGTTTTCTACAATTGCTGTCACCGAGGCGTTACTGATTAGAGAACGGAATTCGACACAAACTGGTTGTAACTTGGCTAGGGGGGCTGGTCCGATTGCTAAAATTTTTTCACCGATAGGAAGCTGCTTTATTGAGGTAGAGGCCGCCCGCCATTGACCTGGTGGTCAAATATAGAGAGGGACCTCAAGAAAGCCCAGTTGCCAAAATTGACAACCCAAGATAGAGCCACTTGGCGCAGGAAAGTGAGGAGACCCGACCCCAAATAATGGGACGAGGGAAGGAAGAAGAAGAAGAAGAAGGAAGCTGCTTTATTCTTGAGTGACATAGGCTATATTTAGTAAGTTACAAAATTAAAGAAAACGTCTTTGTAACAAACCCAAGTGCATTCCCTCTACCATTGCTCATTCTCCTTCTATAACTTACTAGCCTCAGACTGATGGTTCACATGACAGTACAAATTATATTTGTTTTATACTGTAAGTACTGTAATAAGGCTGTAAGTGTAAGTACGCGGGCGAAGCTGAGAACAAAAGCTAGTAGTATAATAAAACACGTGTGAAATATCTGGAGGGTAGGTTTACTTTCTTCGTGATTTACAACTTGAACACGTCCGCATTCTATGCTGTCCCCGAGCAAATAGGCCGACTCAACCGCCATGTCACGTCAGGATGACCGTTGCAAAATTGATGCTGCCTGTAATAAATAAAATGTTCCAATATAATCGACTAGAGTCTGTCTAAAAAGTCAAACGACTTGGGTAATCTATTTATTTATTTAACTATTTATGTACACACATGGAAATACAAGAAAAGGGGAAGGAAACAGAAAAATAGTACAAGGTTATGCTTATTTCTAATGAAATCTCTTCCAGCATACCTACCTACCTGCGACAGGAAAGTTGAAGAAGAAAAAAGAGAAGTAGACACCGTGTGTAAAAGTAAAAGGAAAATTAGTACACACAAAATACATAGTTAATAATGAAATAGTATTAAAAAAAAATTAAAGATTTATATACTCCTATAATTATAAACATACACATAATAAAATAAATATCACACCAATACATACTAAATAATACCAAATCAAATCAAAATGTAAAATGAAATCTGTCAACACTGGTTGAATAATCAAGGTTGCAAAGAGATGATCATTGTTTACTAATAGAACTTTATAAAAAGTATTGTATGTAATATAATAATATCATCATTTTCCGGCCCATGTCCCGTTTTATTTAGGGTCGGCGCAACACGTTTTTTTCTTCCATTCTGTCCTGTCACTCATTGTATGTAACGTAACACATTTTTTTATTCGTTTAAAAATTTTCAAGACGTTTGACTTTTTAGAGACAGACTATAAAACGTGACATCGATTTATTAATAGAATATATTATATTATATATTATTATATTAATCCTAACACTCAACCACCCTGACGTCGTGCACGTAAGCAAATTAGCCACACAACCTAACTGCATAATAAAGAAAAAAATCAACGAAGTCACATGACAGGTGATATCACAAACAGCGGTAAATAATTACGATAAACATAAACAGTTTTAACGAATAGTTGATAACATGAACAAAGTCCGCGCCATGATCTCCGGGTGCAAATTCTTAACCTTAGATATTGAGTCACTCGTCTCTATCATTCAGGAAGTTGTTCAACGATATCTTGATGAATAACAGATCGATAATTTGGAGACAACATCTTAATATGAAGCTTGAAGTCCTTGAAAGGTTAAGCAAACCTACAGCACGTACGGCGTACAGCGCGTGGAAGCGCGCCTCAAGAAAATGTCAGCAAACCGTAGGGGCCCAGAAGGGAGGCTCAGCCCCGGTATGAAAGGCAACGAAGGAACGGGGTGGGTATTTTAGTCAGTAAGAGTCTGACACTATCTCCCTCTCCGCCCAAGGGCGAGGGATGTCATCTGGACGATTTTTATCCAACAAAAAAAGGGGTCTCAGCAGGGTCGAAGCCTACTGGGGCCAAGGGTGTGTTTCTGAAAGGAACTCAGCCCTGGTATGAAAGGCAACGAAGGAACAGGAGTGGATTTTTAATCAGTAAAAATCTGACACACCCTCTTGCTCCGCTCAAGAGCGGGAGATGTCGTTGAATGATTTTACCAGCGAAAAGAAAAGCTCAGTACCTACAAACATTTTTTTGTAGTAAGTTTTTCGTAGCTCATAAGCACTCCTTGACAGTTCTCCTAAAGAAAGAACCAAGCTTTGGGAAGAATATCATCAACCATCATTCGGCTCCTTAAAACCCCAGAAATATTTATGATCTACCGCCCCGATAAGAATTGCAGTGGTCTATATGGAAAGCAATGGAAAGAGCTATGCTCGGAGTTTCCTTGCGTGATCACATCAGAAATGAAGATATCCACAGGAGAACCAAGGTTCCAGGAAGAACCAACAAACTTAACTGGCAACGGGCACGACACATTACACGCAGAACAGATGGTCGATGGGGACGAAAGATTCTGGAGAGGCGACCGCGTACCGGAAGACGCAGCGCGGCCTTCCAGGCCTCCTATAAGGTGGACCGATGACCTGGTTAGGATCGCGGGAATCCGATGGATGCGGGACGTGCAGGACCGGTCGTAGTGGCTAAGCTTGTGACAGTGGACCTCTTTCAGCTGAAATGATGATGATGATGATAGCACTAAATCGGTTGAGCACCTAGGTAGACCGCTGCAAACACAACTTAGTGATTTAGGGTTTTATAGACCCGTTCGATACCCAATGTAAGTAAAAATAATAACTATTTATTGTCAGGCATCGGAGGCCCATAGAAAAAATACATAAAATAATCTTAAACAATAATAAACTAATACATATTTATTAAACACGTAGCATCGGCGTCGTGTTCCGCTGCGTGGTGTCGCGTAGCCGTCCTCGGAAACGTCCATACACCTTTCGGCGAAAAGTCCTCTTTCAAAAAGGTCTCCAGATGGTGGGATGGAACTCGTATCATGAAAGACTTGAAGTTGGTGTCGTGGCGAGAATCCAGCCTTACGACCATCAGATTCCAGTTGCAGTGCGATACCCCTATTCAGAACTTCAGCTACACATTGAAGTGCCTCAAATAGCTATACATATTATGAAGGATTTAATGAGTGCCACCGATGCTGCAGTTAACGTTGCCATCTACTGGATAGCTCGCGGTATCCGTCCGGACCGAGCCCAAGTCGTTGACGGCGCGTACTGTTTCCGCGCGCCTCAAGGAATTGTCAGCAAACCGTAGGGGCCCAGCAAGGCCAAAGCCTACTGGCAGTGCCCGATATAAGGGGGGGGCAGCTGGACATTTGCCCAGAACGGCAAAAAATGAGGGGTGGCAAAATTGACTTATCCTACCTACCTATCTTCCAACCTAGCCATTAGCTATCCACACCCAAGTTGGCAGGTTGAGAATTTTATGTACCACCTTCCAACCTACTTTAGGTTGGATAGTGGAAATATTTAAGACTTAAGACTCATGGCTTATATGGTTTTATGTATGTGAAGGGCGGCGAAAATTATCTTTGCCCGGAGCGGCTGAATAGCTAGATTGGGACCTGCATACTGGGTTCTTGGACCGGCTCCTGAAAGGAAGGTGCGACCTCGGTATGAGGGGCTAAGAAGGAACTTGATGGTTTTTTGACACTATCTCCCGCTCCGCCTAAGGGCGGGAGATGTCATTAGATATACACCGTTAAATTTTAATCGTTTAAACCCCGTGGAGGGTCGATCCTGTACATGAAACACTATCAATTTGTAAAGATAAAATTAAAAAATAAAGTACCTTTTTTTCAAAACTAGTATTAATTTACGCATGTACGAAATTAATTTCTTTAAGAAAACGTCAGCTGAGCGAGTTCAATGACCTGTAGGTAGTTTATACGCAACGGCGACTATTACCTACAGGTCATTGAAATCGCTCAGATTAAAATTTAGCGGTGTATAGTATACCCACCGAAACAAAAAAAAAGTAGAAAAACTCAATAGCACTTTTTAACCGACCAAGGATTCAAACCCACGCTCTACAATCGTGCTTGCCAATGTAAAAAACAATAAATATTAGATAACCACTTCTTTAAAGAAAGTCATTTCACGGGATATACGCAACTCAACAATGAGCGAGATAACAATAAATAAAAAAGATAAATATCTAAAAATAACACGTCTTCGAAGCTAATCGGAGCATGATTAAAATAAATGATAAGGTGATATAACAATATTTACGTTTCCTAAGTTGTTTACTTACTGATTCTAGACAAATAGGTAGACTGGTTGAAAGTAATTAAATTATCAATTTAATCGCAGTAGGTATTTTCCGTATGGAATTACAAGTAGGAAATTTTTGTAATGTCTTCTTCTTCTTCCTGCCCTTATATCATCTTATTTGGGGTCGGCGCAATACGTTTTTTCTTCTATTCTACCCTGTCACTCGTCATGCTATCACTAACTTCCTTTTCTTTCATATCGCTCTTCACGCAATCCATCCATCTTTTTTTTTGGCCTCCCTCTCCCTCTCCACCCATCCACATGTATACTCATAACTCTTTTGGTAACATGCATTTCATCCCTCTTTACGTGACCACACCCAGACAAACGATTCCCCTTCAGCTTATCAGTCACTGGCGCCACTTGTAATGTCTGTAACATCATTTCAGCCAAATCACGGTACTGCGATCCCACCTGATGGTAAGCAGTGATGCAATCGTTGATAGTGAGGCGCAATAGTTTAATAAGAGCCTATTCACTCTAGCGACTTTAGCCTTGAAAGCACCTAAATTGTAATCTGACTAAAAAACCGCAGTAAACAAATTGTTTCAGTCCTCAATATCATTAAGGCGCAAAAGTGTCTTGTGTCAGATACAAGCTACCGATGAATATTTGATTTCTATAGAACCAGTATGAAATCATCCACTGCAGGATAGGCCTGTTGGTCTAGTGGTTAGTGACCCTGACTGCTATGCTGGAGGTCGTGGGTTCGATTCCCACCCAGGACAAATCTTTGTGTGATGAGCATGATCATTTGTTCTGTGTCTGGGTGTAATTTATCTACAGTATGTATGTAGTTAGAAATATATAAGTATGTTTATCAGTTGTCTAGTACTCATAACACAAGCTCTGCTTAGCTTGAGACTAGATGGCGTTGTGTGATAGTTGTGGAATATTATTATTATTTATATTATTATTATTTCCTTTGTTCATTTTTTTAACATGTTACAATATATTTTTCAATATTTTTTAAAAAACAATAAAAAAAAACATTTCAAAATATAAAAATCAGTATCCCACCGGTATCGGGAACAGGGTCCAAGCTACCGGTGGTTAGGGCTCCAAAGAAAGGAATTATTTTTATTATCCACTCCCTGCGCATACGTAAACATTTTTGTGTCCAGTTGCTTCCACTCGACACACCATGACGATCAAAAAGTGTTCGGTGTCAGTAACTGGAACAAAAAGTGTCTCCGTTTACACAGCGCCTAATTTATCGAAACAGACACTGAACCAAAAAAAAAAATGCTAGGTGTCACCTTATAATTTTATTACGGTAATTATGCAATGTCAACTAAACGTCATAATTTGCAATTAAGCTTGACGAATGACGACCAAGATGATATGATAAGAATAACATGACAGTAGTGTTATTGTCTAGCAAAATCACGAGATAGACGATTTGTATACAAACATACCTACATAAAAAGTAAACATGAAACAACTGTGTACCGTGTGCCTCACGTAGGAAACTCTTATGACGTAAGAATTAAGCTAGAAATACATGATTCACACGTGTGACACGCCTGATTTGTGTGTGTACGTGGAACAAGACGCGTGGTGTCGCGTGGCGTGGATCTAGTGTAGCTCTACAAGATGTATGGAGATGGAGAGTGACCGAAGCGCCCAGACCGGCGTGTGTGATACACATGTGCGCAGTGTTGTTTTACCTTTGTTTTAGAATTTATAGACTAGGAGGTCCTTTGAAAAACGAATAATATCAATCATTGTTGTCCACAATGTGTGTGCAAAAAAAATGTATGCATCGCACACATTGTCAGTGTTTTTTGTACTTAAGTTGTCTAAATTTTTGTTTTTACAGTGCGTGTATGAATGCGGCAAACAAAATATTTTTCATTACTCATACTCTGAAAGTAGGTCTGAAGTTGCCTGAGGAGCGGGCTGAAAGTGATACTTTTCATCCCTAGGGAGTTTTACTTTACAACTGACAGCTGTCAAATTATTAAAAAAAAAACTAGTTCAATCTTCACATTTCTATTGAACCATGTTCCAATTTTCCATACAGCCAGTCAATCACAGCGCGATATAAAATTGAAATAACTTAAAGACAAGTGTTAATTAAATAATGTTATATTTGAAGTGATTTATTTGTTCAACTATTTCTTTAAAATACTTTATTTTTAAAAGATTACAATTTATTTCTAATTTTTCATTAATGAGGCTGAATAGCTGGCCGGCCGCAGAAAATAAAAAAAACAAAATGGCGGGAAAGTGGCAATCAGTCGTTGGTTTTTTCGAGTTTTATTTACATTTCCTTACAACGAGATTTTTATTAACACGTTATGTTTATCAGATTAAATAGTGATTTAACGCCTAATTTCATAAGAGAAGAGGCTAAAGCAGTAGTGGAATACCTTTTACCGCCTAAATCAGAAGAAAGATACCTACTTAAAATCATAGGTACGACGACTAAGGTTTTACAAACTTTATTTTTTATTTTTAGTTTCCTCGTATTCGTAATGAAAAGCACAGTGTTTACCTCGGGGTGAAAGTAACCCATTTAGTCCCTCGAATTAGCGACCTCGCTTCGCTCGCCCGCCAACTCCTTCTCGGGACGAAATGAATTACTTTCACCCCTAGTGTAACAATATACTATTTCATTACTCATACTCTGAAAGTAGGTCTGAAGTTGCCTGAGGAGCGGGCTGAAAGTCATACTTTTCATCCCTAGGGAGTTTTACTTTACAACGGACAGCTGTCAAATTATTAAAAAAAAAAACTAGTTCTATCTTCACATTTATAGTGAACCATGTTCCAACTTTCCATACAGCCAGTCAATCACAGCGCGATATAAAATTGAAATAACTGAAAGACAAGTATTAATTAAATAATGTTATATTTTAAATGATTTATTTGTTCAACTATTTCTTTAAAATACTTTATTTTTAAAAGATTACAATTAATTTCAAATTTTTCATTAATGAGGCTGAATAGCTGACCGGCCGCAGAAAAAAAAAACAAAATGGCGGGAAAGTGGCAATCAATCGTTAGTTTTTTCGAGTTTCGTTTACATTTTCGTACAACAGAGATTTGTATTAACACGTTATGTTTATCAGATTAAAATAGTGAAATAACGCCTAATTTCATAAGAGAAGAGGCTAAAGCAGTAGTGGAATACCTTTTACCGCCTAAATCAGAAGAAAGATACCTACTTAAAATCATAGGTACGACGACTCAGGTTTTACAAACTTTTATTTTATTTTTAGTTTCCTCGTATTCGTAATGAAAAGCACAGTGTTTACCTCGGGGTGAAAGTAACCCATTTAACCCCTCGAATTAGCGACCTCGCTGCGCTCGCCCGCCAACTCCTTCTCGGGACGAAATGAGTTACTTTCACCCCTAGTGTAACAATGTACTATTTCTTTCTTTCTGTGTTTCTATGCGTCGTTGTCGCAAAATCGCTTTAGTGTTTATAAGGATCCACCCCCCTAGACTTTTCCATTAGTAGTCAGACCTTTATAAACATTTTATATTCACTATTTACTGTGAGCAGTTGTCGCACAAACTCGGGATTACGGTGCCCTACTCGTCGAATGGTTGACACTTATAATACCAATTTTATAAATGTTGATGTTTTTATGTGTTCTAAATCTAAATTTAAAAATAACGTACTCAAGACTTTATCCGCGCAGTTTTAAAATAACGATTAATTAATTAATTTTATGAATTTGATTAAATGTAGATTTAGATTTATTTTTTTTGTATATACTTAGCAACAATTTATGAGTTCCATTATTTATTAATTTTCTATTTTATAATTTAATTTTATGTACCATTTAATTTAATGTTTAATTTTAAAATTTTATTTAATGTACAATTTTAATTAAATGAAATTTATCATTTCAATTTAATTTAATGCATGTTTCTGCTTGTTTTAATAATTTTATATGTCATTTTCAACAAATTGCCATTGTAATTATTTGATATATAGTATATATTTATTTATCCAGCGGCATTTACTGCCGGCAATCTTATGCGTCAATATGAGGATAATGCAGTGGGCTGCAATATTGTAAACTCTTTTGTACTGTTTTATCTTTCAATATGTATATTGTAGCTGTTTATTGTCCCTTAGATAAATAAATAGACCTTTGTCGTCTTCTATTTATTGGGAATGGAACAGAATTCATGTAGGGCGGTATGTGGAACCTTTCATCTCTGCTTATTCTACCTTCGAGAAATGCAGGCGTAATGTCATTAAATGTGGGATTGTTAGAAAGAGTTATTTCAGCTTAGGAACGCAAAGGACAACCGAAGGTACATAGGTCTCTCTGGAATACCATGACGTTCAAAGTGAGGCTGCCCGCCCACGTCCGATAATCGGTGATCGATTTTTTGTAGGAGAAAAATAGAACACACTGATAGCAATAGTACAACGCACAAGTCCTACAAAAAGTTGGTCAGAAATACAGAACAGTGTTACAAATATACAAAATCGGCCCGATTATCTGTCATACCACCACCTGTATAGCTCTGTCTCTTACCCACACTGAAACAAGATTAAAACAATTTTACTTAAAAAAACGTCATGGTCTAAGTCTGTAAAAGTCTAATACTCCCTCTTGCCCCGACCAGATCAGGAGGAGGCATGATGATTGGGTTCCCTACTTGTTTTCGAAAGTTGATGATTCGATTTTTATTATATCGAACACGGTGTGTCGATAATTCAGTTGTACGATGTTTTATTCCGTCGATGCGTTATTGGTGCGATGTAACGTTTGTGCGAAAAATCCTGTTACGAAAAACCCTACAACGATTGCTCATTTGTTCGGTAATTTATTAGTTCGAAAGTACCTAAGTATATAGGTTTGAAAAGCCTACTGTTGTCCGTGACATTTAATTAATAATCTTATGTTGCATTATAGAAGTTAAGAAAATACATTCCTTTTATTGAAAAAAATGTATAATTCTTGTTTATTATTTACATCAAGTAAATATATTAAAATAATCCTAATCTATCTATACCTAAATAGCTTAAACAACAAGAATTATACATTTTTTTCAGTAAAAGGAATGTATTTTCTTAACTTCTATAATGCAACATAAGATTATTAATTAAATGTCACGGACAACAGTAGGCTTTTCAAACCTATATACTTTCGAACTAATAAATTACCGAACAAATGAGCAATCGTTGTAGGGTTTTTCGTAACAGGATTTTTCGCACAAACGTTACATCGCACCAATAACGCATCGACGGAATAAAACATCGTACAACTGAATTATCGACACACCGTGTTCGATATAATAAAAATCGAATCATCAACTTTCATTAGGTGTCATATCATGTCATTCAGTCTCCTTTGAATGAACCTCGTAGGTACAAGATTGACTTTCAGAGAACTTATGACCTCACGTACGATAGATAAAATAATACGATGTACCTATTTAAGTCCAAAACTCAAGTAGCGGGAGAGAGATGGGCTAGGATTGTCAGTCATTAGACACCTGAGCGTGTGGATTTACGTTCGTAAATAAGCAAATAGGTCTTCTATCTCTATATAAGATAATATGCTTAAAAACTTCCCTAAGTGGAAGAGTGCTGGGGAAAAGGAAGTAAATGAATCGTCCTGTCGGCCAACAGTACAGATCTATCTATACCTACATATGTATAAATAAAATTGGAGTGTCTGTTTATAATATTGAAATAATTGCTTTTTACCACATGCATATGAATATATATACGGTACATACACCAAAATAACATTTTTTTCAATTTTTGTCTGTCTGTCTGTCTGTTTGTCCGGGCTAATCTCTGAAATGGCTGGACCGATTTTGACGGGACTTTTTTGGTAGGTAGCTGACGTAATAAGGAATAACGTTTATTTTACGCTACGTTTATTTTAGAAAAGTAAATTTAAAATCCTGTAGTCCACGCGAACGAAGTCGCGGGCACAGCTAGTCTTTTATAAATTTAGGGACTTTTGGTCACAGTTAGACCATGCTAGCCCCATCCTAACATACAAGTAAAGTTACCTTGAACCTGATCAACTATTATGACTCTAAAACCTTACTCACTAATTTATAAACAGCCATAGCTGCGTTAGAAAGGGGTTCGGACAGTATACATTGTCCAGATTTTAGAAGAAGGGTTGCGGAATTGTAGGCAAATGGTAAGCTGTTTGATTGTTTGGATCCAAGAACGACCTACCTATGAGTAAGCCTAACCCAGACCTAAAAATAGCGTACAAATCATCACAAATAAACACTCCCTGCATAAATAGCCGGCTATCAGTGCAATTAACCGTAGTTATTTATTGTTAACTTATTAATGTTAACATAATAACAACAAATATGTCGTCGGCGGGTCAAGCGCACCTGGTTTACGATTGTCTGGTTATTTCCACAAATAATGCGGAGAAATACCTAGTCAATATAAATGTAAAGACTATTTAACATGTTGGTAATAATAATAATAACGTAAAAGCTCCTATTAACGACCCCCTAAAATGTGTACTCTATTAACGATCTAATTTTTAAATCACTCATATCAGACATAATATAGGGTTCCAGAAAAGTCATACCTTAAAAATTAGTTACGTATTTTTGTTGGACAACAAAAAGAGTAAAGTTTGTGTGTTTAAATAGCCAGTGATTTTCTTAAAGTTTTTGTGTAAAACTCGATTCAACGTTAGACAATATCTCTATTATTATAATGATATTATACTGTAAATAACCTGTACCTGTATTATCTGAATTAAAGACTAACTAACATTAAAAGCAATAATATAGCAATGAGATCGAATTTAACAGTATACCATAAAACGGATATTTTATCTGTTTATTATTAACTTTATTGGTCGCTAATAGAATATTGTGACCTTCATACTTGATTCTATTACCGACTCACAGCTGTGACGATCTGACGATATATTTGGTAATATTACAGTACACAAAAAAAAATGTAGGTATATTTTTGAACAAATTGGCTCATTTCTTGCATACATGACGTTTTGAGACATTTTGTCACATGCCATATTATTAATGTAAGTCATGCCATATTATTATATTTTCTATCCAGTTTCATTCATGGCTTCATGGCATTGGCTATATTTTATATGATTTCAAATCAAATAAAAATGGCGGGACGGAATGGGGGCCATGTAACTTTTTAAAGCTTCTGTCGAAGAATTAAATTCTAAATCTCTTTAAAGATTGTGTTCTTTTATAGAATCATGGAGCCGCAGAAGCGCAAGCAGTACGCCTCTGCTCAACTAGAAGCTGCGCTTCTAGCTATATATGAAGGGACCAGCTTATATGAAGCTTCAAAAACCTATAGCATACCGAGGACAACTCTGCGTGACAAGAGAAATTATTTTGTGATTGTATTACGGATAAAAAAATTTTTGTTACTGATTCATAATATCTTATTAGTATGTAGGTAATTAAAATGTAAGCATTTAATTGTTTGAAGACTGTTTTCTGGGACTGATTATAATTTTTATTAATTAAAATAACAAAAAATAAGTGTTCTAAGCGTTGCAATAAATAATTATTTTCATATTGTAATAATGTTGATTATTACAATATGATTATATATTGTTGTTGATTATTTTCATATTGAAATTTATTATATCATAACTATTGTTATTATATAATAAATACCTTAAAAACGATTTTTATTTTATTTAATAAGAAGAAGTGACAACTTCGTAGCGGTCGGTATAAGAAGCAGAAAAATCGGTAATAGAATCTTGCCGCATTCTATGGGTCGGTAATAGAATCAACTACTCTTTTGGATTAAATAATTATTTAGTAACTATTGTGTTATTGAATATTGAATTTAAGTACTGAATTGCAAAGAATACTTCGCTGAGATTAATTATAAATTATAACACCTTTCCTAATATTACAGCTAAATATCTATTTTTTTAAAGTGAATCCTAAGACAGCTAAAACTGGCGGTAATAGGAGCATTTACGTTATTCCACAACTTTCATACAACGTCATCTAAACATAAGCATAATCAGTCTTTTAATGTTCCTACTGCTAGGACTCAAGCCTCCTCTCTAGGAGAAGGAATGGGCCGTAATCCACCACGCGGGCCCAGTGCGGGTTGGTGTATGTCACATGTCTTCGAATTTTTGGTTCTAGGACATGCCGGCTTCCTCACGATGTTTTCCTTCACTGTTTTGAGAGCAGTAGTGATGAAATAATAAATTTCATAAAGTAATCGCCTTTGTACAGTGCAATGTGCATAAAGCATTAATAAATAAAAATAAATAAATAAATGTATTTCTGTTGCCGCAATAACAACAAATACTTAAAACAAAAATAAAATAAATATTTAAGTGGGGCTGCTGCTCCTATACAACAAACGTGATTTTTTGCCGTTTTTTGCTACGGACGGTACGGAACCTTTAGTGCACAATTCCGACTCGCACTTGGCCGTTTTTTTATAAAAAGAGCCTGCGGAATGCGTCTGAACACTGCCCGAAGAGTAGATTAAATCATCTTATTCATCATCATCATCATTTCAGCCGACAGACGTCCACTGTTGAACATAGTCCTCCCCCAAATGTCGCTATGCATTGGGGGGGTTAGTACCATAACCTACCACGCTGGGCCTCAAGTCTGCTATTACAATAGTGTCAGAATGGTCTATCATTGATGTCATAATTGTCGATTTTGACAAATTTGTTAATCTACTAATATAATGGCGTCATTATGACTTTCCAATGGTCAACCACTGACACTCCATTGAAAGAAGTGACATAGAATGGTAATCTCGTACATATTGACAAATGAATATTTGACGTTTGCGGTAATCTGCTAAAACTTTGACAGTTTATTTGATCAGTGTTTTACCATTAGAACGTTATTGTGCAGTTATTGGTTTTAATATGCTCGAAATTATCATTCTACCATAATTCTATTACAAGACCAGTGACCGATCAATGATCGATCATTATGAATTAGCAGATTACAAACTTTTAGCAAAATGACAATGGGATTGTGTTGGAATGACGAATTTATAAAAATAGCAGACTTGGGGCCCTGGTCCAGTGCGTGTTGGCGGGGTGCCAGAGCCTCGTTTGTTAGTCAGCAGGGTGCACGTGCAGGTGAGGTTGGCTTGGGTCCCAAAGGTATTGACTGGGACCCCATATACACCCGTTCATCAAATATCTTATTTTTTATTTATTGCCAACTAACTTTTGCCACTCAGGAATAAAGCAGCTTTCTATTGGTATAAAAATTTTAGCAATCGGACCAGTACACCCAGAGATTACCTCCTAAAAACAAAAAATAAAAATAAACTTTACCTCTTTATTATAATAGTGTAGATTTATACTTACAGTTTAACACCACACATATAAATTATAGGCACACATTAATAGCAGTAAAACAAATAAATCATTTTAAAAAAAATATTGACATAATAATGATAAAAACAATGTAAAAGTAACAATAATAATTAAAATAATGTCATAAAATAATAATAATAATTAAAATCATGTCAAAAATAATGTCAGAATGAAAAGTTAAAATAAAACACAGTATGTAATAAGTATGTCAAAAATTACAAAAAAAAAATTGATCTTCACAAGATATTGTGCTGGGAGCGGCAATGGAAAGTCAAAGTCAAATCTTTATTGCAGAACACAGTACAATCAATTATACATTTCTGGATGTCATGTGAATGCCCAGCAAACTGTTTTACCAAATTAGGCATGCAACATTGTAATAAATTAAACATTATGGATACTTATGGACTCAAGGTAACGAGCTGCAGCGTTAAAGAGTTCAATTTCAGCACTTGCGAAGATGTCCATAGCAGCAGGGCGCGATCTAGGGCGGGGGGCAAGCCGGGCATTTGCCCAGAGCGGCAAAAAATGAGGGGCGGCAAAATTGACTTATTCCTATCTTCCAACCTAGCCATTAGCCATCCACACCCAAGTTGGCAGGTTGAGAATTTGATGTGCGACCATCCAATCTACTTCAGGTTGGATAGTGGAAATGACTTATATGGAAACGGTGGCGAAAATTATCTTGGCCCGGAGCGGCTAAATAGCTAGATCAGCCCCTGCATAGCAGCGTCAGACAGTAACGTGTTGATGTGGGTAAGGGCTAGGTAGTAGGACTGGTTCTGCAGGTTATGTTACAGGCTCGTGGTATAAAAAATAGAGGGCGATGACGGAGGCGTAGTGTATGCCTGATGGGAAGTGGAATGTTAAAGGAGATGTACTCAAGCAACGAGAGAGCAGTGGTGGACGAGTGGTAATGACTCTGACTTACGAGTTGTAGGTCGCGGGTTCAAACCTTGCCAGGCGCATCATCGTCCACTGTTGGACATAGGCCTTCCCCAAGCGTCGCCACATCGAACGTTCCTGTGCGTCCCGCATCCATCGGTTTCCTGCTACCTTCACCAGGTCATCGGTCCACCTTGTAGGAGGCCTTCCAACATTACTTTGTGTAATTTATTTCATCACCACTGCTCTCAAAACGGTGAAGGAAAACATCGTAAAGAAACCGGAATGTCCTAGAACCAAAAATTCGAAGACATGTGACATTCACCAACCCGCACTGGACCCGCGTGGTGGATTACGACCCATTCCCTCTTTTAGTGAGGCCTGAGTCCCAGCAGTGGGAACATTAAAAAGGCTGATGATGATGATGATGATAATAACTCAGACAACGAAGAATTGAAGTGGTAACGACGAATGTATTGCACAATTTGAACGGATGACCTATGATGCTGAACTGGAAATGACCTGACTGTCCGCCAAATTCCAATTGACATTGACCCTTGGTTAGGCATGATGAAAACAACAAGATGTATTTCATAATACACTGGTTTGGTTTGGTTTACTGGTTCCGCGAACTTAACATGAATCCACGATGAAAACTAGCAAGTTAATGATCAATTATAATTAATTGGGTATTTACGTAATTAAGCTAAAATATTTAACGGTTGAACTTCAGATAAGTCACCTAGTGAAGGGCAAATTGTACAGATGGTAGAGAACCAGTGGCGTAGTGAGGCGTGGGGAATGTGGGCCCTCGCTTAAGGCCCCGCATCCAAAGGGGCCTCGCGTAAGCCCTCGCTTCTTTAAGAAGGATGTTTTTTTTTATAATGGATAGGTTCTACTTTGACCACTTTTTCACTTGATGGTAAGCGACGATGTGGTTGATCGCTAGGTTGTGACTTACCTATCTTATCTGTAGATGAAAGAGATTAGAAAGGAAATACTTTCCGATTTGTACTACAACGAGTGTCGCCGCTTGTCTCACACCCTTTAACTCCACTACAGGCAATAAACCAGTACGAACGCGCATTACGCAACTAACAGACCTTGCACATTTAGATCGCAAGTTTGCTATTGATAGTTGAACTATGAGCATTGCCCTACTTTGTGGCACCACCCACAAACCCGCGCCTACGGAACTACCAGCTGCAATGAATTATCCGAAAGAGTAACCGCAGCCCTGCAATACAAACGCATCTGAAGGAAGTCGGTTGGTGGGTTATATCGTATCAGTAACTTTGAAACTCCCTTTAGTTACGCACAGAGTCAAGTCCACAAAAAGACACATACTACATTATATTTATTTACTGGCTTTTGTCCGCGACTTCGCCCACGCACATGAAATATAGCCTATGTCACTCAGGAATAAAGCAGCTTGCTATCGGTGAAAAAAAAAATCAATCGGACCAATACTTCCAGAGATTACCTCCTACAAACTAAAAAGCATAAAAACAAAAAAAAAACTTTTCCTCTTTATTATATTAGTGTAGATTTACAAGCACTAAGGCGTTGTAAAATAGAAACTTTGAAGAAAAAACTAACATGTAATTTGAAAATAAAAGAAAACGTATAGGTAATTATTTACATTACCACTAAAATCATCATCATCAGCCTTTTTAATGTTCCCACTGCTGGGACTCAGGCCTCCTCTCTAGGAGAGGGAATGGGTCGAAATCTACCACGCGGGCCCAGTGCGGATTGGTGAATGTCACATGTCTTCGAATCTAAAATAATATATTCCACGAAACAAATAAAACAATGTTTACTTATTTCTCATCCATCTTCTCATAAAAACCTTAGACATTAATGACACGCATCTATCCATCTCCCAGCAAACATGTCACACTCCGTATATATTACAACATACAAGCCTGTTGGTCTAGTGGTTAGTGACCCTGACTGCTATGCCGGAGGTCGTGGGTTCGATTCCCACCCAGGACAAATCTTTGTGTGATGAGCATGATCATTTGTTCTGTGTCTGGGTGTAATTTATCTATAGTATGTATATATTTAGAATTATATAAGTATGTTTATCAGCTGTCTAGTACTCATAACACAAGCTCTGCTTAGCTTGAGACTAGATCGCGTTGTGTGATAGTTGTGGAATATTATATATTATATTACGAGCTTTTGCTCGCGCGGCTTCGCTCCCGCTCTTCCCTACTCCACCCTATTATACCCTACTCTACCCTACTATACCCTACTCTTCCCTGCTCTACTCTACTCTACCCTACCCTATCCTACTCTACCCTACTATACCCTACTCTACCCAACCAAACTTCACATAAACTATCTAAGTACTAAATAGTCGGAACGAAGTCAAATTTGGTTTGGATAGGTGAGCCCGTTCTTGAGTTATAAAATTACAACGAAAAGTGGCATTGATTTTTATATATATAGATAGGTATTTATGTAAGAACTTACTGTTGTTCAGGCGATTGCATACCAAAAGACACGTCTTTGGAAGACCTCCCACAAAGTGGACCAATGACCTGGTGAAGACACAGCTTGACAAGAAAAGCTTAAGACTGAGAAATGTGGCGACACTTGTGGAAGGCCTAAGTTCAACAGTGGATGTCGTTCAGCTATCAAAATTGTAATGGTGATAGATAGGTCATGCTGAGGAAATTTCTGTCCTGCTAAGAAAATTCGTTTTCAATACATTACTCGAAAACCCGTTCGTAGCCCACTGCTTATAGGCTCGCAGTAGACTGTTTTCCGCACTAGTGCAAAAAGTGTGCGTGCTCTTCCCGCCACTATGTTACTACATTTATCGTATCAGGATAGGCGCGCGTCGTCCCCAACGAGTCGCCGGTTAACCCCCGTTTATTCATTTCAGTGAGTGTATTGAAAAAAGTCGTTTGATACACGTGCAAATTTGTCACTGCAGCCCTTAGCTCCATAATACACTTGCCTACGGCTCGTGCGAATTCCACCTCGGTCGCAATAACAAACTTTTTGTACTTGTGCCAAAATGTACTATTCCTACTAAGGCAATTTTTTTCTTGCTAAGAAAATTTCTTTCCAAAAAGGAATATTCCTTCCTGCTAAAGGAATTTCAAGGGAATGTTTGAATCAGTCTTTTACAATATTCCGAGTGACTAATCAATAAATTATGACTATAAAATTATACGCTTTTTAATTAATTAACCAATTATAATCAATCGTAGAGATAAACTCTGAACACGACTATAAATCGTGTCTGGCTTAAAACAAAGATTATAACAAAATCATTCATTATTTTTATTTATTTTTCTTGTACTGTCTCTATGTATAAATAAACTGCGTGCCTATTCATTTTATCATTTAGCAATTATGACGGAGTTGAGGCGGATGTGGACTGAATTTGAAGTTTACTTGACTTGCCTACCGACTATTTACTTGGTACCTACTTTCCAAGCGAATTACCCTTTTTGCCACACGCTTATCGTCAACATCGAGCATGTTTTAAAAGATTGATGCTTCATCTAACACGATGTTTGATGAAGCAAAAGAGAGATAACGACTGAAAACTCTGTTGGCATTCGGTAATTCCGTGATTTGCTCGAATATTTCAGAAAACTTGTTCCAGGAAATACGTGTTTTTTTTTAAACCCTTAAAAGCTTTTCAGAAAAATTTCGTCATTCAGAATAATAATAATAATAATAATAGATGGAACTATTCGACCGAAGTCTGCTGTACCAGCCTGGCAATGCAGGATTGAGAGGCGTATCGATGAGGCCAGGGTACTCATCGGCAAACTACACTGCTTCAGGGAGGGTAATACACGACCACGAGTGATGCGCTTTGTGAGACGGGCGTTTTTGGGGACAGGTGTTAGTCCTCAAGGATACATGTCTCGTGTCACAGAGCGCATCGACTTCCTGAAGCAGAAAGTTTGTGCATGGGCGAGCCGCATACGGCGGTATAAGCGGCGAGTTGACCGGTACTCGCAGAATCGCATGTTCCAGAGCGATGAGAGGTGGGTGTACAGAGCTTGGGAGCGGCCTGAACACAGTGTGATTGGCGAGTGCCGCCCGGATGATTTTGCCACGATTACATTCTGGCGAAACATTTGGTCGGTGCCTGTCAGTCACGCTGAAGGTGGCTGGATGCGTGACGTCGAGCGCGTGTGTGAAGCTATACCAGAAATGGAAAAAGTTACCATCACCCCAGAGGATGTAGCCAAAGCAGTTCGTCCGTTACCGAACTGGAAATCACCGGGACCGGACGGACTGCAAAACTTCTGGCTGAAATGGTATAGCAGCTCACACGCGCCCCTGGCGTCGCAATTCCAGTCAATCTTAGAGTCTGGGCCGCTACCAGAATATCTGACAACTGGCGTTACCCACCTGCTCCATAAGACAGGTAACCCCGTGGATCCCAAGAACTATAGACCAATTACATGTTTGTCAACGGTCTATAAACTTCTTACATCCATCCTGAGAGCAAAAATTAATATACACATAGAAAATAATCAGATTATTTCTCCCTCTCAGAATGGATGTAGGAATGGGTCCCGGGGTACTAAGGAGCTACTCCTCATAGACATGGCCATAAGCCAACAGACTCGTCGATCCCGCAAGGATCTGTCGACATGTTGGATAGATTACAAGAAGGCCTATGACTCTGTTCCTCATACGTGGCTCATGAGGGTGCTGGAGTTATACAAAATAGATACAACTTTACGCACCTTTCTTGAGTCATGTATGAGGCAATGGAAGACGGTCCTTCGCTATCCAGGGTGTCGACCGATCCAGGGGAATGATGAGCCTATTTGGATTAAACGGGGAATATTTCAGGGCGACAGTCTGAGTCCGCTTTGGTTTTGCTTAGCCCTGAATCCTCTTAGCACATTGCTGGAGGATTCAGGACTAGGCTATCGGTTGAGAAGAGGTGGTCAGGTCATATCTCACCTTCTTTACATGGATGACCTGAAACTCTTTGCCCCCAGCAATTTGCAACTGATGGAGCTACTCAAGGTAACTGAAACTTTCAGTAGCGCCATCAGGATGGAATTTGGTGTGGACAAATGTGCAGGCATGCATGTAAAGCGAGGGGAGATTATGGAATCCGAGGGAATTCAACTCCCGGATTCCATACACCTTAGATCCCTTTCCTCGACCGAAACTTATAAGTATTTGGGTATGTCAGAAGCTTTAGGCATTAACAATGCTGACATGAAGCAATCGCTGAAGGAGCGCTTCTTTGGCCGCCTGAAGAAGGTATTAAATAGCCTTCTGTCGGGCGGAAATAAGGTGCGCGCCTTCAACGGTTGGGTCATGCCGGTTTTAATGTACTCTTTTGGCATACTCAAATGGACTCAGACCGAACTTGACGCCCTGGATAGGCGAGTCCGTACATTGCTGACGGCAAATCGGATGCATCACCCACGATCCTCGGTGATGAGACTGTACATCCCGCGGAAGTGTGGAGGTCGAGGCTTTTTAAATGCAAAGACCCTGCACAACCGCGAGGTGTGCAGCCTCAGAGAATATTTTCTTAAAACCGATGTGGGTATGCACCGAGATGTGGTCGCAGTGGACAAGGGACTCACCCCGTTATCCATGGCTAAAGAGGACTGGCATAAACCTGTAATAATGACTACTGATAACCGCAAGGAAATATGGAAAGGCAAGGAGCTCCACGGGCGCTTTTTCCGGGCTCTTCACGAGCCTGATGTAGATTTCTTGGCGTCCGTGGCCTGGTTACGTTTCAGTGACCTCTTTGGGGAAACTGAAGGTTTTGTCTGTGCGATTATGGACGAAGTTATCCTAACGAACAACTACCGGAGATATATAATGAAGGACGGGACGGTGGACGTGTGTCGGGCATGCCACCGTCCGGGTGAGTCTATCAGACATATTATCTCTGGTTGTTCTCGTTTGGCTAACGGTGAGTATTTGCACAGACATAACCAAGTAGCCAGGATTATTCACCAGCAACTTGCTTTGAAGTACAACCTAGTGGATTTAGAGGTACCGTATTACAAGTATGTGCCCGACCCAGTTCTCGAAAATGACCATGTCACTTTGTACTGGGATCGGTCTATCATTACTGACCGGACTATTGTAGCCAATAAGCCGGATATAGTGGTGATAGACCGATTAGCGCGCCGTGCAATGATAGTTGATATCACCATCCCACATGACGAGAATCTCGTGAAAGCTGAGAAAGAGAAACAAATGAAATATCTCGACTTAGCACACGAGGTTGTCGACATGTGGAACGTGGACTCGGCTGTCATTGTGCCGATTGTCGTGACCGCCAATGGTCTTATTGCCAAAAGCTTCGACGACCATCTGTCGAAGCTGTCGTTGCGCGGTTGGATCAAGGGCCAGATACAGAAGGCAGTACTCCTCGATACGGCCCGCATTGTGAGGAAGTTCCTGTCTCTGGAGCCCTAACCACCGGTAGCTTGGACCCTGCTCCCGACATCGGTGGACTACTGTTTTTTATATTTTTAAATGTTTTTTTTATATATTTATTTGTTATGAAAAATATTTAAAAATATCAAAAATATGTATTATAAGAGAAATAAAGGAGATAATAATAATATCTGTGGCTCGGCTGTCAAGGTGTGACAGCAAAATTTTTCTCCCTGTAATATTTTTTCGAAATAAATACCTAATTTTACAACAAAATGCATATAACAACAGTACGAACAAGGAAAAAAAAATACACAAATAGTGTATTATAGCTGATTGCAGATTCAGTTTATCGAGGATATTACAACGACTTTAAAATGACAATTGACTCTGGGAGCATATAACAACATAAATGCTGACTAGAAGCCGAGCACAACAACTAAACACACAGCTAACAACTTCGGGTCCGTCGCTCAGCTCCGCCTCGCAGCCGCCGGGACCAGCGCCAGCCGTGAGTCCAGAGATTCCGGTAGCTGCAGTTGCGTCGAGCTCGAGCGACGAATACTTCTCGCCGCCGACGACACCACCACCTGCGCGTCGGCGGGGAAGAGGCCGACCTCCGGCCTGCTTGGGACCTCGAGGCCCTCCGGCCTCTGACAGGGTCCCCGCTGTCGGTGGAAGTGTGCAGCGCATGCGATGGACACAATCCATTAATGAAAATGTCATGCGCTCATACTTTGGGGCTACAGAGGGGGGAACTAACCTGACTGCGTACCGTGGTCGGATGCTCTCTCTGTTTCAGGTGCTTGAACCAGCTGTCAACGTTTCGGCCCAAAGATTATCGGATCAGGTGCGGGTCATCCAGCGTAACCGTATGTTGGATGACGCCGTACTTGATAGACTGCGCCTAGAATCACGGAATGGTCGTGTCTCACCTGTTTCACCACCGGCCGTGGTGCAACGTCAACCCAGTGTTTCACCGCGACCCGACCACGTTGGTGAGGATGATGATGACGGGGCTATATCCGTGAGTACCCAGTGCAATGTACGTTTGAGGAGCGCTTTGGAGGATGCATTCCGGGAGTACCGCTCAATACCACCAGAGCTTAGACCTCGTCTACCTCGTTTGCCTATGCATAGAAAAAATAGGGCGTTGGTGTGTGCTCTAGATTCGCAGCTATCAAATTGTTTTGATAGCAGCGAAGACCTTACCGATACCCACTCGATCTTATACTGTGCGGCTGCAGCGGCGTGTCGTGTAGCTCACGTCAAAATTCCAAATAGTGACAGAGCTACACGACCAGCTAAACCAGCTTGGCAGTGCAGGATCGAGCGTCGTATCGGTGAGGCTAGAGCACTCATCGGCAAACTTATCTGCTTCAGGGAGGGCAACACTCGCCCTAGAGTGATGCGCTTTGTGAGGCGGGCGTTCTCGGGGACAGATATTAGTCCACGAGATTATCTACCCCGTATCACAGAGCGTATCGACTTCCTGAGGCAGAAAGTCTATGCATGGGCAAACCGTATACGACGGTACAAGCGGCGAGTGGAGCGGTACACCCGGAATCGCGCGTTCCAAAGCAATGGAAGGTGGGTTTACAGGGCTTGGGAGCGACCGGACCAAAGTGTGATTGATACGCGCCTACCGGATGACGATGCCATGTATTCATTTTGGCGCAGCATCTGGTCGGTGCCTGTCAATCACACTGAGGGTGATTGGACTCGGAAGGTCGAGCGAGAGTGCGAACTTCTACCAGAAATGGGGGCAGTTACCATCAGCCCCCAAGATGTAGCTCGTGCAGTCCGTCCGTTACCAAATTGGAAATCTCCAGGGCCGGACGGGCTGCACAACTTTTGGCTTAAATGGTTTAAAAGTTCGCACGCTCGCTTGGCGTCCCAATTCCAATCTGCCTTAGAGTCAGGGTCGCTGCCCCAGTTCCTGACGACAGGAATAACCCACCTGCTCCATAAATCGGGTAGTACTGCGGAACCCAAAAATTATAGACCGATTACGTGTTTGCCGACGGTCTATAAAGTTCTTACATCCATCCTGAGAGCTAAAATTAATAGTCATATTGAGACAAATTCCATTATGTCTGCTTCTCAGAATGGATGTAGGAACGGGTCCCGTGGTACTAAGGAGCTGCTCCTCATTGATGTTGCCATTAGCCAACAGGTTCGTCGTTCTCGAAGAGATCTGTCGACATGTTGGATAGATTACAAGAAGGCCTATGATTCAGTGCCGCATACATGGCTCATGAGGGTGCTAGAGCTATATAAAATTGATGTAACTCTGCGCACCTTTCTGATGTCATGTATGGGGCAGTGGAGGACGGTCCTTCACTATCCAGGGTGTCGACGGGTTTCGGAGAACAGCGAACCGTTAAGGATCGAGCGTGGCATATTCCAGGGTGACAGTCTGAGTCCACTGTGGTTTTGCCTAGCCTTGAACCCTCTCAGCACACTGCTGGAGGGTTCGGGTGTAGGCTACCGGTTGAGAAGAGAGGGTCAGGTCATATCTCACCTTCTTTACATGGATGATCTGAAACTTTTTGCTTCCAACAACTTGCAACTGATGGAGCTACTGAAGGTAACTGAAACCTTCAGTAGTGCCATCAGGATGGAATTTGGTTTGGACAAATGTGCAGTCATGCATGTAAAACGAGGGGAGATTATGGAATCCGTGGGAACCCAACTCTCGGATTCCATACACCTTAGATCCCTCTGCTCAACCGAAACTTACAAGTATTTGGGTATGTCGGAAGCGTTGGGCATCAATGCTGCTGACGTGAAACAATCGTTGAGGGAGCGCTTCTTTGGCCGCCTGAATAAAGTACTGAAAAGTCTTTTATCAGGCGGGAACAAGGTGCGCGCCTTCAACGGTTGGGTCATGCCGGTTTTGATGTACTCTTTCGGCATACTCAAATGGACTCAGACGGAACTCGACGCCCTGGATAGGAGGGTCCGCACTCTGCTTACCGCAAATCGGATGCATCACCCACGATCATCGGTGATGAGGCTGTATATCCCGCGGAAGTGTGGGGGTCGTGGCTTCTTAAATGCCAAGACCCTGCACAACCGTGAGGTATGCAGTCTCAGGAAATACTTCCTGGAAACCGACGTGGGGATGCACCGAGATGTAGTGGCGGTGGACAAAGGCCTCACCCCGCTCTCCTTGGCCAACGAGAACTGGCGCAAACCTATAGTAATGGATATTAATGAACGCAAGGAAGTATGGAAGGGCAAGGAGCTTCACGGGCGCTTTTACCGGGCCTTACATGGGCCCGAAGTAGATCTTTTAGCGTCCGTATCCTGGCTACGCTTTGGTGATCTCTTTGGAGAAACCGAAGGTTTTGTCTTTGCAATTATGGACGAAGTTATGATGACGAACAACTACCGGAAATATATTGTGAAGGACGGTACGGTTGACATCTGTCGGGCATGCCACCGGCCCGGAGAATCAATCCGACACATTATTTCTGGGTGTTCTCATTTAGCTAACGGAGACTATTTGCACAGACACAACCTTGTAGCCAGGATTATCCATCAGCAACTTGCTCTTAAATACAATCTTGTTGAATCAGAAGTACCGTACTATAGGTATGTGCCCGACCCAGTTCTCGAGAATGGCAGCGTCACATTGTATTGGGACCGATCTATCATCACTGACAGGACTATTGTTGCCAATAAGCCTGACATAGTGGTGATAGATCGACTAGAGCGTCGCACAATGATTGTTGATATAGCGGTCCCTCATGACGAGAACCTCGTGAAAGCTGAGAAAGATAAACAAACTAAATATCTTGACTTGGCTCGCGAGGTTGTCGACATGTGGGAAGTGGATAGAGCAATCATTGTGCCGATAGTCGTGACGGCCAATGGCTTAATAGCCAAGAGCCTCGACCAACATCTGCGGAGGCTCTCGTTAGGCAGTTGGATCAAGGGCTTGATCCAGAAGGCAGTACTCCTAGACACGGCGCGTATTGTCCGGAGGTTCCTCTCTCAGGAGCCCTGACCGCCGGCAGCCTGGACCCTGTTCCCGATGCCGGTGGGCTACTATTTTTTATATTTTTAAATGTTTTTTTTTATGTTAATTTTTGAAGAAATATTTAAAAATATGATAAATATGTAAATAATAATAAATGAATGGAATAATAATAATAATAATATTCCACAACTATCACACAACGCCGTCTAGTCCCAAGCTAAGCAGAATCTCGAATAAATGTGCAAGACTTTTAATGATGCACTTTCTTATATTTTTAGTTTAAGAGTACATTATGGAGGGCCAAAGGTCAAGTAAAATAGCAGATTTTCAGAGGTCTTTACTGGATTAGTTTAACAAAATGTTTTGATTTCTATAATATCCTATAATATCCACAAAATAACTGTGTATCCATAAAACTAGTGCGCCTCACCATCAGAGATTGCATCACTGCTTACCATCAGGTGGGATCGCAGTCAAGCACTAGTTTGTATCAATTAAAAAAAATCTAGAGAAAGATGTGACCTCGAAAAGGACGCTCTGCCACTTAGTAGGCATGGAACAGATAGTCGTTTTTTCGTATTTTTAATAATGTAAACTAGTAGTAGCTTGACTGCGATCCCACCTGAAGGTGATGGTGTGGAGCACTAGTTTATTAAGAGCCAGGAGCGTAGCTAGACGTGGGCGAAGTGGGCCCTCGCCCCCAAGGGGCCCTCGCATAAGCGTGCTACGCCTCTGATAAGAGCCTCTAGTATTGAAGACGCCTAAATTATAATCGGACCGGAAAACCGCAGCAGGTACTTAATTTTTTTCAATCCTTCGGTGTACGCGGTATAAACGACGTTCGCCTCGTCGCGGCCTATTCGAATCTTATTGTATTGTATTTAGCGGTTGCCTTCTCCTCTTGTTTCGGCATCTTGGCAAAAAAGAATTGTTTAGGGTGAAAGCTTCAGACTTGAGTATTGCATGATCTATACAGAGTTTAAGGAGGAGGCCGACCGCATCAGGCAACGGCGCTCACGCCGTCGCCTGGATTCCGATCCCGATTTCCGGCCACCGTAGGCGCGGGCTTGCGGACAGTGAGCAATGGGTAGCTCGCTGTCCGGCCGTCCGGTAACTGTCCGGACCAAGCCCAAGTCGTCGACGGCGCGCACTATTCCCGCGCGCCTCAAGGAGTTGTTAGCAACAGCAGGGACCCAGCCGGGTCGAAGCCTACTGGGGCGGGCACGCCACAATCATGGCGGTAAGTCCCCTCTTTGAGGCGTGGCTGGAAAGACCTCACGGCGTCCTTACCTTCCGCATGACGCAGGTACTCACCGGACATGGTTCGTTCGGGAGTTTCCTGCACTCAATTCATGCGGAAGTGACGCCCGGGTGTCGCCACTGTGCGGAACGCCCGGAGGACACGGTGGAGCACACAGTCGAGGTGTGCCCTGCTTGGGCGGAGCATCGCCGTGCCCTCGTGGGGGCGATCGGCGGCGGAGACCTCTCGCGCCGGGCCTTGGTTGAGGCCATGGTCCGGAGCGAGGAGGAGTGGCAGGCGGTCGCCGACTTCTGCGAAGCAGTAATGCTCGCAAAGGAGGAGGCCGAACGCATCAGGCAACGGCGTTATCGCCGCCGCCGTCGCCGGGATTCTGATCCCGATTTCCGGCCAACGTAGACGCGGGCTTGCGGACGGTGAGCAATGGGTAGCTCACCGTCCGGCCGTCCGGTAACTGTCCGGACCAAGCCCAAGTCGTCGACGGCGCGCACTGTTCCCGCGCGCCTCAAGGAGTTGTCAGCAACAGCAGGGACCCAGCCGGGTCGAAGCCTACTGGGGCCAGGGTTATCCGAAAGGGCGCTCGAGCCCCGGTATGAAGGCTAGAAGGAACGGGGTGGGTCTTTTAGTCAGTAAGAGTCTGACACTATCTCCCGCTCCGCCCAAGAGCGGGGGTTGTCATTGGATGATATTTCCCATCGAAGAAAAAAAAAATCTATACAGAGTTATTTCTAAAACACTAGCAACCTCTAAGGACTATGTTACTAACATCATAAACAACTACTTTTGTTCTATAACTTTAAAAAAAATCAATATTCATCAGATTTTAATACAAAAATAAAAATTTTGAACGTTCTAAATATTACTTAGTCTATGCGAAGCAAGCGATAGTACAATAGCGGACGGGAGCAGGGATCGGGCGGCGGGGGTGCTTGATGCGCTTGCATCGTGTCATACAGACATAAGTAGGTATACGGAACAAATATATGTCGTTCTTAATGCTGACGCTGTGATGCTGTTGCTGGCGCGTATGAGTCTTGTTCATGGTTGAACAGGCACCTAACCGTTGAATTAGCTGGGTGGGTTAATATTTGCAAAAAATCTGCTTAATTAATACTTGCACAGACCTTCATTTTTTTTCTTTTCTTCAAATCCTTCGGTGGACGATTGTTGAACCTACATACCAGAGTCGGATGGAACATAATTTTAAGCAAATGACAACTATCATAAAACTATATTCCAGTCAAGACTGAGTAATGGATCGGAAGTCTTCGGCGATTTCCGAGCGTCTTCGATGAACTCCAATGTCTTCAGCAGTTATCAAATTTTAAAATATAATAATCAACTCTATGTCATAGATAACAAAGTATAAAATTCATTGCAATGATAAAATGCATTAATTTTTGTAGTTTTTTTTTTTATAGAAATCCTCAATAAGGGCTATATTTCACCAAGACACGATGGTGGTGCGACTAGTTCCGCCGCCATGGCGTCCCAGTGAAATATAGCCCTAAGCTACCAAACTAGACACCATACAGACACCAGAGTCACCACACATCCGAGCTGGGCCTCAAGTCTGCTATTACAATAGTGTCACAATGGTCTATCATTGGTGTCATAATTGTCAATTTTGATAAGTTTGGTAATCTACTAATATAATGGCGTCATTATGACTTTCCAATGGTCAACCACTGACACTCCATTGAAAGAAGTGACATAGAATGGTAATCTCGTACATATTGACAAATGAATATTTGACGTTTGCGGTAATCTGCTAAAACTTTGACAGTTTATTTGATCAGTCTTATACCATTAGAACGTTATTGTGCAGTTATTGGATTTAATATGCTCGAAATTATCATTCTACCACAATTCTATTACAAGACCATTGTCCGATCAATGATCGATCATTATGAATTAGCAGATTACAAACTTTTAGCAAAATGACAATGGGATCGTGTTGGAATGACGAATTTATAAAAATAGCAGACTTGGGGCCCTGGTCGCGCCGCCATATTGGTTGCGCAACCAAACGGACACCAGGTGAGCAACTCTCTATAGAGCTGTAAACATTTTGTTGGTAGCGGCGAAATGTGGCCCTTAGAGATACAACTTAAACAACAAGTAACATATTTAACGCACATACTAAGAGTAGCATGTTCAGAATAAGCTATAGAATCGATTTCAATTATTTTGATAAATATATCCACTTACATATACTCGTACACCCTTAAATTTTGATCGTTTTAATCCCGTAGAGGGTCGTTCCGGTACATGAACCACTATCGATTTGTAAAGACAAAATTAAAAAATAAAGTACCTTTTTTTCAAAACACGTATTAATTTACGCATGTACGAAATTAATTTCTTTAAAAATACGTCAGCTGAGCGAGTCCAATGACCTGTAGGTAGTAGTCGGCGTCGCGTAAAAATTACCTACAGGTCATTCGACTCTCAGCTGACGTTTTCTTAAAGAAATTATAATACTTTTTTTTTTTTTTTGTTCACTAGCATACAGGGAAGTTACTAGGGTAGGTAGAGTAGGGTAGGTAACTGGGTAGGATAGAGATGGTAGGGAAGAGCCAACTAAAACTAACCAGATTGTTTAAACATCTATAACATTTGATTTTTGTTTTATTGTTGACTAGCTGTGCCCGCGACTTCGTTCGCGTGGACTACAGGATTTGAATTTTTTTTTCTAAAATAAAAGTAGCCTATATTACTCCTTATTACATCAGCTACCTGCCAAAAAAGTCCCGTCAAAATCGGTCCAGCCATTTCAGAGATTAGGCCGGACAAACAGACAGACAAAAATTATAAAAAATGTTATTTTGGTGTATGTATGTACCGTATATATATTCATATGCATGTAGTAAAAAGCAGTTATTTCAATATTACAAACAGACACTCCAATTTTATTTATATGTATAGATAGGTTCGCACTTGACCGCTGTCTCACCGGATGGAAAGCGACGATGCGGTCGACGATGGAGCGCGCCTACCTAGAAGTAACCTATTCAGTCTTGACTTAAAGATTCCCGGGTTGTGGCCATCAGGAAACAACTCCGGCAATAATTCCACTCCCTAGCTGTACGCACATGTTCCCAGAACGTTTCGTGCGTGTAGGTGGGATATCCACCATGTACCGGTGGGGCATCGCCGTACGTCTGGTAGTCCGATCATGGAACGGGCTAGGCGGAATAAGGTTATGCAATTCCGACGCACACTCTCCGAAATGCAATCTGTAGAAAACCGACAGGTTAGCAACTCGGCGTCGATGCTCATTTTTTTGTACTAATTAAAAAATCTCCCAATCGCCGTCATAAAATAAAACTCAAAAGTACCAAAAGAACTATTAGTTTTATTGTCACGTCAGCTTGTAGTAGTGCGGCGCCAACTCCAGCAGCCACTTCTGCTCGATGGTCATCATCTCCCGCATGTACGTCTTGTCTCCCGTGCTCTGAACACTTGCGAACATTACCCTGGAATACGATTGTGTGATTATTAATTGTGGTGGGTGTTTCTGGGTTAGAGGTGAGATATACCAGGTAGAATGCGTACTGAGTCTTAGAAGTACGCATTAATTTACGCATGTACGAAATTAATTTCTTTTTGTTAACGTCAGCTGAGCGAGTCCAATGACCTGTAGGTAGTTTGTACGGAACGCCGACTACTACCTACGGGTCATTGGACTCGCTCAGCCGACGTTTTCTTAAAGAAATTAATTTCGTTTTAATACGAGTTCTGAAAAAAGGTTAAAGTACCTTTTTTTAATTTTATCTTTACAAATGGATAGTGTTTCGTGTACCGGATCGACCCTTCACGGGATTAAAACGATCAACATTTAGCAGTGTATATTAAAAAAAAACGAACCATTTGGGCTGCTGTACTCTATACAGGCAGCTGTCGGGACTGATGTGCAGCTCGGCGCCGCGGATGCCGCAGTACGTGGACGACGACGTCAGGTAGGCGGCCTGCGGGAAGTAGCCGGAGACCACGCACTTCATTACGCGCTCTGTTTTGCCTGAAAAAAGATATAGAATTGCCAAAAATAAATATTTACGACACTTATGAAAAAGAATGTCTATATTAAAAAGAAAACGCTTTTCTTTCTCTGGCTAGAATATCACACTTCTGAACAATGCTCTTCCCCATTCCCCGTATATTATTAATTTTTCTTTTTCTATCAGGTGAGATACTTACGGCCGAATACTGAAACGCCACTCAAATATCAAACTCATCTAAATGCTACTTAAAGTTAAGCATCCCTTAAATTTAACTGCTATACACAAACGCCACTCAAGCAATTTGTAACCATGATTAGGTAAGCAGTCCTCAAATGTTTACATAATGGCAACATCCTGCTAGAAAAATTGTATTCAGCACGTTCTCAGTTACAAAATAATTTAGGTCACGTCTTGTATTCGTTTTACGCAGACTTGTTTGAATGAATATTTTCTATATCTATAAATTATTTGAAATGTATCAGCATAATGTAATTATGGTTTGAATTACTATTGAAATTATGTCTTTTTACGTAAAAATAAGATAAATATTTATTTAAGAAGTCTTAAAAAAAGAAAATTATCTGGATACGTTTGACGTAGATTGGAACGTTACACTTGACATTTTTACGCGCTATAATATAAACATTTCATTAGTGGATTGAACTTCAGTTGACCATTATTTTATTAACCCTTAGCCACCTGACCCTTATATCAGTAACGTAACCACCTGCGCGCGGTCACAGTGACCGCGTCGGGTACACATTAGTTTTCTTAGGATATTAAGGTTTTATTATAATAATAAATTAATAAAACTCATTAATATATATTAAATTATTTATTTAAGTGAAAAAAGAAACAATAACAAAACATATTCTTCTCATAAATGTGAACAATTAAATTGCTGGCATATTTTAACTTAAAATATAACTATTTGCTTAGTTTGAGATCAATCAACATAGAAACAAAATATTACATCAAATTTTGACTTTTTTTAAAGAACTTAACAATATTCTAATGACTTAAAAAAATAAAAGCTTGAAAAAAATTAAAACTTAAAGAAAATTGCAGGGAGTAAAGTCATACAATTTTTCACGACAATTTTCGCACATTTTGTTAGAACATTCCACACAAATTCTGAAGAAAATTCCTCAACTGACATCCTACTCACAGAAAAGCGCTGCGTAGAAAAACCACCATCAGGCTGTCCATCGGCACTTTGTTCATCAGAAGATGAAACTTGCAGGCAGTTATCAGATTCACAATCTTCCGTCACAGGAACTTCCAAATCTTCAGGTTTTACATCAACTCTCATCAAGGGTATCCTCCACATCCGAATGTTACTCCTCTAACCATCTCTCAATATTTTCGTGGTTTACATCCATTTTTACGCTAAACAATAAACATGAATGTAATACACAATAATCACATAACTACCTGCACGCGGTCACCATGACCGCTAACAAAATATTTTTACTCACTCAAGCCAAACGCGCGTACGCGTATTCTTGCCGAACGATCACGCAAAACTAAACCGCCAATAGAAAAGGTACACAGACGCACACTAACACGCGATAACGGATTTCGACGAAATTCAAACTCAAAAAGTCGCTGCGGTCATCATGACCGCTGGCAGGTGGTTAAGGGTTAATAAAATCCTAAGAACTGATCACGATGGAGGATAAGAAGAAACGTGGATCTAATTATACACCTGCTGAGAAAGATATGCTCTTGGAACTGATAAAAAAGTAAGTACTTACCCACATGAACAATGAAATACTATATTCTTTACGTATAGAGTAAATTAAGTATTTACCCGTAAGGACCAGTCTGGTGCATGAAATACTTTGCTATTATGCACACTTATAACATACAGAGCCAGGGCAACTGTTGTCTGTAACTTGTGATAATGAATGTGTACCCCCTTGTGACCACTTATCATCTGAAAATCTCAACTTATAGATAGTTTATTTATAAGTACAAGTAGGTACTTTTTTTTCTACAAGGACCAATACAGACAATGAGCATTCACACATACTCAATAATTTACAGATCCCAAGTTTAATTTTTTGCTCTCCATGTTTAATATTATGTTAATTTTCTTTCAGATATCAAAACATTATTGAGAACAAAGAGACCAACGCTCACATTATACTGAAGAAGCGAGAGGCTTGGGACACAGTATGCCAGCAGTATAATGCTGTTGCTGTGAGCGGCTTCAGAACCTGGCAACAGCTCCGTCACCTCTATGAGAACCTTAAACAGAGGTCTAAAAAGAACATAGCCAAAGCAAATGTAGGCTTGATTTTATAAGGTATCTATTTTATCATTTAACATACCTAATTATTAATTAATTTTTATGATATTTTTTAAGAGGCTTCAGTACTATGAGACCACTGACAGCATGAGAGATGCGAAAACGAAGGCATCATTAGATAAGGTTTGTTTAAATTAAATATTTGTAAAGAAGTAGGACCTTACTGAATATTTCCTCATAATATTTTCTTTATTTTTATAGAAAGAAATTTATCGTACTGGTGGTGGAGCATACAAAAGTGTATTGACAGAACAAGATGCACAAATTCTAGCCATGGTTGCTCCTCAAATTCAACCATTACCTAATCCCTATGATGATGCTGCAGCATATTTTGGTTTGTGTAATATATGCTTTAAAATCAAAGGAATTGGCATTGTTTAAAGGAAAGAAACAAAATAATAATTATATTCTTTTTTAATTTATAGGAGATACAGAACCAGAAGTCAGAATAGACAGATATACAAAAAAACCTTATAGCGGAATTAAATCCTCTTCTGAAGCAAAAATAATCCACATTTTTGGTAAATGTAGTTTCTATTAAATTTTTCAATTTTTTTATGAATTGTATACTATATGTACAGTAAGGCCGCAAAAGTCCATAGGAACGCTAATGATTACATTGCTACGAACCGAGCGAGCGCGATATTTCCGTGCGTATGTGTGCGCATGTATGAGTATCCACATTCCACAGATAACACACACTAAGGAACTGTCGTCGCACTGAGCTATATGGTAGCATTGATAAAATTCGTGCAAATTCGTCATGTGCTGGTAGCCGTGTGAACTAAGTGTTGGATTCGCAAATCACGTAACCCGAGTTCAAATCATGGTCGGTCCGTTGCAGTTATTTCTTACTTTGAAAATTCCCAATCTATATTGATTTAATTGTTTTTTTATATTTCTATGAAAAATACTATTGCATTTTTTGCACTAAATAGTTGCAAATTACGAATGTGATCTATTAACCACAAGAAGAATCACATTCGTAATTTGCAATTATTTAGTTGTTACATCTTTTCGATGTTATAAGGTGGAAATAAAAAGACGTGTTTAATAAAAATGTTTATTCTTTATATTTACAAATTAAACATTTATGAGAATTGTGACGTCGAATTGTTACCTAGACAAAAAGTTATCTTGTAACCGTTATCTATGTTACGCCTAAGATTGTTTGTTGGAAGTATACCCACTTAGACCATTCATAATATAAATAACGTAACAATGAACGGATATTCAAATTTTAATAAAATAAAATATAGGTAATTGTTTATATCCAGTTATTTATTGAAAAGTGATATATGATTTGGACTTTGTAAACATTTTATTTTTGTGTAACGTCACAATGAATGTATTGAGGTCATAGCTTAATTGTTCATTTTCTTGACGAAAAGAAGATTGAAACCAAACCTCAATTTCTGTTAAAAGAACTTTAGTTCTCACAAGATAATCGTCAATTAGATGAGAAAAATAAATTGAACTATAGTATTATGTTAAAACAGTGCGGGTAGAAGAATAAAAAACGAAATAGACTCATGATTATTGTCAACAAAATTGATAGCGAGTTCACTGCATTCTTAAGATGAGGCGATGGCACAAGTTAAAAGATATAGCTGTTTTAAACGAAAGTAAACACAATATAATACAGTGTTTGTTAACGAATAATCACAGATATGTTAAAATAAAATGGTAGGCCATTTAGTATAGTTAACATTAAATATTTAGTGCGAAACGTAATCGTTCTTGTTTGTGCCTCTCTGTCAAGTACGGCTTTTTAGCAGGTTTTCTGTGATGCACGCCTTCAGCGTGAAGTGCACGGCGAACAGTATCCATCGAGGTGTCATATAATTCCGCAAAATGTCTCGTTGGTGCGAAACCATTCGTTTCGTATACGTCCAACATATGTCGTCGCTGCGCCTCGCTAATAAGCTTCGATCTCCCACTTCTCTTTCGACTAGCAAGGCTACCTTCTTCCTCATATCTTTTTAGCCAAAGATTTACAGTATTTTTCTAAAATAAAAAAAAATATATATAATAGGCAGCTATACCTACTTCACTTCATTTTCATTATATAAAATGTTAATAATCATAATTATTGAATATAATTTTAAAATAAAACTGCATTTATTAATCCAATAACCAATCCAATAAACCCAACGATTTACGTATTTCTCTTTTAAACCTCATAAAGATACGATGAATGGATTCATAAATGGCATACTTTTTAATTAGAAGATTAATTTGTAATAAAGTTACAATTCATTAATAGCTATTATACTCACATTCAGTCCGGTTTCTTCAGATATTTGTGTTTTATTAAGACCACTTTTATGCAGCCCAATGATAGTCGCCCTCACTTCAATACTAATATTAGCCTGCATTTTGCGAATATTACAATACTGTCAACCTCACGTCACTAACCAACAACTACAACCAAACGACAGTTCATTTCGTGTCTACCTCGCAGAAATCTAATTCTTTATTTAGTTTTTTTTGTGATCTACCTTTCTAACTCTAAGAAATGTGTGAACAAGTTAAAGAATAATTTAATATATGTAATGCAAATACATAACTTCCAATCGGGTAAGAACTTACAAAAAGTCAATAATTGCGTGGGATTTGAACTTGCGGCACGCTGATTTGCGCTTCAATCTGTGTGCCTATACCACTGGGCCATCTTGACTTATGATAAGTTGATGAAATTGTGAATTTCAATCATTTGTTGGCGAAACTTGAAAATAAAAGGTCGTAAGTCAAACTAAACGTCAAACGAATATGTTTTAAGAATTCTTATGGACTTTTGCAAGTGATAGTACATATTTTATTTTAGATGACAAAGACATAACCATGGCAAACAAGAATATAGCAGAAAATAACAAACCTTGTACAGTTACATCAATAAATACAGCTGGTAATATTTTTTTGTTATTTTATAAGTTAAACGTTAAATGATATAATATTGAAACTAAGTATAATTTTATCTATATGAAGGCAGTTCATTTACTTGTATTTATTTTGATAGATGACCAACAAGCTGCGACAATCATCATACCCCAAGAAAAAACCATGCATCCAACATCATCCTCAGCTGGTAATTATCTAATTAATTGTTCTTTGCTAGTGGTATAAGATTTTCAATAATTTTGCACTAATTACATTTTTCAGGACGATTGAAGATATTGAAACCTACACATACTACAGTGAAACAGCAATATTTTCAGACAAAACTTAGAAATGCCAAATTAGAAACCAAACACCTCATGAACCAGAGCAAAATGGAAATGAATCTATACAAAATAAAAATGCAGTTTTGGAAATTGAAACTACAGAAACTAAAATCTAAATCTAAATAAACCTATAATTAAGTGGAAAAATGTGTATTTATTAAATTGGTCCTTACTATGAAGTTTTGATTGGTCTCAAGCCCTATAGGTTGTTGTACCATAGTTTCCTCCTCAACATAGGGTAAGGAAATATCCTCATTCAAAAGTTCATCCGATCGTGATAAGGCAATATTATGAAGCACTGCACATGCTACAATGACCGGTGGGATATTTTGTATTTTTAGGCCCATGCCATTTTGAAGGCAAGGAAATCTTCTTTTCAATTCAATTCAATTCAATTCAATCTTTATTGCTATAACACATGTGTTACATTAGATCTTATAAAGTAGTTACATAAGTGCACATGGACCCTGTCGGGCACAGCAATTTCATATAGAACAATTTTAAGAGAATTATAATTTTGAAAAAATAAAAAATAATCGGATATACAACTCAAATTAAATGAAATACAAATGTCACTAACATAGAAGATAAAATTAATAAATGTCATAAGTTCATTAAATGTCAAAATACATTCTTTCAATTGTCAGAGCCGTGTTCATTATAAATGTCGAAATAAATTCAATATAAATGTCGAAATAAATTCACAATAAATGTCAAAATAAATTCATTACAATTGTCAAAATAATTTAATTATGAATGTCAAAAATAAATTGATTAAAAATATCAAAATAATTCATTACAAATGTTAAAAGTTTTATTACAGATGTCAATATAAATTAATTAAATAAGAATATTACAAATACCAGAATAAGTTAATGTCAAAAAATAAAAGATAGAATAAAACCGTAACAATGTCAAAATAAATTCATTGAGAATGTCAATAAGGTTCACAAAAACATACATTTACCAAATTATAAACCAAATATGAAAAAGATGTCAAATGTTTAAAAGTCATTAATGGTGTTATCAATTTTTGAAGTCGTCATCAAAGAATTCTTTCACTGAATAGTAACATTTCTCGACTAGTAGTTTTTTTAGCCGTTTAATAAATTTTATGTCACTTTCCTCAGTTTTAATGTCATTCGGTATTTTGTTATATATTTTTATTGACCCTACATGAGGACTCGAACTGTGTAGTTTTAACTTTGATGGAGGTACCACAAGCGTGTTTTCAAATTGTGAACGCGGTGCGTATCGGCGAGGTTGGTCTGTTATTTTTTTATAGAAATTAGGGTTTTTTCTTACAAATTTACAGCTTTCTAAAATATAAATTGATGGTAACGTTAGAGTTTCTAGTTTACGGAAATGCGGTCTACAAGTTTCATCATGATTAATATTTACAATTATCCGAAGACATTTTTTTTGTAGGATAAACAAATCATTGCTATCTACACTGTTTCCCCAGAGAATGATACCATAAGAAAGCCATGCGTATGCGTATGCATAATAAGCAGATAGTGCGGTTTCGAGATTAGTTGTTTTTTTTAGCTCACGTAAAGCATAGATAAAACTAGATAACTTGGTTTTCATTTTCTGTATATGTGCTTTCCAGGTCATGTGAATATCTAAGTCCAGACCCAGCAAGGTAAAAGTGTCGACACATTCCAATTTTATACTGTCAAACGTAAAATTAATATGTAAAGGATTTTTTTGGCGGGGCCTAAATTGCATTAATTTAGTTTTTGTAAAATTAATCTCCAAATTGTGGTCTTCCATCCAATTTCGTATATTAGTCATTATATTATTTAAATTGTCAGTTAGGTGTTGAGAGTCAGTACAAGAAGTAATTAAAGAAATATCATCGGCAAATAGTACGCACGAATCCGTCATAATCTTAGGGAGATCATTGATATAGATCAAAAACAGCAAACACCCGACAACACTACCTTGCGGAATAGAATGTCCAATAGAAAGCCCCTTTGAACGTATCTTCTTCAATTCACCAGTTGGTTGATCTAAATATTCAATTTCTACAAATTGTTCCCGATTTTGTAGGTAAGATGCCAACCATTTGTGTGTAATACCTCTGATGCCAATACCGTATAGTTTGTCGAGCAATATTTTATACTGAACTTTGTCATATGCCTTGGTCATATCGAGCAAGATACCTATCGCGTATTTTTTATTATTTAAAACGTTTAGTATTTCTTGGGTAAATTTATATGTTGCTAAAACCGTGGAACGTTTTTTCCGAAAGCCGTTTTGACATTCATCGAAAACATTAAACTTTTCGCAGAAGTCATAGACGCGTTTGCACATAGCCTTTTCAAATATTTTAGATGATGTAGGTAGTAGTGCAATCGGACGGTAATTGTTTGGATCTAACTTTGAGTTTTTTTTGTGAATTGGTTTAATTATCGTTTTCTTTAGAGCGTCTGGAAATATTCCTTCTGAAAACGATTGGTTGACCAAAAGATAGAATGGTATTGTTAGTTCCTCAGCACATGTTTTGATCAATATAGGAGGAAGTTCATCTATTCCGTGGCTATGTTTATTTTTAAGATTCTTAATAATACTTCTTATTTCATGCGGTGTGGGTGGATAAAGAAACATAGTGTTATCAGTGGGTCGGAGCACGGGTCGGCCGCGCGGCTCTGACTCACCATGCTTTGTTTGTCCTACTGTTGCGAAAAATTCATTGAGCGAGTTAGAAACCTGGTTTGGATCGGACGTAAGTTTATTATGGATCAGCAATGCAATGTTCTCCTTAGTTTTATACTGGTTTTTATTGGTACGTTCTTTAATAATTCTCCACATTGATTTAGTTTTATTTGATGAATTTTTAATTTCCCTAATATATTGTAGCTTTTTTAGATTTGTTGACAACCCTTTTTAATGTTTTTTCATAAATTTTATAATGCTTTCTTAATACCGGATCATTAGAGTAAGAGGTAAGAATTCGGAATAATCGCTTATTTTTACATGATATTTTAATACCTTTGGTCATCCAACTTTTTCTTTTCTTTCGATTTAATTTTAAGGTTTTTACGGGTATACAGTCATTTAGTATTGTGAGTAAAAGATTTTCAAATGAATTATAGTTATCGTTTATATTTTTTCCCGAGCTTATTACTTCATTCCAGTTAATATTTTGTAGTTTCAGTCTGAAGTTTTCCATGTTTTTACTGTTAAAAATTCTTTTTGTCGTTTTCCAATGTTTACGTTTATTTTGTTTTACGTCAATTATTTTTAAGTTCATTATTAGTCCTTTATGGTCAGAGAAACCGAAATCGTTAACAGAAACGGTTATGAGTTTTGAGTCAAAGTTTATAAATATGAGATCAAGACAAGTTGAAGTGGATTTCGTCACTCGTGTAGGGTGTTTTATACATTGAATGAAGTTATTTTCAAGCATTAAGTTGATTAGCATATTTGTTTGCAAGCTATTTTCTAAGACATTTACATTAAAATCACCGCCGATAATGACTTTAAGTTTACTATATTTTTTTAATATCAATTCCTGTATTAATTTTAACTGTTTATAGAAAACATCAGGCTGTCTTTTATTCCAATACAAAGTCACAAGTAAAGTTTTAAGTTTAGGCAGTTCTATGGCACATACTTCTATAATATATTCGACCGACATATCCATAATATCCTTTCGTTCAATAAAATCTATATGTTCCTGTAGCAATATACACACACCGCCACCTGCGTAGTTCTGTCGGCAATATGACGTTGCGAGGATGTAACCGGTACAACTAATTAGATCCTTCTTTGCATGTGATAGCCACGTTTCCGTTAGACAGAGAGCTGAATATTTGTCTTTGTTTTCATCTAAAAATTCTTCTAATAAGTCAAGTTTGTTATTAATACTTTGAATGTTTTGGAACAATACTGTCATGTCATAATTTTCTTTAGGAACGAAAGGTGTTAATTTCTTCTGTGTTATCCTGTGAGTAGTCAGTGTTGCGTTTGTCGGTTATGTTTTCGCGGGTAATTTCTTTACTTTTTAGGTCAGTTGTTTGGTTACAGTCAGTTTTTTTCGTCGATTTATTTTGCCTTGTCGTGTCTGCAGTAGGTTGGTATTGTTTCCCGTCTATTATTAATTTATTATTTTTGATGATTGCGTGTCGTCCTTGTTGTCTTGCTGAGCGTAGGTGTTCTTGCAATGTTTTTTTTTGTCGAAGTTCAGTCTCGTTCAAGTTTTCAGAACACCGAAGAGCCTCTCCACAGGATTTCTGGTGCTTATTTGGGACCGATTGTAAGCTTCTTCAGCAGCTGTTCTTGTATTTAATAATGGGGTTAGTAAATAAGGACGACATGGATAACCACTGTCACCAAGAATAATACCTGTCCCAAAGTCCCCACGCTCTAATTGGGCACACAGTGGTGAATCATTAAATATGGTACTGTCATGCACAGAACCTGGCCATCTAGCAATAACATTCCTAATGCGCAGTCTTGCATCACACACCATTTGCACGTTTAAAGAAAAATAGCCTTTTCTGTTCCGATAAATTTCAGATTGGGCTCCTCCTGAAAATAAATTATAGTTGTATTATGTGATAAAGCTAACTTTACTACGTATAGCACTGTTAATGGTAATGTTACACAGACTTACCTGCTGTGTAATATTAGCATTATTAATCAGACATAACATTTGGGGATATAATTAACAGTGAAGTTTGCAAGCACATACCTGGAGAATTAATTTTGATATGAGTGCAGTCAACAGCTCCCACAACTCTTGGAAATCCTGCTATTGCGAAGAACTCATTGGCCACAACTGGAAATTCTTCCTGTGTTGGCATATTTATAAACCTTGACTTCAAGCTGGCTATTTTGGTCGTCACTCTATGCACTATTCTATGCACCGTTGGTTGTTCAACCTCAAAAATATCACCTATTACGCGTTGATAGCTGCCTGTTGCATAATAACCGAGAGCTATTAGGATTTGGTCCACTGGCTGTATGGCTCGGTTTCTTTTTGTCAACGGCTTAATGGTACTACCGAAAACAGAGTCCAAATATAATACTGTTTCTTTCGAGAGGCGAAACCGTGAAACAAACTCCATGTCGTGGTACTTTTCAAAAGCGTTCAACTTTTCTTCATTTCGGCGGCTTACAGTTGGTCTTTCGTGATCCGAAAGCGAAGACAATGACGATAAAGACATTTTAAACACTTTTGTACACTAGGAATCCAAGTTTTAATAGATTTGTCTTGATTTGAGGGACCTCGCGACCGGTCTTAATCTAAGGGCTGCTCAAATCAGTTTGACAGTTCATTTGACAATTAAATAGCGTTGAGTAGCGTTCCTGTATACGACTTTTAAACTAAGTGGTCTTTGAGCACAACTTAATTTAAGGTGGACTTAAATTTAACAGATACTTAAAATTGACGTTTGAGAATACGAAAACAAAGTTTAAGAGCTGCTCAAACGTTTAAGCAGCCCTTAAATATTTGAGTGGCGTTTCAGTATTCGGCCGTTAGAGGTCAGACGCGACACTATAAATATTTTTTTTTTAGTGTTAAAAACGTCGCCCTGTCAGTCGGGCGTTTATCAAAATATTATAAAATTTAAATATACTTTTTTATATTTACCTGGACCTAAATCAACGCCGTCAAAGACTGCGTCTTCCATTTTGAATTTCCTTTTGATTAGCTTTTCTAAGCTATCTCGAACTTCACAAGCCTGAAATTTATAGAAATAATGTAATAAATCCAAATCACACTAATATTATACACGTGAAAGTTTATATGTATTTCTATTACTCCTTCACATTTAAGTGTAGCTTAAACGTGTTTCGATAAAATTTGAAAAAGAGTAGATTGGGGTACTTGGATATTTTTTCTTGTTAATGATTTTTGGCTTGGATACTAAGTTCTTTAAGTCATCTATTCGTATGGATAGTTTATTTGTTAACCATAAGAATATAAATGGACACATTCTAATGTTGTTTTGTAGTATTTGACAGCAAATGTATCAAATCAACCTTCTCAGAGAACTTCGCTGAGGTAGCCAACACTACAATGAAATTCTCAGCTCCGTTTTACCGAGATCGCGTTCTTTTATTGATTCCCATACTGTCCACGAACGGCGAGCAATTGGTAGCTCGTCGTCTGGCCGATAAAGACCAAGCCCGGAGAAGAATGTAAGAAATTTAGCTTTACCACTATCTCACTTGATGATGTGATCGACGATGGAACACACTTACAGTTGCCATCACGGATCTTGAACGCTCGGCGCCAGAGTGGGGATCGCTTTGCGCATTCCATACATTGGCGAGCCAATCGTCTTCGTAGTTAGATACATGCAGCAACGCAGTGAACGAATGAGGAGTGACGTCTATGACGCGATGGCGCGGCCAGCCAATCACTGACACTCCCCGCCCCCGCGTCGCACTTCGCACTACTAAAGAGACCGAATATTTGACTTCTGCGCAAGTGTTCGAGATCCGTGATGGCAATTGTACCTAGAAGTAACCTATTCACTCGTGACTTAAAGACCCTGAAGAAGGTTGATTTAAAATGTCTTACCTTCTGCATAACCTTATAGTTAATGTAATACTTCTGGCACCATTGTTTGCACGCTTTTGCATTTCTCTTCTCATCTTGAGAAGACTTCAGCTTTAAGTATGCATCCATTATGTTTAGATACATTATTATATCACCTTCTGCTACCTGGAATAATAGAACAGGGAATTTATCAGTATATATCATCTTACTATCCTTCATCATCATTAGAGACATACGGATAGACCACATCCTAGAATAATAAGCATAATAGCATAATCAGCCTTATAATGTTCCCACTGTTGGGGCTCAGGCCTCCTCTCTAGGAGAGGGAATGGGCCGTAATCCACCAGGCGGGCCCAGAGCGGGTTGGTAAATTCTTGCTTTAATTCTTTATTGTACACTATAACAACACAAAATAAGTGGATAACAAAGTTCATCTACATAGGCGAGCTTAACTCAAAGTTGAGTTTTTGATTTTTGATGTCACATGTCTTCTTAACGAAAGGTCTGGAATCGAAGCCCGTACCAAGCTCTAGAAAATTCTACTAAAGTTCGACAAAAGAACTTGTATTGTTATGAGTTAATAAGGGAATATGTACCTTCCTTCGTATATTATAGAATCGAAATTCGAAGACTGTTGCGAGCGCCTAGAAAATGACATTTTTTATTTATGACCCGACGAAGCGACTTCATTGTTCTAGAGTGGTCTTGAAGCGTTCGAAAGTCAGTCAATTTTGTTACAACAACGATACGAGTGCGAACTGTGATTAGTGACATTTCCTAACGACCTTTTTTTGTTCCGTCTTCTATTAAAATACTATGAAGCTATATCTATGAAATTTGGCATACTGCTTTAGTACTAGTATATGATTACGTAGGTACAATTTTATCTCTGTACTTGCAATAGGCACTGAGCTACAGGGGGGTCAAGAGTGGGTCGAAACGGTTCGTGTAAATAGTGCACGGCATGCGCGCGGCCTGCTGCTGGGACTTGGCCTACGCGCGCCCGTACTCTAAACGATTTATAGTAGCCTGTCTGCACAAACAACGGTGGTTATGAGGAACATTTTGTCCACTTGCAAAATGAGCCGAGCGGGCAACTAAACCCACAAGTACCCAGTGGCATAATTACCTCAAAGTTGTTCCTCCGGCTGATCTTAGCGTTGGCACTCTCTTGTCCACCGCTGGGCTTGAGGAACACGTTGTCCACTTGTAGCATCGCGGCTATAGAAAGCGCTTCGTCGATGCAACCCCATTCACCTGGACATTGAAACAATTGTTGATTAGCATGCAAGTCGTGCGAACAAGAAAGAGGAACTATAACCTCTCAGGCACCTGTGTACCGAATATGGTAACACCTCGTACGAGCTAACTTAAACCTTATTACGTAATCATAAGGTTTAAGTTAGCTAGTACCGAGGTGTACCGAATTCAGTACTCGGGTTCCTGAGAGGATAAGTATACACACCCTATACAGGGTTATTTGTAATACACTAACAACCTTGCAGGACTGTATTACTAACATCATAAACAACAACTTTTGTTCGATGACTTTTTACAAAACATAATTCATTTACCAAAAACAAACCTTCAAGATTTCGTTGTTCTATCTAACACATTTCAACTCTGTATGTTGCTGTACCCACCTACGCGTCCCGCTCACGACTCCCGCTCCCCTCCGCTATTGTACTATCGCGAGCTTCGCATAGAGTTCGTAGTATTTAGAACGTTCAATTTAAATATTTTTTTATTTTTGTATGAAAATCTGATGAACTAGAATATGATACATTTTTAAAAGTCATAGAGTTAAAGTTGTTGTTTATGATGTTCTTTACATAGTCATAGGAGGTTGCTAGTGTTTTTTTTTTTACAAATAACCCTGCTTATGTGTTTTATTATTATAAATAACTTATTTTATTTGTTTCGTTTGAAATATTTGTTATTTGTTTACTGTCGGTGTGCACAATAAACAAATATCAGATACTACCCCAGTGTTGTCTTTTTTAACCCAAAGTTTGATTGAGAGAGAATCATCATCATCATCAGCCTTTTTAATGTTCCCACTGCTGGGACTCAGGCCTCCTCTCTATAAGTGGGAATGGACCATAATCCACCACGCGGGCCCACTGCGGGTTGGTGGATGTCACATGTCTTCGAATTTTTGATTCTAGGACATGCCGGTTTCCTCACGATGTTTTCCTTCACCGTTTTGAGAGCAATGGTGACTGGGAGAGAATGCCTTGTTGCATTAAGTCCGCCTATGTACCAATACTGTACATGGAGTTTAAATAAATACTGACCACTGTTACAGAGCATGGCGGCACACATGGGCTTGAGAGGCAACTCTGCGATGATCTCTCCCGCAGGCGTCAAGTCACCTATCTTGTCTATAGCCTTCAGAGCGTACAGGGTTTCTAAGCCGGACAGGATGCTTTTAGCTGGCGGCGGTGTTGGGAAAGTGAACCTGGAAATATAATATAATAATAATAATATTCCACAACTATCACACAATGCCGTCTAATCCCAAACTAAGCACAGCTTGTGTTATGGGTACTAGACAACTGATAAACATACTTATATATTTCTAAATACATACATATTATATATAAATTACACCCAGACACAGAACAAATGATTATGCTCATCACACAAACATTTGCCCTGGGTGGGAATCGAACCCACGACCTCCGGCACAGCAGTCAGGGTCACTAACCGCTAGACCAACAGGCCAGTCAAAATATAGAAATGAAGTCCCATATTGTAAACTCGATATACGATACATAACCCTGAAACAATGCATAATAAATATAATCAGCCTTGTAAAGTTCCCACTGCTAGTATGGGCCGACATCTCAGGAACTAGTGTACCAAAAATAGTTCATACAACGCTCAACGCTCAGTCAGAACAAAGCAATCGGAAGCGTAACCGACTCGAGGCGTTCGACGCAAGAGAATCGAAACGAAACGACCGTACAGGTGGCGGTTCGCGCCGCGACAGAGACAAGCGACCGAGACAGGAGACCGCGACCGAAGACCGCAACCGAAGACCGCGACCGAAAACCGCGACCGAAGACCGCGACCGAAGACCGCGACCGAAGACCGCAACCGAAGACCGCGACCGAAGACCGCGACCGAAGACCGCGACCGAAGACCGCGACCGAAGACCGCGACCGAAGACCGCAACCGAAGACCGCGACCGAAGACCGCGACCGAAGACCGCGACCGAAGACCGCGACCGAAGACCGCGACCGAAGACCGCGACCGAAGACCGCAACCGAAGACCGCGACCGAAGACCGCGACCGAAGACCGCGACCGAAGACCGCGACCGAAGACCGCGACCGAAGACCGCGACCGAAGACCGCGACCGAAGACCGCGACCGAAGACCGCGACCGAAGACCGCGACCGAAGACCGCGACCGAAGACCGCGACCGAAGACCGCGACCGAAGACCGCGACCGAAGACCGCGACCGAAGACCGCGACCGAAGACCGCGACCGCTGGGTTTCCTGTCTCTGTCGCGGCGCGAACCGCCACTTTCACTTGGCTGGGGGCTGTTGTCTGTTGTGTTACGACAGCGATACAGTGCGAACTGGGATAACTGATAAGCGATACGTTCTGAAGTCTCCTGCGATAGTCAAGCGGATTCTTGTGCTGTATATTATTTATTTATCTATTTTTTCGTTAGTTTGTTCTGTCCAATCAATTAGTCTGTTGTTTAATGCGAAACTGGGCAAACGAGACGGTGATGAGCTGGGAGTGGGGCAATTTGGATTTGGACATCGGAATCGCCGGGGACACCTACTGGCTAGTTTTGTGGAGAAGGAGGGCCTCTACATGATGAACTCCTTCTTCAGAAAGCGTGAGCACCGGAAGTGGACCTTTTTTTCCGATGGGAAAAACCATCCAATGACAATCCCCGCTCTTGGGCGGAGCGGGAGATAGTGTCAGACTCTTACTGACTAAAAAACCCATCCCGTTCCTTCAAGCCTTCATACCGGGGCTCGAGCGCCCTTTCGGATAACCCTGGCCCCAGTAGGCTTCGACCCGGCTGGGCCCCTGCTGTTGCTGACAACTCCTTGAGGCGCGCGGGAACAGCGCACGCCGTCGACGACTTGGGCTTGGTCCGGACGGTTACCGGACGGCCGGACAGCGAACAGAACCGGAAGTGGACCTGGCAAAGCCTTGATGGTATAACTAAAAATGAGATTGACTTCATCATGTCGACGAGTGAATGATGATGATGATGTTCTGTCCCACTCCTGAGCAAAGGCTTCCCTCCCCCCACTCCTACCTTTCTCGCGCCCGGACTTCGTCTAGCCAGTTCTGGTAGAATCTGTATAGTGATTGGTTATTATTGTATGAAAAAAAATGTTATTATTTTTTTTTTTTATTGTTGACACCCTCAATATCAATTAATGAGCCACGTTCGTAACATTTTTGTTCGTTGGTATCGATGTAGGTAAGTACTAGATTATTTTTTGTTTTCAAGTTTTATATTGTATTTGAGTTTAATTTTAAGACCGCACTATCGCATTAGGTGTTTACCTGAAATGATAGTTGTAAGGAAGATAAATAAATAAATAACAATAATTAATTATGTACCTCAACAAGTTGTGTATGCCCAAAGCTTTGAGCTGCAGCAGCATCCCAGACAGATCGCTTCTGCACATCTCAGGAGGCACTGACGGCGGCAGTTTCTCGTACTCCTCTTCAGTGTATAACCTGAATTAAAAAAATAATGTGATTAGAGAACAAAAATTTTAAATTATTTTTGTATTGTATATTTTCAATACTGTTTTATTTGCTCTTTTCCTATTACTCTTTCACACGGTGTCTACATCTCTTATTTTTCAACTCTCCTTTCGCAGGTATGCTGGAAGAGATTTCTTTAGGAATAAGTATCACCTTTGTACTTATTACAATCTTTTATTTAGTTTCACCTGCCCCGATGTTTGTCTGTCATCAATTAAATTTGATCCACTTCCCGGTTACCGATTGAGCTGAAATTTTGCTTGCATGTGTAAATCAGATGACAATGCAAAATCATTATGACGTGGAGCTGATCTGATGATGCAACTGGAAGGTGGCTATAGGAACTTGGTAGTTAAATAACACATTCCGATCGAGTTTGGGCTCGTATGATTCGTCTTGACGAGCATTAATTATATAGGTATACCGAGCTATAAAAGCTTGCTATGAAAAAAATATTTTCATTAAAATCTTGTTTTATGTTTGTTTTTTTTAATTATTAAATGTGTGTACATTAAATGTTAAATAAAATAAAAAAACAAAGCATTGAAAACTGAAACTAACACAAAGATAAAGAAGTTGACGAGTATCTAGGAACGGTTATGTGGTTATTCTCGGAGACTAGTTTTTTGATGGGAAATAATCCAATGATTTCTCCCGCTCTAAAGCGGAGTGGGAGGGTCAGACTTTTACTGACTAAAACCCATTCATATCTCCTTTCTTTCCGTGGGTTGTACGAAAGAGAATCCTGGGGCCCTGGAACTGACCGTATTACGGGCTGACGACGACTCGATCTCGATCCAGACGAGTATCGAACGGCCAGAGGGCGAGAAAATCATCATATCTGTTAAGTTTCTCCAATTAATCTAAAACATGTGAAGTTTGACCAAACAAATCAAAATGTCGAGCGTACCTGTAGCACTTCCCGCGACAAGTCCGTCCCGCGCGGCCGGCGCGCTGCGTGGCGTTGTTCTTGGAGATGTGAGTCACTGTGAGGCTCTCCACACCCACCGAGGGGTCGAAGAACGGTAGCTTGTGGAAACCACTGTCAATTACTGTAATAGAATAGAATACACTTTATTTTACAATAAAAAAGTAATAGATTTAAACTAAAAACAAAGGGTATAAACACACTATGCAGAAGGTACGCGACCGAAGTTCGGTATGATTACACTTGTTTTGAATTACTAACGACACATTAGGCCGAAATCACGTTGCGTTATAGCATACAGTCGAACTTGGGTCCGGCGTAAGTTCATCGGCAAGCGTACCTAAGTTCGGCACTTATGGTGTGTCACGTCAGCCGAATACGTCGGAAAATCAGCCGCGGAACTTTGTCGCGTACCTTCGGCATAGTGTGTTTTGACAGTATGGGTTCAATATCGGTCTTAGCGATAAGGAAATTCTGACACTATCTCCCGCTCCGCTCAGGAGCGGGGGATGTCATTGGATGCCACCAAAAAAAAAACATAGTATGGAAAAGTAAGTACATTAAATAACTCACCATAAACAACTCCAGGAATGGTAACACTGGTCTCCGCCACATTTGTAGCCAAAACCACCTTCCTCACATTATCTTGCGTTCTCTGAAACACCTTGATCTGCTTATAGTGTGGGAGGCTGCCGTACATGGGTACAGGGAGGAGGTTGGCCGCTCTGATGCCGCTGGGGAAGTGGGTTCGAGTCTTGTTCGTGTCGTTATTCACGTCGGCGTAGGCGGAGAGGGTTTCTAAGGCGGTTTGGATTTCTTCCTGTAAGACAAATTTATTAATAAATAAATAATATTATAAACAGGTAAAGTTAGTTTTTATGTTTTTTGTTTGTGGGAATTCTTTCTTCAATTCTTTGTTAATACCTAACGTGATCAATAGATGGCGCTAGTAGATGGTACAACACAAAAGTTTATCCACTATTTTCAATGAATGGGCACAGGTCTATAGAACAGTATTGGTCCGATTGATACATTTTTTTCACCGATAAAAAGCTGCTTTATTCCTGAGTGACATTTTTACCGTTAGTAAACTGCTTTATTTCTGTGTGACAGGCTATACTTTATGTACGCGAGCAAAGTCGCGAGAAAAAGCTAGAAATTATGTATTTAAACTTCATGTACAATAGTGGTACATAGGCGGACTTAATGCCACAAGGCATTCTCTACCAGTCAACCTTTGGTTTAAAAAACCGGCCAAGAGCGTGTCGGGCCACGGTCAGTGTAGGGTTCCGTAGTTTCCCGTCCGTCACAATAAGTGTACCCTAATAAAACATTTTTTTTCCAATTTTCATTTTACCAGTTTTTCGGCGTGATTGATATACATATTGGTACCAAATTTCAGCTTTCTAGTGCTAACGGTCACAGAGATTAAGCGAGGACGGACAGATGGACAGACAGACATGGCGAAACTATAAGGGTTCCTAGTTGACTACGGAACCCTAAAAAGACAACCACTTTTGGACACTCCGACACGAACCGATTAGGTAGAGACCAAGCTGGGAACCGTGCGGAGCTCCAACCTTAATCTTTAATTTAATATATTTGTCTCCCGAGAATAAGTCTCGTTCCCGCGGGAAATAAAATGTGAATTTAGAAAAATATCGGAGAAACATTTCAGCCCGCCTCCCCTCCTCCCCCCATTAGAATCATGTGTTGGATCCATGGTATACGTTCGTTCGCCGATATCTGAGACAAGGTATGTAAATGGGGCACAAAGTTGGGATATCTCGCCTTGCAGCTCAGAAGCATCAGTTTTGAAGATTTAAATGTCTTGAAACTTACTTGTGACGTTAGGAAAGCTAATACATCCCCAAAAGGTTCGTTCTCGTGTATCTTGATCACCGTCTCCACAGTGGCTTTCACGTAGTCAGGTACTGGCGCTGAGAACAGTTAAAAAATTAATTCTTTCTTCAATTCTTTGTTAATACCTAACGTGATCAATAGATGGCGCTAGTGGATGGTACAACACAAAATTTTATCCACTATTTTCAATGAATGGGCACAGATCTATAGGATGAGTCAGGACTCAAGTCAGATATTGACTCATCATCCATTCATCATTTCAGCCAAAAGACGTCTACTGTTGGACATAAGCACAAGTGTCGCCAAAATGAACGATCCTGTGCGTCGCGCATCCATCAAATTCCCGCGACCTTTACCAGGTCATCAGTCCACCTTGTAGAAGGCCTTCCAACGCTGCGTCTTTCGATACACCGTCGCCACTCCAGAACCTTTCGGCCCCAACTGCCATGTGTTCTGCGAGCAATGTGCCCTGCCCATTGACACTTTAGGTTGGCTATCAGGAACGAAGATATCCGCAGGAGAACTAAGAACTAAGGTATTGACTACCCCCTAAAAGTGCTGTATGTTTCGACTTCCTATCTGTCAGGTTGAAGTCGGACAGGAACTTACCTTCACTATAGAACACGTCTATAGGGTGCGTCCGGCCTTGCATGGACATTATAGTAGAAGTGCTGCGCTTGTCCGACTTCCTATCTGTCAGGTTGAAGTCGTACAGGAACTTACCTTCACTATAGAACACGTCTATAGGGTGCGTTCTGCCTTGCATGGACATTATAGTAGAAGTGCTGCGCTTGTCCGACTTCCTATCTGTCAGGTTGAAGTCGGACAGGAACTTACCTTCACTATAGAACACGTCTATAGGGTGCGTCCTGCCTTGCATGGACATTATAGTAGAAGTGCTGCGCTTGTCCGACTTCCTATCTGTCAGGTTGAAGTCGGACAGGAACTTACCTTCACTATAGAACACGTCTATAGGGTGCGTCCTGCCTTGCATGGACATTATAGTAGAAGTGCTGCGCTTATCCGACTTCCTATCTGTCAGGTTGAAGTCGGACAGGAACTTACCTTGACTATAGAAAACGTCGATAGGGTGCGTCCTGCCTTGCATGGACATTATAGTAGAAGTGCTGCGCTTGTCCGACTTCCTATCTGTCAGGTTGAAGTCGGACAGGAACTTACCTTCACTATAGAACACGTCTATAGGGTGCGTCCTGCCTTGCATGGACATTATAGTAGAAGTGCTGCGCTTGTCCGACTTCCTAACTGTCAGGTTGAAATCGCACAGAAACTTACCTTCACTATAGAACACGTCGATAGGGTGCGTCCGGCCTTGCATGGACATTATGGTAGAAGTGCTGCGCTTGTCCGACTTCCTATCTGTCAGGTTGAAGAAGTCGCGAAGAAACTCCGCGTCCATTGTCGCTGATGATACCACAAGCTTTAGGTTCTTGCGTTTCTGAACAAAAAAATAAATAATTTAATTACGAATAATCCAACGAACTTTTTTTACCGTCTGTTCAACCGATTTTGACTTTTATTCCGTAGGCTTATGCCTACGGAATAAAACGGACGGCATTAAAAGCAAAAAGTGATTACAAAACCAACTATTTACTGCAGCCGCCATTTGTCATGCCACAAACGAAATAAGAGTCAAAATCGGTTGAGCAAACAGTAAAAACGGTTTGATTATATGTGTAATTTTATTTGAAATGAAGTATATTAGAAAAAAACAAGGCACAAAAAGACGACGAAAGGGGTGGGGTAGTAAAACACCAAATAACTTCTCCCGCTCTGGTTGGAGCGAGAAGGCATGTCAGACTTTTATTGACTAAAACCAGAATGTTCCTTAAATTACCCTTAGCGTTCCAGGGGCATGCAACAACCCTGGCAGGCATCGGCCCTGCTGGGACATCAGTTTTGATGACTTCTCTGTGGAACACAATGCGCCGTCGACTCTGGCTTGGTCATTAGAAACCGACCGGTCGACGAGCTAACTTTTGCTCGCCATCCGCAAGCCCACGCCTACGTTGGCGAGGAGTCGAAGAGGCGTGAGGATGTCCTCTCCCTAATGATTTCTATCACTTTTGCTCGCATTACTCAGAAAAAAGTGGCGACGCAGAAAAAGGTGGTAGTAGGAAAGTACCTACTATTTGGCAATGTGACGATCATTTTTATTTTATTTTTTTCAAAGATTGAAATAAATATGTAGATATATAATAAAATTAAGTACCTTTATAATTTTCTTCAGCAGGCCCATCAAAACGTCTGTCATCTGTGTTCGCTCATGTACCTGAAATATTTTTTTTTATATGTAATTTAGTGACCAACAATAAAGTTAAGGAAACGGATAGAATTCCGCTATATTGAACTTATTCTTTAGCACGAAAGTACAGCACTTTTATTAAGTTTGTAGGTGTCATAGTTTCTGAGATTTCGTGATCCCATTAATCAGTGAGTGATATTTCGCTTTTTATATACAGGGCTATATGTAACCTTGCAAGACTGTATTACTTATAACATAAACAATAACTTTTGTTCTATGAATTTTTACAGAACATTTACGAGTACCAAAACCAAGCCTTCAAGATTTAGATATTCTATCTAACACATTTCAACTCTGTATTTTGCTAGAGTTACCGATGCGACACAAGCGCATCAAGCACCCCTGCCACCCGTCCCCCTCCCCTCCGCTATTGTATTATCGCTTGCTCCGCATAGACTTCGTAATATTTAGAACGTTCATTTAAATATTTTAATTTTTGTATGACAATCTGATGAACTAAAATTTGGTGGAGGTGTGGTGGCACAGATTGGAGAGTGTTGGCCTGAAATTGAGTAGAACCAAAACGGAGTACTTGTTCTGCGATTTCGGCGGTCTCTCCAATCCAGTGCCCTTAGCTCTCGCCGGGACGCCCATACCGATCTGTTCCGACTTTCGGTACCTCGGGTCGCTCGTCCAAAGGGATGGTGAGGTAGACCGGGACGTAACACAGCGGATCAACGCAGGATGGATGAAATGGCGACAGGTCACGGGAACAACTTGTGACCCACGGATGCCCCTCAAGTTGAAGGGTAAAATCTACAAGTCCGTGATAAGGCCTGTCATACTGTATGGATCAGAATGTTGGGCTGTGAAAAAGACGGATGAAAAAAGATTGCATGTAGCGGAGATGAGAATGTTAAGATGGATGTGTGGTGTGACGAGAATGGATAAAGTGAGAAATGAGTATATTAGGGGAAGTTTGAAAGTGGCGCCAGTGACTGAAAGGTTGAAAGGAAATCGTTTGTCTTGGTATGGTCATGTAAAGAGGAGAGATGAAAAGCATGTTGCTAAAAGAGTTATGAATTTACATGTGGATGGATGGAGAGGGAGAGGGAGGCCAAAGAAAAGATGGATGGATTGTGTGAGAAGTGATATGAAAGAAAAGGGAGTTAGTGATAGCGTGACGAGTGACAGGATAAAATGGAAGAAAAAAACGTGTTGCGCCGACCCCAAATAAAATGGGACAAGGGCAGGAAGAAGAAGAATCTGATGAACTAAAATTTGACAAATTTTTAAAAGTCATAGAACAAAAATTGTTGTTAATGATGTTGGTAACATAATTCTGAGAGGTTGCCAGTGTTTTACAAATAACCCTGTTTTGGCAATTTTTAAAGAGCGATATAACATCGCCAGCTAAAATAATTCCTACACTCACTAAAATTTATTGTCGCCTGGGAAATACTGGATACTAAAGACAGTTTCATTCGTGCCACCACGGAAGACGGGAATGTGCATCGAAACATGAGTACAACATTATTTTTAGTATATGCAACACCCGAAACACATCATCATCAGCCATTTTAATGTTCCTACTACTAGGACTCAGGCCTCCTCTCTAGGAGAGGGAAAGGGCCGTAATCCACCACGCGGGCCCAGTGCGGGTTGGTGAATGTCACATGTCTTCGAATTTTTGGTTCTAGGACATGCCGGTTTCCTCACGATGTTTTCCTTCACCGTTTTTGAGAGCAGTGGTGATGAAATAAATTACACAAAGTAATGCGTCACTGCTTTCACCCAAAACACGTGTCTAGTATTTTTAAAGAATCTATGACATAACTGTATCATGAAAAACCACAAAGTTATAAACTTGTTATGTCATCCAAATTACAAGGTCACCGGGCCATCCAAGCGACTTATGGGTTGTTTTGCACTTGCACCCCGCTGTATGATGGCTCCTAATACCCGCTATGATCTGCCGTGACCTGTGTTGTGCTTAGTGTCGGTGGTGTCTAACTTGTGACGTTTTTAATAAAGTTTGTTCAGAATCAGTAACTGAATGGATTCCAATAGTTTTTACACCATGTTATATTTTTTCCTAAAAATATTTAATAAAGGTCACAAAGTGGACACCGACACTAAGTACAACACAGGGCATGGCAGGTCATAGTGCATTAGGAGCCAGCACACAGCTGGGTGCGGGAGAGCATAACCACCCCTCAGTCGCCCGGATGGCCCAGATACCATTTTTACGGACAACTAGGTAAAATAACAAGCTGGTAACTTTGTGATTTTTCATGATACAGTTATGAAATTTTGTACATGGATTCTGTACATATAAATATAGTAAAACTAATGTATTTATTTTTGCAGTGCGCGGGTGTTAGTGTATTTCTGTTGTTCATAGATTTCGATAACGAATTTTTATCGTGGAGTGCGCTATGCCTTATGATGTATAAGTCTGTCTAAAAAGTCAACCGACCTGGGAATTTCGTATAATAATTAATCATTAAAAAAATATCGCGTTGACTACATCAGATTTCATTTTACCCTAATAATTACCCAAGTCGTTTGACTTTTTAGACAGACTCTACAATGAAATGTATGCTATTTTATTTGAACTGATATTCAAATTCCAAAAGGCAATGGAAAGGGCTATGCTCGGAGATTCCTTGTGTGATCGAATCAGAAATGAAGATATCCGCAGGAGAATTAAGGTTAAAGACATAGTACGAATCGTCAAACTTAAGTGGCAATGAGCAGGGCACATTGCTCCCAGAACAGATGGCCGTTGGGGCCGAAAGCTTTTGAAGTGGCGAGTCGCAGCGTTGGAAGGCCTCCTACAAGGTGGGCCGATGGCCTGGTGAAAGTTGCAGGAATCCGATGGATGCAGGACGGACAGGATCGTTCATTGTGGCTACACTTGGGGAAGGCCTATGTCCAACAATGGACGTCTATCGGCTGAAATGATGATGATATTCAGCTGAAAGACATCCGCTACTGAGCATGGTCTCTTCAAGCTGCATGCGTGTTGCGAAAGGCCTTCAAACGCAGCGTATTCCGGTACGGTAAATACTGACCTCGTCAAGAACAATGCAGGAATACTGCATCAAGAGTGGCGACGCGAACATTTCTCGTAACAAAACGCCTTCTGTCATGAACTGAAACAAACATAAAAAAACTATAATAAGTACTAATATTATAATGTTAAGTTTTGATATAGACAGCTCTGTTGTTCGATCGGCAACCGTTGAGGTAAGACGAACAATTGGTCTCTTGCATCATTATTAGTGATGCAACGGAAGTGTCCGGGAGCCCTTTAACGGAAGTAGATACGGAAACAGATGTCAACCACACCACGTGGCCGGGCGTATATTTCGTATTGAAAATTAATAGGACTATTCACACGTACCACATTTTGCAGTCGATATCGACCGTATGTGTGATACCGACCACGTCACAACCACAACGCAACCACCAGCGACGCTGCGAACCAGTGGCCGACCACATCGCAAACATAACGTAACCGTGTCTACACACCGCGTAACCGCATCGCAACTACTGGCGACAACGCAACCACATCGACATTTTGTCGGTACCATAACGCAACTACAAAAAGCTGCAGCGACACTATTCACACTGACTGACTGACTTTTTGACAATTAAAAAAATACTTTATTTTATACTGAAGTGAAGTTTAATAACAAAAAAAACTGCAATTTTTTTTTGTGACATAGGTATTTTTTCCTATACCTATAACACCTTGCTTTGTGCCAAGTTTCAGGATGGATTTCAGGACAGACGGACGGACAACAAAGTGATCCTATAAGGGTTCCGTTTTTTCTTTTTGAGGTACAGAACCCTAATAAAGAGGAAACACTGTTTTTAGATTTTTGGAAACCGATGGATGCGAAACGCACAGGACTGGACATTATGGCGAAACTTGGGGGAAAGCCTATGTCCAACATGGACGTTTTTCGGGTAAAATTATGATGATAATAATCATTGGAAGAATTATGGTGGTTTTAAAATGCAATGCAGTAGGTACGTGATGAGACATTCATATATATCATATAATAATATGATGAAGTTCTGGTAATAATAATACGTATTACACAGGAAAATATATTTAAATCAATGTCGGAATATTCAGGTTGCTATGGTCTCGACATCATTATTCTAGAGGAAATTACCTAGGTCGTGACCAGGATATCATATGTACATAATGTATCACATTTGTGTTTTTTTTTTTGACTAACTGAAATTTTTCGGCAGACCAAGAAGGAGATGGCGGGACGACTTGGATGTCTTCCTTGGGAATTGGAAAGAGGTGGCTCAAAACCGGGAACATTGGAAGGAGTGGAGGGAGGCCTTTGCCCAGCAGTGGGACAGTATGGGCTAGAAAAAAAAAAAAAACTGAAATTTTGATAAACCAAACACGTGCCTGTACTTAATCTATACCTATACTGAGTTATGCATAAAACAGTGGCAACCACTCGGGACTATCTTACTAACACAAACAACAACTATTGTTCTATGACTTTAAAAAAAAAACATATTTAAGTTCATACAAAAATTTATATTATTAATTAAATTGTACATTCTAAATATTACGAAGTCTATGGGAAGCAAGCGATAGTACAATAGCGGAGTGGAGCGGGGATCGGGCGGGGAGTGCTTCGTACAGACGTTAAGCTAAATACAGAGTTGAAATGTGTTAAACAGAACAACGAAATCTTGAAGGTTTTGTTTTTTGTACTTTAATGAATTATGTTTTGTCAAAATTCATGGAACAAAAGTTGCTGTTTATGATGTTATCAGGTTAGTAATACTGTCCTGGAAGGTTTTAAATATAACCCTGTATAAAAAGTGAAACTGAGTGAATGACTAACATATCAACAGCCGAAACTACTGGGACTAGGCGCGTGTTTAGCACATAGCTTTAATTCATGACGTAAACAAGCACTAACCTTGCGAATACCGTAATTAGAGACAATAGAAAGACAATGAGAGAGCGAACGCCGGCGTTTTCTTGGGGTTTAATGAATTAGGTAAGAGCAGATTATGAACTGTTTGTGTAAATTGTGTGTGTACGTACAATAAAGAATAAGAGAGGATTTTTCAAAGTATCCATGTATATCGCATAGGAACCAGAAACGAGTTGTATTTCTTTTGGGAGAAATAACTGGCTTCAGTAAAAACAAGTTGATATCCTAGCACAGGAGTCAGGGACTTCACAAAAGTTGTAAAAACGTCTTAAGTATATGTATATAAAGATTAAACATTGATCTAAGCTGCCCAGTGGTCGCTTGATGAAAAAAAAACCATGCAATCGTTAGTTATTATCGTTAAAATCTAGTCAATTGACAGGCCTGTTGGTCTAGTGGTTAGTGACCCTGACTGCTATGCCGGAGGTCGTGGGTTCGATTCCCACCCAGGACAAATGTTTGTGTGATGAGCACGATCATTTGTTCTGTGTCTGGGTGTAATTTATCTATAATATGTAAGTATTTAGAAATATATAAGTATGTTTATCAGTTGTCTAGTACCCATAACACAAGCTCTGCTTAGCTTGGGACTAAACGGCGCTGTGTGATAGTAATTAAAAAAAAAAAAAAAAAATTCAATTTCCAATTATGATGTTTTATTTTGCGAAACTTTGACTGGTCATAAATTTGATTTGATAAAAGTTAGTAAATTATTTCGTTGGTATTTTTCATAATAACATTTATGTGTATGCTAATAATTTCATCAACAATTTTCTCGCCCATGTTCTTTTGATTCGACGAGTGCATAATTGCCAATGATCTTCTTGGCTTGCTTCTCTATCGACTCAAGCGCATCAAGCTGGTTTTTGGCAGATTCATCCCAAAGACAGCTATGCTAGTGAGCATAGGCCGGTCGAGCTTCTCGCAGAAGCACAAAACCTCACAGGCTTCGCGGAGCGCCCTCACAGTTCAGAGGCCTCGACCTCGCAATTCAGCATGGCGTGGGTGGCTGATTCTTTGGCGCTTAAGCAACCTCTGTCTAAAATGCATGTGTTGAATATGTCGGGGCCATAATTGCCCCTAATATTATTCTGAGGTTATTTCTACATAGGCTGCGAATATCATTTAGTGTGAGAGTCAGAATGGCGGATGTACCTCAGCGAAATAAATTATGGTAATTACCGTTAAAATGTACCCAAAATGTACTATTCAGTACCTAGCTCTAAACTATTAAAATATCTGTACCTCCTTCAGAATTAAATTATTTCAAAATTAAGATACACCCGCAATATTTTTATTATTTCGCCGACGTCTGTCACACAGTTAATACTAGCACAGACATCGGCGTTCACTCTATCTTTTCAAAGGAAACATAATTTATTTAATAATTTATATTTTGATTACGATAGATAAGATGTACCTGCTTTTTTGTTAACAAATTTATTATTATTATTTCTTTATTTTACATTTAAACATATTAAATACATTTTTAAATATTTCTTAAAAAAAATATTTAAAAAAAAAACATTTAAAAATATACAAAATAGTGTCCCACCGGTATCGGGAACCGGATCCAAGCTACCGGCGGTCAGGGCTCCAGAGAAAGGAACTTCCTAACAATACGAGCCGTGTCCAGAAGAACTGCTCTCTGAATCAAGCCCTTGATCCAGCCACCCAACGAGAGCCTCCTAAGGTGTTGGTCGAGGCTCTTGGCTATTAAGCCATTGGCTGACACAACTATCGGTACAATGATTGCTGAGTCATACAATATTGTATTATTATTATTATTATATTGACGCCAAGATAGCGGCTGTTCTGTAATATTTTATTATTTAACCGTTACTCATAAAATACAATTACACCAAAAAAACGTACCCAATAAGTACCTCGAGTAAGTACCGAAGACACCTGTCAGGTGTACACGCTAGGGTATACCTGACAGGTTTTCATGTACAGTTGAGTTTTACAGATAAACCGGAGCGTGTATGTTGCACAACTGTGCAGGTTTCCACACAAGCTTACCTGACAGGTACAACTACAGGTAAACCGTAGCGTGTATGGCTACCTCTAAGGGTATTTATTTATTTTATAATTAATGTACACGCATACAAGTCGGTCTCTTACAAGGTGGACCGTTGGCGTGGTGAAGATTACGGGAATCCGATAGATGCAGGACGCACAGGATCGTTCATTGTGGCGACACTTGGGGGAAGCCTCTGTCCAGCAGTGGATGTCTATCGGCTGAAATGATGATGACAAGCATACTCAAATATACAGAAGAAGATACCTTATTATAAAAGATTTTTTTTTTTTATTGATATAAACTAGTGCTTGACTGCAATCCCACCTGATGGTAAGCAGCGAAGTTTGTACAAAGGTACTGTTTATTTCATAAAGAAATGTCTTCCAGCAGACCTGCGAAAGGAGAGATGAGAAGAAATGTAGACAATGGTGGGTACTTACAACAATTCCAGTGTCAGTGTTCCTACAACTGGTGTTAGCAGCAGCATACCCCACTTGTTCTCCGATGACCTCGCCGCGCTCCTCTGCGACGCGACACGCCAGCGACACCGCGGCGGCGACGCGCGGCTGCGTCACGCACACTTTGTGGCCTATCTCGTGGAGATACTGCAATGAGGAAAAAACAGATTTTAAGTAAATTAAGGAAAGGCTGTAATCAATTACACTCCATCTACACTATAATGGTACATGGTGGACATCCCACCCATACGTACAAAGTGTTTTGGGAACACATTCATTATGTATACAGCTAAAGAGCGGAATTCCCTGCCGAAGTCTGTTTCCTGATAGCTATAACCTAGGGGTCTTTAAGTCAAGAGTAATTTTTCCGACTAAAAAAAAAAAAACCGGCCAAGAGCGTGTCGGGCCACGCTCAGTGTAGGGTTCCGTAGTTTCCCGTCCGTCACAATAAGTGTACCCACTAATGAGTTTAAAAAAATGCTTGCATATACGATTATACTACAAACTTAGTCCAGAAATTATTTTGTACAACCTTTTTGTCTTTTTTGTACAAAAACTGTTCTTTCCATCAAGTTCAAAATAATTTTCCTAGAAAGTCCTTATAAAGTTCTACTTTTCAGATTTTTTTTAGAGGGACACATTGTTTTTTACTTTTGGAGCGATTATTTCCGAAATTATTGGCATTATCAAAAAATGATTTTAGTAAACCCCTATTCATTTTTAAATACCTATCCAACAATATATCACACGTTGGGGTTGAAATTTAAAAAAAAATCACTTCCCACTTTACATATAGGGGGGCTACCCTATTAAAACATTTTTTTCCAATTTTTATTTTACCACTTTGTCGGCGTGATTGATATGCCTATTGGTACCAAATTTCGTTTTTCTAGTGCTAACGGTCACAGAGATTAAGCGAGGACAGACAGACGGACAGACAGACATGGCGAAACTATAAGGGTTCCTAGTTGACTACGGAACCCTAAAAAGGTTCATAACGAATAGTAGGTATAGGCAACATAACGGAAGCACAACAGTAACTAAAGAAGTAAAGACGCAGTCGAAACCACCGGGGACAGCTACTAGATTATCATCATCATCATCAGCCTTTTTAATGTTCCCACTGCTGGGACTCAGGCCTCCTCTCTAGGAGAGAGAATGGGCCACACTCCACCACGCGGGCCCAGTGCGTGTTGGTGAATGTCACATGTGTTCGATTTTTTGGTTCTAGGACATGCGGGTTTCCTCACGATGTTTTCCTTCACCGTTTTGCAATGGTGATGTTAGTCAATTATGCAACATTATTTTTAGTTGTTCGTCGTTGTCAAACCAAAATCAGCTATGTGCCGTTTTTTGAGATTTCAAGATTTTGACCACAGCTTATAGGTCACTGTCTTATTTCTCATATAAAAGAACTGCTATGTGCTTATGACAACTAATTATGGCCTTAGAATAAAATGTGCTATGTGCAGCAGCTAAAACTGTCAAATAAAAACAACAACCTTATGATATTAGAGTTGTTCACTATGATTTTGTCAAAGATTATGAAAATCTATTGACAAATTACCAGTCTATTAGACCTGGTAAAAGGAAGGGTGATCCTACAGTAAATGACATCAGATCCTTTAAATACACGCTGTCTGGCGATGTGTATTTCAAACTCCGTCATCCAGAAGATTATACAATTCTTCCGCAGCGAAGGCAGGTTCCCCAAGAGTACCCTGAAACTGCGCCATTGTATGATGGCCCATTGGAAATAACTCAATCAAAGTTTAATCAACTTCAAGAATTGAAACCATTTATAGATCGTGACTACCATGCATTTTATGATTGCCTTAAATAAGTCTAATTAATACCACATCATCAATACACATATTTTTATTAAAACCTGTTATGTGCCTTAACTTGACTACTTAAAATCTGCTATTTGCTTTTTCTTTTTAATTAAAAATAAATAAATAAATGACTAGTTTTATGTGTTTATCATACAAACGAATTTAAATATAATATGTAATGATAACTTTGAAATAAAATACTTAAAAAATTAACTCTCATGTAAAATTTTTCAGGAAAACTTCTTTTGCCAATATCTCAAAAGTATACTTTTTGCACATACGAGTAGCAGGTTGTGGTTTGACAACGATGATTTGCTGAAAATTGAATACAGTTGGTTCAGTATTAGTAACTGAATCGATTCCAATATTTTTAAGTAAGTACCTACACTATGTTTTTTTCCCAAAAATATTTTAAAAAGGTCACAAGTTTCACACCACCTACACTAAATACAAGACAGGTCACGGCAGGTCATAGCGGGGCTGCACACAGCATAGTGCGGGAGCAAATCAACCCCTCAGTCACCTGGATGGCCCGGTGACCATGTATTTGTGCGAACTACCAGGTAACATAAACTAGCTTATAACTTTGTGATTTTTCATGATACAGTTATGAAATTTTGTACATAGATTCTTTACATAAAAATACTGGACATTTGTATCGGGTTCCGCATGTACTAAAAACTAATGTTGTATTCATTGATGTCAGTAGTAGACTAATTTCAGTACCCTGATTCACGTAAAATCAAACAAGCCAAATATCGTTGAAGTTTTATGGTCGTTCGATCGAAGTCCTATCCAAAAGCGGTATTCACGATCTATCGACTTATTTCCAGTTACATTAATAAGTATTCTACCAGGATAATAAATTTAATACTTACAGATTTTTTTTTAATCGACGAATTTCATACGACTTTAAAATCGGTGTCGTTCAAACTTGATTGATGGATGGATGTGAATACGGAAATGGTCTAAACGACTAAATCGCTACGATATCGTTACGGTTTTCATTACGTGAATCGGGCTAAAGGACCCGACTAGTTAACTTCGGGAGTTATTTATAGAACAGGGCATAACAGAGATGAGATAAATCTGTTTAATGTAATATACCAAAAATATCAGTACACCACCGTCCTATATCTTCGGCAACCGTTCTCTTGACCGCGTTTCCGAGTTTTTCATGAATCCAATCTATTTGATGCTTTCGATGTTGGCCATCTTCCAATAGTTTTGTTTATTTCGCGTTGAGCTGGTCTCGGCAGTTTAATATTTACAGTGTTTGGGCTTCTGAGATAATACAGATTTTACGGTAAGTGTTATGAGGTAATAGGCAAGTAGTTTGCGATTCGATTAGGTATTTATAACAGGCCTACTATTATTAGCGAGCTAGCGAAGTTTTTGCCGAGATTTCGTTTGAAGTTCAGTATCTGTTTTGACTATTCGCAAATTGATTCACCACTGCTCCCAAAAACGGTGAAGGAAAACCTCGTGAGGAAACCGGCATGTCCTAGAACCAAAAATTCGAAGACATGTGACATCCACCAACCCGCAGTGGGCCCGCGTGGTGGCCACCTCTTCTAGAGAGGCCTTTTTTTATGGTGGGAAAAAAACATCCAATGACAACCCCCGCTCTTGGGCGAAGCGGGAGATAGTGTCAGACTTTTACTGACTAAAAGACCCACCCCGTTCTTTCTAGCCTTCATACCGGGGCTCGAGCGCCCTTTCGGATAACCCTGGCCCCAGTAGGCTTCGACCCGGCTGGGTCCCTGCTGTTGCTGACAACTCCTTGAGGCGCGCGGGAACAGTGCGCGCCGTCGACGACTTGGGCTTGGTCCGGACAGTTACCGAACGGCCGGACAGCGAGCTACCCATTGCTCACTGTCACCACTATCTAACCTGATGATCAACAATGGTATGAGTCGACTACTCGACGTATTCTATTTAGTTTATTTGAACCTTTTTATGGTTCCGTACACAAAGGGTAAAAACGGGACCCTAATACTAAGACTTCGCTGTCTGACCGTCTGTATGTCACCAGGCTGTACCTCAAGAACCGCGATAGCTAGCCAGTTGAAATTTTTACAAATTATGTATTTCTTTCCGCTATAACAACAAATACTAAAAATAAAATAAATATTTAATGGGGCTCCCATACAACAAACGCGATTTTTTTGCCGTTTTTTTTTCTACGGACGGTACGGAGCCCTGCGTGCCCGAGTCCGACTCGCACTTGCCCAGTATTTTAACAAATATTTATATTATTCGTTGAACAAATGATACCTTTTGGTGGCGGAATGTTTTCATTTTATTTCGGCACAACACTCATACAGAAGCCATCACACGGCCATGACCGCAATGCATATATACTAGAGTTTTTATCACCATGCTTAAATTACGTGTGCGGCGTTATTTAATTAATTAATTAAAAGGCGTGTCATTTGATCCGCTATGGGTGTTCAAAATATATAGTACGGTAAACAGCAAATAACTACTTCCGCTCTGGGTAGAGCAAGAGGGTGTGTCAGACTTACTAATTAAAATCCACACGTGCTCTTTCAGTTGCCCTTTGCGTTCAAGGGGGGTAATCGCGCTAATTTCAAACGTCTGCAAACGTTTACGACTACGTTATGGTTCGATTGCGGCTGTGGTTAGGTTTCGATTCAGCTGGTCAGGTTTTTGGTATTACGCTATAAGTTCAAACGCCAACCAAAGTTGGACCGTTGCGCAACGTCAATTTTTAGTGATGTCCGAGCGTTTAGTAATAAATTTTGACGTGTACACCTCTAGTTTTGACAGCTGAAAGCGCGGTATGTACTTGAACTTTTGAAGAGGTTAGCAAGATTTTACGTAAATAAACATTCAAAGATTTATAAACTTGGACAGCCACTTTCATTGAAAGTTGTATTGTAGTCGTGATTGTTTCATGGAAATTTAAGAGCGTCGCAGATGCACGACGGTCCGACAAATGGAGCTGGGGAGCAGGGACGCCGTGACTCTTGCGAACAATCCTGTAGCCCTATAGAGTTACCCAAAGGGTCCATCTGGGCCGGAGCTTACTTGGGCCATGGGTTCGTTTCATGGTTGTAAAACGTATTTTTTTTCAGTCTTCTTATCGTGCAAAACCTCATTTACACATTTTACACTGAATGTTATGAAGATGCAGTCTGTACATATAGTAATACTACATATTATGTTAGATGTGCTCTCTGTTTAGCATCGAAATAAGAGTGCAAAAGGTTTATTTTGGCTGAATGTAACGCAACACACAACACGAGTAGATGTTATGTATTTATAAAACTTACAAACACAAAAAGTTACACCACTAGAGGCAGTTTCAAAATACCCAGGTTCTGCTTATAAGTCAGGGGGCCCTTACCACTGCTCTAGATTTAGGACTAGGCAAAAACTTGTGTCATTTATCCTCTTGATAATACAGTGCTTACGGCGAAAGGGGCGTGTTGTTGTCGGGTACCACTCGAGTTAATGTTGATTTATTTTCTATTCAAGTGGGACTTGGAACCGCGGTGACCGGACCGCGCGACGGGGCGCTAGCACAAAATAGATAGGTACAGAAGTCAATCTACATACAAAGCGCGCTCGAGCAACGCACACATAGACACCGCTCACGGACACGATATCTCGGTCGCGCCTCGGACCACTCGTCGAACAGAGTTCCGGCTCAAACGCTCATTAGTGTGCGTCCACCGAGCGTAGCTATAAAAAGTAAAGTACATACATGAGATTGTATTCTGTACCTATCTATTTTGTGGCGCTAGTGCGCACAGTGGCGTAACTATAACAAGGCGCCAGATAAACTGAAAATAAAGTACATTGACCTTTTCTTAATATCTCCAATATTTCGAAGGTACCCGAAAAACCATCAATGAACAGTTTCAGAAGAGGTAAAGGATCACGATAGATGTCGATTCAAGATAACTTTGTCTTTAATTCCGTTTTTGAAATTAAGAACGTCAATAAATGTAGGAGGGTCAATGATCGCTATCTCACGTTTATTTGGCGCCTACCTTAGATTTTTATTATTACATATAACTGCGCTTTTAGAAAAAAATACAATACTAACAAAAAGGATTAGATATAAAAATTGTTTGGAGCATGAAGATATCCGTCCCCTCACGCGTTCGGCCATCTCCCTAACCTTACTGCTTCGAGAAAGAGGCGCCCTTCTGCCATTTCTCCTCTATCTGAGCTATGGCCTGTACCAGAGCCCGGCGCGAGAGGTCTCCGCCGCCAATCGCCCCAACAAGGACACGGCGGTGCTCCGACCAAGCGGGGCACACCTCCATCATAAGGTCCACCGTGTCCTCCGGGCATTCAACGCAATGATGACACCCGGGCGTATCTTCCGCAAGAATCCGGTGCAGGAACCCCCCAAACTTAACATGTCCAGAGAGGACTGCGTCATTTGGTAGGTGAGAACGCCGTGACATCTTTCCAGTCACCCCTTAAAGAGGGGACTTACCGCCATGATTATGGCATGCCCATTCTATATAAGTATTAGCTAAAATCGGATTTCACTTACAAATTGAACTTAGTCAAAAATTGCCTTTTTTTCGGTGTTTAAAAATCATCCAAATGACATCCCCCGCCCTTGGGCGGAGCTGGAGATAGTGTCAGACTTTTACTACCCACCCCGTTCCTTCGTGCCTTTATACCGGGGTCGAGCTATCTTTCGAAACTAAACCCAGCCCCAGTAGGCTTTTCGAACCAGCTGGGCCCCTGCTGTTGCTGACAACTCAGGCACGCGGGAACAGTGCTCGCCTAAAAATTCACTAAATTAAATTCTGACTTTGGAGACCGAACCGTACCGAGCATCTTTTCTTCCGATAGTCACGAACCCCTCGCTTTTACAAAGAGACATCGATAACTTTGATTTACTATACATCCTATAGAACGTCTCCATTTTAACTTAAACACGATCTTCCAAACGATTTTCTTTCAGCAGATTTTGGCCTGTTGCCAAACCGTTTATCTAGTCTTGAGAGGAAGGGTAAAGCCGGCAGCTTGTCACTAGTCTAGTGCAACTTTGTCAAGTTGAAGACAGCCTTGTGTCGAGGTGGTAACGCATTGGAGTGGCTTGTGGCAAAGAGATAAAGTGTAAGTACTGGCTTCTACCAGCGAATATGTCAGAGTTAAAGAAGCGAATGCCGACGCTCTCTCACTGTCTTAATATTATGTCTCTTATTACGGTACTTAAAAGGTTAAGTTAGATTAGATCCTTACTTAAATAATAAGTCCCCATATCTTTGCTGTACTTGGGTCCACGATTGTTTATTTTGCAAAATGTTTACGCGACCTAAGCTTAGATTGTGAAATGCAATAAAGAATGGAGTTTGAGTTCAGTGACTTACGCATTTATAATACAGATAATGCTCTCCGGGATAAAAAGCATGCTATTCCGAGACATGGCCTACCCATGTGCCAAGTTTCATGCGTTCAACTGGTAACTAACAGACAGTTACCTTTACATCTACACTTATATTATAAAAAGGAGAAGTTTGTTTTTTTGTTCTGTTTGAAGGGAGTAATGTAATCTCTGAAAGTATTGATCACCGATAGAAAGCTGCTTTATTCCTGACATAGGCTGTGTTCTGTGTACGCGGGCGAAGCAGCGGGCAAAATCATCGCATTCCTGCGACTCTTACCAGCTCTCATCGGTCCACCTCGTCGGAAGTTAGTTTAGATATTTTTAGTGGAGTGGATGGCGGAAATCGTGTCACGGTAAAGTGCATCTTTATCAAGTTAGAGACAGCTTTGTGTTGAGGGTACTGCATAGGAGTGACTTGTAGCAGAGACGAGATTACAACCTTAACAGTGTGAGGTTTCAAAATCTTAAATCAAGCGCGTTAAGCTGAAAGCTACGGGCCGGATAGCCTAACTATAGTCTAAGTATCATCATCATCATCATTTCAGCCGATACACGTCCACTGTTGGACATAGGCCTCCCCCAAGCGTCGCCACATCGAACGTTCCTGTGCGTCCCGCATCCATCGGTTTCCCGCAACCTTTACCAGGTCATCGGTCCACCTTGTAGGAGGCCGAGTCCCTAAGTATATACAACATTATTTTTAGAACCTATAATTAAAATATTTTCGACATTTTTATTTATTCAACAATACAATCAAATACAGATACAGAGTTTACAGCTGAACCACAAAATAGATAGATACAGAAGTCAAACTCATATAATCACTTCACTTTATATGTATACTTACGCTAAGCGATCACGCTAGTGCGACCGGGCGATTAAGCCGAGATATCGTGTCCGTGAACGGTGTCTATGTGTGCGTTGCTCGAGCGCGCTTTGTATGTAGATTGACTTCTGTACCTATCTATTTTGTGACTGAACTCTCAAGTTACGCCATAACATTTGACGCCGCATAGCGATAAAAATTCATCCAATTAAAAGACTACATCTCAATTAGTAACAATACCGACTCGTTTAATTAATTAATCTTGCAGACAAATATTTATTTTATGTTGTTTCCAGTTAAATTTTTTCTTCATTTGAATTTTAATCTTTTGTCTATAGAACCTTATCTTTTTAAAAATCAATTGCTGTTTGTTAGTCTCGCTAAAACTTGAAAACGGCTAGACCGATTTTAATCATTCCTTTTTTCTTTGTTCACCAGCATACAGGAAAGGTATAAAAGCAAAAAAAAAAAAATTGGTAGGGTAGGTGGCTAGCATAAGGTAGGGTAAGTAGATAGGTAGCGTGGGGTAGGCAAGTAGGTAGGGTAAAATACAAGGAGTATATAATCACTTGGTATGTTAGGCTAGATACTCAGTTGACGGGAGCGAAGCCGCGGGTAAAAGTTAGTTTTTAATATAATATATGCGAATCCTGAATGTAGTTTATTCAGAATCACTAACTGAATGGATTCCAATAGTTTTTACATCATGTTATATTTTTATTGAAGTCGACTGTATTTCTTCGTGTCCCACAGTTAATCATCTTTAAACCTAAGTACAATTTTTAGATAAGTACCTAATACATATGGTAAAACCATAGGTACGTTGCCCGTTAGCAAGGCGTCTAGATCTCCATGATTTATATCTCTGGTTCATGACGAACTAGTTACTAAATATGGTGGAGGCTAGCCATGGTTTATATATAGCGAGCGATCTCTGCCTGATATGGCGACTGAATCCAGTCTGTCTGCATTGCTACGCTTGGTATAAAACCAGATAATGCTAAGAAAAAAAAAACCTTAAAAAAAACAAATTTACAAAAAATAGTTGATCATAAAAAAAAAACTTATTTTAATTGAAGGCTGTCCTCAAACCTGTTTGGACATACGGTATTGAGCTCTGGAGAATTGCAAGCAACAGCAACATAGACATTCTGCAAAGGTTCCAAAATGAGATGCATGTTCAACATACCAAAAAGCATCAACAAGAAATATGTTCTACAAGATCTTAGGTTAAAGACTGTTAAAGAAGAAATTTCTAAGAGGGGTGCAAAATACCAGAAAAAGTTATCCAAGCATGTAAATGCCCTGGGCTCTAAGCTGTCTGGATCTGGAAGTATCGAATTTTCGACTGAGGAGGAATAGTGTGCCTAGCCTCATAGACCGATTCATCAGCTAGTCCGAAGAGAAACTCTTTGGAAGTTTCTCTTCAATACAATCTGCCACAATCCAGACTAAGTCAGCCACAGTAGCGGCTAAATGTTTACTAAACAGATTGCTGCGATGCAGGATACTAAACAAAAAAATTTACTGTCCCACTGCTGCTGGGCAAAGGCCTCTCATCCCTTCCATTGTTCCCGACTCTGAGCCACTTCTTGCCAATTCCTAAGGAGGACAAAGTTGTCTCGCCATCTCATTGGGCTACCACGAGCCCTTCGTGCGATTTCAGGGCACCAACTTTGTGTTTATTTTTTATTTTTATTTAACAGATTTTTTTTAATGCAAGGATCGTAGCAATTTGGCAAGTTTTTGTAGTTTCTGCCTACTCCCAAAAAAAAAGAGCGTAAGTATGTGTGTGTATGGTAAATATTTTACTTTTTGTTGAGTTGACGACAAGTTATTTCGGTGTGGTACTTACCTACGCTCATCAATCAGTGTCAAAGTATATATATATATATATATTGTAGTCTTGTGCATTACGATAATGGCCATCTACAAACAATCATTATCAAGTAATTACTGTCGATAATACTAAGTACTGACCTTAGGGTCAGAAATAGTAACATGTGTATTGATCCTTTGATGGTAGCTGCATGATTGGAGAATATGACTCACACTGATATTCAGTCGGGCATAGTGACTCTCTGCAATTGAATATCTTCGTGCTCATTGGCGGAATTACAAACAGTGACACTTAGTGTAATGTCATCATTATTTACAAAGTATTTTTTTTTATTTTTTTTTTGTTAGTCTCTTGCTTGACTGCTATCTCACCTGATGGTAATGGGAAGCGATTGCCTCCTGCGAAGCAGTAATTTGAGCGAAAGAAATGGCCGCAACCGTGAGGAAGACAACCTCACACCTCAGTCGCCGCCGAACAAGTCGCCCCACCACAAAATAAATGATTTCATTTGAACCACAGCCCCAGGGCGATTTCCAGCCACCATAGGCGCAGATTCACTGACGATGAGCAATGGGTAGCTCGCCGTCTTCCCGTCTGGTAAGGACTACGTCCGAGTCGACGGTGCATATTGTTCCACCCGCGCCTTAAAGAAATGTCAGTAAAACTGTAGGGGCCCATCAGAATCGATACCTACTATACCCTATTCACGTTAAGATTAGATATGTAAAGAAACCTTTTTTATTTTACTGTCTGTTCAACCGATTTTAACTTCTATTTCGTAGACTTATGGAAGGCGTTAAAAGAAAAAAAAGTGGTTACAATTTGCATAAATGTCTAATGTTATTTTGAACAGAGTATAGGGCTTTGGGAACGTTTGTAAGAGTGACCGTGGTGAACCTAGGTGGGTTTTAGGCAAAAATCTGTTACACCCTCTCCCTAAACAATAAATGTTGGGGTTCCTTTCCTAATACGATGAAGAATAACTTAAAGTAATAAAAAAGTTAGGTGATGTGGGCGTTTTATTGAAAAATTTTACAATTATTGTAAAAATAAATAAAAAGCAAACAGATTTTTGCGAAAAAAAAAATGTTTATTTTTAATTGAGGATATTTTTTATTCAACAATTTTCATTTTATGAGGACCCCTTATTACTTTCAATCATTTTGAAGTTTGTTTCAAAGTGATAGATCATTTAGTTCAAAAGTTACACAGTTTTGTTTTATGCAAAAGGGGGTCACAAAAGAGAGAGAGAGAAGAGATTTTTTTTTGTCCATAAAAAATATAAATAATTTTTTAGATTTCTTTTAATATTTTAGCCGTCGATAAAATGAAGCATAGATTCCCTCATTTTGACATGTGCACATTATAAAGACACTGTATAACACGCTTGCTATAATATCGACAAAAGAAAACTCGAAAAGTGCATCAAGCTAAACCAAACTACTTATCTACATACATCTGTCATAGCGTGATGATAAGCCAAGCCAGCTATGTTTATCTGCAAGTAATCATTACACGAACAATACTAATTGAATCAATCATAATGCATTAGGCACAGCGAAGTAATCTTATGATAATATTGTCAAGTAGGACAATATGAAGTGGACATGCATTCTTTATGTTACTTTCACAAATATTGTCAAGAAACATTATGTTACTTGTCTTTGTTTTTTATCTTTTTTTTTTAAAGAGTTTTCAATGAAGAATTTTTTCATAGCAAGCTTTTATAGCGCAGTGTTTACCTAGACAACATTCTTTTTACTGTATGCGAAACCGGAATATAGGTTGTTCAGAATCAATAACTAAATCGATTGAAATATTTTTTACTCCACGTTGTTTTTTTTTTCCAAAAATATTTAAAAAGGTCACAAGTTGGACAGCACACCACCAACACTAAGCACAACACAGGTCACGGCAAGTCATAGCGGGTATTAGGCATCAGCAAACAGCTGGGTGCAAGTGCAAAACAACCCCGCAGTCGGCTGAATGGCCCGGTGACCTTGTATTTTTGCTGACATAACAAGCTTATAACTTAGTGATTAGTGATAATACAGTTTTGAAATTTTGAACAAAGATTCTTTATATAAAAATACTAGATAGGTGTATCAGGTTTCGCATATATTAAAACCCATGACCTCCAGCATAACAGTCAGGGCCACTGACCACTAGACTGACAGGTCAGTCAATGTAAAATCTTATAAAACAAAATGTTGCCCTCACACTAGGAATTACTCCTGTGTCGTGGGTACGTTCATAAACATAAGTCTCATACACAAGACACCCAGACCTGGAACACCTATACATATATAAGCCTTACAAAGATTTGTTTCATACGGAGATCGAACCCACGAACCGCAGCGCAGCAGCGAACCGTTTTGATAAACCAATTCTACCCCCGGAAGCTACCGGGCCTTGGTCGAGGCCATGTTCCGGAGCGAGGAGCAGCAATGCTCGCTAAGGAGGCCGACCGCATCAGGCAAAGGCGCTCTCGCCGCCGCCGGGATTCCGATCCCGATTTCCAGCCACCGTAGGCGCGGGCTTGCGGACAGTGAGCAATGGGTAGCTCGCTGTCCGGCCGACCGGTAACTGTCCGGACCAAGCCCAAGTCGTCGACGGCGCGCGCCTCAAGGAGTTGTCAGCAACAGCAGGGGCCCAGCCGGGTCGAAGCCTACTGGGGCCAGGGTTATCCGAAAGGGCGCTCGAGCCCCGGTATGAAGGCTTGAAGGAACGGGATGGGTTTTTTAGTCAGTAAGAGTCTGACACTATCTCCCGCTCCGCCCAAGAGCGGGGGTTGTCATAGGATGATTTTTCCCAACGAAAAAAAAAAACAAAAAAAAACCCCGGAAGCTAAAAAAGCGGTAATTCAATAAAAGTGAGTTTCGAGATAACAGGGATTTTGTAGAAAAATTATTTCCGTTTTCATAATGGTATTCATTAAAAAAGAGCTTCTGCCCGCGGCTTCATCCGGGTGGAATGTTGTTAGAAAGAATCTTAAATCTTTTTATTTTGATATAAAGTAGAGCTAGATCATTTAGATCAGGTTACCCACTAAGGCATACTTTTTACAATTTAAGACCCAAGCGCCCGAAAAGTGCCATAAAACAGTGACTTTCTGAAGCCTACTCCTCGGTAACGGCCAGGTTAATAGGTTTGAAAAAAATATATGTTTATTATAGATTTATGAACAACATTATCAACACTTGATTTTTTCGTGCTAGTAATACTTCTGTCTAAAAAAATATTTAGCAATTTCGTAACTTTTCCCTACTCCTTCGAAACGGCTTGGATCTTTTGAAAAAAATTTACAAATAAAAATTGGTGGTTAAATATTCTTCAAAGTGAACATTGCATATGTAAATCAATCAATATTTCGCAGAGAAAATGGATTTAAAGCGCTTTCCGGGCGCTGCTGACCGCAAATAAATGCACAGATTTGCGTACTGCCGCCTAGGCAGTTGCGAGAGGTGCATTCACATAATTTTGGCCAGATAGTTCAAGGGACTATAAGCCTTAAGGCTGTTATCACACCACCACGCACCACGCGTGAATGCGTGTTTTAAAGTATCTCCGTTTGTACAGAGAACACGCACACTCCAATACACAGATGATCCACGCGCATTTCTATCAGATCACGAGTCTACAAGCGGCGAAACATGCGCATACGCGTGAGTGCGGGGCGAGACGCAAGGTATGGCACACTGAGTCTCGTAGCGCCATGCGTGACTTTGGATAAAATGAGTCAGAGCCTGCGTGAATCTACAAAACGCAACTACGCGCGTGAGTGCGTAAATAACCCGCACGATGACGATGCAGATCTGAACTCCCGCAAGTACGCGCGTAGGTGCGTTGACATTGACACGCAAAATGCAGCGTGATGCGTGATAATCGCGTAATAGTTAATTTCGAATTTTCTTACACATTATAAAACGAACTTCCCGAAACCGTCTGTCTGCCTGTCTATATAAACTATTTTATAAACTTTGACATCTCTAATAATTTGATATTCAATAATACTTTGACATCCTAATTAAATTGTAACTTTGAAAACTTTGACATTTCTAATAGTTTGACATTCTTTGAATTTTATCACAATCGCAGTTATAACTTTTTTTTTTTTTTTTGATGACACGCCATAAATTGTAAATTTTAATGTACCTACTAACCTAATACTAATCTAATATTTAAAAAAAAATGATTTATGTACTGCCAATATTTGCACGCCCTACGTGGCAGAATGTGATGAGACCATTAATTTAATTCAACACCATAATTATGTACCATATCCTGGCAAAACAAATGAACAACTGAACTATATGTTCGCGAGTATTCGAGTATTCGCAATTCACTGACCGACTTTTCATAACTGGTTTGTGGAGGCAGTCATCTCATGTAAAACATTGATATTCAGCCTCATCTAGTTAACCTGGAAGCCGACCCCAAGGTTTTTTCGGTGGGTAAAAACCATCGGCCTTGAGCAGAGCGGTAGGTAGACTCTTACTGACTAAAAACCCCACCCCGTTTCTTCGTTGCCTTTCATACCCGGGCCGAGCCTCCCTTTCGAAAAGAGACCCTAGCCCCAGGACCCCAAGGTAGCTGGTAAAAGGCTGGAGACGATGAATCCTTGTCAGCGAACTAAACAGATATAATTACGTTGGTAACATTTTCTAACTCCCCACAGGGACTACCTTAATTTCCTTTTCAGGGTTCCGTACCTCGAAAGGAAAAAACGGAACCCTTATAGGATCACAATGTTGTCCGTCCTTCCGTCTGTCTATTTGTCAAGACCCTTTATCTCGAGAACGCGTAGAAGTATCGAGTTGAAATTAAAACCATATACTCCGGTCTGCGGTCCCTTAAAGTTGTGAAAAAATTAAGCTTCTAAGTTAACAAATAAAAAAGATACAACCGTTTATGTCACAAAAAACGTTTATTTCGATCATTTTCAATAAATCAAAATTCATAAGGTATTTCTCGATGATCCAGAATCCTGATTTGCATAAGGCATGGTCTTACAGCACAAGTATAGGAATAAATCAACAAACAGTATAGGTATTTGTTGTTACCTACGTAAAATATTTTTTTGCAATTCGTAAAAATCTTCCGAGACTCCATTTCGGAATTGAACTATGTATTTACATAGGTAAGTTAGTACGGAACCCTCAGTGCGCGATCCCAACTCGCACTTGCCCGATTTTTTTAATTTCCCTTTTCCTTTCCCTCCAAAAAAAAAGAAAGCAAAAAATCCAAGGCAATTAACGACCTTACTCCTAATCCTTTATGGTCTATATTACCATGTCAACAGAAAATTTTTAATTACATTCTCATTATTTTTTTAGCAGTGACCTTTTTATTTCGTTCAAGGTACAATCGAGGTTGAATCATGAGTTCACGGTAATATTTTCTTGTTTAGGTGTTTTGTTTTTTTATTTGAAACTAGTATTATTGTGACGAATTCACTCGTTCGTGACTGTACGTGCGTCCTCTGAGGATAGATAAAAAGAAACACGATCTTTATTATGACTTAAGGCAGTAAGATAAGAGTTGCTGCCTTCTGCGAAGTAGTAATGCTAGCGAAATATAAGGTTCAGTTCAAAACCAGCGTCAGACACCTCGTATCTTAAGTTTCAACATGTTTTTCTACAGTGTTTTTTTTTTATTGTTAATAGGTTTGCGCTTGACCGCTATCTCACCTGAAGGAAAGCGACGATGCGGTCGATGACGACGCTTACCTAGAAGAAACCTATTCACTCTTGACTTAAAGATTCCCGTGTTGTAGCCATCAGGAAACACAGACTCCGGCAAGGATTCCACTCCCTAGCTGTACGCACAATGAATGTGTTCCCAAAACGTTTTGTGTGTGTAGGTGGGATGTCGATCATGTTTGTACACCAAATAAAATATTTTTTCCTTCTTTCAAATAGACAGTCGCACGTGTAAGGGAACAGTACATCCTCCAGCCAACGCTGTGGCACTCACATGCAGTGTTATAGTTACTGTGTTAGATGGTAGCAATTCCTGGTAATCAGAAAGTCCAAGATAGTCCAATAGTAGAAGCGGCCAGATGGGGATTTTGCGCGATACTCGAGCGCGTCACAAAATCTTATGGGGAGAAACCTTGCACCCTGTAATGTACCTCTACCACATATGAACCCTTAATGTGGTGGAGTTCGTTGAGGATAGCCCGTCAGATTAGAAAAAAAAAAATCGACCCTTGGATAAACTCTAGCGCTTCAGATTAAGACAAGGTAACTTAAGTACATGCAGAGAAGTTCAATAATCAGTTTTAATAATCTGGCAATTTGAGCCGTGCCACGCTCAAATTGCCAGATTATTGAAATGATAAAGCAAATGGGCGAGTCATAAAGTTAGGTTGTAAGGTTCCTGTGAATATTTTGTTGATAAGTGCAATTTTTTTACCACAGTTCGCCAAGATAATTTTGTTAGAATCGTTAAAAATTTAACACTTATCAATGGTTTTAGCTAAATCATCATTATGTTTGTAGTTTACTTTTGGAAATAGAACTCTCCCAAGTTTCACCACAACGAACGGTCCTGTGTGTCCCTCATCCATCGGATTACCGCGACCCTTACCAGGTCATCGGTCCACCTTGTAGGGAGTCCTTCCAACGCGGCTAGCTGCTAGCTTCTTACATAGTTAAACATAATAATTATAACGTCTTTCCAGCCAGTACCTCGTCAGCCGGAAGTTCTGACAATTAACTGCGAAACGGCACCTTTCGTGTTCCAGTAGCTATTACAGACATGGCACAGATAGATATAGTCTTTTGTTCGCCATAAAAAATACAGTAGGAGCTAAAAATTAATGAATTGTAACAATGGGCGATCTTATAGCTAAAAGCTATTATTTTACAGACAGCCTTTGGATGGATTCGACAGAGGAAAAGAAATACGCAGGCAATTTGTGGTCTGCTGATGAAGCTGAAGGCCCCAGCAGCTCACAACGAGCTGTAGGGCGATTCCGGGCCACCGTAGCGAGACCTGTCGGTAGCTTACCATCCGGTAAGGACCAAACAAAATAGGTTTTTGTAAAAGGGAGTTAGTGATAGCGTGACGGGTGACAGGACAGAATGGAAGATAAAAACGTGTTGCGAAGACTCCCAAATAAAACGAGACAAGGGTAAGATGATGACGCCGGTTTTGAGTCCACGAGCATCAATGCATATAGCTATAGTAGCGTTAAACTTCTTGTGGTCTAAGCACAGGCCTGATGTATGTATTTTATGTGTACTGCGATTTTTCTGTGTTATTGCTCCACATTGCCGAGAAACGAGTACTTCACGTTGATAACAGCGACAATGCACTTGTGGGTGTTGGAATCAATAGATATCGAAGAGTACGTACTTTCAGCGCGTTGAAATGTGCTGAGGACATTACAAGTCAGTGATGTCGCTCTATGACCTTCCTTTCAACAGTAAAGCACGATTCAAACGTATCAGTCACGTCACATGAAGTGACAGGACAGGACAGTGACAGGAAACAATACTGCCTATCAAATCTAACCATGCATTCCGAATTGCGTCAAAAGCGATAATATCGCGAATCCAACCAACGCGCAACGTCACAAATATTATTCAATACATCTTATATTTTGTGGCTATTAAATTTGGTCGGATTCGAGATATAAGGTAGGTTGAGGGAAGATCGGCATTGGGGTAAAAAAAAATTGTAATTAATTGTGACATGTTCTTTCCATCACGATATATTATTATTATATAATTTTATTTTTGGCTACATGTGGAGGCTTGTAATTAGCGATTTGAAAATATCAAACTATTTGTATCAATTATTTTGTAAGTCTATAAATAAATAAATAAATCGAATATAATAGTAAATCGAACAGTCAGTTACAGACTACTTAACTGTATCAATTCGGCATCCCTCACACACATTAAAATAGGTACCTTAGAAAAGTGAGTAACCAGTTCATGACACTGTCAGTACATGCAATCCTTATCATTCTTCAGAGCATGTGTCAAGTATCCGGCTATATCATGATTGTAAAAATCCCCTTGTACATATACAGTACGTAGTTTCCGGTAGCACTGGGAATACCATATCCTGTCAATGGATAAAACAGCCCTGATTGATTTTTTTTTATACAACATTATTTTTAGTACTTACCTTTATACAAAACCTGAATATAGTTTGTTCAGAATCAGATTCCAATAATTTTTACACTATGTTATATTTTTTCCGACCACCAATACCAAAGACAACACAAGTCACGGTAGGTCATAGCGGGCATTAGAAACCAGTACACAGCTGCGTGCGGGAACAAAACCCCTCAGTCGTCCGGATGGCCTGGTGATTGCGTATTTGTGCGGAAAACCAGGGAACGTAACAAGCTTATAACTTTGTGATTTTTCATGACACATAGATTATTTACATAAAAATAATAGACAGGTGTTTCACGTTTCGCATGTACTAAGGTTGTTGATCCCACCTGATGGTAAGCAGTGATGCAATCGTTGGTGATGAATAGCACTAGTTTATTAATAGCCTATTCACTCTAGCCTTGGAAACACCTAAATTATTATGGACAGGAAAACCGCAGCAGGCAAATTGTTCCAGTCCTTCGGTGTACTAGGTACAAACGACGAGTTGAAACACTTAGTCCAGACCGTAAAGGTGTTCGTTAGGCTGGACACTCGCCATACGTCGGGTTGTCCGATGGCAGAATGATCATATAATTCGATGCATGGTCATTTAATTTTTGCACTCTTCAAAATGCAACCTGTAAAATACCAAAAAGCTCGCAATCCTTCGCCTGTGCTCCAGGCTGTGTAGATTGGTGTTAACCATATCTGGATCACCACCGTCCGGTAATTGTCCGGACCGAGCCCAAATCGTCGACGGAGCGTACTGTTCCAGCGCGCCTCAAGGAGTTATCAGCAACCATAGGAGTTGTCAGCACCCAGCAGGGAAGAAGCTTACTGGGGCCAAGGGTCTGTTTCTGAAATGGAGGCTCGGCCCCGGTATGAAAGACAACGAAGGAACGGGGTGGGTTTTTTAGTCAGTAAAAGTTTAACACCATCTATCGCTCCGCCCAAATGCAAGGGCGGGGGATGTCATCTGGATGATTTTACCTACCGAAAAAATTAGCTTATTCGCACGCCTTGCCACTGAGTCCAAAGATTGATTTCCCTCTAGTTATAAATACTAAAAATCACTAACCACCATTCATAGTGGCATAATCTGTAACACCGTGAACCGTGACCAAACCACCCACAATCGGTCTGAGCAGATAATAATATTCTAAAAACAACGGGTCTTATCTGCTGTTACATGCTGCAGCGCAATAATTTATAGCCGTTAATGAATTAGCGCAGTATAATTTATTTGAAATTAGCGAAATTTTAATGTATTGCAATTGTACCAAAAATGTGACATTATAAGCTTCTGGCGCTTATAGAATCTGACGGGTTTTTATAATTCAATGTCTGACATGCATAGAATCTAACATTCATAGAATTAGGCGTTTAAAACTCGTCTGACATTTCTAGATTCTGACATTAGTCTACTAAACCTTTGCTGGGTTTTGAACAGTTCTTAGTCCAAGACATTATTTTGACTAACTGAAAACCTATATTTAGGGTATTTTTCTTTCTACCTTTCAATCGTGACAATTACAGACACAATAGAAAGACAATAGGTGCGCGAACGCCGGCGTTCGCTTGGGGTTTAATGAATTAAGTCGAAATCGAGATCTCGCTTGATGGAATGAATGTGACCTATGATGAAAAAATGACCCCAAAAGGCAATCTTGCGTTAAAGGCTGATGCGGGTTTCTACATAGATGGTAAGAAACAAAGCCATTGGCAACGAAATTCAAATTCAACATGTTTTCATTTTACATAGGCCTACATGGGCATTTATAAAACGTCGGAAGCTAGTGCACGGTTCCAATTGGTCGTTTTCTATAGAGAAGAACTGGCAAGAAGCAACTGTGTACATGAACTAATGTTTACTTCTAAGTAGTATACAAATCCAGTTGCCAGTTAAGAGAACTTCGAGTGAATTTTATATTTGTCTAAGTTCTCTGACAAAGAGTTAGGCACGATTATTCTGGGCTGAGTCATTAAAAAAATGGGAGTTAGGATTATCAGTTTTGGTCTTTAATTTAATCATTTCAAGGCTACATAATATGCGATATAATTCAAGTTATTTTAAACTGACTCATGAATTGATGTAAGATGGGAACGTTTCTAGCGAAGCAAACTACAATCATTTATATGGGCATTTTGAAATGGATATGGAAAAATAAAGAAAAAAATCTATAAGGTCTTAACACGGTGTATTTATTCTCGGTTTGTCGATGACAAAGTACAATAACATCTAAAACTAAACAATGTTTTCAGGCACATTTCAGTTGTCGGTTAAAATATCTCACACTCAACAATATAAATAAACATCTATTCAACATGTTCGGCCTTAGTAATAATAAAAAAAAACTCTAAATGTAAGTATACTACCCGCATTTTTAACAAATAATCACAGATATTACAAATTAATTACAATATGACTGACATATAAGATATGATGGCATTTTATTAATACTTAAACTTAAATTTAGCAACAAACTTTTGAGAGACATTTTTTTATGTCACAAATAAATTCTTTAAACCTTAAAAACTGTAAGCACTTAACAACAAGAACTAGGTAATTTTTGTTTGTATAACAAATCCTAAAAATAATATTTTTCAACAGTTTCAAAATATTCAAAACGCTTGTTTCTTCAATGTCTGTAAATAAATCTCTTAAGTGCTAAACTCATAATATTGGCCTATACACAAGCTTGCTATAACAATAGCCACTTAAACCTCGTCGATTTTAAAACTCAAACCAAGAAAAATTGGCTCACAAAACTTTAAAATAAAAGAGAAAAAGTGGCTTAAATATTTAACAATGGCGACTGGTGACGTAATCCAAACGAAATCCTCATTTCAAAAGCTTTGGACAGCGCCATTTTTCTGAGAGCCTGCGATTTATAGTTTTGAAATGAAATTGGATTCGAACCATTTCCAATAACTTATTATTGCGTCGTTTTGAATACCTGAATATTCCAGATTTTATTGGTTCAAAAGAAACATTGAAAATACTCAAAAGTTTGTTGCTAATCGACACCATAACCTCAAAAAGGCAAACGACACACTGCTGCGGAAATCAGCGCGTCATCTACATAACTCTTAGTCTATACTTACAAAAATACGTTAACATATGACATACAAAATGTACTTTATAGCATATTTACAATATCGCAACCAACAACTCCTTACACAGAAATCAGTCGAAAATCTAGCGTTTACATGTTGTATTCTATCTGCCAAAACAATTGGCACGGCAAATCCTTATCACAAGGCAGCTTTAATCACTTTACAATATTACATCTATGTTAATACAAACGTCTGTGTTCTTATGAATTAAGGTTTTGTGGTATTTGTTCGAAGGATCCAGAAAGAAGGATCTATTGTGTGTCGATGTCAATCTTTAATCATTTGTAATCAAGACACCAACGACTGGTCTGGAGTAATTAAATGGGTTCTTGACAAAATAACATTCTGAACATAAGTCCAAAACGTCTATGCCCTATATACACTCACCGGCACGGAATCTTGGCCAAGCGCGTATTTCGCGATAACAAGAGCTTTAAGTGTTTCCTATGATTATTTATTATGAAGGTTGGTCTAAAAAATGTTTACCTTTAGTTCAAGAGGGTAATTTATCATGTTTGAGTGCAATATGACGTTATTTTTAAGTTTTAGTTGAACCCGGTCATCTGAGCGACTAAGTTGCTGTTTTAAATTTGTGTTTTGTGAAAGTTTATTGTTAGGCTATTCAATTATTGTGATATCGTACTGTTACTTCAATAACTAAAGGTGATTTAATTCCAATAAAAATGCCATTAACACCATCACAGGTTGCACAAGCTGTAGCATTGATCGAACAAGGGATGACACAGCGAGAAGTTGCTGTTATACTGAATGTACCACGTTCATCGATGCAGTATGCGCTGAAACGATACCAGCAGATAGGCCGCTACTCCCGCAGACCAGGCAGCGGAGGCGTCAGATGCACATCAGCCCGGGATGACCGCTTTATTGTCCTGGAAATTTTGAGAAACCGCTACCTCACCGCTGTTGAGATACGCCAGCGACTCCAGTTCACAAGAGGTGTCAATGTTAGTGAACGTACAGTGAGAAGACGAATGGAGGAAGTGAATTTACAAGCTCGTAGACCAGCACGCGGCCCAGAACTTCTCAGAAGTCACCGAGTAGCTCGACTTCGATTTGCACGAGAACACGTCAACTGGACCCATGAGCAGTGGGCTCGAGTACTGTTCACAGATGAGTGTCGAATCGCTTTACGAGCTCCAGATGGTTGGGAGCGAGTGTGGAGAAGAAGAGGAGAGTGGTTTTTACCCATTACCACCACACAAACTGTTAGTTTTCATGGAGGCTCTATAATGGTTTGGGGAGGAATAAGTTCCGATGCACGTACGGAGTTAGTTATCGTCGATAACCGATTAACGGCAACACGATACATCGAGGAGATTCTTCAGGAACACGTGTTACCATATTCAGGGTTTATTGGATTTGACGAATTCCTCCTAATGCACGATAACGCGCGCCCACACGTTGCACATTGCGTGGAGGAATACCTTACAGAGGTTGGTATTCAAAAATTGCAGTGGCCAGCTCGTAGTCCAGACTTAAATCCAATAGTGCATATCTGGGACAAGCTTAAAAGAAAAATAAAGTCCTCCTCCAACCCGCCTGAAACTCTGAATCAGCTTCGAAATGCAGCGCTGACCGCTTGGGAAAGCATACCACAAGTTGAGATCAGAAACATCATCCAAAGTATGCCAGAACGAATGCAAGCTGTTATCGGGGCTAGGGGAGGAAACACCCGATATTAAAATGCAAACACAACGAAGACTTTTTGGTTATTTTTCATTTTGTGTTCTTTTTAAATTGACAGTGTTAAAACCAATATTTTTGTGAAACTGCTTATTTTTTTAAAGATTACTGCTGGTGCATCATTTTTTCAATAACTGAGTTACAAAACCATAAAAAACCCCTAATTTAGTGCATAAACCCATAATATAGTGAAAATTAAATATTTAAATAGAAATTAACGGCAAGTTATTGGTGGCCAAGTTTCCGTGCCGGTGAGTGTAAGTCAAACTCAAACATTTTGACTTTTACGACATCTTCATCGCTGACAGAATGTCCAAATATTCACTTTTTTCAAAAATTGACATCGCTTTGTTGTTTCTGATAAATACACATATGTTGTTCTCATATACATAAATGTTGTTCTCATATACATACGTACATTACATTGTTTATTTCTACCAAAATTGGATACAGGCTTATATTAAGTTAGATTTTATTAGGTTAGATCAACATTTTTGTTCAATATAGACTCTTTTTATTCCAGTTTATAAAAACGTTATACTTTCAGTTCTCTTTGATACGACACTCTTTGAAACCCTTCCCAAGTTTGTTTGCAACGAACTGATTGCTATATCCGTGTCATTTGTATCTATCATTATACACACTGTCGTCTGTCTACCATATCATTATCCTTATTTCTATAATACTTTAACACGCAATGTGGCAGGCGATGAGGCGACATTATAAATAAAACATCCAACTGTGGAATCAAGGGACAATATGTCATTTTCAAATTACAGGCTGTTGTGTTGCAAATAATAGACACGTGTCAGTCAATATAGACATATCACACATATATGTTAAATTCAACGTCATTTTTCGAGTAAAGTTTCAAAAGCGTTACTTTGAGATCGACTGTTAATGAATTTTCAAGTAGACAAGAAATCAAAGGATTTAAGAAAGACAAAGAAGACGAATAGTATAAAGACTTATGTCTACAAAAATTTACAGTTATAGAAAGACTCGAACCATTAGAACACGACTGTTGTTCTCGAAGGGAACGCGGAAGTTTATCTATGTTGGGTACACCTATTTTTGGTCTTAAACAAGTAAAAGGCCTCATATTACTTGGTCTTAAGTCAATATTAATATTGCTACAATGAAATCGAAAGTCTAGGCTACTAACAGAACTTTGATGGACATTAGCAATAATACTGCCCGTCTAGAGACTAATGCTCAGTAATAGAACCAGAAATAGTTCCGTTCAACACGTGTCCCTAATTTCCACAATCTAAGTTTAAACCTATTTACTGTATCGGACTTGACACGTGTTGGTAGCACGCCAGTACCTAGCTTACATAGTAAATGTTTCGTTACGTCACGAAATGCAGTTCTGGGCGACCAGGGGCGTTTGTTACTGTTATGTAGGGCAATGTTTCAAGATCATGTTTCTGGTCTGGTAGATATTTGGGGTTCTATGTATATTCTAAATAAATTAGTAGTCCTTTGGCAATATAGCTTTTTGTTTTGTAAGGTTTTGAGGGACTTTTACCCAGCAGTGGGAGAATATAGGCTTAGTTCACTAAGCTTTGCGACTGACTTTAGAAGTTAGACCTACATTCTCAAAGATGGTCCTAATTTTGCTTTCGATAAATCATCAAAATCTATTAAGGTAGTTCGAAAAGACCACAAACTTAGTTGCACGTTCCAACGTCATAGTTTGATTTTGGAGATTCTCACAAAAAAATGAGCGTCACAATAAAGTACAGCAATTAATGGTTAACACTTGTACTATAAATACACATGTTACAACGATGTTCTAGCGGCATTCGCCGTTGTGAGAACCAAACATATGCCACAGTTTATTATTAGCGTTTCCTTATGGGTTCTCCAGTTTTAGAACAAAAGCTATTTTTTTTTTTGTGACAATGCCATGCACTTGCGTAATACTATTTTTGTACAAAATCATTAAAATCCCAGAAGTTTATTTTATTGTGTATAGGTCAAGAAACATTGCCACTAAACTATCACTACTTAAACCGTGCTTCAATGTATGTCATAAAATCCCTCTTAATCTTTAATGTGTGGTAAATATTGAGAGGATTTTTTATATTTAAAGGAATCTTAACTTGAAGTTACGTTCGGTTATACTGTGATAGTGGCATAGACATGGTTGCAGTGCTAACCGTGGATACGGTATGATTGCGCAACCAATCGGAGGCCTGATGAGATTCCCACTGTAAAACTGTACCATACCTACATTTTGTTAGAAGCACTACTCTGACAACCAACAGCCTTAGTGACAGCGAAATTTTCGGCAGTGAAATCTCACGTAGTTAATCTCAATAGTTTTAGGACTTTTGTAGGTCATACATCTAGAGCTCCAGGGAGTCTACTGTTCCAGTTTACAAGCTCTTTGAAGGAATAATGCATGGTAACAAAAAGCTCCACTAAATTGGCCTCAAACCGGTGCCCTTGATCTACAGTTTCCGGCCAGACACGAGCCACAGGCGCAGTTATCAGAACATATTTTAAATTTTGTGTAATGTTCAATATAATGATAAATTTATTTACATTTGGAATGGGAACCAATGTAAATGTTTAATGATTTATTGGGTAGTTGGAAGTTTCGAATTCGATTTTGGCGAACGATCACTTTATGGCAAACATTTTCTGTATATTCCAAAATTGTGTGGTCAAATATTTGGAAGATATTGGCACGATCAATTATTTTTATGGTACGTATTTCCGTTTATGACGAAAAGCAGTTTTATTTGGTAGTGTTTTTCTCGTCGATAATCGATGAAGCAGTAATATAAATTTAGATTATATATAACGACAACTATATTCGTTTCTTCAACAAAATTCGGCTATTATACTTATTGTTGATTTTGAACAAAGGTCATTTGTCACAAGCACCTAAATTCGATCATTATGAAGTCTGAAAACGCATAAAAGGCTGGTGGCACCGCTTGACTCCACAAATAAAAAACCGGTTTTGAGCCCACAGCGTTGCATAGACCATGGTCATTATTAGTACAAACTTGTTTGTAAGTTAACTCCTACAAGATTTGTTGAATGAGTACTTAATGATTATGTCAACGACCTTAAACATGGCGATTGGGATAGACTGGATGCGTAAGTGAATTGGGTGCTGTGGTGAAACTTAGAAAAGTTTTATGGGATTATATTATTCAAGTTCCACCAAGGGCCGTGTGTCCTGTGTTGCTTGTTGGATTATCTTAGTACCAATTTGAGATGTAGACTGTTTCTCTTACTGTGACGGATTCTGATCGATCAAATCAAGGCAAGATCTGTCATATCCAGGTTTATTTTGTGTAGATGTCTGTTGTCCCTCTACACAAAAAAAAAAAAAAGGACTTATGCTATCAGGTGGTAAAAGCAGTATCTAACAATTAACATTTTATTAATTCTAATATCTGCCATTACAAATCCAGTAACCAACTACTTGCGCCTCCTATATATTCACCTGATTGTACTGTTACACACAGTCGTTTCGAAGATCAATACTTTAAGAACCTTATCTACAAACACTATGAAACATGCAGTGCGTCAGGATGCGTTTCTGCGAAAAATGCTGACGATATACCATAGACAGAGAAAAATTGGAACACAAGCAAAAATGAACTCACTAGATAAGACGGTAGTGTATGAATTTGCATGAAAATTATCTTCGGTATAGTCCCGCAATAATTCAGATTTATGACATCACTGACTGAGGCTGGCAGTCGAGTTTTATTTTGACAGAAACGTTATGTTGAATACTGATTTGTGTATTTTGCTTACGACTTCTTTTTGCCTTTGAAGATTTTTCTTGTATGTACTTTTCTAGTCAAAACAATAAACATGATGAAGAAATAGATGTCGCGAACTTTCAAGTAGGTTAGGAAGAATTTTGTCAATGACGTGACTGTGAGAGCTCAATAAGCAATATACCACAGCCAGACAGAAAAAGTAGCTCACAGTCACAAGGAATAGGAAACTTAAACCTCTGCATATCAATGAAGGACTATTCTTTTTATCACATAAGCCTACATGGGCACTAATAAAACGTCAGGTGTTAATGCACGGTTCCAATTGGGCGTTCCCTATGGAGAAGAACCGGCAAGAAACTCCATGGAACTCTAACCCTAAATATTCTTCTAAAACTCAAAAGAACTACTTACCTCAATATTGACTACGCCAAGTGATAGTAACACACACACTCAAAGCTAATTTCATAAGTACAAACGAAAAAAGCATTACTCATCTCATGTGGTATGCGTGAGATTATCGGAGTTTCTTAGTGAGGGCATTCCCTCATGAGCTCTCAAGGATCGAAAGGAATTTTGTAGCAAGGATGTGCTTTATTATTTACGTTGTTTTTGTGTAGATGTACGAAAGTTGTTAGGGTATTTGTTGTTTGTGCGTAAAGCTAAGGAAAGGAATTCCCTGCCGAAGTTTGTTGAGTCAGAAGAGAATAGATGAATACTACACATACTTATTAACCTTACACCTGTCACTGATTGCTAAATATCGTTAAGTATACTCTTTTTTGTCCATACACTCCTAACAAGGTTCAGTTGAAAAACAGCGTCAGAGAACTACCTCGTAGTTGCTACAAGCCTATCAAATAAATAAAGTTGTATTTCTCTAGTTTCTATCAAAATAAAAACTAAGACTTTTTAAACGTTGGAATAGAACACCATCAGTAAAAATAAAAGACAAAATCCAAAACCATTTTGACATTATTTTGGTGATATTGATCAAACGCGAGGTTAGAAAGTACATCACGAATCTGTCTGTTATGCTTGAAATAGATCTATAAAATACTGGCTGTTGCCGGTGGGTTCGCCCGTGTGGTAATAGAATATTATCTCAAGAGAATATAAGCCCAGGGCACCAATGTGCTATTTCAGGATACAGTCTCCCGTGTACTAAGTTTCCTCGGAATCTGTTCAGCCGATTGAGCATGAAGAATTAACAAACATGCGAACAGACACACACACAAACTTTCACCTTTATAACATTAGAAACACTAATCATCAAGATATACCAACAATACGTGTCACTAAAGGAGCTTTTAAAACTTGTATACGTAACCCAAACTGAAAGGTTCTTCCAAATAACAGTGCTCCAAACAAGTCACAGTTAGAAGCGTGACGTTTCGAAGGTTACACGTCCAATATATTTGAAACGACCTCATTAGTGCAACAAACCCGGCTTAGACAGGCGCTTAAATATTAAATCTAGATCATTATAACTTCGAAGATAGTTTGAAATTCGAATTGGCTTTGTTAAAAATGGCGGTTGATTCAAATGCGAGCATTACAAGGCCAGCGACGAATAAATGTTTTTTTTTTTAAATGATATTGTTTGACCTCTTTTTCAACTGATTGTAAACGATGATGGGGTCGACGATGGAGCCAGCTTGCCCAGAAGTAACCTATTCAATCCCGACTTACATAGATATTAGAAGAAAAAAGAACTCTTATGAAATTTTTTGAATATGCTTATCAAATTATTTTTCGTATTTAAACATGTCAATCATAGTAACATTGATTTAAAACCTTTTATCTCTTCAATTACTTATTAGGTGCAACATGGCTTTCTTTTACGCTTCATCTTTATCAGCTATTAAATCTGTGATGACGTCTTTACCGAACCATGTTATCATCTTTTATATCTCTCAAAAACAGCTATATTGACCTTTTCTATTTGCAGGATTTACTCAATTTTAAACATTTTTTTTTTCTGAAATTAAGGATAGGTTTGCAAATATCTCGCGGTGAAACTGTTGACACATCTATTTAGGTTCTTCATTCCTTTTTTGTGTAATTCAGTGCGGCGTATTTTTAAAAATTTTGAAAACTGTCAGAGGTGTTTCTTTTGGACTCTCCCCTTAAGATTCGCATGAGAGGCGGGTGCCTTAACCGCTTAGCTATCACGGCGTCTAATCACCATTAATTAAAAAAAATCATCAACGTATACAAATCCTATTCGAGCCACTGGCTTCGTTTCAACCCGACCGACCATATAATTTGCCATGCTCGCACATACGGTGTAAATTACTGGATCAATTCTTATAATGAGGGACATATCGATTGGTGTCAGTCTGGTGTTAGTTCTTGCAGCATTTCTAGTAAAACACGATAATATTGATGTTTTGTAGTAAGGCACTATAATATAGGGTTATTTATAAAACACAAATAACCTTGCAGAACTGTATTACTAACATCATAAACAACAACTTTTGTTCTATGACTTTTTATAAAACGTAATACATTCACCAAAAACAAACCTTCAAGATTTCGTTGTTCCATCTAACACACTTCAATTCTGTATTTTGCTATACCTACCTACGTCTATATGACGCAATGCAAGCGCATCAAGCATCCCCACCACACGATCCCCGCTACTGTACTATCGCTTGCTTCGGAACATTTAGAACTGAACGTTCTATTTTATTAAATATTTTTATTTTTGTATGAAAATCTGATGAACAAAAATATAAAAAAAAGTTAAGTCATAGAACAAAAATTGTTGTTTATGATGTTAGTAACATAGTCCTGAGAGGTTACTAGTGTTTTACAAATAACCCTGTATAGTAAAAAAAAAAAAAAATTGACTGATAAAGTGGACATTATTAGAATTTAAGTGGTTTTTGTAGACTAATTTAGATAAAATCTTTGGCTTCGAAACGTGTTGCATCGCTTTTTTTTTCATCTATACTTGTTTCTGCTCCACCCAAAAGTCATCTGGTATAAAAAGTCTACGGCAAAAACCACCTTGGTAGTTTAATAGATATTTAAGATTAATGAAATAGTATATTCGGCCTTATAATAGTTCTCACTGTTGGGAATTGGGATTCAGGCCTTCTTTCTAGAAGGAATCCACCACGCAGGCCCAGTGCGGGTTGGTAGAATTCACATGTCTTTGAATTTTTTAGTCTAGGACATGCCGGTTTCCTCACGATATTTTCCTTCACTGTTTTGAGAGTAGTGATGATGAAATAAATTACACAAAGTAATGCGCCTGGCTGGGTTTGAAACCGCGAGCTACAACTAAGTCCCCCGTTGCCATTTGGCCACCACAGCTCTCACTGAAATAAATAAGTGAATAATATCTCACATTTTAATATAATTTATCGAGTTCTTTAAGTTGTTGAGCGACGAATTTTACAAACATACTCACATGAATGCAGCAGAAAGCAATGACAATTTCTTTCATAGTTCTTCAGATTATAAGTTGTTCAGGTACTATCGCGGTAATTTGTGCCTGATCACTTAAAAAAATTTTCGCTTAAATCCTGCGACGCAGCGCTAAACCTTTGAAATTTTCGTTTCGAGTGCAAGTAAAAATGAACTTAGCGGAGGTCAGGCGGAAGTGTCTTTGTTGGTATCTATCTATATTTAAGCTAGCTTCTGCCAGCGACGTCGCCCGCGTGAAAACAAGTTTCTCAATACAAACTTTGGAACCTCGTTTTATCCCCTTAGGAGTAATTTTGGAAAATCATATCATCATTATGTCATAAAAGGAAAATGTGCAAAATTTTACATTCTTAGACCCAGTACATTGATATGTCAGTCAGTTACTTCTTTTACGAGTATATAATAGGTACATACACGGATTTGTATATTTGTTCTTGTTAGTAGGTAAGTAATTGATAAACTCTCAGTAATTTTCACTAGACCAATTTTGAAAATTCTTTCACCGATTTTTTTTTGGGTGGTAATTCGTCCAACGACTACTTCCGCTCTTGGGCGGAGCTGGAGGGCGTGTCAGACTTTTACTGACTAAAACCCGCTTCTGTTTCTTCTTTGCCTTTGTTTCAGCGCCCCGAGGTACACTTTTGCACAACCTATTGTTCACCGGCTGAATGCTAGTTTATCACTGAGTGACATAGGGCATATAATTATTTTCTTCTTTACGCGGGCGAAAACGCTGGCAGAAGCTATTATTATATAATTAGTATGTATATTGGTATCATATACTATTATTATAGTACTTCCAATGACAATGTAAGTACGGGTCGTATGCTATATTGATTTTTCATAGTATTCAAGCATCAAATAACCGATGTTTAACGAACTAACGTTCATTGATAAAACAAATAAACTAAGTTCCGACGGCAAAACTTTTAGAAAGTTTTAAAGTGCTTGTGAATGGTTTGATTTAGATAAATGCTTTGACTTTGAGAAGTTTTAACCACTTTTCTTTTGAATAGCAGTGTTACCAATAAGTGGTTCGGTGAAATGTATAGCAACGTATACAGAACAGAGCAGTTACAAGTACACTTGATGCTATACTTAAGCATACTTAAGCCCCTAAAGTTAAAGATCAAATTGTAGAAGTATAGTAAAAACTTATCTACTTCAACGCTATGATCTTTCCAGAGAAAAGCAATATTTATGGGTCTAACAGATTTAACACATAAATATTGCTTTTATTGATCCGAACCCCTTGTGATTGTGACCACTTGACTGAAATTTGGTTACAGTTACTGTATTCCTTTAGCCTTGATTGGTATCGCCTTTCACGTAATATTGGTGAAACACACCTTCCAATATGTAAAGAGGAATTATATTAACCGTTATTATTTAAATCCGTAACGCTTAAACGGTTAAAAGTGTAATATGCCTTGACCATAAATTGCATATTTTTCCTAATGTTTATATATTAATACTTAACGTATATTTGATTGTATATTAATTGCTACCACATTCCGATAAGAAAGACTTGTTCGACTTGTTCTTAATGCATTTTATTAGTGTATAAGATGTGTAACTGCCCTGTAAAAGTTAGTAAGTAACTAGTAAGCGAATACAACCTTTTCATGTTAACAATCTATTCTTTCTGTGTTTCCCTACTCCACGCTATGACCCATTACAAAAGACATGGCAAACGAAACAAATGCGATGACGAATGTCCAAAAGCGAACCCCGGGGTTCGGGATTTTGGACATCCGTCATCGTCGCATTTTTTCAAAAGGGACAAATAAGGAACATGAGTGGGTCCTAGTCAGTTAAAGTCTGACACGCCCTCCCGCATCGCTCTAGAGCAAGAAAAGTCATAAAAAAGCCTCACGTCGAAGCCACTGGCATAAGCATGTTACTTTATATGGGCGTTACGAAGGTCTGCAGTGTAACGTCGATAGGGTTGCGTGCGTGCATTGCGTGCGTGTACGGTAGAACGTCAATACTATTCAACGCTTGTATGAAAAGGTAATGGTATCCAATATCAGTAGCGTAGCGTAGGCGATGTGTCCACGGTCCGCGCAAGCCTTCGGTTCTTTAAGAACGAGAGCTTTTTTTTTTAATAATATATAGATATGCTCTCTTTTATTTGAGGAGTGATATGAAAGATAAGGGAGTTGGTGATAGTGTGACGGTTGACAGGACAGAATGGAAGAAAAAAACGTGTTGCGCAGACTACAAGTAAGATGGGATAAGGGCAAGAAGAAGAAGAAGAAGACTATAGGCTTTATTATGTTGTACACTGGCAGCCCCAAATCTTTTCATTTCGCTCAGTCCATCCAAAGGTTCTCTGGTAGAAATTGCCCTGTGCAATACGACCAGCTATTGTACACTTATTCTTTTTTGTAAATGTCCTGCAATAAGTTAAGGTGTGCAATAAAGTAATAAATAAATAGGCTCTCTTTTGACCAATTTTACACCTGGGGCCCAAGTCTGCTATTTTTATAAATTCGCCATTCCAACACGATCATTGTCATTTTGCTAAAAGTTCGTAATCTGCTAATTCATAATGATCGATCATTGATCGGTCAGTGGTATCGTAATAGAGTTGTGGTAGAATGATAATATCGAGCATATTAAAACCAATAACTGCACAATAACGTTCTAATGGTAGTACACTGATCAAATAAACTGTCAAAGTTTTAGCAGATTACCGAATACGTCAAATATTCATTTGTCTATATGTACGAGATTACTATTCTATGCCACTTCTTTCAATGGAGTGTCAGTGGTTGACCATTGGAAAGTCATAATAACGTCATTATATTAGTAGATTGCCAAACTTGTCAAAATCGACAATTATGACATCAATGATAGACCATTCTGACACTATTGTAATAGCAGACTTGAGGCCCTGATGGTAATCAACGATTTGTCGAACGCTGGGTTGTGAGTGGCTGTTTCAATTTCGAATTGATGAAAGAAAAAGGTCTCGTTGATGCGGCTTCGGCCACATCTAAGCTAGACCATACTACGCCTCTGTCCAATATTACATGACGTGACGTTAGAATTCCCTGAAGGGATAAGTAGGCGAGTACCTGATAACACACCCACATTGCTAATTAAATGTTAATTTCCTAAGAGGACGAGCCTATTTCCACTAACAAGGAAAAGAAAAGCTTTTAGGTGAAAGCTCCAGGGTAATTTTTTGTATTATGTTGATCAGCGTCAAGCAGCGTCTTAAATAGGGCGGTGGCATTTTTTTTAATTACTTAGTTTATTTTTTGTTGTTATTTTTTAAATTTATTTATTTGGTTTTTAAAGGAAGTGTTGTGAAGTCCAAAATGATTTTTTAAATTACATGGACAAGCTATTCTCTACCAGTCTAAAAGTCAACACTGTGGTAGATGTGCACAATAATTAAATAATATATATTTCAAATAGAATGAAGTAACGATAAATGAAATCGCTTATAATAATAAAATAGATATAATATATGATAAATATCAAATCGTTATATTTAAGAGAAACTAAAATATAACAAATCAATATGCATAATATGTAGCATATTGGATTAAATTACAGAATAAAACTCATACAAGAGAACTATACTTTTCAAAATTAATATCTCAAGATCGTATAACTATAAACATACAATTTTTTATCGACCAAGGTCAAGAAGTTATTTAAATAACGAAACGAGTTATTGATCTAAATCAGACTGTATTTGTGCAGATGTTACATGGCGTCATGGCGATAATAACTGGTGAAAGGCAAAATATTGAACAGCTGTGATACCACGAGACCTAAAAGCGATCCATTTTACGACCTAAACTGAACTGTTAAAGGAATGTATAAACTCTAACCTTCTTTGTCGCTCACATGACTGAAACGTCGTTGTGAAGGTTGCAGGCACAGTTAAAACTCAGCTCCAACACCGCCCTAAACTAAGACGACTGCTCGCAGTCCACGCGGCGACAGCTCGCAGGCACCCAGCATTCCACGCGGCGACAGCTAGCAGACGGCCAGCTGTCCACCCGCACCCGCACCGCACCAGCTGACCGCTTGTCTACAACGTGCGGCCAGCGAAGCGTCAACTACCGAGCAGTCTGATGGCAGTAAGCTCGCTGAAAGCGAGCTGTCTGCTAATTTATGATGCCAATGTAAAATATATCTTAAAAGCAATATTTAAAGCCCATATTTGAATCATATTTTTTTAGCCGGGTGGGAGCAGTCGTGTAAGTGAGCTTTGACCTTAAGTCCTCTGAAGGTGAATTTTGTTTGTGTTCTTGTATGGCAATGTGCCGTCTCCTAATTCCTGTATCCCGATTTTTTTTTGAGGCTGAATATCATCCAATGGCCTCAAACCTACGATTTGCTAATATCTCCTTCGCGCCATCGACCACGCGGGCCGGTTACCGGACGGCGAGCTACCGGCGAGTTGGCTCCTCCTTCTTTGTAAATTATTGTAATCAGGGAATCCACTCCTGCAAGCGCGAGATCTGCGGAATTACTGACTTCAATCCCGCAGGCTTATGGGATCGTGATTTTGACGCTGGACTGGATTCGTTGGTTCTAATTCTATCAATCCTTTGAAGATGATAGATTTAAGTAGATATACTCGTAAAGACGGTGACAACCTCGAAAGGCTAATTGTGACCGGTAAAGTGGACGGGAAAAGGCCTCGCGGGCGCAGCCCAATACGTTGGTCCGACCAGATCCGCACCGCCCTTGACTCCACGATGTACAATGCCCTTCACACCGCCAGAGACAGGAACAGATGGAGGAATATCATAAGGGATAGTGTGATGAAACAGGGGGGTCACGACCCTCAGCATTGAGGAATACGACGCAAGGAGGAGGACTCGTAAAGAAGTTGGGATCGCGATCCCAGTCAAAAGAACCCCACGAAAAACGTGTACCTACTGTCTAACCTACTTATAAGATTGTTTTTAATATCGTGCGGTTTTTATCACAAATTGACGGTATCTGAAAGGTTAATATAGTGCGTATTTCATTACGCATGCGGGATTGCCCCGCACGCAACCCCCGCAAATGTCCATTTCATACAAGTATTTATTGTAACGCGTGGAAGACACGCATAACGCATTTTTTTGCATTTTAAAATTTTCTTTCAATTTTCATGCGTGATGAAATACGCACTATATTAACCTTTCAGATACCGTCAATTTGAAACACAATAGTAAAACAATAGATGCGCGAATGCAGGCGTTCGCTTGGTTTAATATAATTAAAAACACCTAATAAGTGTCCTAATAAAGAAAATATAGAAATGGCGATATCAAAAATCGTATCTGTGACTCAGATCGCATCGTCACAAAACCACTTACAATCGAGATAAAACAATGACTAATCTAATAATTTACAAACAAAAAAATGTATGAATCATCGTAATCCACCGTTATCTACATGTTTGCTTGGATTACAACTTTTTATAGGTACTTCTGATCTATCTACTCGTATTACATAAAAATCTCAACCCAGTGTTTGTAATCGAACTCCTACGAAACGGCTTGATCGACTTTTATGATTTTTTTTTGTGTGTATTTGATAGGTCGTCAGCTATTTTTTATAAGGTAGTATTTAAACGAGCGACTGTAAATTAAAGTTTGAAGTGACTAAAATAATTTATCTCTATGACTCACAATTAATCGAATGCGAGTGACGAGAAATGAACAGAACAGCAACATACAAAGATTTCTGCTCGTTCTGGATTTTATTATTAATCAATATTTGTCGTTAGTTTCAAATTCATACCGCTGAAGTTAATAAAACAGTATCTCATCATCAGTCGCTAAGTTTTTTTTAAATCGCTCGTTTTGTAATACCCCTCTTTTATATCCCTTTCTGCTTCGGTCCACCACCATCACCGACCAAGAAGCCACAGCCCAATAAGATGGGCAGATCAGGTCCGCTCCACACTGGACACCCAATTGCACGTCGCACTTCATGACGCTAAGAACCGTTACAGATGGCGAGATTCCATCAATAAGAAGCTAACCCAGCGGAAACTCCACGACCCTCAGTAATGAGGAATACGACTCGAGGAGGAGGATATCCCTACGTGATGATAACGGTAGCCTTCTCCAGAATATGACAAAACTAAGTTCGCCGGATCAGCTAGTTAGGGTCGCCGCCGCCGCCGCCGCCGGGACTCTGATCCCGATTTCCGGCCACCGTAGGCGCGGGCTTGCGGACAGTGAGCAATGGGTAGCTCGCTGTCCGGCCGTCCGGTAACTGTCCGGACCAAGCCCAAGTCGTGGACGGCGCGCACTGTTCCCGCGCGCCTCAAGGAGTTGTCAGCAACAGCAGGGACCCAGCCGGGTCGAAGCCTACTGGGGCCAGGGTTATCCGAAAGGGCGCTCGAGCCCCGGCATGAAAGCTAGAAGGAACGGGGTGGGTCTTTTAGTCAGTAAGAGTCTGACCTATCTCCCGCTCCGCCCAAGAGCGGGGGATGTCAATGCATGATTTTTTCCCACCATAAAAAAAAAAGCTAGTTAGGGTTTTGTACCCAAAGGGTAAAAACGGGACCCTATTACTAGGTTTCCACTGTCCGTCTGTCTGCCACCAGGCATCTTTCATTTCGTTGTCATGAATCGTGATAGCTAGAGTTGAAATCACTGATTATGTATTTCTGCCGCTATTACAACAAATACTGAAAATAGCATTGATAAAATCCATCTGTTTTATTTAAGTGGAGTTTTCATGCAACAAATGTGATTTTTTTGCGTTTTTTTGCTGGATATTAATAACGGCAATAAGAACTTAATGGTAAGGAACACTGTGAGCGAGTCCGACTCGCACTTGTTATATTAATCTACACTAATATAATAAAGAGGTAAAGTTTGTTTATTTTTTGTTTGTAGGAGTTAATTTATGGAAGTACTGGTCCGATTACTAAAGTTTTTTCACCGATAGAAAGCTGGTTTATTCCTGAGTGACATAGGTTATATTTTAAGTACGCGGGCGAAACTGCGGGCAAAAGCTAGTTATATCACACGACTGTTATTACATCGTTTAACTTATCTTTTTATAGCTCGAGTAGGCATTCTAAATTTAGGCAGCCGCCACAAATTCTAGAGGTCTAAAAAATTGCTCCTTCCATTAAATCGATGACATATGTCGCTAAAATGGCCTGGGGGTCACAATCCAGACAATTATACCAATTATAAGCTAAGGATGACTAACACGGAATTGATCAATAATCTCCGAATAGGATCTTTGAGATAAAGAGTCAGTTAAGAAACAAAACGTGTTTGCACCGACCCTAATACGTTACTTACCAAAATTATAGTTTTTTTTTTAGGTCAGAAAATCATCCAATGACATCCCCCGCTTTTGGGCGGAGCGGGAGATAGTGTCAGACTTTTACTCACTAAAAACTCACTCCTATTCCTTCTTTAAAATTGTTCCAGGGCTCCGGGGATCTCTTTCGCATCACCCATCCATGGCCTCAGTAAGACCAAAACTTTATTAGATAAACTGCCGTTTTTAAAAGGGTTGCATTGAAGTGTTTTATCTTTGGATGGACTTGGAATGTTAAGTTCCAACAAATTTTATATTAAAAGTAAGTAGGTAATATTTTTTTCGAAATTAGGTATTTATTATTGTTTTTAGGGTTCCGTAGCCAAATGGCAAAAAACGGAACCCTTATAGATTTGTCATGTCTGTCTGTCTGTCCGTCCGTATGTCACAGCTACTTTTTTCCGAAACTATAAGAGCTATACTGTTGAAACTTAGTAAGTAGATGTATTCTGTGAACCGCTTTAAGATTTTCATACAAAAATAGAAAAAGAGCAATAAATTTTGGGGATCCCCATATTTAGAAATGAAACTCAAAAATTTTTTTTTCATTATACCCATACGTGTGGGGTATCTATGAATAGGTCTTCAAAAATGATATTGAGGTTTCTAATATCATTTTTTTCTAAACTGAATAGTTTACGCAAGAGACACTTCCAAAGTGGTAAAATGTGTGTTTTTTAACACTTCCAAAGTGGTAAAAGGGGGGGCCCCTGTAACTTCTAAAATAAGAGTATGACAAAACTAAAAAAAATATATGATGTACATTACCATGTAAACTACCAACGAAAATTGGTTTGAACGAGATCTAGTAAGTTGTTTTTTTTTAATACGTCATAAATCTAAAAAAATACACTATTATTAAAACATCGATCAAAGTCACAACGAACTACAAGAACTTTTATATTATGTTACTTGCTGCTACGGAACCCTCCATGGGCGAGTCCGACTCGCACTTGGCCGGTTTTTTTTTTATTTTCTCTAAGGGCTATATTTCATCGGGACGACATGGCGGCGCAATTGGTCGCACCGCCATGGTGTCCCGGTGAAATATAGCCCTTAGCTACCAAACTAGACACCAGAGTCGCCACACGTCCAAGCTGGGGTGCAATCGCGCTATTTTTTTTCAACTCAATCGCAACCGAACCGCTACCATATCACAACTTTTTGACCGTTTCGTATCGCGCTAAAAATTTGACAGCAAGTTGAGACGCAGCGCGATCGTAACTGGAACGTTACTGCTGTCAAACGTAAAAGTTGATAGGAGGCTACTTTTTTAGGATCGTTACTGGATCGTTGGAGTGTTTTGTCTTTGTTTTGAAGTGATTCTGAGTGAAAATCTTTTAAAAATACAACATTACCATGTACGCCTACATAGATTTATTGGAGAAATCTCATGAATACGATGTAGCGGTGGCTCGAGCCGAAACTAAAAGGAAAAACTTAAAAGCTAGACTTAGTTGTGATTTGTTGTGATTCATACAGTGATCGACAGTTTGTAAAGAGATATAGACTCACGAAAGAATTAACCCGTGAACTAATTTCCAAGCAGACTCCTCATATGCCACCAGTCCTACGTTCTGATGCTTTGGATGTTGAAACTAAGGTAAGGAGTGTAGGGGCAGATTTTGTGATGATTCCTCTCTAAAGTCATAAACAGCATTATCATAACCAGAATTGTATTGTTATAATTTTGTTCTTTCCTGTCAGTGCTAGTTCATATCCTTATTGTTTTTTTTTTCAGATATGTGATTCTAATTTAAATATATTATGTGTGGATGCAAGTTCCCCTGGGTCCACACATGATAGTGTTGTTTGGGCCAACTATCCATTGAATGGTTATATAGAAAGACTCCACATTAATCATGGAGATAATTTACATCTTTTAGGTATGTTTAAATTGAGTATAATTTATGTTGCAATCTTCTGATACATTATGTAAATATTTTTTTAAGACTCTTTAATTTATTTTTGGTTATTGCAGGAGATTCAGGGTACCCTTTGAGACCGATAATGATGACACTCATCTCGGAACCAAGGCCGGATACTCCGGAACGATATAACCAAAGCTTGCTCTTGACGGCCAAAAGTGTTGTTGAATGCTGTATAGGTGTTTAAAAAGCTCGCTTTAGGTATGCTTTGAATATCATACCATTATTATAATAATTGATATAATTTGTGTTTGAAATAAATAAATAATAATAAAACGGTTTGTCCTTGCAGGTGCTTATTGGTTGATAGTCAGCTGCATTACACTCCAGTAACTGCTGTGAGAATAGTGAAATAGTGAATGCATGCTGTGTTCTGCATAATATAGCACACAAGGCTTATATCCCCTACACACCCCTAACAGCAGAAGAAGCAGCTCGTGAGCGGGCGTTGGTCATGGGGTCAGGCAAGAGCAGTGACCGGGCACTCATGCTCTTAGCGAGTTGGAGCTTGGATGCACAGAACAGTGGGCGCTCATTCAATGGACTAATAGGAGAAACCAATTATCTTAATTAATTCTACTTTTAAAATTAACATACTATCCTATTGTTGTCCATGTATGCATTAAAAAAGTGCATTGTAAAAATGTTCTATCAACATGGTTTCAAAATTTGTGTTATGATGACACTTAGTGGCTGGTGTAGGTTAATTAGTACTACCATATTGTCTCTTCACCACCCTAGGTTGACTGGTAGAGAATGCCTAAGGCATTAAGTCCGCCTATGTACTTTTTGTTGCATGAAGATTAAATAAATAAATAAATTAGTTTTAAGTTTGTTTATCATTGAAATGGTTTTTAAATAGTTCTTATGTGTTTTATATAAGTATTCTTAGCAAATATGAACATAAACAATAAAATAATTTAAATCATAAGACACTTGAGGTACAGGCCGGTTAGATCATTATTATTGTTTTGTTTTAAGGCTGCACTTATTGTGTAAAGCTGTATGTTATTCCCCTTAATTATTATTCTATATTCAATTCCATTTTTCGTACTGTTTGTGAATAAAGGCTATTTGTATTCCTAACGCCTCGTCATTTTATTTTAATTATATTTTCAAACGTAAACATTATCACATAACATAGCTCGTCGTCTCTCGTCACTCGTCCAAGAGCAAGGTCTTGATAAGCTCCAGAAACTGCACCATCAGTAAGTCTGAATGTTTATTTACGTAAAATCTTGCTAACCTCTTCAAAAGTTCAAGTACATACCGCACTTTCAGCTGTCAAAACTAGAGGTGTACACGTCAAAATTTATTACTAAACGCTCGGATATTCACAAACTAAAAGGGCATCACTAACGATTGACGTTACGCAACGGTCCAACTTTGGTTTACGTTCGTGAACGTTTGAACTTTTAGCGCGATACCAAAAACCCGATCAGCTGAATCGAAACCTAACCATTGCCGCAATCGAACCGTAACTTTGTCGTAACGTCGTTTGAAATTAGCGCGATCGCCTCCCTGGTCGCACAACCAAACTGGTTGTGCAAACAAACACACACCAGGTGGGTAACTCTCTATATAGCTGCATACATGGTAGACATTCCACCCATACGCACAAAACGTTTTGCGAACACATTTATTGTGCGTACAGCCAAGGAGTGGAATTCCCTGCCGGAATCTGTGTTTCCTGATAGCTACAACTTAGGAGTCTTTAAGTCGAGAGTGAATAGGTTTCTAGAAGAAACCTATTCACTCTCGACGGCAAGCGTGCTTCATCGTCGACCACATCATCGCTTACCATCAGGTGAGATAGTGGTCAAACGCAAGCCTATCATTAATAAAAAAAAAAAAAAATACATTTTGTTGGTAGCGGCGACTGATCGCGCTGCCATGGTATCTCGTTGAAATATAGTCATAATATCGCAGTACTTATAACCATAAAATTAAAATCAGTCTCCCAAAAACCGTTACAAAATTTAGTGATGACGTAACAGATCAAGTGTTAAAATTATGAAACATTGGTCAACTCAGGGACGTTAAGACGATAAAAGTAACAAACCCTGGCATCATTCCAACAAATTTTGGCAGGATAGAATCCGAAGCTTTCGGAAACCAGACTTGAATAACAAAACTGTAGGTTTTATTTTGTTACGTATAAATTGAGGAGCCAATTCGAATTACACAGAATTTAACCCAGTTGGAGTTGAATGTTATTTTGTAGCCTTTTTTATTTTATGTACGAGGGAACTTCGGAGCCTTGAAAATTTAAAGACAATGCCTCGATCCACGACATGATCTTCCCGCTAGCCAAATTTCATCGAATTCCAGCGTGATGAAGTAACATACATACCCACAACTAGGGAATCCAATCCAGCAATTACGGGATTTTTTTGCAGTCAGAAATACGGAATTACTCATGCAGGATCCCACACTTTTACCGAACACTTGGCAAACCAAGTAATAATAAATAAACATGTAAAAACATAACTTTTATAGCTAAGTATACAAGGTGCAGTTTTAAAACTGCACAATATTTCAGGAGGTTGTAATAAAACTCATAAATAATCATATAAAAATACGATACCTGGTCAATAATCAGTAAAACTTGTTATTTTTTTTTTTTTAATTTTAACCGTTTTTCAGAATAACTCTCTAAATAAACTTCTTAAAAAAATACAGAATCACCCGTTGCGATTTATCGCACGCCGTGTCACTGTGTGTGTGAGTGCATCAACCTGTACGAGGCTCCGCCCACTTATTTTACGAAATGAATAATTTAACCTTAGATGTAGATCGAATTCGATGATCATAATGTACATTAATGTCTTAAATTTCGCTATTTAATTACTCGCTTTTAAGCATCATCACAATGTGAAAATCTTTTAAAAGTCACGTTGACGTCGCGTCGATAGGTACTTACGTATCAGCTGATGAATAAAATGTTAGGCCGAGATCAATAAACCTTATGAGGCGTCCGTGCCTCCGTCCGTAGGTATCATCGAGCGCGTGCGCTCGAGATTTAGATACGCAGTGGTACATGAACGTATCTACCAGACGCAGTCTGTCGGTAATGTCATTCTCAAGGTCAGTTTTCCGTAATAATTTCGTTTTTATTTGTAGATTAAATTGGTGGATGTGAAATTTCCCTTCGTACTTTTTAATGGGCTGAGGACCGACAAAAAACACTTCAAGATAATTTGTGCTAGTTACGTAGATAGGTAGGTTTTTAAGTGATTTATCTTGCCTGTTAGGTAGGTATTTTTACCGTAGTTAAAATTTTTAAATCAATTTATTTACACTAATCAAATTGATTCGGCTAACAACGTATTTACAAATGACTTTTTATGTACTTACTAATAAAATAAAATAAATACCTAAGCAGGTACTTATGTTACCTGGAGGTGTTGTTCAAACAGACAGCAGTCTAGCACGACGTTGCTGATTTTCTTTTAATTTCGTAGCACAAACACATTCGTTTTAAAGTGTCGAAAGCACTAATCACTAGTGATCACCTTTTCAAGTAACGTACTTGCCGACCGTAGTGAGGAAACCAAACCGTAGACCAGCATCCCGCGTGCTGGCCCGTGGCTCTCGCTTGAAGTATTCCAGGATATTTTCCTGCAAGGCGACAAGCAGGCCTTCGTTGCCGCGACCGTCAGCAAGCCGGGGAACGCCGAATCGTCGAAACTCGCGGAGTCTTTGCGTAGCAGCCAGTATTACCCTTTGAGATGGACGTTACGATGTTTCCACTGATAGCATACAAGCGGACTATCTCCACCAACTCTACATTGGAGTATTGGTCTGTCATCTTTCATCACTAGATACCGCAACCGTTAACCGAAGGCGCTGTGGGCGAATATTGCAAGCGCGTGTATGCACACGTCGGCGGCGTCAGTTACACTAAACATGATCGATTGATCGATGGCGCGGGGGCGTGGCTAGGGTGTGTCGTGCGGGAGATTATTGGTGCTTTAGGTTGCGTGTATGTGTGTGAAAGCGCGGTTTAAATAATGGTGCGTTTGTGTGTGTGAAAGCGCGGTTATAAGGGAGGTATCAGACTAGCAGAGTTTATAAAAAAGGTAGTTCACACATACCGATTTCCATATATAAGAAAAAAAATACCTCCTCATTTTATTATTGATTCGGGTCGAGAATCACTAACATAATTACCTCCTGAATTTTTTTGCACCTTTAAAACTGCACCTTGTATATACCGCTACCGACTAAATAAAATAGGCCGCAATTTCTTTTCCCCCATTAATGTGGAATTATGAAGAATACATAATTGCCGAAAGAACCTGAATGAACATGAATTTACAGTCTGACCAAAGTCTTTGCAGGTTAGTGGACAGACAGTGAGCAGTGGTGGCCGAGTGCTAATGGCCCTGACTTACGAGTTGTAGGCGGCGGGTTCGAACCCAGCCAGGTGCATTACTTAGTGTAATTTATTTCATCACCACTGCTCTCAAAACGGTGAAGAAAAACATCGTGACTTCGTGAGGAAACCTAAGTCCTAGAGCCAAAAATTCGAAGACATGTGACATTCACCAACCCGCACAGGGCCCGCGTGGTGGATTACGGCCCATTCCCTCTCCTAGAGAGGAGGCCTGAGACCTAGTAGAGGGGACATTAAAAATGATGATGGTGAGCAATGAGTAGCTCACCGTCCGCTTCTGACGCTGCGACTGACGTTTAGACTGCCTACTACTGAGCTCCACCTCAACTCATTTCTATTTAATCCATTATTTACATTCACCATCAACTCGAAAAACAAAAGACGGATGCATCTGGTGGCTTTTTGGATATACAGTCACGACCGCTCCTAGAAACATGAATAATACTGAATTTAAAACCAGAAAATACTGCGGTTCGAGCCGGGGGATTTTTACTGAAGAACTTAGGGAAACATTACTTTACCGTAAGTGGTGTCAATGCTCGATAATACTTGGAATTGTGAACGCATCGTAAGAGGAAAGTACTACAATATATTGTTGGACAATCGGCTAGCTAGTATACGAAAATGTTATTATCAATCAATTTGAGTGTCTTCAAGGCAAGAGTGAATAGGCTCATAAACTAGTGCGCCTCACCATCAGAGATTGCATCACTCTGCTTACCATCAGTTGGGATCGCAGTCAAGCACTAGTTTATACCAATAAAAAAAAAACCTGGCATATGGGCAGACGTGTGTCATTCCAGAACATGTGTACGTTCTAGAGTGGTATAATACAATTTGATAATAAGACGAGTTTATTGTGAGACAGGACTGCCAACCCACAAATATAGCAACGCCCCCTTATAAGGTCACTATGACGCTGCACTGTGTTTTACCCGTAAGGAAATACAGCTTTCGAAAGTTACATTTTAGTTTATAGGTACGACAGAAGCTAATCGCGAGTTTTATAATGCCCGTGCGTGATCCATAGCAGAAACAAAATCAGAAAAATATATACATAATAATGTTTCTTAAAAATAAATGTGTTTAAAACATAATAGGTACGGCTAATTTAGTACGATAGAAAACCTCTAAAATTTACTCATAACGATTAAAAACCGGATTAATATACAAATGCCCGATCATTCTGATTGTTTGTCAGACTACTCTTCAAGCAACGACTACCGCCGTAATAAAAAAAAAACTAGATTTTTAGCAAATCGCTAGAATCCTTCATAATATATTTGCAAGCATTGTGTCTTTATGTATCTCTTTACTTTGTATGCAGTCCGAGAGTGATCGCGGTTTAGGTGCTATAATCCTCTTAAGACTTATAGTCCCTTGAATATTTGTCCGGAATTAAATGGACACAACACTCGTACCCGCCTAGGCGGCAGTACTAGTATCAGTGCGGCCAGATGTGCGCTTATCTTTAAATCCATTTTCTTTGAGAAATATTGATTGTTAAGATCACTTTAATGAATATTTAAATTTTCAAGTGTAAAAATGTTTCTAAAGATCCACAAGCTGTTTCGGAGAAGTAGGGAAAAATTGCGAAATTGCTAAATATTTTTTTTAGACAAAAGTATTGATCGCACGAAAAAGTCAACACATGATAATATTGTTCATGAATCTATAATAAACATTTTTTTTTAAAACCTATTGAAACACAAATCGCAGACGTAGGTGACTCAGCCGCCAAACTAAAATGGAACTGGGCAGGTCACATCTGCCGCATATCGCAACAAAATTGGGCGAAAGCAACTACTGACTAGATTCCGAATAGCAGGAGCTGGCGACGCGGTAGACCCAGAAGGAGATGGCGCGACGATTTGGACTCCTACCTTAAGGATTGACCAGAAGTGGCTAAGGACAGGAAAGAGTGGAATAACGGAAGGGAGGCCTTTGACACAACGGGCTCATAATAATAATAAACCTATTAAGCTGGCCGTTACCGAGGAGTAGGCTTCGGAAAGTCACTGTTCGGGCGCTTGGGCCTTAACAAACGCCTTTACTGATGGGGTTACTGCTCTCATTTCATTGTTATGAAAAGGATTACGATTACCATAAGATTTTTCGATAAGAATAACCGCCTTGACATTACTATTGTTTGAGCATAGACCTATAGATGAATATCAGAAAATCTCGTAAAAATGGTTTTACGACTATTGTTGATGTCTTTCTTTCATTTTACAATACAATTCTGAGAATATAGCCGCCACTTACATATAAGGTTAATCCTAGGAGCTAATCTTGAAACCTTACCACCTTTGTATTAGGAGAAGCCTTACAAACTATCAGGCAGCGAGACGCGATGTGATGAGATGTTTTCCGATAGTGTCTCTATGCGTCAATAACATCAAACGTTCGAGTCTGGAGTTCAAAGGTTTTATTTACAAGTAAGAAATTCGGTCCAACATACCACAGTGTCTCAAGACGAAAGTCTATGATGAGTGCGTGTTGCCAGTGATGACATATGGCTTCGAAACGTGGTCGCTCACAATGGGCCTCATCAGAAGGCTTAAAGTTACACAAAGGGCAATGGAAAGGACTATGCTCTGGGTTTCCTTGCGTGATCGAATAAAAAATGAAGATATCCGCAGGAGAACTAAAGTTGCCGACATAGCACTAAGAATTGCCAAACTTAAGTGGCAATGGGCAGGGCACATTGCTGGCAGAACAGATGGCCGTTGGAGCCGAAAGGTTATAGAGTGGCGGCCGCGTACCGGATGACGCAGCGTTGGAAGGCCACCTACAATATGGACCGATGAACTGGTGAAGGTTGCGGGATATCGATGGATGCTAGACGCACAGGAACGTTCGTGGTGGCGACGCTTGGGGGAGGCTTATGTCCAACAGTGGACGTATATCGGCTGAAATTATGAAGAAATTTTATCGTCCAGATTCCATCCGATTCTGGACGATAAAACTGTATTTTCCTCTTAGACGATAAATCTTACTTTGCAATTCATTTTGCTCTCGCATCGGCACGATACTGCCTCGAAAAATAAGATTAATTTCAATAATGTTTTAAAGTTGTCCATTCCACATTATTTTCCCAAATACAGCGTAGCGTGTTTTGGACAAACTAGTAGTCAATAGAATTAATTACATATCTACACTAATATAATAAAGAAGTAAAACTTGTTTTTTTTTTTATGTTTTTTTGTTTGTAGGAGGTAATCTCTGGAAGTACTGGTCCGATTGCTAAAATTTTTTCACCAATAGAAAGCTGCTTTATTTCTTAGTGACACAGGCTATATTTTATGTACGCAGGCGAAGCCGCGGGCAAAAGTTAGTTGATTCATAAACTATTAGACAAGAATTAGTTTATTATCAAGAACGGGGAAGATTTCTCACTATGAGACACAAAACGACATAAAAAGCTCAATAACTTGAAAATAACCAGCATTGGACCGAAAGACTACATTTTTGTAGGCAAAAACCAAATTGCTCTAATACAATCCCTTTCAAGGATCGCATCGAATTACCAATCACCCTAAAGTGTAACTTAAGGGCCAAGCGCCCGAAAAGTGCCATAAAACAGTGATTTTCTGAGGCCTACTCCTCCGTAACGGCTAGGTCAATTGATTTGAAAAAAATATATTATGTTTATTATAGATTCATGAACAATAATATCAACATTTTTTGATTTTTTCGTGCAATTAATACTTTTGTCAAAAAAAAATATTTAGCAATTTCGCAACTTTTCGCAACTTTTCCCTGCTCCTTCGAAACGGCTTGGACCTTTAGAAACATTTTTACACATAAAAATTTTTAGTTAAATATTCTTCAAAGTGAACATTGCATATGTAAATCAATCAATATCTCGCAGAGAAAATGGATTTAAAGCGCTTTCCGGGCGCTGCTGGCCGTAAATAAATGCACAGAATTGCGTACTGCCGCCTAGGCGAGTGCGAGAGTTGCGTTCACATAATTTCGGCCAGATGGTTCAAGGGACTATAAGCCTTAATGAATGGCCAAATGTGCTAATGCCAAGGACGCGTCGAAAACCAGTTCAACAGCAAAAAGTACACCGGTAAATGGTAGATGTCCCACCCACACGCACAAAGCGTTTTGGGAACACATTTATTGTGCGTACAGTCAAGGAGTAGAATAGGCTAGTTACCGAAAAAAATGTAAGTAGTTAGTCCGTCTTTTAGATTATTCAAAAATAAAAGACACGCATTTTTTTATTTGTAAATTAAACCAAAAATGACAAAGTTACAGCCCATTAAAGTTACGTGTAACGCCACGGCGTGCTGCATTTTTTCGCACGGGGTGACGTCACACGTAACTTTAATAATCTATATCTTTGTTATTTTTTGTATAATCGAAAAAAGAAAAAAATACGTGTCCAATATTTTTTTATAATCTAAAATACGGACTAAATAAAATGTGATTATTTTGACCCTGGAAACTACCCTTACTGCCGGACTCTGTTTCCTGATAGCTACAACTTAGGGGTCTTAATTCTTTATTGTACACCAAAACAACATAAATGGAGATACAGACAGTTCACGTACTAAGGCGAGCTTAACTCAGCAATGAGTTTTCTCCTAGCAAACCTTTGAGTAGCAAAGAGAGAACATGTTCAAGGGTAGCATCCAGTGCACAATATAAACCTACATAACGTATGGGGTCTTTAAGTCAAGAGTGAATAGGTTACTTCTAGGTAAGCGTGCTCCATCATCGCTTACTATCAGGTGAGATAGTGATCATATCAATAATGAAAAAAAATTCAAGGTCCAAGGTCCTCAAGAAGACCACGCAATCATTCAATGTTGATCGATATCTCACTCTCATTACTTCATTACAAGAACAAGGCCAGCATCCCACGCTAGTTTTTATTATAAATCTCAATGAAGCCATCATTAAATTGGAGTAAGTTCAAGACCTTACAGTCAAGGAGACTTCTTTGATTTATGAATGTCATAGTTTAGATGGTGATTCAGGTGACCCTACCTATATGAAGAAAATACACATTTAATAAGAGTAGCCAAGAAGAGGTCAATCGTCGAATCAAACATGGCTGAACAGCGTTCGGGAAGCTGCGCAGTATCATTTCGTCCAACATACCACAGTGTATCAAGACGAAAGTCTATCACCAGTGCGTGTTGCCAGTGATGACATATGGCACTGAAACATGGTCGCTTACAATGGGCCTCATCAGAAGGCGTAAAATCACCCAAAGGGCAATTGAAAGGGCTATGCTTGGAGTTGAGAACCAAGGTTACCGACATAGCCCGAAGAATCGCTAAACTTGAGTGGCAGTCAGCAGGGAACATTGCTCACAGAACAGAAGAGTCAGAAGTCAGTAAGTCGGGCACCAGTCTTGCCACGGTGTATATCGAGTAATTAACTTGAAAATTTTACTTCATGTAATCTAGGGTAGATAATCCTATAAGTATTTAAGTCGAGAGTGAATAGGTTACTTCTAGAGTAGCTCCATTATCGACCATATCATAACTTTCTATCAGGTGATATAGAGGTCAAGCGCCTATCAATAACAAAAAGAAACACTTATCGCAATGTCAACGACCCTCACAATCCGCACAGACATTACATAATCGTTAAATGTATCGACTAGTGTTGCTAGGTGTCCCGATTTTTACGGGAAGTCTCGATTTACAAGGGGCTGGTAATATGTCCCGATTAACCCTTGATCGAGACGTCAAAGGTCCGGTGATTTACTCACTTCCTTAGTCTGTTACATCGTTAATTTTGACTGGTAAAACGTCGTCAAATTAGTACGCTGTTAATATATTTTTGCTTTTACATTTCACCGCATTTTCTATCAAACTTTTATGCTTACACGTCACCTACTTTTTTAAATACTTGTTTTTAATGAATTTTAAAAAGAAAACTTAAACTTTCAGAGATGGAGTGCTAAATTTTTTCAATTTTGAGTGTGAAGTTTTTTGCACGTTCTTCTCCATAGATCTACATGGATCTACGCTTTGGAACGTGCAATTTAGCTTCCTTTTTTCGACTGAGCGACACATTGATAATTCAAAAATGCATATAATTGGTCTATTTGAAATAAACGATTTTGATTCTAATTTGAGGAAGCGGCCTAATTTTGTTTTGTTGGCCCCGTTAGTCAGCAGGCTTGTTCTTTTTTTTGTGGCAATTACAGCCGCTATCCCGATTTTCATCTTTTATCCCGAATTTACACTTATTGAATTTGGTAACACTATAAACGAACGTAACAAAAAAAGTACGAATATAGAACTACCATCATAAACAAGCATTTTCATTGATATTCCTGCTGTAAACTCGTTACATTTTCGTATCCTGAGCGTGACCGATCAGGCTTATTGAATTGCAGATGAAAGTGGCCAAGGTAACCGGAGACCAATGTTTATAAGTTCAATACTGGTTGGGGATCGGAATGTAAATGTTTGTGTTTTTAACCTTTCGAAGCACGCGAACGATAAGAATAGTATTGATGTTCTTTGTACATATTGTTCTGCTGTTTTTTCTTGGTACTTCTGTTTATTGATTTTCCATCTGAATGACTGAGACACCAAAGTTACCGGTCCGGACTAAGCGTTTCGCCTCGTCGTTTATACCGCGTACATCGAAGGACTGTGACAATTTGCCTGCCGCGGTCTTCCCGTCCGATAATAATTTAGGTGTGACTAGGCTCTTAAAAACCAGTGCGCTTCACCATCAAAGATGCATCACTTTCAGCAGGTGGGATCGCAGTGATAACTGACACTCCCCGCCCCCGCGTCTCACTTCGCACCACTAAAGAGACCGAATATTTGACTTCTGCGCAACTTGAAGCCAGTGCTCAAGATCCGTACCGGTAATTGTAAGTACAGAGGCTAAATTTGGGAACACATTCATTGTGCGTGCAGCTAGGGAGTGGAATTCCTTGCCGGAGTCTGTGTTTCCTGATAGCTACAACCCGGGAATCTTTAAGTCGAGAGTGAATAGGTTTCTTCTAGGTAAGCGCGTTCCATCGTCGACCGCATCGTCGCTCTCTATCAGGTGAGATAGCGGTCAAGCGCGAACCTATCAACAATAAAAAAAAAGACGTGTGGCACTCGGGGACTGCCGCGGTAAAGCTAATGCATAGCATTTTTATCAACTTATGCAATTATAATTATTTATTTATTTTATTTATGCAGTATTTTTTTTCCTTTGTTTTTTTTTTCTTTGATATTAATTGAAGTTACACTTTCACACATTGAATTGAATTTTGATTGATTGTTCACTCATTTGTTTTCTTATCGGTCACCACGCTCAAAAAACAAATGAGTGAGGGGTGTTAGGTTATTTTCGTTACGGAATTTCTGGATTCGGTCTCCACGTTCAAGGCCCGCGATAGAAGCTATGCAATAGCTTAAAAAATGCCTCGGGCATTTTCTACTAATCAACATGTCATTTTATTATATCCCTTATTCACGTGCCCTCTCAACGAGTATCACACACTTCAAATACAAACAATGCAGCCTCTCACAGAACCACACGAGCATCACCTTATCAACGCGAGCCTGTTGAGACTAATCTAAAGTATGTAGGTACTTAGAGAACAATCTGGCCAATAGGGTAACATTAACTCAGGGTCGAACTTAATTATACCCTTTTACGGGAATTAAAGGACAGACAGCTTGACGAGCTGTGTAGAGGATCCAATGGCAGTTAATGCCGGCCTCATCTAGTTTTAATTGACGAAAAAAAAAATTGACGTGTAAAAGTGTTTTTATAAAACCTTGCAAAATAAAGATCATTTATAATTTAACGTAAGATGACGGTACGGTGGGCACAGTGGTTGAGCGATTAGCTACTGCGTTGCGTGTTGTGAGTTCGATTCCCGCACGATACTCCGGGTCTTGTGAGGGTGTATACGTGAGGTTAGTAAGTATAGTGTAGGAGGCACAATACAGGAGGCATTTATTCCTAGTGTGGGGCAACGTTTTTTAAATGTAATGTAAAATACACATTAATTGTGCGTCAGTTTCCTGATAGCTTCAACCTGGGAGCTGGGAGTCTTTAACCTTAAAGCACGCAACCGCCAGTCAAAGGTGGTCTGGTAGAAAATGCCTAAGGCATTAAGTCTAGCTCTGTAGCTCTATGTGCATAAAGTATTAAATAAATAATGAATGAATGTGTCAAGCACGCCACAGTCACGACTACATGACAGACTAAAATTCTTATAAATGTTAAAAGAAAATATTGTTTAGCTTATTTCTGTTGTTAAAAAATGAAATCGCCCGCGTTGTATCACAACGAAAAAGCTTTTTTTTTTTTGACTTTGAAGTCATCAAGGTGAGATAGTGGTCAAGGCCGTAAGCCCTATCAATATAATAAATTAGGTACGACAAAATTGCATTATTGCATATAGTATGTCGTCCGATGCACATAAATAATAAATATAATAAAACTAAGTGCGGTAATAAAAATGGCGATAACAACACCAATATTGATAATGGTGAGAAATACAAATTTATCACATCCAGAAAACTGTAAAGCGCTTATCTCTACCAGCATAAAGTAAAATCGATTTCTGTGTCTGTCTCTTTATCTGGTTGGTTTATCTCCTAAACTACGTAGCGAATTTTGATGCAGTTCACTCAAGGGTCCATTGACCATTTCCGGGATCTTTTAGGCCTACTGTCCATGGACACTGGCAACTCTTGCCAGATCGGAACTTACCGAGTCCGGGACAATTCCATTGCGGGTCCAAAAGAAAAACCTATGAACATATAATACTAGCTTTTGCCCGCGCGGCTTCGCTCCCGCTCTTCCCTACTCCACCATACTATATCCTACTTTACCCTACCCTAATTTACACTACCCTACTCTACTATACCCTACCAAACTTCACATAAACCATCTACTAAATAGTCCGAACAAAGCCTAAACATTTGGTTTGGATAGTGAGCCCGTTCTTGAGTTATAAAATTGCAACGAAAAGTGGCATTAATTTTTATATATTATAAATAAATTACGAGATATTTTTAAAGGTATTTTATTACATTTTATTTTTCAAAATACTTTTATTCGTCCAGATAAAAGAAGTTTGGCAGAAAATCACCATAAAAAAGATATAAAATTCAGAACTTTGCTCATATAGTAGGCATTCAACAAGCATATAATGATGTACTATCCTTATAATATAAATAAAATCAGCTTTAAAAATAAAAAAAAATAAACATCTAGTAGTTCGTTGATTAAATAGACTTTTACTTAGCTGGCCGTGTAATTTATTGTTTTTTTTAATGGTTAAATTTTTCATAATCTGGGACAAGTGATCGAAATACTAGACACGGGAAAAGACGTAAAATTCCGGGACAATCCCGGATATCTGGCAACCTTAACAGACGCGTAGCTTCAATAGACTCGTATTCGTCATTAAACGCTTGGTGTACGTCTGCGTGAATCTTACATCTGTATCAGTAGCGAGTTGATACAAAACATTACGACATATGCTTACGAATAGCTTAATTAACATAATAGACCTAGGTGAATGCCATTGGATCTACCGATAATAATATCAATACAACTCTTTTTATTATGAGATTACATAAGCTTGCAAACAACATTAAATTCATTTTAAAGGCCCTAGCTTCCGAGCAGTGCCATAAAACCATAGATATAAGAAAGGAGGAGATATGCTAAGTAGTAAAAAATGTATCGGAACACTGTGTCTCCAGTTTCTCCTTCCACTACCGACACTACTACACGTACAGGAATATTTACGCAGTCGCGCATACATCCACAAATCATAAATCAGACCAAACTACACAGTTAATTATAAACCTTATTGCCCTAAAAACAGCGTGTATTTTCCTTGCGCCGTACAACTTACGCACACATTAACAACATACAACTATCGATGTGCTGTGCAAAAGCAATTTATTTTACATTTACGCTAGTGATTGACTAAATAGAAAAGTTATCGATTTTTTAATTTTTTATCGTGCTATTTTTTTTTTGGGTTCCAATAACAAATTAAATAAAAGTGAATGCTTCCAGAAAATAATGTATATAATAATATAATATATATGTATATAAAAGCAAAACTACCAAAATGTTTTTCAAAAAACTAAAAACTTTATTTATTCCCATTAACTCTATTTATTCAAATACGGCATTTTAGAACGACAATATCAAATACGAAAAATCGGCGAAATGGAACACGCACTACTATAGAATCCTGAAAAGTTTTATAACTAGTTTTATTATAACACATGAAAAAACGAGTTATTAAAAGAAAAAACTTTAACTTACAAAAATTAGGTCTACCTAGTCTTGATTTAAGGATTTGAGAGATGGCGTTTTCTTAGAGGCTGAAATATTTCTGATCGAAAGTGAATTGAGCATTGGTACTATATTTTTTTAGGCAACCAATAAGGTGGCCTTTCAGTAGCATCAATCCATTGCTTTTTAAAATTATTTTTCGGGAAATTGAAAACAAAGATAAAAATGATAACTAAATAATATAACATTTTAGTTATCATTTTTACCTAAGCTACTGTTAAATATAACCGCTTGTCTGTGTCGCGGAGGAATACAAAATATAAACAGGCATCCACGCATAACAAATAAAAAGCTAAAACATGTTGCCTTATTTTAAGCAAAACTCCTTAATATATTCTGAATTATGCTCATTCATCATCATCATCATCACCATATCAGCCGAAAGACGTCCACTGTTGGACATAGGCCTCGCCAAACGTCGCCACAACGACCGGTTTTGTGCGTCACGCATCCATGCTCATTATTATAGCGCATTCGAAGCTTTTGAAGACTTTGAGAAGGAAGTGAAAATATCAAAATCATAAAAAGTAAGAAAATAACACGAAGATACTGCCATAATATACGATATCCGAAACCAAAAAATTGTCCATCGACTATTAACTTACAATTTAACCAACTTACTTTCCGACAGTTGCTAACGTATTTCTCTACAACTCTGTAAAATAATAAAAATATTTACATTATTTCACTTCGAAAATCCAACCAATCGATATTATGGTCGATAGTCTACATGAGGGGATCTATTAGGCACTTCACTGACTGCGGCTGGCTGACGGCAACTGGCAGCGGCCGGTATTACGAAATACACCGCACTGATAAAGTATCGTTATGTTATTTTTACATTGCTTGTCGAGTTACTAAGGGTTAAAATTTGATAGTGGTTAAAGAGCAATGTATTTACTGTAAGAGTAATATAGTCGCTTTGATATTTGGAAATAAAAATAACGTAGTAGCAGTAAGGGATATTACAAGATTTGTTGTTTTTACTGATTTTAAAGATAAATATAGCATTAAACTTGTATTTATTTAAGGTAAGAGATTCCGTGATGACCCAGGCTTGTCTTATCACTTCAGTTCTTCCATTAAACCACTGAACAACGCGGCATTTTAAATTTGTTTACGATCACGTGTCGCGAGTCTCACAAGTTTGTAACTGTCGGCCGTTTGGACGAATGTGCACTTCTTATGCATTTCGAGCGGACATGCACACGCCCCCTTGCCACTTCTCCTGTTTTTTATATTTCTATGCATAAAACAGTGACTTTCTGAAGCCTACTCTTCGGTAAGTATACCCGCACACGGGCCATAAAAAAACCGCCACAAAAAAGTTAGAAACGGCCACAAAAAAAGCTAGAGGCGGCCACAAAAAAAGCTGAAGCGCGCGACAGTTTGTGGCCAGGGAAGCTATAAGCGGCTTCTAGCCTTTTTTAGTCGCGGCACCGCGGCGGCATACGGGCCCCAAAAGAAGGCCGCCCCAAAAAGAAGCTAGAAGCGGCTTTTTTTGTGGCCCGTGTGCGGGGACACTAACGGCTAGGTTAATAAGTTTGAGAAAACCGGCCAAGTGCGAGTCGGACTCGCCCATAAAGGGTTCCGTAGCAGCAAGTAACATAATATAAAAGTTTTTGTAGTTCGTTGTAACTTTGATCGATCATATAATAATAGTGTATTAAAAATAAACTACTCACGATCTCGTTCAAACCAATTTTCGTTAGCGATTTGCGTTAGCGGTAATGTACATCATATATTATTATTATTATTATATTTATATATTAGTATAATACCGCTTTCAGTTGTTCGTACTCCGTGTATGTTTACGATTAAACTATGCAAGTATTGTCTGACTACCCTACACTTTTTGATTACTTCTTTTTACATTGTAATTAAGTCAAAACTATAACTGTACGCAACCAATTATGTTTGTAAGTTAATTTTTAAGTTGTCATGTAAGTGAATTGTAAATTCTTAAGGGAAGTAAAGATAACTCAAACCTCATATTTTTTTTTAGTTTTATCATTCACTTATTTTAGAAGTTACAGGGGGGGGGGGACACATTTTACCACTTTGGAAGTGTCTTTCGCGCAAACTATTCAGTTTAGAAAAAAATTATATTAGAAACTTCAATATAATTTTTGAAGACCTATCTATAGATACCCCACACGTATGGGTTCGATGGAAAAAAAAAATTGAATTTCAGTTCTATGTATGGGGAGTCTGGAGGGATTAGGCGCACAATGCCACATTCGCAAAATGACATATTGACGCAAAATGCCACATTCGCAAAATGTCATATTCTCAAAATGCCATATCGCAAAACGCCACATTAGCAAAATGCCATCTTCGCAAAATGCCATATTCGCAAAATGACTTTTCGCAAAATGCCACTTTCGCATAATGCCAAAATGTCATTTCGAACTCAGTATTTTTTTTATTTGGACGTTAGTATGTTTTTATGAAAAAAAAGCCTACTGCAAGAAGTAAATAAGTAATTTTAATTTTTTTTTTTATTTTAATTTACGTAAATCGCACATTATGCGATAGTTATGATTTTTTTAGAATGTGTCATTTTGAGAATGTGTCATTTTGATAATGTGGTATTTTGCTAATGTGACATTTTGAGAAAAGTCATTTTGCGAATGTGGCATTTTGCTAATGTGGCATTTTGCTAGTGTGGCATATTGCGAAATGTCATTTTGCGAATGTGGCATTTTGCGTCAATATGTCATTTTGCGAATGTGGCATTGTGCGCCTAATCCATCTGTCTGTCTGTCTGTCCGTCCGTATGTCACAGCCATTATTTTCCGAAACTATAAGAGCTATATTGATGAAACTTAGTGAGTAGATGTATTCTGTAAACCGCATTAAGATTTTCACACAAAAATAGAAAAAAAAAAACAATAAATTTTGAGGGTCTCCAGACGGATTAGGCGCACAATGCCACATTCGCAAAATGACATATTGACGCAAAATGCCACATTCGCAAAATGACATTTCGCAATATGCCACACTAGCAAAATGCCACATTCGCAAAATGACTTTTCTCAAAATGTCACATTAGCAAAATACCACATTATCAAAATGACACATTCTCAAAATGACACATTCTAAAAAAATCATAACTATCGCATAATGTGCGATTTACGTAAATTAAAATAAAAAAAAATATTAAAATTACTTATTTACTTCTTGCAGTAGGCTTTTTTTTCATAAAAACATACTAACGTCCAAATAAAAAAAATACTGAGTTCGAAATGACATTTTGGCATTATGCGAAAGTGGCATTTTGCGAAAAGTCATTTTGCGAATATGGCATTTTGCGAAGATGGCATTTTGCTAATGTGGCGTTTTGCGATATGGCATTTTGAGAATATGACATTTTGAGAATATGACATTTTGCGAATGTGGCATTTTGCGTCAATATGTCATTTTGCGAATGTGGCATTGTGCGCCTAATCCATTTCGAACTCAGTATTTTTTTTATTTGGACGTTAGTATGTTTTTATGAAAAAAAAGCCTACTGCAAGAAGTAAATAAGTAATTTTAATATTTTTTTTTATTTTAATTTACGTAAATCGCACATTATGCGATAGTTATGATTTTTTTAGAATGTGTCATTTTGAGAATGTGTCATTTTGATAATGTGGTATTTTGCTAATGTGACATTTTGAGAAAAGTCATTTTGCGAATGTGGCATTTTGCTAATGTGGCATTTTGCTAGTGTGGCATATTGCGAAATGTCATTTTGCGAATGTGGCATTTTGCGTCAATATGTCATTTTGCGAATGTGGCATTGTGCGCCTAATCCTTCGAAATGACATTTTGGCATTATGCGAAAGTGGCATTTTGCGAAAAGTCATTTTGCGAATATGGCATTTTGCGAAGATGGCATTTTGCTAATGTGGCGTTTTGCGATATGGCATTTTGAGAATATGACATTTTGAGAATATGACATTTTGCGAATGTGGCATTTTGCGTCAATATGTCATTTTGCGAATGTGGCATTGTGCGCCTAATCCAGACAGATATGACGAATCTATAAGGGTTCCGTTTTTGCCATTTGGCTACGGAACCCTAAAAATATATGAGTTGAAATTAAAAAAATACGTTCACTAAGTGCTCGTCTGTATCGTGAATGGGAGCCTTTTGAAGAAGAAAGAAAAATATTTATTATGTCGCAAAAAAAAATTGTAGACAACAAAAACATGTCGAAACTAAAACTTTTGCAAAATTTCACGTTCCTAGGCCCAGCAGTTTCGGCTGTAAGTTGATGTCAGTCAGACAGTTTCTCTTTAGATAAAGTATTCATTTTGACAATATATGTATGATGAATCACCGGCTTCAGCTCATCAGGTAAAACATAACATTTTCCTTCTTCTGTAGATATTGAGGTTATGGCTAATACATTTGATTTGCCATCATTTGAAGCTATCATCGTAAACTCAAATTGCAGCCGGTCCATCTTCTTTTAGTTAACAAAAATGTCGTTTTATAAGGTATATTATTGAGGATTTTCGAAATAAACCACAAATTGTTTCTCTGAAAACAAAGATTTGTTTTATTCAACATGCTTTTACAGTATTATGTAATAAATTATCGTTTAACTAAAATTACACTTTTATCTCACCTGAAAACAAAGAAACGACATTAAAGTTCACTGGAGGTTCCACCGAGATATAAGGTATATTATTGAGGATTTTCGAAATAAACCACAAATTGTTTCTCTGAAAACAAAGATTTGTTTTATTCAACATGCTTTTACAGTATTATGTAATAAATTATCGTTTAACTAAAATTACACTTTTATCTCACCTGAAAACAAAGAAACGACATTAAAGTTCACTAATATCGCCTCCTCAATTATATCCCTTTAATTATCTCTCTACAAGTTTTTATGACAATAAAATGCACAAAATAATCTAAAAATCATCTGTCATTGAATGATACGTCACCCCGTATCCACAGCTTAAAAATTAAAAAAATGAAATGTCATTTCCAAGGAGGTCATTTCATTACATATATATACCATATAACTAATGAATGTTTAAAGATTAACAAAGAATGAAATGCAAGTGTTCCGATAGATCAGAGAAATGGCCAGTTTTAAGATAAGATAGCACTTAATATCCTTACTTATTTAACGAAGGTTATGGATATAGAATTTACTGTTTATCGGGGATTAATTCCGTATCGATAATCATATGATATAGCCATACTCTTATTGATCTATGCATGTTTTTCATAATAAAAACATGTTACTCTTTCAGAGGTTAGAAACCACAGAACAGATTAAAGAGTTAGAATGGCCATGTGGGCGGGGCAGGCTAGTCACAAAGTAGGGCAATGCTCATAGTTCAACTACCAATAGCAAACTTGCGATCTAAGTGTGCGCGGTCTGTTTGTTGCGTAATGCGCGTTCGTATTGATTTATTGCCTGTAGTGGAGTTAAAGGGTGGGAGACAAGCGGCGACACTCGTAGTACAAATCGGAAAGTAATTCCTTTCTAACCCTGAAGTAATTCCCTGCCGGAATCTGTGTTTCCTGATAGCTACAACTTAGGAGTCTTTAAGTCGAGAGTGAATAGGTTTCTTCTAGGCAAGCGTGCTTCATCGTCGACCACATCATCGCTTACCATCAGGTGAGATGGTGGTCAAACGCAAGACTATAATTTAAAAAAAAACCTCTTTCATCTATTCTGTGTTTTTAACACTGTATTTTATCCAGTTTGATGGCACGGTTGACTATTTGGCTGTTGTGCCAGGTGTCATGGCTTTGATTCTCGCACGGAACAAAGATTTGTATGGCCTACAGATAGATTTTCCGGGTCTGTGTGGCTTGCATATGTGAGTTTACATATTTGTTAACCCATCCATGATACAGGAGTAAAGGTAATTCCTAATTTGGGACGCCCTGTTATTAGTAACAGGAATTGATGTCCGTCCATCTGTCTGTTTGTCCAACCATGCCTCCAATCAACTAATGATCAGTCGGAATTAAGTAAAGTTATTCATGTAATTGCATCGAAATGTTGATATTAAAACGGATCTTCCCGGGATTTCTAATGAAAAATCTCGTGTGGCCAACAATATTACAAATGAATAATAATAAAAACCTCGGAGATTGATAAAACAAAGACAATTAACATGCAATTTTTCCGATTTTTTTATTAAATAGGTTTAGGTACATAGTATTTTTCATTAAAATATCTCTACGTAAACTAAAGTGAGGCTAAAAATTTATACACTTTCCTTCTCGTCATTAATGGAGGAAGAATTTTTTTCTGCTATATTTCAGAGTGTCATAAAAAAAATCTGCTCTATAAAATTAATCTGTTTGAGGCATGTCCACTTTATTCTTTCGCTGTATGAAATCAGTATATTAAGTACACCTAATTCCGAGCTCTGCTAATGATGTTCAAAATTTCAAATACTCCTAAGATAATAACTCTTATATTATTATCTAAAGATTCTTTAAAATTTTCGGCTTTTCTCTATTATAATTTGTACGGATCAAGAAGTATCGTGTAGCCCAGAAACTGGGTTGTTAAGGTCTGATAGACAGTCGCTCCATGTAAAACACGGGTATTCAGCCGCATCTGGATAGACTGTTCACCACTGTGTGGAACGCCCGGAGGACATGGTGGAGCACACGGTAGAGGGGTGCCTCGCTTGGGCATCGTGTCCTCGTGGGGGCGATCGGCGGCAACGTTCTTTCGCGCTGGGTAATGGTGCGAAGCGAGGAGGAGTGGCAGGCGGTCGCCTCAAGCAAAGGAGGAGGCCGCACGTGCCGCGCGAAGGAACGGCCCTCACGCCCCTGCCGCTGGGATCCCGATCCCGATTTCCGGCCACCGTAAGCGCGGGCTTGCGGACGGCGAGCAACGGGTAGCTCGCCGTCCGACCGTCCGGTAACCATCCGGACCGAGCCCAAGTCGTCGACGGCGCGTATTGTTCCACGCGCGCCTCAAGGAGTTGTCAGCAATCCATAGGGGCCACGGGCAATATAAAAGCGAAACCCGGGACTGGGACTAAGGCAAAGAAGGAACAGGACAGGGTTTTTAGTCAGTAAAAGTCTGACACACAATAACACTCCGCCCAAGAGCGGGAGATGTCAGTGGATGATTTTCTCACCTAAAAAAATCTGGTTAGACTGTAAGTCGACCCCAAGCTAGTTGGTAAAAGCTAATAGTTGATGTAAACCTACCTCATGAATCACTTGTCTAATGGTAAAAACCGCATGAACCGCGTAGCCTTTTAGTTTATCGCGACCAAACATACAGACAGATGCGGTGGGGAAGTTTATTTTAAATGTACACAATAGGAAAATGACTTTAGTGTAACTGTGGAGTTTCTTGCTAGATCATCTTCATAGAAAACGACCAGTTGGAACCGTCTTCTGGCGTTTTATAGGAGCCTACAGCCTAGGCATATAAAATAAAATATTTTGAGTATTTGAAGTTAACATTAAAATTTAACAGTACAATAAATAGGGCCTTTCAAAAACTACATTTGTAATTGCATTAGGTTCATAGTTGCTAACGATTCGGACAGTGTCCGAATCAAAACATTTTAATTTAAATATCTTTTTAATGATTATTCGGGAACCTCCAAATTTATCGAAGCTGTTTAGTACAGTCTGTCTTTTTTTTATTATTGATTTATTAACCAGAACGACAAAATGTCAATTAGACTGATCACATTAGGTACAAATTATGTAAAACACATTTTAAAGACATATAAGAAAATATAACACAGATAATATAACTAAACTTCTCGTTCAGTCTTCTCGCCAATCGCCAGGCATTCAGTCAATATCTTCTTCTATTCATCAGCGAATAGATCTAGTCTAGGATTGGATTCAAGGAGAGCGTTGAGAACTTGCCGCCTTTAATCCACCCTAATATAATTTTAGTAACACTTTTTTGCCATTTAATAGATTTTAAAACTTATTAGGTATCTGACTGTACTAAACTGTGTGTCCAATACGTCAGAGAAAAAAATATTGAAATAAAAATGTGCCAATTCGGACACTGTGTCCAAATATATTGTGTCCGATTTGGCAACAATTCTAGGTTATTTTCTAAATAACATACAGACAATGCGATCAAATCGGACAACGGCAATGGACATATACCAGCTAATACATTTTTAATTGACCAATCGATACAGATAGAACATGCCGATTAAAACCATCAATTCTGTGTACAGTGACAAAAGAAAACTGCCGATGTAATTATATTCACATTAAAGTAGACACGATTATGAGGCACTTAAATGTGTATCTTGTAATGAGGTTCTAATGGAATGTAGCGCTGACGTTTGCGGTTTAAGCGTCTTGAAAGTATCAGTCTTCTCTGGTGAGAAACCTAAGACACTAAGTACGGGTTTCTGAATTGAGTATTATGTGTTCCGAACGTCTTAGTACCCCTGCTTTAATGCCCAATTTTGACAGGGTCTCAGGCTAGAGTATAGTTTGAGAAATACTCGACTTAAATCAGATATCAGTAGTAGTTAGCCTGCCAAAGGTCGTACTCTCTTGAGTACGACTTTTGGCAGTCAGTCCCCTAGCATCCCTGTGATGAACCTTTTTAGGGGATAATCTATTCTAGTGTATTTGTCTTGTGCTGGCACAAACGAAAAAGGGCTTAGCACCTTTTATCGATATGATCAAGTCCTTTTCTTTTCATTTAGAGTTGCATCTCTAGCTCAGATATCATAGCAATGTTTAGGCTGCAAGATTGTTCGAAAGAATTACTGCGTTCCAGGAACGCAAAAGGTAGGTGAAGGACCATAGCTGGGTTTTAGCCAGTAAAATTCTTACTCTCTCTCGCTACACTCAAAGCTAGAGAAGTTATTTGTTACCACACCAAAAAGGTATATCACTTCTTAGCTATTAGGTAAACTAGCTAAGGAGTAGAATCCCCTGAATAAAAAATATTTCAATATTGAAGTACCCTCTTTCCAGAAAAATCGTCTATCACATAACACATCTCAAATCTTATCACCCTATCTTTTATAATCAATTCTTAAGATGATCTTTCTTCTGTAAGGTAGGTAGTTAGACACTAAGCATTCTTTTGACTGGTAGGCAGATCATTTAGGGCACGCACCATTGATTCGTTGTAAGTGCAAAGTTCACGCTCTAAAAAACTTAATAGCCCCATTGTAGTCTTTAGACTTTGTACGAAAGACGTTACCATACAGACAGATAATTTCTATAGATGGAAGTTTTTAATCTTATTAAAGCGCTATGTAAATAAAGGAAGCAGTGATAACGGCCCCGACTTACGAGTTGTAGATCGCGGGTTCAAACCCAGCCAAGCGCATTACTTTGTGCAATTTATTTCATCACCACTGCTCTCAAAACGGTAAAAGAAGACATCGTGAGGAAACCGACATGTCCTAGAACCAAAAAATCGAAGACATGTGACATCCACCAAACCGCACTGGGCCTGCGTGGATTACGGCCCATTCCCCTTCATAGAGAGGAGGCCTGAGTCCCAGCTGTGGGACTACCAAAAGGCTGGTTTATGCTAAATAAATAACAAATCAAAATTACTTAAAATAAAACTGTCTCATTAACAGAGAGCCCGCGAAGGAATTTGAATGTTTGCGTTTTGCAAACAGACTTCGGGACTAATGTTCAAAATGATGAATATTATACTCATAATTAGTAATTGTATCACATAAAGAGGTCATTGAGCTAAAAATTCCCTATTATTAAGGTTTAGAGGTACCTATATCTAGACTTCGACACACTATACATATTACATACATACACTAATATAATAAAGAGGTAAAGTTCGTTTTTTTTTTGGTTGTAGGAGGTAATCTCTGGAAGTACTGGTCCGATTGCTAAAGTTTTTTCTCCGATAGAAAGCTGTTTTATTCCTGATTGAGTTATGGCTATATTTTATGTAACCGAATGAAGTCGCGGGCAAAAGCTATTTAGTCATTTTGATTGTTAAAGATAACTCTTTTTTTTCTTTTTTTTCCCCCGCAGTCCTGGAAAACAGAGCAACTGGAGGAACACGAGTGGGTTTTATTCAGTAAAAGTCTGACACTTCTTCTTACTCCACCCCGAGCTGGAGAAGTTCTTTGATGATTTCTCACATAAAAAAAAATATGTGCATCATATCATCAGTGATTCACTTAAAAATACGCAGGAAAATCTTTAATATGCATGCACATGGTGGACTTTGACTTCATATATTATTGTGGGTAGTTTAAACATGACGTAATTGCCAGTATGGTTTAGTCAGTTTAGTCACAAAATAGATAATTATAGTGTCTAATAAGTCAAACGACTTGGGAATTTTGTATAATATTTAATCATTTAAAAAATACTTATATTCGATACTTTTTAGGGTTCCGTAGCCAAATGGCAAAAAACGGAACCCTTATAGATTCGTCATGTCTGTCTGTCTGTCCGTCCGTATGTCACAGCCACTTTTTTCCGAAACTATAAGAGCTATACTGTTGAAACTTTACCATACTTAGAACTGAAACTCAATTTTTTTTTTTCATCTAACCCATACGTGTCTCTATCCATAGTCTTCAAAAATGATATTGAGATTTCTAATATCATTTTTTTCTAAATTGAATAGTTTACGCGAGAGACACTTCCAAAGTGGTAAAATGTGTATACGTCCCCCCCCCCCTCTCTAACTTTTAAAATAAGAGAATGATAAAACTAAGAAAAATATATGATGTACATTACCACGCAAACTACCAACGAAAATTGGTTTGAATGAGATCTAGTTAGTAGTTTTTTTTTAATACGTCATAAATCTAAAAAAATACAGTTTTATTAAAACATCGATCAAAGTTACAACGAACTATGAGAACTTTTATGTTATGTTACTTGCTGCTACGGAACCCTCCATGGGCGAGTCTGACTCGCACTTGGCCAGATTTTTAAGGTTTTTCTGTTAGTTAACAATGATCTCTATCTCTTAATCAACCTTGATTATTGAACTCGTGTTGACTACATCAGATTTCATTAAATCCTAATAATTACCCAAGTCGTTTAACTTATTAGACAGACTATACAGAAGACAATCTAAATACAAAGTGCGCTAGAGCAACGCCCGCATAGACACTGCCCACGGACACGATATCTCGGCTCAATCGCCCGGTCGCACTCGTACAGTTCGGCGCAACGCGCTGACCCTAGCGCGATCGCCTAACGTAGGTATAAAAAGTGAAGTACATACATGAGATCGATGACTTCTGTACCTATCTAATTTGTGGTTTAGTGCTTACGCAAAAGGAGGGCTACAGAACGAGGGATTTTAGATTCGACACTAGTATTGCCAGACGTCTCGATTTGCGCGGGATGACCCGATTTTTAGGGGTCTGAGGACGCGTCCTGATTTGCACCTGATCGGGACTAGAGATGTGCCGTCGCCGGCAATATTGCCCAATGTGGAATTTTGCTGGCAATATTGCCACGTATATTCATACTTCGGGCAATATTGCCGACAGCGGCACATCTCTAATCGGGACGCTAAATGTCCCGATAAATCAAAAACCCTGGAACGCAAAAAGCGACTGGAGAAGTCTTACTCAGTAAAAGTTTGACACGCCCTCTCGTTCCAACCCAGAGTGGAAGAACTCATTGGACGATTTTCCACCAAAAAAATCTTTATTAAAAAAATAAATTTGTCCCGATCTAAAACCCTAAATCCCGATTTGATTCACCATCTGTCCCGATTTTTATCCAAACGAACCTGGCAGCACTATTTGACACCTACAATTGCCGAAACGGATCTTGAGCGCTGGCTTCAAGTTGTACAGAAGTCAAATATTCGGTCTCTTTAGTGGTGCGAAGTGAGACGCGGGGGCGGGGAGTGTCAGTGATTGGATCGCCGCGCCATCGCGTCATAGACGTCACTCGTGATTCGTTCCCTGCGCTTGCAGCATGTATCTAACAACGACGACGATTGGATCGCCGAAAGCGATCCCCACTGACGCCGAGCGCTCAAGATCCGTGACGGTAATTGTAGGCTGGAACTTGTTTTTAGTCGACGTGTTGGCTACGAAGCAGCGATAGGTTATCTCTGATAGTTTATATTGTCTGTTTTATTTGTTTACACGTTTGTATTATATTGATCACCACCTTTCGAGTACCCTAATTAGAGAGACATCTCTTTTGTAATATGAAAATTAAGTCAACATCAGCTGCAGATCCCCACAGTAAAATGCAAGACAATACTGTGGAAATAATCATAGTAAACTGACCTAGCTGTGGCTACATCTGTCAATTGCCTTATTTTTTTTTACTGCATATGCAGCTGAACTTAATCTTCCCGAGAGAGTTATAATATGAGCACCCCACTGCAGGAGAGGAGGGGGTATGGTCGAAGGTGAAAACAAACAATTGAGAGGAGTGGAAGACTTTGGGGAGACATTTGTCCAGGCAGTGGGATAATACAAGCAAAGAAAAAATGAGAGAAGTATAAATAGAGAAGTGTGAACGAAGATACACTGCATTGATACTAAATAAATTGGGATAAGGAATGAAGATTTGCGAAAAAATTTCCAGAATTACAGGTACGCGTTTGTTAAATGCCATAGAAAAACTTGTCGCTAAAACTTTTCTCTCAAAACCAGCTGAGCGTCCGAATGTCACCACAAGGATCCAGCAGAATATCAGCGTCAGGTATTTTTGCCTGACACATGCTGAGCTGGACTCCCATTGGTGCAGCGCGAGATGCACACCGCACCATGGGTCTATTTTGGTTTTTCTCTTTTTTTTTTGTCTTAGTACCCACATGTGTTATTATCATTATTATTTTGCTTTGTTGTTGTATATGTGCTTAATTTTTATAACTTGTGTGCAATATGTGTTTTGGTGCATGTTTTGTGCTGTAGCCAATAAATTATTTATCTATCTATCTATCAAAGAACCTGTTCCATACTTTTTAAACGTTCGAAAACCGTAATTAGAGACACAATAGAAAGACAATGAGAGACCGAACGACGGCGGGCGTTCGCTTGGGGTTTAAAGAATCTTTGAAATACCGTCAATGAGGCGAACATTACACTGTAGGTTTTGCTGTCAGTTTTGCCACAGTCAAAACCTTGATTGACGAAAAAGCTACCGTATAATGCGTTGCATGACGGTTTTTAGTACTGATTGACGAAAACCATTATTCACCATCAATCATGATTGATGGAATTGATTGACGCTTGCATGACCGTGTAATGTTCGCCTTAGAGATACAATAGAAAGAATGACAGCGCGAACGCCGGCGTAAACACAATCTGTAAACTTTCTTGGAATAATAAATACCCGCCATATTGAAACCTTTGGGGAATAAAGACATGATTTAAGTTCAAGTAAATTAGGAATTATACTCGAATTTTAGGTAGACTTCCCACAAGGTGGACCGATGACCTGGTGAGCGCGGCGGGTTGCAAGACCCACAGGACTGGGCGTTGTCGCGACACCAGGGAGAATTTGTCCAACAGAAGTCTTTGGCGAACATTACAATTTACTCGGTAGGTATTGCTGCCAGTTTTGCCACAGTCAAAACCTTGATTGACGAAAAACCAACCGTCTAATGCGTTGCATGAGGGTTTTTAGTACTGATTGATGAAAACCATCATACACCATCATTCATGATTGATGGAATTGATTGACTCTTGCATGACCGTGTAATGTTCGCCTTTCGGATGAAAATGATAAGTGGTAGGTACCTATTTGGCTTTTATATTTACAGAAGATAGAAAATAGATTTATTACGGCAATTCAAAGATTGATTGAACCAACTTTATTTTTAAACTATGCTAACTTTATTGGTTTCATTTAGATGAATATTAGAATATAAACATTTTCATTGATTAAAATTTCTTCAATCGAAATTTATTGTTTATTATTATTTTCTACCAAGATCATTAGCGTCAATTTGGTGGGAGAATTTTCAAGATGGCTGAGTAGGTAGGTATTGTAGGTAATAAGCGAAGGTAATTTATCTGCGTTACTATTCTAAGGCGACCATTACACGGTCATGCAAGCGTCAATCAATTCCATCAATCATGAATGATGGTGAATGATGGTTTCCGTCAATCAGTACTAAAAACCGTCATGCAACGCATTAGACGGTAAGTTTTTCGTCAATCAAGGTTTTGACTGTGGCAAAACTGACAGCAAAACGGCGTGTAATGTTCGCCTAAGTGTATTTCCTTAATTTTATCAGGAAAAAAAATTAGAAGGTAGGTACGATTTGGTTACAGGGTTTTGGTTGCAAACGGTTACGATCAGTTTTTTTTTTAATGTTTTTTTTTTATTTATGTTAGATATTTTTTAAAGTAGGTATATTATTCAAATGAAGAGTTTATTACTTTTACATACATGTCAATCATACACAGCTTGTAAGTGCACAATAAAGATCGTTTCAATACCATCGATTAATAAAACTTAATTTATATCGTAATTACCATTTTGTTTTATTTGATTCACAAATCGATTTTCAAAAAATCTTCTTCATTAATTTTAATTTATTTATCAAAGCTTCTTCATTTTATAAAAAGAAAAGAATTTATCGTTCCAGTTCTATTTCAAATCAGTTTTAATGCTCCACTTTAACGTTTCGAAACTTCCAACCCACTTCGACGATTCTATAAAAACACCATAGACAGATCAGTATAAACAATGCAACCGCCATGCTATAAAACGAGGGATAACGCAACTGGTTTAAAACCAAAACAATCTAAATTTGAATTTTGACATTACGAAAGTCCGGAACAATAGACTGTATAGTTTACGAAATAAAGATCAAATTCCAATGTAATATAACCCTATCTTTTTATGTTGTTTTTTTTTTAATAATTAGTGTTGTCACTTAAAAATCAACTTAAAAACACAATGTCGATAGATACTTTAAACGCAATAGTTTACGAAATAAAGATCAAATTCCAATGTAATATAACCCTATCTTTTTATGTTGTTTTTTTTTTAATCATTAGTGTTGTCACTTAAAAATCAACTTAAAAACACAATGTCGATAGATACTTTAAACGCAATGGAAAAACTTATCTCGAATTATACCTAAACCTACCTATTTTGATCTGTATTCTAATTTTACCTCCGAAATAAATCGGAATTCGGATCGGAACATTTTCATACGAGGTTCAAATTACTTCCTTGAACCATTTTCCATCTCGTAAACGGAGACTAACCTAATAAAATTTGGAAGAAACAACTATTTTTAGACTATTTTTTTTTTTAATTCAAAGATATAACAGAGCACCCTTGTTACTTTTAAGAATCAAGGAAATAATCATCGCCCATCGACGCCATTAAGAACAAAATCTCTTATGTTATCAATAAGGTATTCTGAAGTGCCCACAGCCACAACTAAACCTAAATAACCAACGTAATGTACAGTTTTTAAGAACCACCACGTTTTATCACAAAACACTGCCAAAGACAAGACATGGAGGTAGCTATGAGGGTTCATTATTCTCCAAATAGCAGACGCAAAGAAGAACTTACCAGACTTAAACATAATCTCTCGCCGGAAAATATCGTATTGGGTACAATAGTAGTTCTCCAACAGATCTTGATAGATGTCTATGTACCTGTTCCAAGCTAAAGATGATAACAACATCTGTCCCGAAAATAAACCAAGCACTTGCACTATCTTCTGGAATGTCACTTTTGTTTTGTACGAAATTCCATTGTCAGCGTTATGTTCCTTTTCTATGTCTTCTGTTGAGTTAATTTCTTTGAGCTGGTGGTAAGGAAGCGTGCTTACTGGCGTGTTCTTATACCCTCTTCTAGGAGGATTATTTCTCAGGTACAAAGTTATCCCAATCATCAAAGCAATAACACCAAGCAAATCGCAGATCCCGTCGACCCAGTACCCCAAAGTTCCAACATCGGACCTTTCTCCTTTTATATGCTTTCTCTCTCTCGCGACATGGCCATCCAAATCATCAAGGAACATTCGAATTTGGAACAGAAGTATGCCGACTCTCCTTGCCGCCAAATTCGGGCACGTCAACAATTTCGCGCCAATAAGTGCAATGAAAACATGGAAGACGGATATCATGTTCGGTGTTATTAGTAGCATGTTCTCTGAAATTCCTAAGCCTATATCCACTAACGCGCACAAAGGCCCATAAATGTAGTGATTGACATGGTCTACCATTAGTGCTTTTACCGTAGGATGACACAACGGGTTTATGGTACAAGGAACCCATGTCACGTCTTCATAATTCGGCAGTTTCGTCCGTTCTTTCAATGTAGAACTTTCTTGAGTGACATTATTTTCTACGTCGAAAAAGTCTATTTTATAGTTCTGTATTCTCAGAAATAGGAACGTATCCATACAAATACAGTACAAAACAATGACTATAAGTAATACAGTCAGTATTTTACTAGCTTGTGATGAAGGCCACATCATTTTTGCAGTTTTTCGAAGTGGGATGCACGGGTCACGAAATAAGTCAAAACGCAGTATTTATAAACAGCGTGGGCAACGCGAACCCACGCACGTATTTTCAAAAATAATTGCAGTAACTTTAAGATATTATCTCAACAATCCCGCAATTAAATCTGTAGAACTTTGTATTAAAACCACTGTTTACACTTGTCATAGTAATCAGACCCTTTATAAATACACTTTTGAAAACACTTCAATCCCAAAGTATTGTTTTTTCTCGGTAAAATCGATGCACACACAATAGTTCTCGTTTCTGTTATCAAAACAGTCCGGTTTTAAGAAGAAAGCTAATGGTTTGTTACCATAACAGTATTTGAGCACACTTGCTTTGTTTAAAAGTTTGTTTCATCAATGCATTTCGTGTTAATTTTATCGACAATACTGTCCGCGTTCCGCCGGAAAATGACGCGACATGCGTACACAAGCAGACGTGACATTAGACTGAATGGCGGGCGGAGCGAGAGCGAAGCGAATGCGGGACCGGCGACCGGGCCGTGGGGTAGCCAGGCCCGGTTTACAAATTCCTTTGTAGGTTTTGCCTTTTTTGGGTACATAATTAAAAGCAGATGAAAGCGACCGCTTCGGTCGTTGATGCAATTTGATATTGTATTTTTGCAAATAATTAAGTTTATCTAACCGACAAACAATAATAATTGCTGACAAACAATTATAATAATTGTTTGTCGCTTAGATTGGGTAGTTAAGTGATGTAGATTATAATAGTATGCTATAGCACTAATAAACTAAGCAGTTAAGGTATTTAGGCAGTTAAAAAAACCGTTTACGTACACCGGAATAATGTCATTATGCGACCATAATTAATTGAATAATAGTTTTTTTATATCAAAGTAAATCATTTCAACAAGAAAACAGATTCTTTAATACTTACATAAAAAGTTCATATTAACAAAACAGCTTTACTTAGATTAAGTAGCAAATATAAATCTATAAAAAAGAGTATTATTGTTAATGTATACACATAATTGTAACAAAAAGTACAAAATATTAACCTTTCGAATACCGTCAATTAGAGACGCAATAGAAAGACAATGACAGCGCGAACGCCGGCGTTCGCTTGGGGTTTAGTGAAATAAATGTGCCAAATAATGACGCAATTTTTCCACGATCAAAGGAAAAAAGTACAACCTAGCAACACTTAATTAATGCGGGAAAAGCACGGTCAATGTTTGTTAGCGCCGTTTCCCGCCAAAAGTTATGTCAAATGACAAAAGTGACGTTATTAATTTATCGAGTTCATTCGTACATATTTTTTTTTTACGTTGCGGTTTAATATACCTAACAATTGCTGGATAAGGAAGGCCTAATATTTTAAAGGTCATGGCCCATAATCCGACCCGGTTCAAAAATGTTTTTGTACAAAAACGAAAATGGTGGTGAATAATGCAAGCATAACCCACTTTTCATTATATGTAAAAAGAAAAAAATAATTCGTTGGAGAAATCTTGCAGCAGACCAATAAAAATTGGATAATAATTAGCGGTTTCGCCTGTCTGTAAATTATTTTATCCATGGAAACATGTCACTTGGGTAAAAAGTATACTATGTCCGACTCCAAATCAAAAAATATATCTATACACGGCAATTTAATCAAAATCGGTTCAGTGGTTTAGACTTGAAAATGAAACAAACAAACTTATTTTGCAACTTAACTTACTTTAACTTATCTCGACATGTCAGGAGTAAACAATATTATACTTATGTTTTGGTGAATGCAACACGACATGGTCGAGAGAGTATCGAGGGATACTACTGCTCATGCATTCACGGCCGCCGCACTATAGGAAGTTGTGCCCATATTATGAGCATAGTGTACTTTTTATCCTGGGCCAGACATCAAGAAAATATTGAAACACCTGCGGCTTTCTTGGACAATGTTTTAGACATTGATGGGGCTGAATAAACATTAAAAAAAAATGTATTTTATTTTCTCCTCCCTAAAACCACAAGTTATAAGTTAAGTTTTCATACTAGGTAGATTACATTTTTTTATTATTATTCTTTCATGATCCCCATGAGCCACAGCAATGCGCCACTTATCATTGAAAAGTATAATCATTTGTCTTTGATTCCCGCCATATTTTATTTCTGTACGCCGTGGGTATATTTTTCACACTAAATGGGCATTACCTTTGATATGAATTAATTAGGACGAGGTAAAATGAGTAAAATAACCGTGTTTTTTTTTTACTTTTGGCAATAACCTTTTTATTTAATGACAGAAATATTTTTACTCATAGGTAGGTATTTCGGAAAATAATTCAAGGGGACGTACTCTTGGGATAAAAATTATTCTGTTCTGATCTTGGACATGGTCTACTCGTGTGTCAAGTTTCACTCCTCAAAGAGATGTCAGCAAACCGCAGGAGCCCAGCAGGGCCGAAGCCCGCTAACTAGGACCGCGGAGAATTTATGAAAAGGTAACCCGTAGTCCTAAAACGCAAATGGCAACTGAAAGACACAGGTGTGGTTTGGTGTATGTACCTCACGCGTGAGGCAACGGCCCTCACGCCCCAGCCGCCGCCGGGATTCCGATCCCGATTACCGGCCACCGTAGGCGCGGGCTTGCGAACGGCGAGCAATAGGTAGCTCGCTGTCCAACCGTCCGGTAACCGTCCGGACTAGGGTTACCATATGACAGGCGTTTGCCGCATTTGACAGGCATTTCAAGGTTTAGACAGGCGTGCGGCCGGCATTGGTCTGAGCCAGACATTTTTAAAAACGCCCGCGCGCGCATCGCAAATATGCAAGCGCGATGCGCGCGCGGGCGCGAAACTGTATCTTGTGAAGATTTTTACGTTTATGTATTAGAAAAGAAAGAACTATTTAAAAAAATAATGTCCTCTGACAAATATCAGTAATAAATATCCTTCTTCATTATGATCTGTTGGCTTTTACTTATTACCTGCAGCGTTTTGCTTTAGACAGGCATTTTTCTGAAAATTCAGGCATTTTAGGTATCACAGACAGGCATCCCTCTATTTACATTATGGTAACCCTAGTCCGGACTGAGCCCAATTATCGACGGCGCGTAATATTCCACGTTTGTTATCAGCAAACCGTAGGGACCCAGCAGGATCGAAGCCTACTGGGGCCAAGGATCTGCTTCTGAAAGGAAGATTCGGCCCCGGTACGAAAGGCGACGAAGCAAAAGGAGTTGGTTTTTAGTCAGTAAAAGTCTGACACTATCTTCCGCTCCGCCCAAGGGCGCGAAGATGGCATAGGATGATTGTCCTACCTAAAAAAAAGGTGCGGTTGGTCAACCTTAAAAAATCCGATCATTAGTTGAAGATGTGAACGCTTGATTGGTGAACAAAATAATCACACTAATATTATAAAGGATGAAACTCAAACAGTCGACCGGTACCTCTACCATGAGTTCTCTCAAGCCCCAAGCGAACGCCGGCGTTCGCACGAACGCGGACGTTCGCGCGTCATTTAGTTGAACACTAATATTATTAAAAGTCCACGTAGATTATTAAAATTTTGAGGGTTTATTTATTGTTTATGTATCTATGAATGTAAATAAGAAATTCTTCATAAAGTAGTCTGTTTTCGAAAATAAGCAACCTTTTCTATTTATCCGTAATAAACCTATTTAAATGCTTGAATAATAATATAATATTCCACAACTATCACACAACGCCGTCTAGTCCCAAGCTAAGCAAAGCTTGTGTTATGGGTACTAGACAACTGATAAACGTACTTAAGTATATATTTCTAAATACATTACATATTGTTACGCCATTAAACGTGAACCCGCCATATCTCCGAGAAAATAAAGAGTAGCACGTAATAATTAAAACGCATTGCTGTTCGAAAGGTCTAGAATGGTTGTACGTACCCAGACTTAGAAAAATCTCGAAACATCCACAAAGTACTTACAAGTAGTAGTTAGGTATTTATAGGAAATGGTACTCTCCGACGTTAACAATAGAGTGGAAATTCGCATGAAAGTGACTCTTATTACCACGAGTAATAAAAATGATTTATGACTTCGAGAAGCGATTCAATTGTTCTGGAATTCTGGATCGTTCGTGGGAAGTCGGTATCTAGAATTTTCTTGGCTCCGCATATAAATACGAGCCCCCGGCCGGAAGCGAGGCAGTTGTGATTTCGACTGCGATCAAGAGCGAACTACCCTAGTACTTGAAGTGATTTTATCTAACGACCTAAGCGATAGTGTAACGGTACTCTAGTGTTAATTGCGATTCGGATTATTGTTGACTGGACTATTTTGTTATTGTTAGTGGTGAATAAAGTTGTCTCTTAGTAAATCGGCATTTGATTACCCACGTACGTAACAACTGGTGTCAGAAGTGAAATGCCATTAACACCGAGAGACGACGAACAGCGACCACGAACAAGAAGGCAAATGGAGATGGATGCTGCGCGTCATCGTTTGGAGGAGGAAGATCAGGCTGGTATGGAAGCAACAGCAGCTGCTGAGGTGCCAACAGGACCATCCTCGGAATTGAACCTCGCTGCGGTGTTGGCCGCCATGCAAGCTAGTATGGAAGCTGTCCGCCGCGACCAGGAAGCCGCCCGCCGCGAACAGGAAGAAGCTCGCCGCGCACAGGAAGAAGCTCGCCGAGATCAAGAGGCTAAGCAGAACCTGATCCTCGAAAAAATTGATCACGGCCTCGTCACATTGGGAGAGAAAGTAAAGAATCTCACCTTAGAGGTCAAGGAGGTTTCCGCCCGAGCTGATAGCCTCGAAACAAGGATTGATGGCCACGAAGATCGCCTGCTGGACATCAACAAAAAAATTGTCAAGCTCGAAGCACGCGAACCCGTTGCTGTTGGCTCACCATCGCACACCCCCTGTGCATGCGCCGCAAAATTTGATGTGCCGCATTTTGATGGCACGTCTTCCTGGACGGCATTCAAATACCAATTCGAAACATTGGTTAAGATAAACCGCTGGGATGATGAGCAGTCTTTCGCTGCATTAACTTTGGCTCTACGAGGGGACGCTCTGCTGGTCCTAGAGAACCTCCCTGCGGACGGCAGGACATTGGAGCGTCTCATGGAGGGACTGGACACTCGTTACGGAGACAAGCACCTCGAGCACGTTTTCCGCGCGCAGTTACGCGACAGAACGCAGAGGTCGAACGAGAGCCTCCAGCAGTGGGGAGTCGAGGTTGAACGGCTGGTCCGGCGTGCATACAGGTCGATGACACCAGAAACGGTGGAAGTTAATTTGGTGCAAGCATTCATCGACGGTCTACGGGATACAGAAGTAAGGGCTACGGTGCGACTCGGACACCACCAAACTCTGAAAAGTGCGATGGCACACGCTTTGGAAGTGGAAGCGGTACGAAAAGATTCTCGTACGCACAGAGTACGGGAAGTAGTGGTCTCGCCTTCAGTGCAACCACGTCACCGAGAAGTAGTGGCTTTTTCTCCAGCACAGTCCCGCTATATTCCAACGTGTTACGGGTGCAGAGAAAAAGGACACATTCGTACCGATTGTCCTAAGAAAAAGAGGGAAAGTGTGGACTCCGGAACTCAAGTCAACGAGGAGTCGTTAAACTACATGTCGCCAGGGCCGCGGGGCGGGTGCTGGCTGGTCAACTGAAGGCCCCAACCATCACCATCAATCAAGTACACAATGGAAAAGGGTATAACAATGCTGACGCCCTGTCAAGACGTCCATGTAATGAGGACTGCAGACAACGCCAGCAGAATGAAGCCCGAGAACACGTTAATTTAATTAGGGCTGATGGCAACTTCAAGAAGTCCCAGGAAGAAGATGGCGATATTCGACCTATACTGGACTGGAAGCATAGCGGAACTAGGCCCCAGTGGAGTGAAGTATCGTCACACAGTCCCGTAACTAAGAGCTACTGGGCACAGTGGGACAGTTTAGTCCTAGAAAATGATGTGCTTTGTAGGAAATGGGAATCGAACGATGGCAAGGAGGTGACCACACAAGTGATAGTACCACGATGTGAAGTAGTCCCCCTGCTACAGGAAATACACGATGGTGCTTCTGGAGGACACCTGGGCATCAAGAAAACTCTACTGAAAGTGAGACAGCGGTATTACTGGCTCAATTGTAGAGATGACATAGAGCAATGGTGTCGGAAATGTACAGCGTGCGCATCTGTGAAAGGACCACAGACTAGGAGCAGGGGCAGGCTTCAGCTGTACAATGTGGGAGCCCCATGGGAACGCATCGCTATCGACGTCGCTGGACCTTTTCCAGTTACAAATGACGGAAACAAGTACATAGTGGTGATCCAGGACTATTTCACAAAGTGGCCCGAAGTTTTCGCCATACCCAATCAGGAAGCGACGACAGTGGCGAAGAAGGTAGTCGAAGAAGTAGTATGTCGGTATGGCGCACCTTTGGAAATCCATTCCGATCAAGGCCGTAACTTCGAATCTGCGCTGTTCCAGGAAATGTGTACTCTTCTGGGAATTTATAAGACACGCACAACACCTGCGCACCCTCAGTCGGACGGAATGGTGGAAAGGTTTAACCAAACCCTGGAGAATCCCCTGGCTAAGGTTATCGATGACCATCAGAAGGACTGGGACCGGTATATTCCACTATTTCTGATGTCTTACCGATCGGCAGTGCATGATAGTACGGGACATACCCCAGCAAGAGTGAATTTCGGCAGGGAGATGAGACTTCCAGTCGATGCCATAACTGGCGTGCCACCTGACAAGACTAAGCCAGTTACGGACTACGTAAGTGACCTTCAAGATCAATTGGACGAAGTGCATAAACGAGTTCGTGAGAATAGCATGAACACCAGCGTAAAAATGAAAACTAGATACGACCGTAATGCCAATGCCAAGGGATTTGAGGAAGGCACACTGGTCTGGCTTCACAACCCGCTTCGACGGAAAGGGAAGTCGCCGAAACTCCAAGCTCGATGGGAGGGACCTTACACCGTGTTAAAAAGGATTAATGACGTGACCTACCGCATCAAGAAAGGGCTAAGAGGGAAACCCAAGGTTGTCCATGTGGATAGATTGGCGCCGTATCACGGATCTAATAATGCTCGGGACGAGCATGACTAAGAGGGGGGCACTGTTACGCCATTAAACGTGAACCCGCCATATCTCCGAGAAAATAAAGAGTAGCACGTAATAATTAAAACGCATTGCTGTTCGAAAGGTCTAGAATGGTTGTACGTACCCAGACTTAGAAAAATCTCGAAACATCCACAAAGTACTTACAAGTAGTAGTTAGGTATTTATAGGAAATGGTACTCTCCGACGTTAACAATAGAGTGGAAATTCGCATGAAAGTGACTCTTATTACCACGAGTAATAAAAATGATTTATGACTTCGAGAAGCGATTCAATTGTTCTGGAATTCTGGATCGTTCGTGGGAAGTCGGTATCTAGAATTTTCTTGGCTCCGCATATAAATACGAGCCCCCGGCCGGAAGCGAGGCAGTTGTGATTTCGACTGCGATCAAGAGCGAACTACCCTAGTACTTGAAGTGATTTTATCTAACGACCTAAGCGATAGTGTAACGGTACTCTAGTGTTAATTGCGATTCGGATTATTGTTGACTGGACTATTTTGTTATTGTTAGTGGTGAATAAAGTTGTCTCTTAGTAAATCGGCATTTGATTACCCACGTACGTAACAATATTATAGATAAATTACACCCAGACACCGAACAAATGATTATGCTTATCACACAAACATTTGTCCTGGGTGGGAATCGAACCCACGACTTCCGGCATAGCAGTCAGGGTCACTAACCACTAGACCAACAGGCCAGTCAAAAATGTATGGCAAATTTTACACTAGCGGTCACTTACGGAACCAAAATTTGCCTTACAAAATATTTACGTAGTCGGTATCTACCTACTATTCTTTAAACTCATGGTAGAGGTAATGATTTGAATGTAGGTAGCATACGGGTTAGACCATATCCTTGAATAGGACATGGAACTTTTTATACCGGGAATATGTTTTCATAGGAGCGAGAGGATTTTCTATGAGCAGTGGTGATCGATTGGTAACGGCCCCGACTTACAAGTTGTAGGTTGTCGCCGGATTCAAACTCAGCCAGGCGCATTACTTTGTGTAATTTATTTCATCGCTACTGTTCTCAAAACGGCGAAGGAAAACATCGTCAGGTAACCGGCATGTCCTAGAATGAAAAATTCGTAGACATGTGACATTCACCAACCCGCACTGGCCCCGCGTGGTGGATTACGGCCCATTCCCTCTCTCTAAAGAGGCCTGAGTTCCAGCAGTGGGAACATTTTATGGCAGATTTTGCTCTATTCTAGGATAATTTCCAATTGTCACGCAGGCGAAGTGGCTGACATAAGCTTTTTTTAACCTTTCAAATACAGTTGCCATCACGGATCTTGAACGCTTGGCGTCAGAGTGGGGATCGCTTTGCGCATTCCATACATTGGCAAGCCAATCGTATTCGTTGTTAGATACATGCAGCAACGCAGTGAACGAATGAGGAGTGACGTCTATGACGCGATGGCGCGGCTAGCCACTCACTGACACTCCCCGCCCCCGCGTCGCACTTCGCACCACTAAAGAGACAGAATATTTGACTTCTGCGCAAGTGTTCAAGATCCGTGATGGCAACTGTACCTACCGTTAATTAGAGACACGATAGCAGCGCGAACGCCGGCGTTCGCTTGGGGTTTTAAGATGGGAATTTATCCAAAGGCGCGCGTGAGCGTGAGGGGCGTACGTATCAGACTTTTACTCACTAAAACCACACCTGAGTCCTTCAGATGCCCTTTGCGTTCTAAGACCACGAGTTACCTTGAAAATCCCAGCAGTTCTAGCGGGCATCGACCCTGCTGGGCCACTACGGTTTGCTGACATTTCTTTAAGAAACGCGTGGGACACGCGATGTCGACGTCTGGGGCTCGGTCCGGTCGATTACCGGACCGGACGGACGGATTCGCCGACGGGACCGAGCCCCAGACGGCGAGATACCCATTGCTCGCCGTCCGCAAGCCCGCGTCTGCCGCTGGTGGCTGACTGAAGCTGGCGCCAAAATAAATATTACCTCACTCATAGGAATTAATCAATTGTAAAAGAGGTCGCACATATTGTGTGTAAATAAATAGCACGTGACAGATTAACTAATTGCCGCCATGCATTAAATTACCATTCAGTGTTTACGTAAGAAAATATTTTCAAATACGATTAGCACTCTGTGAGGTCTGCTAGGAATAACTTTTGGTGTGTGTGATGTATTTAAACCACAGAAAAAAATGATGAAAAAGGTTAGAAAGGAAATACTTCCCGATTTGTACTACAACGAGTGTCGCCGCTTGTCTCCCACCCTTTAACTCCACTACAGGCAATAAACCAACACGAACGCGCATTACTCAACTAACAGACCATACTTAGATCGCAAGTTTGCTATTGGTAGTTGAACTATGAGCATTGCCCTACTTTGTGGGACACCTGACCCATCCACACGGCCATTCTAACCTCTCATCTATTCTGTGTGTGATGTATTTAAATATATAATATATGAACTGCATAATATTGTTACGCCATTAAACGTGAACCCGCCATATCTCCGAGAATATAAAGAGTAGCACGTAATAATTAAAACGCATTGCTGTTCGAAAGGTCTAGAATGGTTGTGCGTACCCAGACTTAGAAAAATCTCGAAACATCCACAAAGTACTTACAAGTAGTAGTTAGGTATTTATAGGAAATGGTACTCTCCGACGTTAACAATAGAGTCGAAATTCGCATGAAAGTGACTCTTATTACCACGAGTAATAAAAATGATTTATGACTTCGAGAAGCGATTCAATTGTTTTGGAATTCTGGATCGTTCGTGGGAAGTCGGTATCTAGAATTTTCTTGGCTCCGCATATAAATACGAGCCCCCGGCCGGAAGCGAGTCAGTTGTGATTTCGACTGCGATCAAGAGCGAACTACCCTAGTACTTGAAGTGATTTTATCTAACGACCTAAGCGATAGTGTAACGGTACTCTAGTGTTAATTGCGATTCGGATTATTGTTGACTGGACTAATTTGTTATTGTTTGTGGTGAATAAAGTTGTTTCTTAGTAAATCGGCATTTAATTACCCACGTACGTAACAACTGGTGACATAAATTAGTTAAATTAAGACATTATAATAATATATATACATACATTAATTTTAACAATAACAAAATTTAATAATAATAACGACAATAAATAAATAAAATATACCAATACTTAGACATAATTATATAATAACATGCATACACAATTTAATTTAAATAGATAGGCACATCATTTATTAATAATGATGACAATAATAAGTGAAATATCTTTATTTTATTAGCCTTCATCCTCTCTCCTAGCTTTGCTGTGCCCGACAGGGTCCATATTGGTCTTATCTATATTTTTATACCATCTATATTATGTACATATGGAATGCAATAAAGTATTGAGTATTGAGTATTGAAGTGAAATGCCATTACTACAGAGGGACGACGAACAGCGACCACGAACAAGAAGGCAAATGGAGATGGATGCTGCGCGTCATCGTATGGAGGAGGAAGATCAGGCTGGTATGGTAGCAACAGAAGCTGCTGAGGCGCCAACAGGACCATCCTCGGAATTGAACCTCGCTGCGGTGTTGGCCGCCATGCAAGCTAGTATGGAAGCTGTCCGCCGCGACCAGGAAGCCGCTCGCCGCGACCAGGAAGCCGCTCGCCGCGAACAAGAGGCCAACCAGCGTAAGCTTCAGGACCTAATCGCAGCGAACCAGGAAGAAGCTCGCCGCGAACAGGAAGCCGCTCGCCGCGATCAGGAGGCTAAGCAGAACCTGATCCTCGATAAAATCGACCACGGCCTCGTCACGTTGGGCGAGAAGGTAAAGAATCTCACCTTGGAGGTCAAGGAGGTTTCCGCCCGAGCTGATAGCCTCGAAACAAGGATTGATGGCCATGAAGATCGCCTGCTGGACATCAACAAAAAAATCGTCAAGCTCGAAGCACGCGAACCCATTGTTGTCGGCTCACCATCGCACACTCCCTGTGCATCCGCCGCAAAATTTGATGTGCCGCGTTTTGATGGCACGTCTTCCTGGACGGCATTTAAGTACCAATTCGAGACATTGGTCGAAACAAACCGCTGGGATGATAAGCAGTCTTTTGCGGCATTAACTTTGGCTCTACGAGGGGACGCTCTGCTGGTCCTAGAAAACCTTCCTCCAAACAGCAGGACGTTGGAGCGTCTCATGGAGGGATTAGACACTCGCTATGGAGACAAGCACCTCGAGCACGTTTTCCGCGCGCAGCTTCGCGAGAGAACGCAGAGGTCGAACGAGAGCCTCCAGCAATGGGGAGTCGAGGTTGAACGGCTGGTCCGGCGTGCGTACATGTCAATGACACCAGAGATGGTGGAAGTAAATCTGGTGCAAGCTTTCATCGACGGTCTACGGGATCCTGAAGTCAGGGCTACGGTGCGACTCGGACACCACCAAACTCTAAAGAGTGCGATGGCTCACGCTTTGGAAGTGGAAGCCGTACGACAAGATTCACGCACGCACAGAGTTCGGGAAGTGGTGGTCTCGCCGTCAGTGCAAACACGTCAACGAGAAGTGGTAGCTGCTTCTTCGGCAAAGTCCCGCTATATTCCGACGTGTTACGGGTGCGGAGAAAAAGGGCACATTCGTACCGATTGCCCCAAGAGGAAGAGAGGGAGTGTGGACTCCGGAACTCAAGTTAACGAGGAGTCGTTAAACTAAATGTCGCCAGGGCCGCGGGGCGGGTGCTGGCTGGTCAACTGAAGGCCCCAACCATCACCATCAAACAAGTTCAGAACGGAAATAGTTTGATAATCGAAGGGACGCTGAATCATCGTGCTTGCAATTTCACCGTAGACACGGGGGCGTCACGGACTGTTATAAGACCTGAGTTGCTGAAACGCACCATCTTGTGGCAAAGAGAGTCTCCATCCTGCCGACTTCAGACAGCAACCGGCCAGCCAGTCACCGTCCTCGGTGATACAGAAATTGAGTTCAAAATCGGTGATCAAGTGTATATCCATCCTGCGTTAATTGCGAATATTACCGACGATTGCATACTGGGTCTCGACTTCTTGCGGAATAACCGATGTGTTTTAGATATCGACAGGGGAGTATTGAAATTCCCAGATCAAGAAGTCTTCCTGCGAGGAATTAAGTCATGCAACCTCTATTGTTTAAAGAATACCACACTGGCTCCGAGAACAGAAACCTTAGTCGAAGTAAAGTTTCCCAAGAAAATCAGGCAAACAAGATGTGTTTTGGTAGAGGATACTGGCCGGCGCCCGGAGATCATCACTGCGAGGACATTAGTTATGACGACAGGGAAATCCAAGGTCAGGATTGTGAACCTTGGGAAAGAAGAGGTCCAACTGAAGAAAAACAGTGTTGTTGGGAGATGTGAAGAAGTTCAGTATCTCCGTCAAATCAATAAATCTCCAGCAAAGCAAGAAACGACCAAAGTCGAAACTGATCACATCCAGCAACTTCTGGAAAATTCTAAGAGCAACTTATCGACTTCGGAACTACAGCAAGCCAGGGAATTTCTGCTACGGTTTCGAGATATCTTTGCAACGGGAAAAGACTGCGGCAGAACAGGTCTCGTCAAGCATGAGATAGATACAGGTGATGCTAGACCAATTAAACAGAGTCCACGCCGTATACCCTGGGCTAAGGAAAATGAGGTAGCAGAAATGGTAAAGGACATGGCTGATAGCGGAATAATTGAGCCTTCTACGAGCCCATGGTCTTCTCCAGTCGTTCTGGTGAAGAAGAAGGACGGCAGCACAAGATTCTGTGTGGACTACAGAATGCTGAATAATGTGACGAAGAAGGACAGTTATCCCTTACCAAGGATAGACGATACGCTGGATATGCTCAGTGGCATGAAGTGGTTTTCGACCATTGATTTGAAAAGTGGCTACTGGCAAGTGGAAATCAGCGAGAAAGATAAAGAAAAGACAGCGTTTAGTACGGGTATTGGCAGCGGCCTGTGGCAATTTAACGTCATGCCTTTTGGGTTATGCAACGCTCCAGCGACGTTTGAACGCCTCATGGAGAGAGTCATGGTAGGCCTTCTTGGTGACGTCTGTCTGGTATATTTGGATGACGTCATTATAATGGGTCGCACTTTTAAGGAAAACCTGAGGAATATGGAGAAAGTGTTCACCAGGATACGAGGGGCTAACCTAAAACTAAGCCCAAAGAAGTGCGCCCTGTTCAAGAAGGAGGTCAGCTACCTAGGACATGTTATTTCCGCTGACGGGGTGAGAACCGACCCTGAGAAGATAAAGGCAGTCCAACAGTGGCCGGTTCCAAAGAACAAAACGGAAGTACGTGCATTTCTAGGGTTGTGCACATACTACAGGCGGTTTGTCAAGAATTTTTCGGACATTGCAAAACCTCTACATCAGCTGACTGAGGATAAACGAGATTTTATCTGGAACGACGACTGTGAGTCAGCATTCAACGAGCTAAAAGAACGGTTGTGTGAAGCGCCTATACTGGGGTACCCGAGCAGAGACGGAAGATTTGTCGTTGATACCGATGCCAGCAACACGGGAATTGGTGGAGTGTTGTCACAGGTGCAAGGTGACAGACAGGTCGTAATCGCTTACTTCAGTAAGGCACTTTCAAAGCCAGAAAGAAACTACTGCGTGACTCGACGAGAACTGCTGGCTGTGGTTAAAACCTTGCAGCATTTCTACAAGTACCTCATAGGAAGACAATTTACGTTGAGGACGGATCACGCTGCATTGAAATGGCTTTTACAATTTAAAAACCCTGAGGGCCAAGTTGCAAGATGGCTCGAGCAGCTGCAGGAGTTTAACTTTGTGACGGAACATCGTAGTGGAAAAGGGCATAACACTGCTGACGCCCTGTCGCGACGTCAATGTAATGATGACTGCAGACACTGCCAGCAGAATGAAGCCCGAGAACACGTTAATTTAATTAGGGCTGAAGGCAACTTCAAGAAGTCCCAGGAAGAAGATGACGATATTCGACCTATACTGGACTGGAAGCGTAGCGGAACTAGGCCCCAGTGGAGTGAAGTATCGTCACACAGTCCCGTAACTAAGAGCTACTGGGCACAGTGGGACAGTTTAGTCCTAGAAAATGATGTGCTTTGTAGGAAATGGGAATCGAACGATGGCAAGGAGGTGACCACACAAGTGATAGTACCACGATGTGAAGTAGTCCCCCTGCTACAGGAAATACACGATGGTGCTTCTGGAGGACACCTGGGCATCAAGAAAACTCTACTGAAAGTGAGACAGCGGTATTACTGGCTCAATTGTAGAGATGACATAGAGCAATGGTGTCGGAAATGTACAGCGTGCGCATCTGTGAAAGGACCACAGACTAGGAGCAGGGGCAGGCTTCAGCTGTACAATGTGGGAGCCCCATGGGAACGCATCGCTATCGACGTCGCTGGACCTTTTCCAGTTACAAATGACGGAAACAAGTACATAGTGGTGATCCAGGACTATTTCACAAAGTGGCCCGAAGTCTTCGCCATACCCAATCAGGAAGCGACGACAGTGGCGAAGAAGGTGGTCGAAGAAGTAGTATGTCGGTATGGCGCACCTTTGGAAATCCATTCCGATCAAGGCCGTAACTTCGAATCTGCGCTGTTCCAGGAAATGTGTACTCTTCTGGGAATTTATAAGACACGCACCACACCTGCGCACCCTCAGTCGGACGGAATGGTGGAAAGGTTTAACCAAACCCTGGAGAATCACCTGGCTAAGGTTGTCGATGACCATCAGAAGGACTGGGACCGGTATATTCCACTATTTCTGATGTCTTACCGATCGGCAGTGCATGATAGCACGGGACATACCCCAGCAAGAGTGAATTTCGGCAGGGAGATGAGACTTCCAGTCGATGCCATAACTGGCGTGCCACCTGACAAGACTAAGCCAGTTACGGACTACGTAAGTGACCTTCAAGATCAATTGGACGAAGTGCATAAACGAGTTCGTGAGAATAGCATGAACACCAGCGTAAAAATGAAAACTAGATACGACCGTAATGCCAATGCCAAGGGATTTGAGGAAGGTACACTGGTCTGGCTTCACAACCCGCTTCGACGGAAAGGGAAGTCGCCGAAACTCCAAGCTCGATGGGAGGGACCTTACACCGTGTTAAAAAGGATTAATGACGTGACCTACCGCATCAAGAAAGGGCTAAGAGGGAAACCCAAGGTTGTCCATGTGGATAGATTGGCGCCGTATCACGGATCTAATAATGCTCGGGACGAGCATGACTAAGAGGGGGGCACTGTTACGCCATTAAACGTGAACCCGCCATATCTCCGAGAATATAAAGAGTAGCACGTAATAATTAAAACGCATTGCTGTTCGAAAGGTCTAGAATGATTGTGCGTACCCAGACTTAGAAAAATCTCGAAACATCCACAAAGTACTTACAAGTAGTAGTTAGGTATTTATAGGAAATGGTACTCTCCGACGTTAACAATAGAGTCGAAATTCGCATGAAAGTGACTCTTATTACCACGAGTAATAAAAATGATTTATGACTTCGAGAAGCGATTCAATTGTTCTGGAATTCTGGATCGTTCGTGGGAAGTCGGTGTCTAGAATTTTCTTGGCTCCGCATATAAATACGAGCCCCCGGCCGGAAGCGAGTCAGTTGTGATTTCGACTGCGATCAAGAGCGAACTACCCTAGTACTTGAAGTGATTTTATCTAACGACCTAAGCGATAGTGTAACGGTACTCTAGTGTTAATTGCGATTCGGATTATTGTTGACTGGACTAATTTGTTATTGTTTGTGGTGAATAAAGTTGTTTCTTAGTAAATCGGCATTTAATTACCCACGTACGTAACAATATACACCACAAATTTTTAATTATTACAAATACTTAAAGGGCTTATTAGAAAAGCCCTTGTTATTTTTTAAGTAAAATCTCAATAAATAAATATTCATAAACGGCAAAGTTATTAGCGTTGGTCTTGTCCCAAAATGTCACTCAATTTATGGAAATATTGTGCAGGCTAATAGGCTTTTTAGGGCAGTCGAGTAAAAATACACATAATGGAATGACCTGTCGGAGTCTACCTTTCCTGATAGCTACAACCTAAGAGTGAATAGATCTAGGTGCAGGCAAGAGTGTTCCATCGTCACCTTCCATCAGCCGAGATAGTCGAATACTATTTCAGCACTATCTATGTCGTGGCCAGATCATATTGATCAAATTGATCACTTCTTCACACTTAAGTCGAGAGTGAATAGGTTTCTTCTAGGCAAGCGTGCTTCATCGTCGACCACATCATCGCTTACCATCAGGTGAAATGGTGGTGAAACGCAAGCCAATAATTAATAAAAAAAAAAAAAAACTTCATGATATGGACATGTAAAACTAGCCAGTTCGGTTTAAACATTAAAGTTTATTGATATTTCAATCCTCGTTTGCCCTACTTTGTTTAGACCTCGTATTATCAAAAAAATCCTACACCAATGATATGGCCAAACGAGGATTGCATTATCATCAAATGTTAGTTTTAGTTGACCATTTCATGAAGTGATTAATTTCTAAGATTTATAAGCCCAATTCATCACCCATCTATCCATTTCATTGCACTGTTTACGCAAATCATCAAAAAAATAAACAAAAAATAAAATAAAAACCTTTTTTCGGATTTGTCTAGGAAAAACAAATAATATAATATATGTAGAAGAATATGTGTAGAAACCAAAATTTTCGACCAAATAACTTTCGTACAAACTTGGGGAAAACACAAAAATTAATCATTTTTCAAGGACATCCAATCATCCAAGTTGTACAGACGTAAGTATGTACAATGGAGGATGTCTTCAAGGTTCTGGACTGGAGTGGACTAGGCATTAATGTCAATGGCGAATACATCACTCACCTTCGATTTGCCGACGACATAGTAGTCATGGCTGAGACTATGGAGGAGCTCAGCACAATGCTCAATGACCTCAGAAGAGCTTCTTTAAGAGTGGGTGTTAAAATGAACATGGATAAAAATTCAAATCATGATTAGCAACCATGTAGCGCCCACTCCTATCAAGTCAGAGACTACACTCGAAGTTGTGGACGATTACGTCCACCTCGTTACGTACGGGATAGGTCTCCTGACTCGCAAACTTTAAGGGCTAGATCAGTAGACGAAACTGAACAACCTTGCACAAGATTTTTGGAAACGACAAAAAAAAGATCGGCCTCTCCATACAAAATCATAAACTTGATTGGACAAATTGTATGAAAAGACCGATTTTTTAGAATTTTTAGGGAAGGTTGTTTCGTGATTTAGTCTACTGAGCAAGCCCTTGAATTTTGCGGAGAACTGTCGGTTACACCCTGTATGTGTAGGGCACGCCACAATTATGGCGGTAAGTCCCCTCTTTGAGGCGTGATTGGGAAGACCTCACGGCGTCCTCACCTTCCGCATGACGCAGATTCTCACCGAACATGGTAAGTTCGGGAGATATCTGCATCGTATTCGTGCAGTAGCGACACCCGGGTGTCGCCACTGTGTGGAACGCCCGGAGGACACGGAGGAGCACACGGTCGAATTGTGCCCCGCTTAGGCAGAGCATCGCCGTGTTTTTGTGGGGGCGATCGGCGGCGGCGATGTCTCGTGCCGGGCCTTGGTACAGGCCAAGATCCGGAGCGAGAAGGAGTGGCAGGCAATCGCCTCCTTCTGCGAAACAGTGATGCTAGCAAAGGAGGAGGACGACCGCATCAGGCAACGGTGCTCACGCCCGAGCCGTCACCGGGATTCCGATCCCGATTTCCGGTCACCGTAGGCGCGGGCTTGCGGACGGCGAGCAATGGGTAGCTCGCCGACCGACCGTCCGGTAACTGTCCGGACCGAGCCCAAGTCGTCGACGGCGCGCACTGTTCTCGCACGACGCAAGGAGTTATCAGCAACAGTAGGGGCCCAGCCGGGTCGAAGACTACTGGGGCCAGGGTTAGTTTCGAACACGGAATATCTGTTCTGTGGTTTCGGAAGATAGCTCGAGCCCCGGTATGAAGGCTTGAAGGAACGGGGTGGGTTTTTAGTCAGTAAGAGTCTGACACTATCTCCCGCTCCGCTCAAGGGCGGGAGATGTCATTTGGATGATTTTTATTACCCTTGAAGTTTGCGGACTTGTCCGTCGCAACCTGTATACATATGTGCAGCATTAGATAACTCGGTTGATATAAAAAATATGACTCATTTATCGTACGATTCGATTAGTCACCTGCTTATCTTACTTTCTAATCAATTTTTAGATAATACATTATCAAAAAATACCAGGTTTATCGCCAGATGTTTTTTTTTTTCGATGGGAAAAATCATCCAATGACAACCCCCGCTCTTGGGCGGAGTGGGAGATAGTGTCAGACTCTTACTGACTAAAAAACCCATCCCGTTCCTTCAAGCCTTCATACCGGGGCTCGAGCGCCCTTTCGGATAACCCTGGCCCCAGTAGGCTTCGACCCGGCTGGGTCCCTGCTGTTGCTGACAACTCCTTGAGGCGCGCGGGAACAGTGCGCGCCGTCGACGACTTGGGCTTGGTCCGGACAGTTACCGGACGGCCGGACAGATCGCAGTTCAATCCGAGAGCTACGTTTTAATCGTGTAGTCCGCTAGTCCTCTTAAGTCTGATTCTACTCTAAAAATGAACAACAGCCCAGCAACCGTTATCAAATATTTTTGGGAGAAAACCCGGTAAAATGTAATGATATCACCAACAAAATGGCTGGGGAAAAGCTACTTATCGTGGACTAGGTTTTTTTCGTAGCCCGTCCCACAGAAAATGTAAGTAGGTACCTACATTGTTTCGGGATAAGAAGTAGCCGATAGCATTCAACTTTAGTGTAACTAACTATCATATATAATACCACAAGAGCTTCAAAATTATCGGGTATTTTCCGATAGGTTCGTTGCAAACAAATGAAGGAGTCAAGTTTTTCAGGTTAAAAAATCACGAGCGCGAAGCGCGAGTGATATTTCCTGAAAAACTTGACGATTTTATTTGTTTGCAGGGAACCTTGAGGGAAATGCCACATAATTTTGAAGCTCGTGTGGTATTCGGGGGATTATTTTTCCGTCCCAAATGTCGGCCATTATTTTGATCATGTTTTGTTTTTTATATATGTCAACGACCAGAGAAAATTTTCAAAAAATTATCAGTATAATACCATGTAGGTTGTACCACGTGACGTCGAATGGTGCAATTCTATTGGTCGATATTTGGGTCGGAAAAATAATCAGAGAAATACCAATTTTCGCGTTATAATTTAGGTGTGTTCAAGGCTAGGGGGAATCCGGTGCAGAAACTTCCCGAACTGATTATGTTCGGTGAGGACCTTCTTCATGCGGAAAGTGAGGACGCCATAATCACTTACTGGACCTGGCAATACTACTCCTGAGCCCCAACTGTGGGAACAGTATTACGGTATTTGGAAGATGGTTAAAATATGGCTGATGCTTCTAAGTAAGTAGTATGTAACAAAACTAGACCACAAAATAGATAGGATTCACGTAATGAAAACCGTAACGATATCGTAGCGATTTAGTCGTTTAGACTATTTCCGTATTCACATCCATCAATCGAGTTTGAACGACACCGATTTTAAAGTCGTTTGAAATTCTTCGATTTAAAAAAAATCTGTTTTACATTATCCTGGTCATTCCTGGTGTATATTAATGTAACTGGAAATAAGTCGATAGATCGTGAATACCGCTTTTGGATAGGATTTCGATCGAACGACTATAAAACTTTAACGATATTTGGCTTGTTTGATTTTACGTGAATCAGGCTACTGAGCTCACTCTTATGAGTCAAGTGATAAAGTAGGTATTTTATTACGCATTACTTGTGAATAGCAATGAGTTGCATACGTGATAACCATTTTACCTATGGTCCACGTGGCAGAATTAATTAATGACTTTATTTATTTATTATATTCTTTATTGCACACCATCATCATCTTCCTGCCCTTATCCCGTTTTATTTGAGGTCGGCGCAACACGTTTTTTTCTATCATTCTGTCCTGTCACTTGTCATGCTATGATTAACTCTCTTTTCTTTCATATCACTTCTCACACAATCCATCCATCTTTTCTTTGGCCTCCCTCTCCCTCCCCATCTATCCACATGTAAACTCATAACTCTTTTAGCAACATGCGTTTCACTTTTAGCCCTCCTCTTTACATGACCATACCAAGACAAACGATTTCCTTTCAACTTTTCAGTCACTGGCGCCACTTAAGTAACATACTCATTTCTCACTAAATGATAAATGATCTTTATTTTGCAAGTAGGTTTTATAAAAACACTTTTACACGTATTTTTTTTTTTCGTCAATTAATGCTAGATGAGGCCGGTGTTTCCTAGCTGACCCTACCCTGAGAAGAAACACCGAAACAAACTCAGGGGTCAAAGTCTCTTTTAAAGTCCATACAGCAAAACATGTAATGGTCAAATCATATGAGAACCATGCAGATTGAGCCTGAGATGGTCTTTTGAAGAAAGAACCACACAGTTCTAAGTGGACCTGTCCAGTCAGTGCAAGCATTTGTCAGTATGCGTGTAGCTCAACTCAGGACTACTAAGGAGCTCAACGACTTGACGAACAATGCCAAAGAACTTCATCCACCTATCCATCTTAACATTCTCATCTCCGCTACATGCATTTTTTTTTCATCCGTCTTTTTCACAGCCCAACATTCTTTAATGTACACCACATAAACAAAAATATAGGACAAACATTATTGAAAATAAGTGTAAAATGGGCAGTCTTATCGCACAGGGCAAACTCTTAATACATCTATAATTTAATTTGTTTAATAAATATCATGAATTAATAAATTGAGTAAATTATTTTTGAGCCGACTTACGATTGTTTTTTATGACAAAGCCGATGAAATAAATTCGAAAAAAAATATCGATATTTATAATAAAAAACAAAATAAAACATATATTTAAGGGGGCTCCAATAGGTAGAACAAACGTGATTATTTATTTTATAGGAAGCGCGCCCTTCGTGCGCGAGTCCGTCTCACACTTGGCCGGTTTTTTTTAGTTTATTCAGTAAACAAAATTACAAATCTTTCCTCTTTATAATTTTACTATATATGTAAATTGAGACCGTTGGCATATAACAGCGAGTAATTACAGTTTGATAACAAAAAAACACGATGTTGGGGAAACCAGTAAATCTCAGTCAACGTGATACCATGATAACCTTTATTTACCAAGAATTATCTACTTCTTTTTTCCTTAAGGGTGCACTAGCCGGTGGCTCGAACTGGTAAAATGTATACTCATTTAACGTTGGCGACAGTTAGAAATGTTTTGATGAGCAATAAGAAGCTGGCGACCTGGGCTGTCGCCGACTTAGTCCGAAGAATCACCAAACTAAAGTGACAGTGGGCAGGGCACATTGCTCGTAGAACGGATTATCCGATGAGGCTGAAAGGTTCTAGAGTGGCAACCGCGCACTAACGCGACATTGAAAAGCCTCCCACAAGGTGGACCGATGACCTAGTGAGAGTCGCGAGAATGCGGTGGATGCGAGACGCACATGACCGTTCGTTGTGGCGACACTTGAAGGAGGCCTATGTCCAACGGTGGACGTCCCTCGGCTGAAATGATGATGAAGAAGATAGATTTATAACGAAAAAGCGCGTAAAATTTTATCTACAGACCTTTGGGCGTTAAAATATTATGAAAAACCATCGAATATTTAAACCAAATTATTCCTTTAAGGAAACTATTCTGCCATATATAAAATATAAATAACTTTTGGACTACGTAGCAAAAGTTATTTATATTTTTCAACTACATAACTTGACTAGAGCTTGACTGCGATCGATATTTACGGGAAATAATAATGGTTCCGAAAAACAATTTAATCCCCAGCAATCTGTGGCCGACTATTATTCTAATTAACTAGCGTTATAATGAATTACCGACAAAAAACCCAAAACATAAACGAAAAAAAATATCCAATTTAACAACAAATAAGAGCATGTCCAAATTACATTTTCTCCTAAAAAAAAATGGATCTTCGAATAACACACAAAACTAAACTTCCGAATAGAATACTGAACCTCCGACAAAATTACTAAGTTACCGACAACAGAGGTTTTGTCAAAATAATCATATTTTTACAACTTGCATGAACTGTTTTAATTTCTATTGTTGATTATCAAATTTATTTTTTAGCTCTCAATAATGATGAAAATACCTCAAATGTTCGGCCCGCGCGATGGGGTTCGGATCCACTACGTAACTACATTTTCATAATAAACTGAGTTTTGTTTTATTTTTATCTTTGTTCTCGCTGACATAATAAAAGTTAGGAAAGTCGAATAATAATACAGTATAATATTCTAGGAAACCAAAGTCTACTTGGTTTTCGATTAAGGCATGAATAGGGGTACGTATCAAAATCCCGAAAATTCATTATACCTGTGGCTGAAATACCGACGTGCACACCGAAATTCAAAATACCGAAAGGTTTAAATGTCGATAGTCGTGATATCGAAACACAAAATACCGATGTTCAAATGCCCGAAAGGACGAAATCCAGAATAGACGAAACAACTTGAACGTAGCGTTCGCCGGCCGCTGCCGCGGCACCGCTCGCTTCGCTCGCTCGGCTCACGCGCGATTGGTCACAGTTCTAACATTACCTAACCTATTTCACCCAGCTCAAAGTGCAATCAAAATACAATCTACCTGTGACCAGACTATTAGACAATGGTAAACACATTTTTACGAGAGATTGTGGCTGAACTAGGTTAGGTTAGGTTAGAATTGTGACCAAAAGCGAATTGTAAACATTCGAACAAATGAACTTTCGGGATTTTAAACTTTCGACCATACGACCATTTGGCGTTTCAATTTTCGGGGGGATTTCATCGGTAATTTAAAATTCGGGATTTTTATACGTACCCATGAATACGACTGTTTTAACTTTTTAACGCCTGAAATAGATACCGATATCGAAGCATACCCGTGGTAAGTAAAATTCATGATATATGATGCAATTAAAAGTTATTGTTACAAGTACATTTTTATATTTTTTATAAGTTTCTGTATAGCCACTCAGAATAATATTTTCAGTATAATGTGACAGTTAAAATAGCACCACAATCTATGAAATATGAAAGGTAATTTATGGATTAATAGTAGGCAAGTAAAGATAAAAATTACAAAGCAAAGTTTTCAGTAGAACGTAATTTATGCTGGTAGAAAAGTATTATAGCAATAGACAGTCATGTTTATTTTTCGAAGATTTCAGTATCTCATTCGGTCGTTTCGTCATTTTTATTCGGACAAAAGTAGTCGGAAAGTTAGTATTTTAGGCAGTAGATTTAATATTTTGAGTAAGGACAATTCTTCTTTTTTTGTCGGAGCTTTTATTACTACCCGCTATTTACGCCAAAATATGGAAACTTCGATGCACATGACTTCAAAACTAATATTTATTACTATTTTTCTTACATTCAGGGTTAGATAAAAAGGTTACAAATGGGTACCATTTTTTGTTTTGAAATTACACCGTCAAATTAATTCATTAAACCTCAAGCGAACGCCGGCGTTCGCGCACCGCCAAGAAGTTATCGCCATACTACGTTTGTATAAAATAATGATCGACTAGGGCACCCTTAAATTAAAGATCACGTGAAGTTGAATCACATCCTAATTGGGAATCACGTGCTCGACGTTAATTACTATATTGTTATTAAAATAATACGGAACTCGCGGCTATTCGTACTTGATAAATTCGAGTATATTGTACGGGTTTTTAAGGTTAAAGGTTTTTTTTTATTTTTTCTGGTGGGTAAAAATCACCAAATGACATCCCCCGCCCTTGGGCGGAGCAGGAGATAGTGTCAGACTCTTACTGACTAAAAAACCCACCACGTTCCTTCTTGCTTTTCATATCGGGGCCGAGCTACCTTTCGGAGCTAACCTTGGCTCCAGTAGGCTTCGACCAAGTTGGCCCCTACGGTTGCTGACAACTCCTTGAGGCGCGCGGGAACAGTGCGCGCCGTCGACGACTGGGGCTCGGTCCGGACAGTTACCGGACGGTCGGACAGCAAGCTAACCATTGCTCGCCGTCCGCAAACCAGCCAAGGTGAGGCATCGATCACATTGATTGAATTGCATCGATCACTATATCTAAATATGAGTCGGTTTTTGAGTAAGTTTATTGAAAATTAGGTAGGAAGTCCTCTGGCACACTCAAGGAAAAACAGATTAACATTTATCAAAGTGACGTCAATCCCTTAACTGAGACACTGCTTGAAACTGGTCATTAGTTTAACTACCGACTTACTTTGAATAATTATTCAGGGGGAAAATGTGTCTACTACAATTGAAATTAACGCTTTGAATATTATTAAGCTAGAACTACATTATATTGACGCAAACGTCTAACACGCCAGTCCCCCTAGCCAAGTTACACGCTTTCGTCGAACGCCTTGAGTTGGCCACGCTCCCGATTCTTTTGTTCTGAGTTCTGACCACGTGACTGAGCGTTGAGATGACGTCATTCCCGTACATTTGAAGTTTTCTACTAGCGTTAACGATTGCTGATTATCAACTTGGCTAGGGGTACTAATTTATACATAGAACGACGTCGCGAAGCGTCGCGTGGCGTGTATCAAGTGTAGCTCTACAAGTCCAGTTTCCATATAAAATGTATGGACACCGACGCGTCCAGATCGGCGTATGTGGCACACTTGTGAGCAGTGTAGTTCTTGCTTTATTATCGCATGACAGCGTGTAACGACGACGACAAGAGAAAAAGAGGCGCCTAAAATATTATAACAGCAACATTTTAAGCAGTTGTGTAACATTGCTCATGGTAAAGTAGTAGGAGTTTAGAGGCGACACACACACAACAGCTTACAAAAACCTAGGTGTAACCAGTAACTAGAAGACCATCTCAGACATGGTTCATGGTTCTCATGTATTTAATTTTCAATTATGTTATGTTTATTATTATTATTATCATCATATCAGCCGAAAGACGTTCATTGTTGGACATAGGCCTCCCCCAAGCGTCGCCTTAACGACCGGTTATGTGCGTCATGTCGTCGCCAGAACTACCGTTCCTATGCGTCATGTATCCATCGGAATCTCGCGACCCTGATCAGGCCATCGGTCCATCTTGTGAGAGGCGTATATATTTCTATGGGGTGGACCCTCGCCGTACGTAAAAGAGTTTCGATTCAAATCGACATGAAAGATAAAGAAGAACAGATTTACATCTACACTAAATTGTAAAGAGGTAAACTTTTTTTTTATTTTTTTGTTTGTAGGAGGTAATCTCTGAAAGTACTGATCTAATTGCTAAAATATTTTCACTAGGGCCCGATATTAGGGGGGAGGGGGGGGGAAGCCGGGCATTTGCCCAGACGGTCAAAAAAATGAGGGGTGGCAGTATTGACTTATTGCTATCTTTCAACGTAGTCATCTACACCCAAATTGGCAGGTTGAGAATTTGATGTGCCACCTTCCAACCTTGACGTAGGTTGGATAATGGAAATATTTAAGACTTAAGTCTCATGACTTATACGGTTTTATGTATGTAAAATGCGGCGAAAATTCTTTGCCCGGAGTGGTTAAATAGCTAGTTTGGGCCCTGGTTTTCACCGATAGAAAGCTGATTTATTCCTGCGTGACATAGGCTATATTTTGTGTACATGGGCAAAGCCTATAAGTAATAAAAATATTAGAACACTCACCTGTGGAACTTGTGTAGACTTCCCACACCCTGTCTCCCCAATCAGCACCAACGTTTGATACCGCTCCAACAGGTACAGAATATGATTACGGTACTGAAACACTGGCAGCCTCTGGCGCTGAGCGTCCAACGGTAGGTGGTGGTAACGGTTGTAAACGAACAATGTCCGGGAATCACTGTCCGCGGTCAAAGCGGAGTCTACGTTAGGGTTCACCAGTGTTTCAATTATGCCATCTTTGTTTCTTGTTGGGTATAGCGATTCTTCATCTCCTGTAAAGAACAATTTTAATAGAATAGAATAAACTTTATTGAGGAACAGTTTTTTTTTTTTATGTGGGAAAAATCATCCAATTACAACCCTCGCTCTTGGGCGGAGCGGAAGATAGTGTCAGACTCTTACTGACTAAACGACCCACCCTGTTCCCTCTAGCCTTCATACTGGGGCTCAAGTTCCCTTTCGGATAACCCTGGCCCCAGAGAAGCAGTAGTGGCTGACAAGCAACGGCCCCAACTTACGAGTTCCAGGTTTACTTCATCACCACTGCTCTCAAAACAGTGAAGCACTAGAGGAGCACTGGTTATTTTCGCCTCATTTTTTACTATTTTTATTTGCTTAAATTGACAAGGTAGTTAAGTAATTCATAAATTAAAAACCGTCACTTTGTTTGGCACTGAATGGCCTATGTATAAAAACAACAAAATAAAATGATTGAAACTGAGGCTGCATGTTATTCTATCTATCAACGCATTTGTAATGCCATTGGTGATGAATAAAAGATTGCAATAGTCCTTGAACAGAGTTTAACATTGCGGAAATTAAAATACCGGTAATAAAAAGGTTTTCGTTCAGTATTATTTGATCTGTAAACAACTTGAGGCCCAATCTAAATCAAAGAAACTAAAAGAATGGAGGATATAAAACCACGCCTGCAGCATTTCAGAAGTGATTCAGACATAATCACGTAAAGAAATATAAACATAAATTATGTGGTGCAGACTAGGTACACCGTGTAGTATAGTAACCTAATAGAAAATTTGAAATACCTGGTTTAATGAACCTCGGTCTTTGGCCCAACATGTTTGAATTTGATACACAACACTATTCACTAAACTTTATCAGTATTTGTTACGTATTTACACAGTTCTTTTATTTATTTACATCATCGAAACCCATGGAGTACGCACCGTACTAATAATTCATCGATTTACTGTTTCAGGTCCTGACAATAAATTGTTTTGAATCATTAAAAATAGGTCTGTCTCTGTCTGACTTATGTAAAAAAGCAGGGTAACTGAAACGGCGTGCATTAAATCTGAAGCTGTTGAAATGGAACGCGATACGCACAGAAAATCAATAAATTGTGACAGTGATTGTAACAGTGACAAATAGTTGATGACAAATAAAGTTGCGTTCAGAAATCAATGGTGTTCAATAATGTTTACATCTGGATAATTTATTGTTTTTTTTTTGTCAATTTTTAAAAAAAATTGGTTATAATAAACTATTCTGGCACATAACATATTAAACAAAAATCTTTAAATAAAATTAATCTGAAGACAAAAAATTTAACTAGGTATGAAGAACTACTGTGTGTGGGTACTAAGTTATTTTATAGTTTTATCGTTTTATTCAATGAGGCACAAATTTTATTTTATAATATTGCGTTGTTATTTATCAAATAGTTATTTATGTATTTTATTTAAATAAAATTTTACACCCGTAAGTACACTACATCAATATCTATTTCAATTACACTTATGAGTATATATATATGCTTTACCCTAATCCGTGCGTCACTGCGGGGTGCCAACTGAAAACCAGCGCTGGGTGTCTAACGTCTAGCAAATGCTGAGGTGGTCACCCTTTCGGTGCGGGCACGCTCGGCGTACTTTGTACTTTTATTTTTATTTACTTTGTGTAATAACCGTTGTGCTGTGTCTGTACCGAATAAAAGTTTTTCTATTCTATCCTATTCTAAGAAAACTCCTTTGCGTCGCTGTCAACTGGTAATGTACCCAAAAGACAGAGGCATTGCCTCGCTGTATGGCGAATGACAATGCTTATCCTTTGTCCAAGGTAAAAGCCAGCCGAAAGAGGCAAAAAGGGCGTTTCAAAAGTTCCCTATATAATTAAATGCACCCTCACATTAGCACTACCGCACATTAGTCGTTTGGGATTGAAACTCTCGAGTTCCTTTCAATGAATTAAGTTTTGAAACGAAAAAAAGTCTTTTATAAGTTTCCATTTTCGTGGGAGGGGGAGAGCGTGTAAGGATTTTCAAAACTGTAAAAAAAGTCGACTTGATATACTCGGGCGTGACCGCGTGATTGTTTTTTTTTTTTAATTGAGATAAACTAGTGCTTGACTGCGATCCCACCTGATGACCCAAACCCTTTACCCCTTAACCCTTTTACGTAAACCTATCGTGATTACGAAAAACTGAATAACCTGTAATCTGACGGTTTTCATGGAGCGATGTTCAACGTTCCTAACAAACTTATTTTAGCAAACTGTGGTAAAAAAATTACACTTATCAACAAAATATTAAACAGGAACTTTACAACTTACAACCTAACTGTATGACTCGCCCATTTGCTTACGCCACGCTCAAATTGTCAGATTATTGAAATATATATTATATGCTTTTCTGCATGTACCTACTTAACTTCATAATTTCAGCCCATAGACGCCCATTTTTGGACATAGGCCTCCCTCATGATGTCATCACTGGCAACACGCACTAGCCATAGACATTCGTCTGGAGACACTGTGGTATATTGGATGAGAAGATATCGCGCAGCTTCCCGAACGCCTCCCAGCCGAGTCGGAGTCGACGTTTGAACTCTTTCTCGAAATTAGACCTACCCAAGTGGACTGTCTATCCGAGGTAGATGTAATCGTCTACAACTTCGAGTATAGGAGTCTCCCATCTTTATAGGAGGGGTGTTACATGACTTTAGTTTTATCCATGTTCATTTTAACCCGGCGTCATGGGGGTTGGGTCTGTGAGACCCGTCACATTTTATATCGCTTCTAGTTCGGTTAATATGCAAGCGACGTTGCTGTTCTTCTCAATAGTGGAGCTGTTGAGTTGTTCTATACATCGCAGGCAACACTTTTGACGTGCGACAGCCGCAGTAGGAGTTACACGATCTCAAAATTGAATAAGGTCTGTGAGACCCAACCCCGCAGTTCGTGTAACAATTTCGCGCCAATTCGTACAGATGTTATTTTATTTAATATCCGTGTATTTATTCATTTATATTTGTTTTTTTGTTGTTGCTTACAATTAAAGTTGCTGATATATAGTTTAATTTGTGTATTTTGTAGGCTCTTAGTAAAAAATGGATCTAGAAGATATGGAACGGCAGCGTATTCTTTAGAATTTACAAGTTTGACTCTGATTCTGGTTTGTCTGACCAGGAGATGTCTGATGACGAAGATCGCTTGAATGAGCGTAGTAATCTTAGTGACAAAGCAAGATATCTCAAAGTCCGAGTTTGATGATTACATTCCACTGTCTACGCTATCGGATAGAAATCGTTCGTTCGTAAGGTATTCTAGCTAGCTAGGCTAGTTCTTTAAACGCAAACCGTGAATTTTCTGCGGGTTTTTATCGCGGCAAAGACGGTACAATGTGATATAAGACGCCTTTCCGACAAAATGTCAAGACTAGAGCCGAAAACATAATCCATCAATTGCCGGGTGTAGTACCAGTCGTTATTTTTAAAAGGTCTAATAAATATGATCAAAACATATTATAATACGATATTTCTGTTTAATTTATTTACATTAATACCTCAAAAACTAAACACAAAGAAAATATTAACTTTATTATTTACTAGCTTTTGCCCGCGCGGCTTCGCTCCCGCTCTTCCCTACTTCAGCCTACTATACCCTACTCTACCCTACTATACCCTACTCTACCCTACTCTACCCTACTCTACCCTACTCTACCCTACCCTACTCTACTCTACTCTACCCTACTCTACCCTACTCTACCCTACTCTACCCTACTCTACCCTACTCTACCCTAGTCTACTCTACCCTACTCTACCCTACCCTACTCTACCCTACTCTACCCTACTCTACTCTACCCTCCTCTACCTTTTTCTACCCTACACTACCCTACTCTACCCTACACTACCCTAATTTTCATTTTTTTTTTTCCATAAGAACCTTCTCCTCATAATAACGAACACAACAAAAAAAAATTAGCGAAATCGGTCCAGGCGTTGTTGAGTTATGCGCTTACCAACACATTTTGCGATTCATTTTTATATTATAGATAATGTATTGGATAATTTTTTATCTTATGAACGGGTCTATGAGACCCACCCCAAAGTCCGTGTAACACTTTTCCACCCCCATCACCCCGGGTTAAGACTTACTCTTTCGAAAGGCCTGCTGAGGTTATTGAGGATTATACTGAGCTCTTCCGTAGTCTCAGCCATGACTACTATGTCGTCGGCAAACCGAAGGTGAGTGATGTACTCGCCATTGACATTAATGCCTAGTTCACTCCAGTCCAGAATCTTGAAGGCATCCTTCATTGTTTGTAGCGAAAAGTTTCGTAGAAATGACGTCTCCCTACCTCACACCTCGCTGCAGAAGGATAGATTTCGAGGTCTGGTCCTGAAGTCGGACTGACTTAATGGCGTTTTTGTACAAACACTTCAGCACCTCGATGTACCGATAGTCAATGTGCCACCGTTGGAGAGACTGCAGGACAGCCCAAGTCTCGATCGAATCAAAACAAACGCTAGGCAGAGAGGCAGATTATACTCCCCGGTCTTTTGTATAACCTGCCGTAGCGTATGTATATCGCGGGTCTCAAACCATAGGGGCGTATCCACAAAACCCCTACTTTTCAGGAGAGATAAAAAACTTAATAACTTTTCCTGTGATTGAGCGAGCTCGTTGTTTTTTTGCATGTAGCTATATATTTATACTACAATTAATATAGGATTCTTAATTTTAGGGCATTTCCTCTATAACACTAGTTTTTGGTTGATAGGCCTATATAGCATGACGACTATTACTGTAAAATTCCGTCAAAATACTCCCTGAAATATATGAAATTTATGGACGTAAAATCTTTTTCCTCAAATTGTTAATATTTATACCAATATTTATTATTACTTAATTTGTGACTTAAAATATTGCTATTTAGTAATGAGAACCCACTAAAATTCATGTTATTTACGTAATTTCAAGAAATCATACGCCTGTCTGGCTTGTCATAAATATTGAGAGGTGTTTTAGCTCAGAGAGGAAGTATAAACCAGTTTTGTTCTACAATTTAAAAAAAGGAAATTATTAATAGGTAATAGGGTAGGTAACATAATATTTTCGTGTTTGAAAAGAAAAATAAGCATTATAAAAATAAAATGTATTCATAAATCTAAACATAATTATTAGAAATGCCTTTAAAATCACAAACATTTGAAATTGAGCTGAAACAAAACAGCTCTCAAAAACGCTGAAGGAAAACATCGTGAGGAAACCGGCATTAGTGATGTAACGAATGTCTGATTTCTCACATTCGCGAATGCGAATGCAAATATTCAAATTCAATATTAGCGAATGCGAATATTGACTTTCAAACAAAGTGTGCGCAAAATCTCAAGACAGATTTCACATTTCGTATCAGCCAAATTTAAACCGAACATAACAGAGCCTTAACAGACTGATTGAATGAAGCTTAACACAAAAAGATTTTCAGGAACCACAGACTCCTGCAGGGAATTCCACTCCTTAGCTATACGCATAATGAGTGTGTTCCCATAACGCTTTGTACGTATGGGTGGAATGTCCACCATGTACCGGTGTCGCAACGCCGTACATCTTGTGATCCAATGATGGAACGGACTTGGCTGAATTAAATTCTGCAATTCCAATGCACACTCTTCGAAATGTAAACAATAAAAAACCGACAGGCTAGCAACTCAGCGTCAATGCTCAAGACCATACACGATCGAATTTGTGCTTGATAGAGGTTGTACCGTCTCATCCTCGCTAAGATCTCCAATTTTTTTGCAGACAGTTTGTCTTTTGCTTCGATGTTGAAGCCGAAATTGAAGGTAGTCGACAGCGGCACCCCAAGAAGCCCTGAGATCTGAGAGAGATCTCGGAGAGACTGGATCTGAGACACATTAGCTCGCGCGCCGGACATGTAACTCTCAACAACAGTCCTATCGTCTGTATACCCAAAGGTACTGACTTTAAGTAGGTCATTTATGTGCACCAAGAACAGTGTTGCCGAGAGTACCGACCCTTGAAGGACCCTGGCATTAATATCCATTTGACCCGACGAGCAGCCATCAATAACCACTCGGATGGATCGATCCCTCAAGAAGTTTACGATCGAATCACACAGATCAGTGGTTAGACCAGAGGAAGGAAGCTTAGCAATAAGACTTTCGTTTCAGCTTAGACCCTATCGAAAGCCTTTGAGATTTTAAGGAAGACGGCAAGCGCTTCCCACTGCTTCTCGATGGCCTCGCTTCAGATGTGAATGGCATACGCTAGAAAATCCCCAATAGACCGATTTCGGCGAAAACCGTATAACCGGTCAATGAGGATGTCGTTAGTTTCTAGGTATGCCAGAAGTTATCTGTTAAACACCCTTTCCATACTCTTACAGAGGATGGATGTAACGGAGATGGATCGGTAGTTTGCCAGGACAGCTCGACTGCCCTTCTTGGGCACAGGCTGAATGTATGCTTGCTTCCAAACCATCGGCACTTATTCAGTCTCAGAGAGGTGAAATAGGCGGGTCAAGATTAGAGACAATTCAAGTGAAAAAGTTTTAAGAACAACTGCTGGTATCCCGTCAAGGCCACTGGCTTTATTCACGTCAAAGTTACGCAGAACTCTACGAACGTCCTTCTGATGGATACGAATATCCGAAATACTCGTCACGCACCTATCTGGAGAAACAGTTAAATTCATTCGAAAAGATTTGTTATAATTTGAGCCTAACATGTTGTTTTACAATTTGTGATAATGCAAATGTGAAATAAAGTTGATGGAAAAATATTAAAGTAAATATAAAATCATATAAGTTGTATTGTCTTTCTAGATCCATTTAATCAAAATATTATTTCCTTTTTGTTTGTCAGAAACATTCGCCAAATATTCGCATGTTATTTTGCGAATGCGAATATCAAAAAATGAGCGAATATTCGCTAATGCGAATATTCGTTACATCACTTACGTCTATATAGCTTGACAAAATGATTTCAGGTTAAAGTAAAATAAACAGTCGTATGTTCATACGCCTTTATGGTCTGATACGATTTACTTGGATCACGATAAAATTCAAAGTCGTACGTGCGTACGTCTCTATAGTGCGTCGAAACTGCCCCAATAAGCAGTAATATTGCTCTTACGTCAATTATACGGCTATTTGGTCTAAAAATAATTCTAGACTGTCCAGCTTACGGCAAATAATATTTTTTAATTTATGCAAAAAGTAATTAACACAAAATTATAAGAAAAATTCACCTAATGTATTGCTTATAGTAGAATCCAATGGCATTAAAAACGAAAAATCACATTTTTGCATATACGCCCCTATGGTTTGAGACCCGCGATATGTTCTACGGTGCTGAAGTCTTTTCAGAATCCGGCTTGTTCGGGAGAGTGGAAGTCGGCGAACCTGCGCGCGAGACGATTCGTGATGACTCTGGAAAACAGCTTGTAGACATGTGTCAGAAGTGAAATGGGCCTACAATTCTTGAGCAGGGCCTTGTCACCCTTCTTAAAGAGGAGTACCACCAAACCTCCGCTCCGTGCCTGTCGCGTTTTTCCCTCGAGTATGACGGAATCAAACAGCTTCTGAAGGGCCTTAAGGATCGGTTTCCCACCCGCTTTAATTTAACTTACCTTGTCTTGATCTGACGCGCTCAAGTTTTTCCGAAGCTCAATTTCTTTTTTTACTAATTTGAGGGGCTGCCCTTAACGAACCCCACAATATTCTCACGATTTTTTTTAATAATAAAGGTATTAAGGTTCATTACAGGGCGCAAGGTTTCTCCCCTTATGATTTTTTGACGCCCCCGAGTATCTCGCAAAATTCCCATCTGGCTGCCCGTATCATTTGCATTCTAAAACCATGGTTTCCTTTTATAAAATTCCTGTGCCCGTGGCCCTGGCGGGGATCAGCCCTGCTGGGCCCCTACGGTTTACTGACATCTCTTTGAGGAGCGCATGGAACACTACGCGTTGTTGACGAATTAGGCTCTGCCCGGATGATTACTGGACGGATCGTCCGCAAGCCCGCGCCTGCCGTGGCTTGCTTTAAGACCAACCCACCTTTGTGAAATAGAATGTACTGTATTTGTGCGGGGAGGAGGGGTCTTTGCTTAACTTTTTTATGACATGGGGGATAGGGGGAAGTCTAAATGATGATTACGTCAGCAGTGAAATTTTATTTTTAGTTTTTTAAGAGAACGATAATGTCGATATTTCAAAATCACAAGAAATTAGCAGACACACATCCATGCATCATTAAGTAGCATACACGTAATGTCATTGAAGACTTAGGGTGAGTTGCACCATTTAACTATAACGATAACCAAACCATAACCAGCCGTGAAACGGCCGCCTATTGGTCAATTCGACGATTTGACAACTGTTAATGGCTTTGTTATCGTTATAGTTAAATGGTGCAACTCACCCTTAGAGTGATGGAATTGTGTGTTATGGACTGAAAACTTAATTTTAATTAATAATGTCAAAATTTTAAATTAACTTTGTTTTTTTGCTTTATTTCAAATATTCCTTTTTTCTTTTTCCTTACAACTGCTAATAAATTAATAACCAAACTAAAATATTAACAAATGCACGTACCAATGTTTACGTAAACATACGTAAGGATTGAGAGCTTTGGTTACTTTTGCTGACGAGGGGGAGGAGGGTGATAATGTTTGCAAAATATCTGCTTACAGATTACTTGAACGGCCCCTGTAGCCTTGTGGGTACAGTGTCAGTACATATCTCTGTACACTACTGTATGATTCCTGTGTTATGTGGTACACATAAAGAATATTTGAGGAAGCTAGAATTTGCAGCTTCTAATAACCCCAAAAATAAAACTAATGCACTTTGTCCTAAAGTTTATTTTTTAATAAAAACATAGTAGGTATGACTTCTTCTAATTCTGAGGCATGAAGTGAGCATTGTTGTGAGGGGCATTTTGGTCTTGAATCTCTCGTGAAATAAATGTCTTGTGTATCGTTCTCTTTTTATACGAATTTCCTACAAGTGTTGGGTTCATTTCTACTTGCCTATAATGTACCGTTGGGACATCAATAAACTTATCAACATCTTTAATAGTTAGTTTATCAGGATGCACACCTTTCACTTCCTTCAAATCCGGGAAGTATTTCGCTTCGTTCATTCTGTTCAATTGCAATATTTCTTCCGGTGAAATATCTGAATTCAATCCATGGACATACGAAATCTGATCATTTAAACTCAAATTTTGCTCGTCCAGAATCTTTGCTTGCACTAAATCTCCATCATTAAAAGTCAATTTCAATATTTCTTCTTTAGGATAACCTTGTAGGTTTGGTGAAACTTCTGTTACGTTAGAAACCACTATTAGTTCTTGTAAGAGTTTCATGGGGTCTGCATTCAAATTCGGGTTCTCCAGTAACAAATTCTTCATGTTCGATATAAAGCTCAGTATGGGGAGCCTATATTTTACGTAATATACTGGTTGGTAAATCAGTGGCTTCTCATGTTTTAGCATGTAAGTCAATTCAACGACACCTAATTCACGCTCTCCAACTTCCAAAATTTTCATTATTTTATGTACCAGATCGGTATTAGATCCCTGATCTGGAGTTATTAGTCCTTGGCTCTCTAACCATTTAAAAATCGACACGAAGTCGTGGTCAGGCATTTGCTGTCCAATAGTCAGTGTTTGATATCCACCATTGGGTGTTCGATATTCATTGGATTTTTCTTGTCTTACTTCTTCACTTACAACTTTTAATTTAGGTGGGTTGGAGTCGCGATTTGGTACTCCTAAATCATTGCTAGTGGATTCATACCATTCAACTATGTTATTATACATACCTCCTAGATTTAGGAGATTCAACACGTCTACCACAAATTTTGGATTGGACTGCTCGACAGGTGCTAGTTGGAAGAACAAGGTTTTCACTTGGTTTTCATCCAGTTGTCCATTGACTTCATTTTTCAAGAGATCAACAATTGTTTCTAGTAGTTCTTGAGTTAATAACCTATTGCTATCCAGGAAAAGCAAGATTTCCAAAAATCTCGAATTTAAGACGCCCGGTGCATTCTCTTCCAGCAAAGTAAGAAGAATATGTGTTAGTTTAGGATACTTCGACATGTTCTTCAATAAGAAGTGTATAATATCAATACGTCGAGTGTCTAAGACTCCATTTTCAGGGAACAAGAAAGACAATATGAAATCTAAATGATTAGGACCCAAAGGCCTACTCTTAGTCAACAAGAAATATATTATATCAATAGTCCTATGATCTGGATGCCCATATGCATAAGGTTTCAGAAGTGCAAATAATCTGTCAAGTTGATTTGGATTTATTCCTATTTCATTCCACTTGGTTAAGAGATCGGTAACGTCAACTTCAATGGGATGACCATTTCCATTTTTCAAAAGTTTTAGCAAAGTATCGACATGATCCGGATGAAGCAAATTATATTGAAGTAAATGTATCAACTTGAGTATTAGATCACCTATCCTATTGTCCAAGTTGCCTTCTTTAAATGGTCTCAAAAGAGAGAGTATATGTTCGATGTATTTTTCATTTGGTACAGGTTTTTTGTATAGGTCTAATATAATTTCGATGATTCTGGAATCCAGTTTCCCGGTATGATCTGGGGTTAGATAAGATAGCAAGCCCTCCGAGAGTCTATCATTTATTGGCCAGTCTTGATTTTTTTGGGAATTGAGGATGATTAAGAGTATATCTTTAAACTTGTGAATGTTATTTTGCTTCTGGCCATTCAAAAGAGCAAACAGGAGTTTTAAAATTCTGGGGTGGAAATTATTTTGATTTTCTAGCACAATATTCATGAGACGATCTAACAAGTTTCCACTGCCCGGGTGATCACCGTTTTGCAAGAGATTTATTAGAATATTGATTGTTTCTTCTGGTTGCAATGGTATAATTTCTTCTACAGTTTCATGTATCGTTTCATGAATTTCTGGCATCTCAATGGATTGAACTGGTGGAATGATCAGGTCGTGAATTTGTGGAATATTAAATTCATGACTATGTGTTATACTATATTCGTGAACTTTGGGAACATTATATTCTTGACTTTTTGTTATACTGAAATCATGTATTTGAGGTATATTGTACTCATGATTCTCTTGAGTTATAGTATATTCTTGAACTTTGGGAATGTTGTATTCATGATTTTGAGTTATAGTATATTCTTGAATTTTGGGAATGTTGTATTCATGATTTTGAGTTATAGTATATTCTTGAACTTTGGGAACGTTGTATTCATGATTCTCATGAGTTATAGTATATTCTTGAACTTTGGGAACGTTGTATTCATGATTTTGAGTTATAGTATATTCCTGAACTTTGGGAACGTTATATTCATGACTTTCAGTTATAGTATATTCTTGAACTTTGGGTACATTATACTCTTGTTTTTCAGTTAAACTAATATCATGAACTTTGGGAACGATAAAATCATGATTTTCAGTATGAATTTTGGGCAGGTTTAATGCAGGCTTGATCAGCTCATGAGCATCAGGAACGTTGTATTCATTTACTTTATATTCCTTGACTGGAGGCACATTATACTCCGAAACATCAGGCACACTATATTCATTTAAATTATGTTCAACAATTTGAGGCTTTTTAGGAATATTAAAATCATGAATTTGTGGAATATTATGTAAGTGGGGTTTTGGAAGTCCGTTATCTGGGACTTTCATGTCACCGTAACGATCGCTTTCTACAGTAACATCTAGGATTGGCTTACGTTTGTCGACTTGATGCAATATTGAAGCTATCAAAGACTGCATGTCAAGTGGTGGTCGGTCTAGATGGCCTGTAGGGCGATCTTCAGGTTGCTGGGCGGCGAAATTATACAAATACTCCCGACATTGCGGATGCGCTTCTAATTCCATATACGCAGTATATGCTAACTCAATCAGTTTCTCTAGTGCTTCTCTACAACGAGGCTCCTTATGGCTTGGGAGTTCATATTTCAATATTAAATTAGTTCTCGTCTCAGATTTTGGTTTGTCTAACATTTGGAATATTGTTTTAGAATCTAATGGATAAAGCGGTTTTTTAACAGCATTTTCTTCTATATATCCCTGCTCTGACATTCTGTCTGATTCTTGATCTAGTTTCGATATAATATTATTTATATCTGAAGGCATTTGGCTTACGTACTCAAGAGCTGCCTTTATCATTTTGTGCACCATTGACGGTGTGAAACATATGGTCTTTGCTCCATATTCTGTTTCTTCCTCATACTGAACTGGTCGTGGTACCTAAAAATAGAAAGGTTAATTATTTTGTTTTCTGAATAATGTCATTATGTTGGTATTGTCAAAAAACATTTGTGATTTACATTGTGGTAATCAATCTCAATATATTAAATTGCTATTTAGAGATTTTCATTGTTATGACGTTTTTTCTTTCAACTTCTTATCGGATGAGAGGAAATTGTATACCTACCCAGAGGAATTAGGTCCTCTTTAAGCTGGATATTTTCTATGATACCACCAATAAAACAAATATTTCTTTTAACAAGGAGGCAGTTAAGCAAGGTGGCTAGGAACGGGCAGGGGGGCAGGTAGGTATAAGCCTGCCTTTGTACTTTTGTGTTGCAAGAAGTTTTAAGGCCAAAACGTGGGCCAAAGCGCCTGAAAAGTGCCATAAAATAGAGACTTTCTGAAGGCTACTCCTCGGTAACGGCCAGGTTTAAAAAAAAATGTTTATTATAGATTCATGAACAAAATTATCAACTATTGATTTTTTTGTGCGATTAATACTTTGGTCTAAAAAAAAATATTTAGCAATTTCGCAACTTTTTCCTACTCCTTCGAAACGGCTTGGATCTTTAGAAACATTTTTACACATAAAAAATGATCGTTAAATATTTTTCAAAGTGAACATAGCATAGTAGGTAAATCAATCAATATTTCGCAAAAGAAAATGGATTTAAAAGACAGCCGCGCACTATCCGGGCGGTCTAGGCGGGTACGAGAGTGGTGTCCATTTAATTTCGGCCAGATGGATCAAGGAACTATAAACCTTAATAAATATATAGATACAGTGTTAATTCAAACGTACCTGATGACTCTCAGGGACATATTCCCGCTCGATGCTTTCTATACGGGACTGAGTTATTGTCGATTGTACGGGTTTCGCGTTTATCAAGCCTTGTGCCGGATATCCATAATGATCCTGAAGTAACAAAATATTTACCTTGATTACGATCTGCTGTTTACTCTGAATTTTATTCCTATTATATTATACACCCTATTTTTAATTAGTACAAAAAAAAATGGGGCTTCGTACCCGTTACTGATAATATTTTTGTAGTCAAAAGTAAAATATAATAATATAATATAATATTCCACAACTTTCACACAGCGCCATCTAGTCTCAAACAAAGCAGAACTTGAGCTATGAGTACTAGACAACTGATAAATTTACATACTTAAATAAAACGAAAACACAAAATTTTTCACGAAAATTTGTCATAACTGGTAAATTCATAATAGAATCAATCATTTAAAACAATATTGCTAAGAGAAAATACTACGCAGAGGAGTTTTCCGTTTTGATCGTCATTTGTTCATTAATATAATCAATGATATAGCCATATTTCCAGTGACATTTCGGATAATTCAATTCTTTAATAATTTTTTTTTTTCAATTTTTTTCTTTTTTTTTTTTTTTTTTTCTTTAGAGTTGAATTGAAATTTTGGGATATAAATAAACACTAATAACTTTGCTGTTTATGAATATTATTTATTGAGACTTTACTTAAATGTTATCAAGACCTTTAAGTATTTGTACTAATTAAAAATTACGGGTGTAAGTATGTAGAATATGTATTTATAATTCATGGATTTTGAAAGTGTTAATATAATCAGAAAAGACTCAATCAACATTGTTAATGCTAAGGCGAAGCTTTAGCACAACCCTTGAAAATACTTGTGATAGATAATCTATAGATACAATAAAACTGTAGAAAAGTGGTTTTTGTACATGAAAAAAAATCCTTATCCTATATCTAGGGTGTTATAGAACAACCAATAGAACCAATTTCCAGCATTTTTGTCTGTTTGTCTGTTTATTTGTCCGGGCATCACGTAAAATTTACGGAAGCAATGTAGATAACTTTTATACACAAGAATTGAGCGTAACTTGAAGTAACATTTAGTTTTTGTTTCATTGCAATCGGTTCAGGCTATCAAAAGATATTTGAATTTAAAGTTTTCCAGAAGTAAAATTAGTAAAAAAAAAAAAAAAAAAACCGGCCAAGTGCGAGTCGGACTCGCCCATGGAGGGTTCCGTAGCAGCAAGTAACATAATATAAAAGTTCTTGTAGTTCGTTGTAACTTTGATCGATGTTTTAATAAAAGTGTATTTTTTTTAGATTTATGACGTATTAAAAAAAAACTACTTACTAGATCTCGTTCAAACCAATTTTCGTTGGTAGTTTACATGGTAATGTACATCATATATTTTTTTTAGTTTTATCATTCTCTTATTTTAGAAGTTACAGGGGGGGGGACACACATTTTACCACTTTAGAAGTGTCTCTCGCGTAAACTATTCAATTCAGAAAAAAATGATATCAGAAACCTCAACATCATTTTTGGAGACCTATTCATAGATACCCCACACGTATGGGTTTGATGAAAAAAAAAATTTTGAGTTTCAGTTCTAAGTATGGGGACCCCTAAAATTTATTGCTTTTTTTCTATTTTTGTGTGAAAATCTTAAAGCGGTTCACAGAATATATCTACTTACAAAGTTTCAACAGTATAGCTCTTATAGTTTCGGAAAAAAGTGGCTGTGACATACGGACGGACAGACAGACAGACAGACAGACAGACAGACAGACAGACAGACAGACATGACGAATCTATAAGGGTTCCGTTTTTTGCCATTTGGCTACGGAACCCTAAAAAAGAATATAAATTGTGCATAAATTGTAGTAATATTAAGTTTTTTGTTTCTTCGTAATCAGTTCATACCGTATAATAAAAAAAATGTAAATTATTAAAAATAATAGCCATTCCGGAGTAAAATAGTGAATCAGCGCCATATATCAAACTTAGATTATTTTTTTTATGGTGCGAAAAATCATCCAATGGCAACCCCCGCTCTTGGGTGGAGCGGGAGATAGTGTCAGACTCTTACTGACTAAACGACCCACCCGGTTCCTTCTAGCCTTCATACCGGGGCTCGAGTTCCCTTTCGGATAACCCTGGCCCCCGTAGGCTTCGACCCGGCTGGGTCCCTAATGTTGCTGACAACTCCTTGAGGCGCGCGGGAACAGCGCGCGCCGTCGATGACTTGGGCTTGGTCCGGACAGTTACCGGACGGCCGGACAGTGAGCTACCCATTGCTCACTGTCCGCAAGCCCGCGCCTACGGTGGCCGGAAATCGGAAATATTGAAGTGTGAAGTAAATTGTATCTTGCAATTTGAGTCAAGTAGATTTATTTACTTCTTAGTTTGATATTTTGTTGCTCTTCAACATAATTGTCATTTTGAATGTTTGTGTTGTTGTGAATTATTGAATTATTTGGTTCAATATTGTATTAGTTCGGTTCAGTTTTTTATTTAATGCCTTCTAGAAAAAAAAACAAACCTTTCGCAGCGTAGCCGAGACACGAAAAGGGTGAGACTAAGTAGGTCCCAAGAATCAGAAGAAGATCGTGAAGTGAGGCTAACAGCAATTCAAGCTAGGCAAATCAGAACTCTTGCGTCAGAAACGCCTACCCAACGCGAGTCTCGACTTAGTACCTATTCAGCGTTCTCTTACGGCAGTTTCTCGATCATAAGAGAGTTTGGAGGAACGCGAAGCGCGGTTATCGGCTGACAGAGAGCGCCACGCCCTCTCACGTGAGTCTGAGACTTTCACCGAAAGGGAGTCGCGCTTAAGTTCGCAAAGAAATCTCACCGCGACTTTGCGCTTCCAAGAAAGTTTATCTCAGTTCTTGCGTTACATCACTACAGGAGGTAATTTCTTCTGTGTACGGAGATTGCACAAACATGGGAAATCAAGTCGGTTCTTAGCTATATCAGTGAGCTATTTTGACTCCCCACAATGACCAAGCTGCGGCAATTAATTTAAAAATATTGACAATGTGTCCGGGAATAGTATAGAATACACCTCTATAAATACAGTTATGGAAGAAGATGACGCCACGCACTACCCGGTAGAATTTTTGGATTCCCTTAACACACCCGGACTTCCAGCCCACAAAATAGTTTTAAAAATCGGTGTAGGTACCAATAATTCTCCTCAGAAATTTATGTCCTCCCAAACTTTGTAACGGCACTCGGCTCAAAATCATGAATCTGCAGCAAAACATAATCGAAGCTGAAATATTAACTGGTTGCGGCGCCGGTTATATTGTTTTTATTCCAAGAATACCTATAATTCCTAACAACTATCCTTTCTCTTTCAAACGAGTGCAATTCCCAGTCAGTCTCTGTTATGCCATGACGATTAATAAAGCTCAAGGCCAGACATTATCCGTTGCGGGGGTGGACCTAAGTATTGGATGCTTATCCCAAAAACCTCGCTTGAATGTAAAAATATTATCCAAAAATATCTCCTAAGTTTAAATTATAATGACACGGAATCCCTACTTATAATTTCTAAATAAATAATCATCATTTATCAATGCATTTCAATTCAAATCCTTCGTAGCTATTATCACCATTAAAGTTTAAGTACAACATAATCTGCGCATTATAAAAATCTATATCTCATTAAAATAAAGGATCACGATTATATCGGCAAAATGGAAATGATCAAAATATATGTATTGCCAATGTGAAATGTTCATGGTTCATTCGAAACGGTAGTTTGTTGATTTTAATGCACTTTTTTTGTGAAATAACGGCACGAATTTCTGCGTAAATTAAATCAATGTTTGTGCTGTTTTAACACTGAAGATTTTCCAATTTCAAGTCATTTACTCGATGTTAAGGTTAACAAGCCATTACTGTTTGTAAACAAAGATCACATGCGCAGAAATTAACCAAACGAAACATGCAACATGTTTTTTTATGTCCCATAACTCTAGGGTATTAATAAGACCATATCAAAGAATCAACTGGCATTCTGAATTATTTTTCAATAACCTTTTTTAGGGTTCCGTAGCCAAATGGCAAAAAACGGAACCCTTATAGATTCGTCATGTCTGTCTGTCCGTCCGTATGTCACAGCCACTTTTTTCCGAAACTATAAGAGCTATACTGATGAAACTTAGTGAATAGATGTATTCTGTAAACTGCATTAAGATTTTCATAGAAAAATAGAAAAAAAACAATGAATTTTGGGGGTCCCCATACATAGAACTGTGGGGTATCTATGGATAGGTCTTCAAAAATGATATCGAAGTTTCTAATATCATTTTTTTCTCAACTGAATAGTTTGCGCGAGAGACACTTCCAAAGTAGTAAAATGTGTCCCCTCCCCCCTGTAACTTCTAAAATAAGAGAAAGATAAAACTAAAAAAAAATATAAATGATGTACATCACCATGCAAACCGCCAACAAAAATTGGTTTGAACGAGATCTAGTTAGTAGTTTTTTTTAATACGTCATAACTCTAAAAAAAATACACTATTATTAAAACATCGATCAAAGTTACAACGAACTACAAGAACTTTTATTTTATGTTACTTGCTGCTACGGAACCCTTCATGGGTGAGTCCGACTCGCACTTGTTTTTGTTTTCACTTTCCATGCAAAATAATTCGATAAATTCACCTAATTTTTTTTGCCTATAATTGATTGTTATTATCTTCAAACCATGCATTTTTGGACTACATTTCTCATTCTAAGACTTTTATTTTTTCTTGTAGAATATAAACCTCGAGATAAAGGTTATCAAAAACAACACATTGGAAATCGTTAAAACCCACAGCTTTTTCTTTTCATACACTTCAACTGTTTTTGGCATAAGCCTCTCCTTTCTTCTGCCAATCCCCACGTTTTTGTGCTTGGCCTCATCCGGGTATTACTCGCAATGGCTACAATATCATCTACCCATCTCGATTCCAGGCGACCAACTTATATTATAGTAAATAATAATGATCACTTTCGTATGACTCCGTAACCAGCGTTTTGTTAAATTGTGTCTGACATGTGCCTTATAAAAGATGCCAGTGACTACAAAATTCAAAGGGAATCTTTTGTCTTGTTATGGTCGTGTGAAGAGGAGGAATGAAACGCATGTTCCTAAAAGAGTTATGAGTATCATGTGGACGAATAGAGAGGGAGAAATAGGCCAAAGAAAAGATGAACGAATTGTGTTAGGCGTGATATGAAATAACAGGGAGTTGGTGATAGCGTGACAGGACAGACAAGAAGAAAAAAATAGTTGTGGCAACACCAAATAACACAGAACAAGGGTAGAAAGATGATGATGATATGCCATTTGAAAGGTTATAAGTAAAGCTTTTTTCATTTATTGTATTACACCAACACAACAGTCATACCAATGCAAGATTAGAAATATTAGGCACCAACTTATTTTATTTCAACAGGACATAATTTATATCATCTACGTTCATACGTAGATGATGTTTTAATTTTTTCCTCTAATTTTTCTCATTAGGTCAAAAAAAGAGCCTGCACTTCTTCACTGTTTAGAGTTAACGCAGGTATCTACTAAGGTGCCACCATCATGTAGACCGCCCATAGGATGCGGATTAGATTTACCTAACATAAACTTTACATAACGTCAACGTCATCTATATAATTATTCTGTTATCCGTGATTTAACCTTTAGCAGTTCACAATTTATGAAATCTGAAGTTATTTTAATTAACGCTAATGCCATCTTTACTTACTCGCGTTACTATTTTATTGTTTTGGCGCATTCTTGAAAATACAGTCGGTATCCATGTATAAAAATTGTATCAAACCAAATTTGATTGTAACCCGAGAATTTATCTCCCTATAGACTTTATTAAGGAATTCATCTTTTTATCACACATCACCTTCACACTGGTTATACAACATTAGTTTATGCGAAACCTGAATATAGTTTGTTCAGAATCAGTAACTGAATGGATTCCAATAGTTTTTACTGGAGTAAAAACGTGTTATATTTTTTTCCAAAAATATTTAATAAATGTCACAAGTTGGACACCTGATCTGCCCGACACTAAGTACGACACAGGTCACGGAAGGTCATAGCGGGTATTAGAGGCTATCAAACAGCTGATTGCAAGTGTAAAACAACCCCTCAGTTGTCTGGATGGCCCCTTAACCTTGTATTTTTGCTGACTGATTTTTCATCATACAGTTATAAAATTCTATACATAGATTCTTCCCATAAAAATACTAGACAGGTGTTAGGGATTTCGAATATACTAAAATTAATGTTTTTTACATTCGTAATATTTCGTCTCAGTTCTACGACGAGATTACATACACATACAGGAGCCTAACAAGGCTAGGATAACTGGGAAGACCTCATCACCGTTGGTGGTGATTCTAGCCTAGAGCATAAAAAGTGTGCTTTTGTTTGAACACACACTTTCCATACTCTAAATATGTATCTATTCTCGAAGCTAAACTTACTAGTTTGTTTGCATAAATGTCTAAATGCAATGTGCTTAATATTGCGAACACATACGATGTACTTACTTAACTAATGGAAACAGTGGTGGTAAAAATTGTGCAGATGGTGAAACCCAAATCATTACAGTGCAAAACCATTATTACCAAGGTGAAAGAAAGATACTAAGTAGCTTTATGTAAGATAGTACCATCCCGTTTTCTAATGACATATGTTCTTTGAAGAAAAGCAGGATGAAACAAGTGCACTAACTAATGAAACATCTTACCTCTGCCACTTGAAGTGGGGTTTCGGTAATTTGTGGTACTACTTGACGATGGGGAGCCGAATGTAATGGCGATGCATGAGGTAAGCCTGTGTTTGAATCCGGCTGATCTTGGCACACACAAATTTTGTTCTGGCAATCACCCGTCCTGGTCGTCTTCGTCAAATCTTCCAACTTCAAATAACAATGAGTTTAGGTGTCTGTTCTGCCTAACATTTGCTTTAGTATCAATTTTGCTTATAGAGTAATTTATTTCAGGTCTACAAACAAGGAAATTCTTAAAAGTGAAATATTCTTTCTGTAGGCTCTTTCATCAAATCATCTTAAACAACAGTGGCATTCGTAACAAAATTACGAATGCTACTGTTGTTAAGATGATTATATAATTAATAACCAGCCTTTGGTTTTGCCCTCATAATTGTAGAAAATATGTGATAAATATCATTTAGCTGGCGAAAGAATTTTTAAAATTGGTCTAGTAGTTTTTGAGTTAAGTCGTTACAAACAAAAATCTAAATCTGTCCTCTTTTTAATATTATGTAAGTATAATGTACTACAGCAGAAGTACAGATAATGTACATCAGATAAGGACGTCTTTCTGTATTGTGAATCACGGTCATAATATTGAATTCATTCAAAACTAGCATCGACAGTCAGTTCAATAGCCCTCAGTCGTGCATGATTTAAGAATTAGTTTACACGTTTAATAGTTTCAAAAGTTTATGGAGAAAATGAGGTCTAAGTAAGCAAGCTAAGTGGTTAGTCTTAAGGAAAGATGAATTTTAGATTTTGAGATGTATATTCACAATTCTTAAAATGATAGTATTTACATATCTGAGACTCTCAAAGACCGAAATCAATCAATAAGCGAAAAAAATGCTCTTTGTAAGCTCGTAACTTCTTTAAAAAGCTATATCGCGAATTTAGCCATCAAATCATCATTTAAAGTATTTACAGCCATGTTCAAGTTATGGACTATTATATTTATATTATAATTATATTTACTAGCGTCTCTGCCAGCGGCTTCACCCGTGTTAAAATTTGACTCTCCATATTAACTTTGGACAACCATTTGATCTCCCTAGGGGATGAATTTTGGAAAATCTTTTCTTAATCTTTGTATACATCACAAAAAGAACCCTTTTACACTGTGTTCTAGGTCCAAATGTTAAAAACTTTGCCTTTTATAATTATATTCAAGAAAATATTTTTATGACGAAATTCGCATCGTAGATTTCATAATATTCAACCACAGTAAGTTAAGGCAATTAACAATTGCCATGACGCATTTTGAGCCCTAACTAATGCATTCACATCATGAAATAAATTTGTTCTAAAGATTATTTATTATAAATTGTGTATCTTTCAAATTTTCGGTACCCTGCGGTCCCGGACGTTTATAAGGCGAACAAGGGGCTGAAGCCAATTTGCAGAGGCCCTTTAGACACTCTAAATGCGGCACCTGATGATAATATTACCACGGACTGATGTGCAACTATTTGGTGTAGAATATGACAACAAAAGATATTGGCAAAAGATATTACATTACCGACACCGAGGTGTCTACTGAATCTACTTATTGATACTGTACCCCCAGAAATTCACAGGGCTATGGCTAGCCACATAGAAAGGACGAAACCACAACGACCCTCGCCATCTATTGCACAATTCCAGCCCAGTGCTTCAGAGACTTAGTCCATCTCATAGTAACACCACCACGAAGAGATACGACCTATGAGCAGTTGATGCTTAGACCTCCTGATTTATTATTTATTTTATTGAGCCGTCGGATTGTCATGGCAAACCTAGAAAACTTTAGACAGGCTCCGCACTCAGATCGGGCGCAGCAAGGGCAATCTCTATAAGTTCTCGGATGGTTTTGTGTGGCGTCTTTCTGCAGACCATGTCCTACCTTTCATATACTTACGTGCCCTGTTAGCTGTTTACGTAGATCAGATGACGCGCATCACGATGCGTAACATTGCTGTGACGGAATACTGGATCAGGCTAGGAATTTAATTTGGAAATAAAAAGCGTTTTTGGCATCAACACGCCTAAGAAGTGAAGAGGCAAAAACAAGACCAAGACGGTCGCTAACACTTACTTACGGTTGGTGACGTAGCACCAAGGGGCTACACAGCCTTAGGTTGCTCAACGAGGTATTGAATAGAAATACCCAAAGCCCGGTATAAGGTCATGTCCTTACCAGTTTTTTGTAGAATACTTCCTGTCTCGGAGCTAGTTTCCTCTTACGAGTCTCCACTCAAGTCAGCCAATAGCCAATAAAGGTCAGAGAGAGGTGGGAGCCAAGTTTTTCATCAGTGTTTACTCAGGCTGGCCAATAGGGGCCAAGAAACAAGGAGGTGCTGCAAGCTTACTAAGGAACAAGACGTCTCTTGGGACAACAGGTTACTCCTGCCCAACGGCTAACCACAAAGCTGCACTGCGGATAGCATCTCTCTTACCCTGGCTCCTCAACTTTAGCATATTCGTGATTAGGTAGAATCTACAGAAACTTGGGCTAATTAGAGCAAGCCCAACCACGGTATCAACGTACAGACTCAACATTCTGTAGCTTAGATCCGGACCCCCAGAATCCCCAGATCTTTAGACAGTGCATGTTATTAAGGTTGCACTTTATTATCGTGGCATTACTTAGTGCCGTATTGCGTTGTGGTCAAATATTATGAAAGCCATGGCACACATTTTTTTTTGTTATTATCCCTTTTTTGCCTGCCATGATTTTGTGATGTGTTTGCAACGCGATGTGGTGTAAGAATTTTTATCGTTTATTATGTGATTTCGATCTTCGATCGTAATGATGTTTATTTTTGCTCTGAGGAATCTGTAATTGCGAAAAAGCTACTATTGCTTATAAATTTAATGAAATATTAATTAGCAAATGAGCAGCTTGATCCTCGCGCGAGAGATGATGGTTACCATAAAATGGATGAAAACAAAGGGCCGCGTATTCGTAATACCCAAAGCGATATGGTTCCTGCAGACAATGCTTAGTTTTAAATTTTATCTAACATTCTTTACCGTAATCATTTTGACAAACTTGATGGCGTTCGGTATACTGTGAAGTCTGGACCTTGAAAATTAGGTCAAGGTAGTCTTTCAACAATCATATCGCTTAACGGTATTTCATCGTCATACTTATTATTTATAAAAAATCCAAAAATAACTTACTCGCTGATTTCCCGTTACTAAGCTAAAGAAAAAAAAACTATACACTAGGCGCAAAATCATTATGGCGTATCGGAACTTCAAGTAGCGTCTGCAAAATATATTGAAATATACACAGTATATAATTGATTGACATGTCACATTAAATACCATGAAATCGAAAACAATAATTGACTGATTAAACGCAATTCTATTATGTATAATATCGACGACCTGTTTTGCATATAGTACACGATTGAATGCTATATTAGAATATATATTGTTGTGTTTGCAATGATTTGCCGAATTACCAAGAGTAGTGTTTTACATGTTTCGATTTCTAAAAACGGTTTTCTAAGTCAATAAACCGCAAGGAAATTATTTAAGAATGGCAGTATTTTTCTAAATATGGCGGTATTAAGGGTGCATATAATCAACTAGTTGGAACTGCGTATATTTCCAATTAACGTCTTGACATTGCCACACACTGCCTCATACTGTATTAAGACTTCGTCAATCATAATCTAAGTTATATGATTTTCAATTTTCCAAGCGATGTTGTTTTAATTAACACACACTTACTTACTTTATGTGAGGTATTGGGGAAAAGGGAACTGTTTCAATCATCAATCCAACTTTACATGTTAAAAGGCAGTGTATACCAATAAAAAAGCTAACTTATCAATTTACAAATGAAAATTATCTGACAGCAGCAATACCAGTCCTAGTAAATTTAGTTGAAAACTGCATGTTGTGGACCAATTTTTTGATGATAAACAGGAAAAAAGTACTCTTCTATGAATTAGAGAAAAATTCTGTTTTTTCTGTTCTCTACTATAAGTCCAAAACTAATTTAGAATACAAGAATTAAATTAGATGTATGTGTAGGAATAAAGAAGGAAGAGAGACCAAAGAAAAAAAAAATGAAAAAAAAGAAAAAAAAAGAAGAAAAAATTTATGGATTATGTGAGGACTGATATGATCGAAAAGGGAGTCAGTGATAGAGTGATTATGGACTGGAAAGAATGGAAGAAAAGAAAAAAAAAAACAGCGTGTTTCGCCGACCCTGAACATTTTTATTACTTATGTTTATCAACCAAAACAGATGAATTAGTTTTAAAAGTTTGAATAAACATGGGCATAAAAGGCTACCCTGCGAGACACTTTCTATTAAGCGTCCTAATGACTTAGCTTGGATTAAAAAGTGGTGGCATATACAAGCTGAAAACAAGAAAAGATAAAAAAGAACTAAGATATTCTTTGATATGAATAGATATTGAGAAAGAAAAGATTTTGAATGAGATATTAATATTAATGATGTCAAAAGCTTTACATAAATTTTAATCTAAAATGTTCAATACGTCGGTGAGTATTTTATAACATTGGTTTTTTTTTCGAATTGTTTATTTTATCTATCCAACTATTATTATTGTCAGTTTTTAAAAGTGTACTTAAAAGCTTCAATATTTAATTTACAATTTCATTGGTTCATTGTGACGTTTGTTGATATATATTGTAGCTAGTGAATGTAGTTATTACTCGTTTATTATAATTGCATGACCGACCAGTAATTTGTGATATTGTAATAAATTTTAAACACCAATCTAGTAATATTTTCTAGTATGTATTCTAATAAATTTACCGGTAATGAAATCAATTACATTTTGACATTGTACAATATTGGAAATGGCAAATGATTACAGTTCACAGTGCTGGTTTTATTTAAGTAAAATAAATAATAACCCGCTGAAGTAAAAAGGTTTGTCTGCAGTTGCAAGTTCTCACTCGTCAGTTTAGGGTGATTCTACCGAATGTTGTCATTGATGGAATAATAGGTTCAATAATGGATTGGGTGATTGTAGGAGGGCATGAACGATAGCGTGGACAAAGGTGAGAAGATGATAATGATGACGGTAAGACTGGTACGCTGTTCAAACTCATTGATATTCTAGTTAAGTAATACATACATATGTTTTCAAACTGCAAGAATTTGAAATGGTAAAAAAATAAATAAGTGAGTAAAGATATCGAATTAAATATACTTACCAAACGAGTTTCACTGAATTGCCTTTCTGTATGGCGATAATTTATTTTATGTGGTTTGCATCCAATTCGTTTTAGACGTTTGGCTGCTGTTGACAAGCTAACTGATGTTTTACTTAAAATCAGAACTAATGTATAGTCTTGATGTAAATAGCCACGCATAGCCTCGCCCGCCGCGTCCGCTTTAATAGTCTTCCCCTTGCATTTCTATGTACCATTTTAAGTAGCTAAATATAAATAAAGTATCAATCTCTAGTATATTCTCAACAAACAGGAAATAAAAAAACTTTTACAAGATAAACATATCCATTTTCAAAACATTCCTCAAGCTAAATGAAACACGTTATACGTTAATATTTACAGTAATATTTATTTTGAAATAAAATTATATGCATATTTTTCAAGAAATAAACGAGCATTCTTAGCTCCCATAAAATTATAATATATTCAAATATACATAATCATTATAATGATTATGTATGTATGATTATATTGCCGGCACATGAAAATAAAATAATACGAGTATAATTAAAATAATGATATACAGGCTTATTCGTAAAACAGTAGCAACCTCTTAGGTGCTAGATAAGAATATCATAAACAACAACTTTTGTTCTATGATTTTTAAAAATTTATTATATTTTTGGTTCATCAGATTTTCATACAAAAATAAAAATGTTTAAAACATTCTAAATCTTACGAAGTCTATGCGAAGCATGCGATAGTACAATTGTGGAGGGTAGCTGAACATTAACTTAACCTATTTACGGGCGACCCTCACTAGTCGATCGATTGCCGATGCGCTTGCGTCGCGTCATAAGTTTTCTTGTAGCGAAATTCGGCAGTGCGGATATAATTATCTTTACATGATGGTGTATCAATATTCTAATGTCGAGTACACGGAAATAGTGCGAATGCTCGCTAGGTGTAATTCCTAGGTGTAATAATGTTTCGGAAGCCTGCTTACTATTATTACGAGAACAGTGCGCGGGAGCCGTAAGTAGATACAGCAAAATACAGAGTTGAAATGTGTTAGATAAAACAACGAAATATTAAAGTTTTGTTTTTGGTAAATGTGTTATGTTTTGTAAAAAGTCATAGAACGTAAGTTGTTGTTTATGATATTAGTAACAAATCCTGAGAGGTTGCTAGTGTTTTACAAATAACCCTGTATATGTTCACATAATCATAAGGTACTGATACAATAATAAGATTTTACATTAATTATAATAGTATGAATAAATACGAATGTTAAGAAACTAACTAAGAAATTTCTTACGTTGTTTGGCAAAAACCTGCAAGTTTCAAAAATAGTAGATCAGATTTATTAAAACAAAGAGATGCTTAAAATGCTATCAAAAACAATCATATTTATTAATATCAATTATAATGTATGTTTAAATATAGATTATTTCTGAAATATATGTCTATAGTGGTGTATTACGAAATGAACATTTGTAAATAAAAAAATAACTTTACCGACCCGATCTTCTCAAAACAGGTAATACAACTTTATACATTTTATTCGCAAAATTAGGATGATGTGGTTGACATTCTTTTCCTTCACTCAAATCAACAGTTGAATCCAGTTTATAAATTAATTCTGCTATAGTTCTAGGATCATATCCTTTCTGTGTTAAAAATAGTATTATTTGTTTTAGCATTTCAACTTTACTGTCACGGATGACAACGTTCTGTTGAATTTTTTTGAAATGCAAGTAGTTTTGAAGTATATTTACAATTGCATTGGCATCTGGTTCTACTTCAACACCGGCAATACTTACTACGATGCCATCATTCGGTGCTTTATAACTTTGAATAACTTTATTAGTTACATAATTCTCTATGTCTTCTGGCACTTCCTCTAACAAATCATCATATGTTTGAGTAGAAAATTCATCATTCAATTCATCATTAAGATCTTCTGGTTCCAAGAAACTTTGAACATAATTTGGGAATTGCCAAGATCTCAAAAAAGAAAACATTTTTGGATTTTGAAGAATATGGATATCAAAGTTATTTTTCCAGAGTACTAACATAAGTTCATGCAACCATCTTTGCCGGATTAAATTGTAAACGTATGGATGCAATGGGTGGTGATTTTTTTCAGCATTATAAAATATCTTCATATACCATTCATTGTTATCGTCTGGTTCACTTAATTTCTCCGCCAATATGAGTATAATATTGATAATTTTCCTTAAATTATTCATTGCTCTATAGTCAGTTTTACTTACTCTTATTGTTTTAGTAACCGTATCGTGCAGTTTTAATAAGTTATCTAAAGTAAGCAGCTTATAGGTTGGAGCCATTTTCAGTTTCATGTGATTAAGATAATTAAATTTTGTTGGTCGGTTACCATGAAGGTACGCAACATAACTTGGCATTGTCGTCTGCACTGTATGTTTATAGTGATAGTTAGTCAGCGGGTTATTATTATTTTCTGTTGGTCCATCATCAACCAGCGTTGGTTGTGCGATGTCATCATTTAGTATGTCTATACTTTCAGGACGCGTATCAATATCGTCTTCGTCATAATTATAATAATGATTTGGAAAATTTGTATATTTAGAATGAGATGAGACCTTCCAACCAGGATGCTGCAATGTTTCTCCATTGTAAACTGGAATCAGTTTACCATAGTTATTCTGTGCATTTACATATTCTGGAGTATTAAGCCCATGATGAACTAAAATTGGATGTGTGGAAATGTCTTGTTCATGATCAGGTCTTAGATTATTATTGTAGTAAGGTGAATTTTCGTATTCAGAATGAGATGAGACCTTCCAACTAGGGTGTAGTGCTGTATCTTCTTTGTAAACAGGGATCGGTTCATCATAGTCATCCTGTACATTTATAGATTCTGGACTATCGGGCACATTTAGAATCACGCCAGGATGTGTATGTATGGCGTGTTCATGACCAGTCGTTGGATTATTATAATCGTTTGTAGTTGAAAATTCCGAATGAGACTTATCAACGTAACCAGGATGTTGCCGTGTTTTTTCGTCATAATATACAGGAATTGGTTTATCATCATGGCCATGTACTTTTAGATATTCTGGATAATAAGGAACTAAGTCATCGTTCACTGGGTTCAGCTCTTCATAATTATCTTCCATATTAGTATATTTGGGATGATAGGAAGCCACAGGAATAAAGCCGGGATGTTGGTCTATGCCTTTACTACTGGCAGTTGTTGGATTATTATAATCATTTGGTATGGTAATAGTATAACCAGAATGCTCTGATGGGATTTTACCATGTATCGGGGTTGGTTCATCATAGTCATCAACTATATTTGTATATTCAGGATGATTGGGAATCATAGGAACAATATCGGGGCGTTGGTCTATATCTTCATTATCATCAATTATTGGACCATTATAATCATTTGGTATGTTTGTGAATTCTGAATTAGTTGAAGTCTTCGTAGTATAACTGGAATGCTTTGATGGGTTTTTGACGTGTATCGAGGTTGGTTTATCATGTTCATCAACGATATTGGTATATTCTGAATGATTGGGAATCACAGGAACCAAATCAGGGTGTTGGTCTATATCTCCATAATTATCAGTTGTATGGCTACTATAATCATTTGGTATGTTTGTAATTTCTGAATGTGCAGTAGTCTTCGTAGTATAATCGGAATTCTGCGGCGTATTTTGGCTATATATATTGCTTGGTTTATCATAGACATCAACTACGTTTGTATATCCAGGCTGATAGGGAACCATAGGAATAAAACCGGGGTGTTGATCTATGCCTTCACTACTGGCAGCTGTCGGATTATTATAATTATCTGGTATGTTTGCGAATTCTGAATGAGCAGTTGTCTTCGTAGTATAATCGGAATTCGGCGGCGTATTTTGGCTATATATATTGCTCGGTTTATCATAGACATCAACTACGTTTGTATATCCAGGTTGATAGGGAATCACAGGAACAAAATCGGGTCGTCGGTCTATATCTTCATTATTATCAGTTGTTTGTATGCTGTAATCATTTGGTATATTTGTGATTTCGGAATGAGTTGTAGTCGTCGTAGTATAACCAGAATGCTGCGGCGTATTTTGGCTATATACATTGCTCGGTTTATCATAAACATTAACAACATTTGCATATCCAGGTTGATAGGGAACCATAGGAATAAAACCGGGGTGTTGATCTGTTTCTTCACTACTGGCAACTATCAGATCATTATAATCATCTGGTATATTTGTGAATTCTGAATGAGCTGAAGGTTTCTTAGTATAACCAGAATGCTGTGACGGGTTTTTGCCATGTATCAAAGTTGGTTCGTAATTGTCATTAACTGCGTTTACATATTCTGGATGATTGGGAATCACAGGAACAAAATCGGGTCGTTGGTCTATATCTTCATTATTATCAGTTGTTGGTATGCTATAATCATTTGGTATGTTTGTGATTTCTGAATGAGTTGTAGTCGTCGTAGTATAACCAGAATGCTGCGGCGTATTTTGGCTATATACATTGCTCGGTTTATCATAAACATTAACAACATTTGCATATCCAGGTTGATAGGGAACCATAGGAATAAAACCGGGGTGTTGATCTGTTTCTTCACTACTGGCAACTATCAGATCATTATAATCATCTGGTATATTTGTGAATTCTGAATGAGCTGAAGGTTTCTTAGTATAACCAGAATGCTGTGACGGGTTTTTGCCATGTATCCGAGTTTGTTCATCATTGTCATCAACTTCATTTACATATTCTGGATGATTGGGAATCACAGGAGCAAAATCGGGGCGTTGGTCTATATCTTCATTATTATCAGTTGTTGGTATGCTATAATCATTTGGTATGTTTGTGATTTCTGAATGAGCTGTAGTCGTCGTAGTGTAACCAGAATGCTGCGGCGTATTTTGGCTATATGCATTGCTCGGTTCATCATAAACATCAACAACATTTGTATATCCAGGTTGATAGGGAACCATATGAATCAAACCGGGGTGTTGATCTGTTACTTCTCTAATGGCAGCTAACGGATTATTGTAATCATTTGGTATATTTGTGATTTCTGAATGACCAGTAGTATAACCGGAATGCTGCGGCATATTTTGGCTATATACGTTACTCGGTTTACCATTGTCATCAACTACTATTGGAATAAAACCGGGGCGTTGGTTTATATCTTCATTATTATAAGTTGATGCATTATTATCATCATTAGATATGGTAAATTCTGAATGAGCAGAAGCTTTTGTAGTAAAATCGGGCTGCTGTGCGCCAGAAACGAGATTATCATTTTCATAATTCGAATCAGATAAAACCGTAGAATCCAAACCGGGTGATACATTTGAATGTTGGATAAGATTTACGTTAATATTGGAATTATTAAAATTAGGTTCTGTCTTCACAAAATCAGGATTTTCGCCGCTGGTATTTGAAGTTAGCAGTGATCCATTTCGATCAAGAAATAGAGATTGTACTGTAGAATGTGAACTTACTTTTTTGGACACTGAATGTTCTTCAATATCTTCATCTAAATTAGGTTCAGGTTCTGAAGGCTGCAGATCCTCTGGTTTATGATTTGTTTCAATTTCAGTTACAACAAGATATTCAGGTTGGTTATTATCTTGGGGAGTATCCGGAAGTTGATCAAATGCATTGACTGCGTTACCAGTATCATAAGTTGGAGTAACGTACTGAATATGTTTCAATTGAGATTTACTTGATTGACTGCTTACATCAATGGCTGGTTTTGATAAGGTTTGCGATTCATAATAGCTTGGTGAGGACTTCACATTGTGACCACCATGCGAAGTGGAAAGGCCGTTTAATTTTGTTAAGAGATTGGAATTTGGTTGTCTAGACGCATGCACATTTTTACCTAAGTTAGGTATTTCATATAAACGTGTGTCTGGCTTTATTATATACGTGTATATATGATATGGTTTTTTTATTTTATTTTTAGATCGATGTACTAAACGAGGTTGGTTAGAGCCTGTTCGGATTTTATCATTATGAGTTGTGACACCGGGACCAACAGGTTCATACAAACTTATCGATGAATAGCCGAAATTATTATTTACATCATTCCCGGGTACTTTTACAATTGATCTGTCTTTAATGGTCCAGGGCAAATTAGTTTTTTGTTTAATGGTCCACGGTTGATGATTAATTGTTTTGTGTTTAATATGCCAGGGAAGGTGTTTGGTTTTTTTATTTTCGATATGCCACGGTAGGTTATCTTTAGTTCTATCCTCGATATGCCACGGTAGGTTGTCTATAGTTCTATCCTCGATATGCCACGGTACGTTACCTTTAGTTTTATCCTCGATATGCCACGGTAGGTTGTCTATAGTTCTATCCTCGATATACCACGGTAGGTTACCTTTAGTTTTATCCTCGATATGCCACGGTAGGTTGTCTATAGTTCTATCCTCGATATGCCACGGTACGTTACCTTTAGTTCTATCCTCGATATACCACGGTAGGTTGTCTATAGTTCTATCATCGATATGCCACGGTACGTTACCTTTAGTTCTATCCTCGATATGCCACGGTAGGTTGTCTATAGTTCTATCCCCGATATGCCACGGCAGGTTACCTTTAGTTCTATCCTCGATTTGCCACGGTAGGTTATCTATAGTTCTATCCTCGATATGCCACGGTATATTAGCACTCCTTAATGTTGCAACAGTTGAAGGAAGACTTCCAATCGATTTATATACATTGATCCACGGTTTGGTTTCTACGGAATCAGGCGATTTGTCTTCAACTACTGATTCGATTACAGTGATTTCTGGTGATGAATCTTCAACAACGGGCTTTATTACACTGGTTTTAGTGGTGATCGGTTGATTATCAGTCACTATTGATTCAGTAGTTGTCGGCAGATCATTTAGATCTTTATCCATATCTGACGAAACAGGAAATTGTCGGTTTGATCCGGGATCTTCTTTAGTATCATTTGTTACTTCAAGCACACTTTGACCATTATATGGGCTGATTAAATCATATCCGCTGTTCGAATTTTCTGTTGGTTCTGTTCGTAAGTTTAGGTTTTCTTGTACTGAATCGTTGCTAGGTATCCGGCCCTCGAGTCCTGTAAGATAAGTACCATTTGAATCCACCTGAGGTTTAAAGTGTTTATATTGACATTTTCTCAAACAGTCTTCGTCATAATCTCCAGAAACATATGTTTTAGATTTCTTTTCATTAGTGTTTCTTTTTATGAGGAAAGGTATTTGAAGAATATCAATAATACTATCAATCATCGATTCAAAATGTTTATGCGATTTTGCAGCTTCATACAAAATCGTAAAAATATTTAATAATTGCGACAGTCTTTCTATTTTGGCCATCAATTCATTATCATCGGATGTTCTATCCATATTAAATTTCACTAATTTCCAAAAGTCCTCTATATTTTGGACAGATGAGTCATGTACTGCAATGGCAAACTTTGTAAGTATCATAGTATCTAATTCATCGTCAACATTAAGTTCAGTGGAAATATTTCCAAAATCTGCAAATCGTCTACTATTACTTTGAAATAGGTTGTTAATATTACCGGTGACATTACCGCTCATGTTGATGGACTTAGTAAGAGGTTCAACTAGAAGATGTAAACCTATGTTATCCGACTCTAAACTGGATTCCGTGCTCACTGATTTCTGAAAAAAAAATCATAATTATCAATATAATGAACTACTCGAAATTAAAACACATATTATTAAATAGAAGAACTAGACGACTACTGCTCATAAATTAAATATTTTCAAAGTCAATGTTGTACTTATAGTGGAGCGCCGAACATTTATACCTCGGAATCCAGGGCCAGTCAATAAATCTTTATTTAGACTTTTGAAATATGGTTTTTAACAATATAAAATATGTAAAAAATTTTAAAAGAAAATATGCGATCTTCATTTTTTAATAATTTTTCAACACTCGAAAACTGACTCTTTTCGCACTATGATTCGTATTGATATTTTTATTGTTATTATTTGAATAGCTAAATTTGCTACCAGTTGAGCGAAACTTGGGCAAAATTTGTCCATTGGTTACGAAGATACAGCAAGTTAAAGATGAGCAATCCTAGCGCAGTGCTCGGAAAATTGTAAAATTCTGTCACTTGTTTCAGTTTCTTTTTTTTTGTTGGGTTAAAGTTGACTGGCCTGTTGGTTTAGTGGTTAGCAGCACTGACTGCTATGCCGGAGGTCGTGGGTTGAATTCCCACCCAGGACAAATGTTTGTGTGATGAGCACGATCATTTGTTCTGTGTCTGGGTGTAATTTATCTATAATATGTATATATTTAGAAATATATAAGTAAGTTTATCAGTTGTCTAGTACTCATAACACAAGCTCTGCTTAGCTTGAGACTAGACGGCGTTGAGTTATAGTTGTGGAAAAGTCGTGCACTTGCAGAAAGACCAGGCTCAAGTGCTCAATCCTGTTTCTTTTGCCAAGGTCGAAATTGCAACAACGCCAACCCTGTCATCCTGGATGAAGAAGACGAGAATGTGGAAGACCTAATACCATATGCCGACCCGTTTCCATTTCCAGAAAACATTATTCTTCCTTCTCCACTCCCCTCTTGGATTCCATCACCAGAACTAGATTTTGAAAAAAATGGCACCAATTTGGAAGTATATAGTGATGGCCTCAAGGAAAAAAAAAATTGCAAATTGGTCCATAAAGGAAGGAGTTCCGCGGTAACAACATACCTACTTAAAAAAAAATCATATAAAAAAAAAACAAATATAGAAAATACAACCCAATTGAAAAACCTCCCCCCTTTTTATTTTTTTATTTTTTTTTATGATTAATAGACATTCTAGGATCTTACTCTGCTAGATAATAAGACAAAAAGGAATTACTTTCAAATCATCAACGTAACTGATTCCGATTATTTCATATCGATATAACTTTTTTCAGATGGAAATTTAGGTTTGGCAGTTACAGAATAAAATGGCTATGGCCCTTCTATTAACACAGGTTTTAAAGTGAAAAAAAAAAGAAAGAAAGAAGGAATTTATTTGTTATAGCACAAGGCAGAAACATAATATTTAGATAACACGAAACAAAAATAAAAAAAGAAGCAAAAAAATATAGTGCAACAAGAGCTACATAAGGACGGTGACCATATATTTTTGAGTATTGTTCTTTCAAATATACCTATCATTTAATCAGTTTTCTCGGGGAACAATGATACAAGAATAAATATAATTTACGCTACTCCATAGAGAGTACCCATAGAAGAATACCTTACTGTGGAATTAACTAAACACCCGTCCACATTTCTTCTTACGTTAAATCTAAACTCACCGTTAATTCAGAAGCATACATCTCTTTTCTTTTCTCACCGGCTTGATCTTGAACATCATTCTGACCCGAACTGAAGCTTTCTACAGTATCGTTAACAACAACGTTATTATTTTCAACAGTGTCGTTGCTTATTTCATTACTGTAATTAACTTGATTGTCATTTTTATTAGTTTTCTTGTTTGCTGCTTTAACTTCACTGGCTTCACTTTTAGAGTGATGTTTATGATTCATACGAAGACTTTTTCTTTGAGATACTTCAGCGGTATTGTCATTAGTAACATTTTTAGGATCGAAATCGTTCGGAACTATGTAATACTTGGATATGGTGTGTGTGGTGCCATTTCTTTTCACCACGTTGCGGTCACCAGCAATCAACTTGACAGCATATACATCCTGTGGAATAGGAGAAGATTTTAATGGAGATCCTATAGCTCACGATTGGAAGACCACGCACATGCCCACTGCCATTTTATTTGGCGATTCTTCAGGCTATGTCAGTAACTTTGCGGATATCTTCATTTCTAATGTGATCACGCAAGGAAGTCCTGAAGGGTGCGAGATGCATAGGACCATGTGTTGTGATGCTATTTGTGGGAGGCCTAAGTACAACAGTAGAAGTCTTTCAGCTGAAATCATGATGATGATGATGATGCATGTTTTTTTGTGGTTGTATTTTATTACGTTTATATTTATGGTACTTAATTCTTTTTAGTGTATACATTTTTATAATTATTCTTACCGATATTATAAAAACCAGCAAGTTAATGTAGAAACTTAATATAGTCTTCATATTGCACTTAACTTTCGTGGGTACATAACTGAGATCAAGTTTTTGCAACAAGACCCAAGTATGCTGAAGTGTGACCTATTTATTAGAAAAGTATATACTTAGTGCAGGCAAATCATTTAGAGCGTGCACTGAAAAAGAGTAGTTATTGTAGATAGGACAGTTCTTATTTTTATATTTTTTTATATTTAGGCTCGTGTTTAACCACTATCTCACCTGAAGGAAAGCGATGACATGGCCGATGATGGAGCACGCTTGCCTAGAAGTAACCTACCCACTCTTGACTTAAAAACCCCTAAGTTGCCGGAGACTGTGTTTCCTGCTAGCAATCCGGACACACAGACTCCAGCAGGGAATTACAATCCTTAGCTGCACGCATAAAGAATGTGTTCTCAAAACGCTTTGTACATATGGGTGGGATGTCTACCATGTACCGGTGGCGCAACGCCCGCCGTACATCTTGTGGTTTGATGATAGAACGGACTTGGCGGAATTAAATTGAGCAATTCCAATTCCCCGAAATGTAAACGATAGGAAACCGACAAGCTAGCAACTCGACGTCGATGCTTAAGACTTTGGAGTTTTGACTTTACCTACAAGTCAGCATCATTGTCGATGATCTTTCTGGCTAGCTTCTCAATCGACTCTAGTTATTTTTTTTATGGTGGGAAAAATCATCCAATAACAACCCCCGTTCTTGTGCGGAGCGGGAGATAGTCTCAGACTCTTACTGACTAAAAGCCCACCCCGTTCCTTCATGCCTTTCGTACCGGGACCGAGCTTCCCTTTCGGATAACCCTGGCCCCAGTAGACTTCGACCCGGCTGGGCCCCTGCTGTTGCCAACAGCTCCTTGAGGCGCGCGGGAACAGTGCGCGCCGTCGACGACTTGGGCTCGGTCCGGACAGTTGCCAGACGGTCGGACAGCGAGCTACCCATTGCTCGCCGTACGCAAGCCCGTGCCCACGGTGGCCGGAAATCAGGATCGGAATCCTGGCTGCGGCTGGGGCGCTGTGAGCGCCGCCGTTGTCTGATGCGGTCGGCCTCCTCCTTTGCTAGCATTACTGCTTCACAGAAGGAGGCGACCGCTTGCTATTCCTCCTCGCTCCGGACTATGGCCTGAACTAAGGCCCGGCGCGAGAGATCACCGCCGCCGATCGCCCTTACGAGGGCACGGCGATGCTCTGCCCAAGCGGGGCACACCTCTACTGTGTGCTCCACCGTGTCCTCCGGGCGAAATAGTACTTGACTGCGATCCCACCTGATGGTATGGTAAGCAGTGATGCAATCGTTAATGGTGAGGCGCATTAGTTCATTAAGAGCCTATTCACTCTAGCCTTGAAGGCATCTAAATTATTATAGGATGGGAAGACCGCAGCAGGCAAATTGTTCCAGTCTTTCGATGTACGCGGTATAACAGCCCGTTTATAACGACGAGAATGACGACGTTTATGATAGCGAAACGAACGACGTTAGTATTATAAAAAATAATATTCAATAAATCTGTCAAACCTTTTCCCAAGTATCATAAGGCTATGGTCCGGAGTGAGGAGGAATGGCAGGCGGTCGCCTCCTTCTGCGAAGCAGTAATGCCAGCAAAGGAGATGGCGTACGATGAGTAATAGGTCCGTCCGGCCCACTTCATCGACTTAGTGCAGTATTACACGCGCGCCTCCAAGAGATGTCAGCAAACCGTAGCCTATCGACTATCAGTTCTGCGAGCAATATGCCCTGCCCATTGCCACTTAAGTTTAGCGATTCCTCGGCCTATGTCTTGTTTCTTCTGCGGATATCTTCTGATGCGATCACGAATGATCAGACATTTGTTCTTTGACATTGTCAGATTGTTTTGACCTTTACAGGGTCAATACGGGCTCATATTTGTGTCCCTGTCTCGATTTTGGCATATGTGTGGCTTGGTTCCTCTTTGCATAAGTAGGTCCGATTAACTATTATAACACCAATCAAAAGAAAAGGGACACTTATAATATCTGTGTATTATTTTACTTAATCTTTGACCACATCATATAATGGCCTGTAAAAAACTGGAAAATGCGACAAATTGGCGCAAATTATGACGTCGTTATCCTACACACATCTGGTAGCTAATTTGTAAATCAATTGGTTGGATCAAGGCATATTGACGCAGTCGACGTAAACTATAAATGAACCATTTTAAACCCTGTTTCTTAATAAAAAGGTCGTTTTCGGTAGTTAAATGGATCGAGCTCTTGGAGGGCCTCGAATCTGTTCCTTAACTCTCATATTTCGATGGAACGGTAATCCGAAACTACCGGAGAGACAGATCAGGACAAACGGCTTTGCGTAGGTATTTCCGAGGGATGGATTGGCGGTAATTGCCCAGTCTATATATGCCCTGACCTATGCTCTGTATGTCTTTCCATAACTTTAGGTGACCAGTCAATTTTAGCGATTTAAATTGCTGCTAACCTGCTACAATTGTGATTCCTGCAACAACCATAGGTAGAGTCGCGGGTTTGCGGACGGCGAGCAATGGGTAGCTCGCTGTCTGGTAACCGTCCGGACCGAGGTCAACTGACTACGTCGCCGACGGCGCGCACTGTTCCTGCGCTCCTCAGGGAGTTGTCAGCAATCGTAAGGGTCCAGCCAGGTCGAAGCCTATTGGGGCCAAGGGTCTGCTTCCGAAGGAAGGCTCGGCCCGGTATGAAATGCAACGAAGGGACTGGGTAGGTTTTTTAGTCAGTAAGAGTCTGACACTATCTGCTGCTCCACCCAAGGGCGGGGGATATCATCTGGATGATTTTTACCCTCCGAAAAAAAACCCACAGGGTTACTGGATGTAAAATTCAAAAGTCCGGGGAAAAGGCCCGATTTCCGTTGAAAAATCCTGAGATTTTTTAGTTTGAGATTTTATTCACACTGCGGATCTATTAACTCATGCGTTGCATCTTCCCAAGTGGTGGGGATGGCAGCGGACCCCCCCTTTGTCATAGGAAGATTAGTTTAAGTTTTTATTAAGTTTTTTACTTTAACTTTTTATTGAAAATTCTAGAAATTCTGAGATTTCATGAGATTTGCAAAATCCGGCAACAATCCTAAGAAGAGTCCAAAAATCCTGAAATCACAGGACAAATCCGTCATCTGATGATGTCTCATTTTGTAAAGAGTGTCTTACAGCCCTCGACCCCTCGCACATCTTCAAAGGCTCTAGCACTCGTTCAAACTTAGCCAATTCATATTTACAGTGGGTTTAAATGTGAACATCCGAAGAAGTAATGAACTTATGAAGGTCTTTGACTACGGAAAACGAGTTATACTCATATGGAGTTGCGCAGGACACATGGCCAATTGGCATCCAAGGACGCCTCAGGGCCCATTCACGACCTTTCCGCTGTAAGCGGTAGCTAAGCGCAGGCTGGCAAGCTGTAAGATCATTAACATCATCAGCAGTCTTTTTAATGTTTCCACTGCTGGGACTCAGGCCTCCTCTCTAGGAGAGGGGATGGGCCGTAATTCACCACGCGGGCGCAGTGCCCAGTGCGGGTTGGTGAATGTCACATATCTTCGAATTTTTGTTTCTAGGACATGCCGGCTTCCTCACGATGTTTTCCTTCACCGTTTTGAGAGTAGTGCTGTAAGCTATAGGACCAAAAGTATGAAAATGTTTGAAGCATATTTCGAGACGCTGCTGATAGCGAAAACGCGCGCCACCGATGCCACCCTGCTCGCTGTTAAGACCGAGCAATAGGTAGCTCGTCGTCCGATTGGGACCAAACTGTAACTGTGCCACTGAGGGCTGGCGGGTAACTGAAGGTCAGTAAGTGGAATTTAGTCTTAGGTTACTTCTAGGTAAGCGTGCTCCATCGTCGACCTCATCATCGCTTACCATCAGGTGAGATGGTGGTCAAACGCAAGCCTATCAATAATAAAAAAAGTAAGTCTGAAACTTCCTCTCGCTCCACCTAAAGCAGGAAAAGGCATTTGATGATCTCCCACCAAAAAAGGGGGGAAAAGACGTGAGTTTATGCATGTGTTACATACATGCTCTGTTTCGATCGTTTATTAGTTACACATGACCACATTAGCGCACGTGGCCAAGTCAGTCCTGTTTTTATAATAGCCTATTAAATATAGAAAGTAGTTCAATTTATCTTGTTACAATAATGCATTATTTCTGCTATACATGATCTGTGCCAATTTTATATGTAAGTATCCTCATTACGAACAAGTTTATCGGTCGGATTCGTGCACAAAGGATACCGTATAAGAAAAAAAAACAGCAAAAAAATCACCCTTGTTTGGGAGCCACTTAAATAAATATTTATTTTATAAGTACCTACTGTTTTTAGTATTGGTTGTAGTAGCGGCAACAGAAATACACTTGCGTGCAAAAAAATCGACCCACCCCTTAGGCAGCGCTTTGGAACCCAATAATTAACCAAAAAATTGAATAATTTTAAGATTTCTTTCAGGATTGTTGAAGATAGATTTATAAACTTGTTTTTACACATCAAATCAAATCAAATCATTTATTTAGTCAGAATATGGATACATACATACACACACATACACACTACACACTTAGATACTTTTCATTTTGGTAAATGCACCATTATTCACATTATCGTGTCAAACCGTTGGGCGCCCTCATTTTCCACTTTTTAAAACATAACGTTTCTGATTTTGTTCCTTATGTAAAGTGAATCAATTTTTTTTTATTTGGTATTTGCCTAACTTCGTTGGTTTCTTGATCATCTAACTTGATTTTATGCGTGTTCACTTATTGTAAAAATGGATACAAGTCCAACTGAGCCCGCTCAAGTAGTGGCACTAATTTAGGCTGGCTTGAGTCAGCGCGTCGCGGCTAGACGTCTTCATTTAAGTCAATCTGCATTAAGACAATTACGCCAAAGGTTGGTTGGAGACTGGATATTTCAACAAACGATCGGGTTCAGGCAGAAAACAGGCGACATCAGAGTGCGATGACCACTTTATGGTATCAATGTCTTTGCGTAATCGACATCTCACTGGAGTTCAGGTGCAACAAAGACTTTATTATGCCCGTGGAGTCTAAGTAAGTGAGTGGACTGTACGACGAAGACTTCCAGAAAGGAGATTACATCCACAAAAGCCTGCCAATGATCCTAAATTATTTCCTGCGCATCGCTAAGCGTGGTTTCAATTTGCTCATGGTCACGTTCATTGGTCGCCTAATGTTGGAAGGTTGTTCAGTTCTAACTGCCGAACGATACATCCAGCAGGTACTGGAATAGCATGACATGCCATACGCTGATTTTTGGGGGAACATTTCATGCTTATGCAGGATAATGCACGGTCACATACTACTGGGCTGATTTTTTTGCACGCAAGTGTAACTAGCTAACACGTTTCATGAGATACAGGTGACAGACTGACGGATAGTGGAGTCTTGGCATTCGCATTCCATACATTGGCGAGCCAATCGTCTTCGTTGTTAGATACATGCAGCAACGCAGGGAACGAATCAAGAGTGACGTCTATGACACGATGGCGCGGCGAGCCAATCACTGACACTCCCTGCCCCCGCGTCTCACTTCGCACCACTAAAGAAACAAATATTTGACTTCTGCGCAACTTGAAGCCAGTGCTTCAAGTGTTTCTACTGACAGTAGAAAATTCTAGCAAACGCTTCACGGGTTTTTTGATGGTGTCACACACCTTCTAATATTTGGGCTAGTATAATCAGCTTTTTAATGTTTTCACAGCTGGGACTTATGCTTCATCTCTAGAAGAGGGAATGGGCCGAATTCCACCACACGAGCTCAATCCGGTTTGGTGGATGTGTGTCATGTTTTCGAATTTTTTGATTCTAGGACATGTCGGTTTCCTCACAATGTTTTCCTTCACCACTTTGAGAGCAGTGGTGATGAAATAAATTACACAAAGTAATGCACCTGGCTGGGTTTGAACCCGGAACCTACAACTCGTCAGTCGGGGCCGTTGCCACTCGGCCACCACTGCTTTCGGTAGGCCTTAGTTGGTTTTAAAAATAATAAAATACCAATTTGTAAATAACACTATTATAATATATTCAATTGATAATTGCACGTAAGAACCAATACACAAGAATAACAAATAAATACAAAATTATCCTTATAATTATTAAATCACAATTGCTCACAGTTGCCCAGCATTGGGCAACTTTTATTATTACCGATTAAAAAAGTATTTTTACACAACAATTTTTTTTTTTAATTCATAAAATAGTATTTAATCTTTTAATAGCTTACGTCGCATATATCCGACCAACACTGTCGCGTTTAATCCACCAGGGTCGCACTTCTACGACCAAATACTCCATCTCGTCAGCTCTTGTGTCACCTATGGGGATTGACGAGCTAAACGAGATGCAGTACCTAGAATAGAGCATGACAATACTCGTCGGATTAATTCGACGCGAGTGGTTATAGGGTTAAGTATTTATAACAGAATTCAAAATTTTATGGCATATTTAAACAAATTTGATTAGAAAAATCAACCTTTTTGACAATAACGGTCACAAAACGACCCGAAACCTATACTATGTTCAAAATCACATTAGAAATTTATGAAAACCTTTTATTACTGTCCGTGCAACCGAGTTTGACTTTTATTACGTTGATGGCATGACATAATATGGCGGCTGCAGTAAATAGTTGGTATTGTAACCACTTTTTTTGCTTTTAATGCCATCCTTATGTCTACGAAATAGAAGTTAAAATCGGTTGAACAGACAGTAAAAAAAGGTTTCTTTAAATTTCTAATCTTAACGCGAACAGGGTATAGGGTGTTTTTAATATCGTTCGGATTTCATTATGCATGCGGATTTGCTCCGCATGTAGAAAATTTAAAAATGCATAAAAACGCGTCCCGCGTGCGTATTCCACGCATCACAATAAACACTTGTATGAAATGGACATTTGGGGTTAGGCGTGTGGAGCAATCCCTCACGCGTGGTGAAATCCGCTCGATATTAAAAACACCCTCACACTACAATTACTATAGTATGGTGCAGGTAACAGCTGTCAGATTCACACAATGTAGCTAGTGTCCGACCGAAAGTGGTCTTTTAACCGAAACCGAATTTCGGCAACAGTCAGTTTCGACAGAAACCGAAGTCTCTTTATTTGAGGGAAAAATAAATAAAACGTTATTATAGTCAGTCCTAATTTTTTTATGCATTTTAAATTTAGATATTTACATTAGCTGGCTGTAATGAATTTTACTGCACTCGATTATAGTTTGGGAGTAGGTAAAATGAACTGCAAACACAAGCGAGTCACGAAATGATTAGGCATGTGGACATGACAAAATGTCTTTGTTGCTTACTCGCTTGCAAGGAATTTAACGCGTTGAACATAACCGAAGACAGCGCGAGGACTCCCGAGTGCAGTTTCTGTTTCGGCCGTAGTCTCGGCAAGTTTGCCACCAAAACCGAAACTTAAGGGGCCGGCGACGGATGAATTTCTATACAAACGTAATACCACGCTCATTTGCAGTTAGAGCATATTTCCAACATATTATGATGATATTCGGTTACAGACAATATTTATCTAGGTCCCTACGTCTTTCTTTTTTAAAAAGACAAAAAGAATTTTAAGCGAATTGTATTTCGCACTTTTTTAAAGCGTAAATGGCAAAACATGCCATTTTGCTTTTCCTGTATTAAAAATAACAATATTTCTAATATTCTCGACGTAGGAACCTAGATAAATATTGTCTATAACCGAATATCATCATATGTTGGAAATATGCTCCAACTGCAAATGAGCGTGGTATTACGTTTGTATGGAAATTCATCCGTCGCCGGCCTCTTAACCGAAGCTCCTTTTTTTTGCCGAAACCGAACTTTCGGTCGGAAACTAAATGTAGCTACCGATTCTTTTCTCTCATCTTTAAGATGCATATATTCATCCTGCTGTCATTCTACCCATGCTATGTAAAAAAGACCTAATAGAAGGCATAAAGTACATTGACCTTTTCCTAACATCTCTGCGTAGGTACCCGATAAACAGACAATGAATTGCTTTTCATTACTAGATCATGTAAAAGATCACGATCCATGTCGATTCAAGAGAGCTTTATGTCTTTATTTCCGTTTTTTTAAATTAAGAATGTAGGAGGTCAATGACCGCTATTCCACGTTTATCTGGCACATACTTTAGTAGAGTTTTCCATACAAAATATTCACTTGCCCAGTCGCACTTTCTATGTATGGTTGATTGATTAAACATCAGTTGACTTTGATATTTAAAATCGTATGCCCGACAATACATTTTCAATTCTTGTATTACATTGTAAAAGGATATTTATCACAATAGTATGTAATATTACATATTGCAAGTGTTTGCCCAACAGTGGGCTTTTGATAAACAATTCCATACATGGGTGTTATATTAAATTATTTATTTTGGTACAGTGTAGAGTAAAAATATATATATTTTTTAATTTAGTCTATATATTTTTAGGGTTCTGTACTCATGGAACTTTGTCCGTCTGTCTGTCAGCAGGCTCTATCTCATAAACCGTAAGAAGTAGAGAGCTGAAACTTTCACAGAATATGTATATATCTTCTACAACAGCAAATAAGAAAAATAGGCAGTTTGTTCCTAGTTCCCATACAATTAACGTTATTTTGTCGGCATTGTCTCGATTTTAATATTGTAGTACCGAACCCTTCGTGTGCGACCCCGACTCGCACTTGGCTAGACTTAATCTTTTTTACAGTAGCAAAAAAAATTAAGGCAACCATTTAAATAGTTATCAATTTGCTAGTCCCTCTCCTATGCTAGGGACAAGGCCTGAGTCCCAACAGTGGGAACGTTATAGTGAGGCCGACTATGCTATGCTATGCAATTTGCTAGTTATGTAAAAGAAACAAAAAGTTAAAAAACATTTCTCTTATAATTTTGGGGCTATTTATGGCAGCCAATGGCCTGATGACCAAAAGTCGACACCGAAGTGACGACCATCTTTCGAAGCTATTGCGAAGTTGGATCAAGAGCTTGATATAAAAGGCAGTAGTCTTCGATTTTGCTTGTATTTTGAGGAGGTTCCTGTCTGAGAAGTTCTAATCAACAGTGGTTAGGGCTCCAGAGAGAGAGAGCTTAGACCTTGCTGTCAACATCGGCAAAAGATTTTTTTAAGAAATATTGAAAAATTACTTAATAGATGACATAATAATAACTTTGAATTGGGTTTTAGGGTTAGTAAGTACAAGCCTCATAGCACAAGTTCGTACTGATCCTATACCATTACCTCTTCAGGGAGGGCCTGATCTAAGGGGTGGATTGTGGGGGCAAGCCGGTCATTTGCCCAGAGCGAATGGCAAAAAATGAGGGGCAGCAAATTGACTTATACCTATCTTCCAACCTAGTCATTAGCCATCCACACTCATTTATTTATTTATTTATTATAATCTTTATTGTACACAACATAAACAAAAATACAGGACAAACTCATGTTGGCAGGTTGAGAATTTTATGTGCCACCATCCAACCTACTTCAGGTTGGATAGTGGAAATAATTAACTCATCGAATGGCGTAATTAGAGACACAATAGAAAGACAATTGCTTATGTCGAACTGTGTAACTTAAGACATTCAAAAGGTTAAGACTTAAGACTCATGACTTATATGGTTTTGTATATGTAAAGAGCGGCAAAAATTATCTTTGCCCGGAGCGGCTGAATAGCTAGATTGGGCTCTGTCTTCAGGTATACTTTACCTGACTTCTGTTTTGACTCTGCACTGTACCAAAACTCCTAGAGAACCGTGTTAAACAACATTGCTGGTGAAGATCTCTATCCAGTAACCGTCAGGGTCCTGAATGAAGGCCAGTCCTTTCATCTTGCCGTCGTTGGGGCGCTTGATGAACTTCACGCCTTGCTGCTCGAACCTGGAATGTTAGGGTTGAGGGTTAGATGGTTTTGTTACTAGATGGTGCCCGCGACGTTACCCATGTTAGACTCGTAAATCAGCACGATGCCATTTAGTCATAAGTTCCAAAAAAAACATGTTATCTACTGGTGAAAGTCCCATCAAATCAGTCCTGCCGTTTAGAAGATTAGCCAGAACAAACAGACAGACAATAAAAAATTTAATAAAAAATATATTTTTCTTTTAGTTCGGGAGACGTAGCGTTGAAAAAAAAGGCCTTCTACAAGGCGGACCGCTGACTTGGCAAGGGTTGCGGGATTCCGATGGATGCGAAATGCACAGGACCGCTCACGACGTCAGCTCGTCGGCGTCGTCAGTCGGCTTTCAACTGTAATGATGACGATGATAGCGATGCATACCTGGCACAAGCCTCGTCCACGTTCCTGACTAGTATGCCAATGTGTCCGAAGCCCCGCGGGTCAGAGTTGCCGTTGTGGTAGCTTGAGTCGTCGCTCTCGGTACCCCAGTTGCTGGAACATTTAGTTTTAATTGTAAAAGCGGGACCTAGTACAGGCCGCAGTGCGGAACAAGGAAGAATGGCAGTCGCGAAGCAGAAAGCCGAGTCAGCTTAAAACCGACATGTGTTCTTTCAGTTAGGTGCCCTTCATATGCAAGGGCCACGGTAAATCTTTCAAACAATCCCATAAATACCCAGCCATAGCAGGCATCAGCCCTTTTTTTTTTTATTGCATCACTGCTTACAATCAGGTGGGATCGCAGTCAAGAACTAGTTTATATGAAATAAAAAAAAAGACAATCTTAGTCGATGTCGCGTAGTGTAATGAGGGGCAGACAGTGTGAATATCGCGTGCTTAATAACGCGTAGTGTAATAGGCCCTTTACCAGACAATAAGCTGATAAGGACAAGCATTGCTCACCTTACGCAAGCCCGCGCGTGTGGTGCCGTTATCGCCCTGCAATTCCCGAAGCCTGGGGCATCTTCGACGGCTGGGGCATGAGAATGTCCTACCCTATTTTTTAGGTGAGAAATACACACCTATTTCTGAGATCTTCGTCTTCTTGCCCGTATTCCATATTACTTGGGGTCGGCGCAAAACGTTTTTTTCTTCCATTTTGTCCTGTAACCCGTCACGCTATCACTAACTCCTTTTTCTTTCACACCACTCCTCACACAATCCATCCATCTTTTGTTCAGCCTTCCCCTCAATCTATCTACATGTATACTCAGAACTCTTTTAGTAGTATGCGCTTCATCCCTGCTCTTCATATGACCAAACCAAGACAACCAATTTCTTTTCAACTTTTCTATTTTCTTAGGCTATACCTAAAACATATACTCACTATGTCAACTCCAGCGTAGCCTTCCTGGTCATAGCCCAAGCCGTTCTCGTGGCCTCATCCGACGGTATCTCCCCAGCATTCTCGTAACCCATGAAGAACAATGAGAACTTCATTTCTGGAAAGTGCAGCTGTTTCAGTAACGTCATGCCGAGGACTCCAGTGTAGAACGGGATGGATTTGCGGGGGTCCTTTATGCGGTACATCGTTTGTTGGAACATGAAGTCCTGGAAATAAATGGACAGGTTTTAGTTATGAAAATTAATAAAAATACTAGCTTTTGCCCGTGGCGTCGCCTGCGTACATAAAATATAGCCTATGTCACTTAGGAATAACGCAGCTTTCTATCGGTGAAAATAGTTTACCAATCGGACCAGTACTTCCAGAGATGACCTACAAACAACAGAAAACATAAAAACTAACTTTACCTCTTTATAATATTATAGTCTGTCTAATAAGTCAACCGACTTGGGAATTTTGTATAATATTTAATCATTTGAAAAATACTTATATTCAATACTTTTCATAAGGTTCTTCTGTTAGTAAACAATGATCTCTATCTCTTAATCTACCTTGATTATTGAACCTGTATTGACTACATCAGATTTCATGAAATCCTATTAATTACCCAAGTCGTTTAACTTATTAGATAGACTCTAGTAGAATTTTTTTTTTAATTTTTTTGCTTATTTTGTGTCCCACGGCTGGGCAAAGGCCTACCTTTTCTCCTAGTATAGATTAATGAGTGTTTTTATGTTATACTTTCAAGCATCAATTGTGTTCAGTGTATTTGCTTTTTCGTGGTGGCCAACAAAGGAGATACTGAAAGTACCATTAGTACAATATAATATATTCCATAAATTTCACACGCCATCTAGTCCCAAACTAAGCAGAGCTTGCGGCATGATTACTAGACAACTGATAAACATACTTATTTCTAAATGGTGGGTGTAATTTACACCCAGGTACAGAACAAATGATTGGGCTCATCACACAAACATTTTTGTCCTGGATGAGGATCAAACCCACGACCTCCAGCATAGCAGTCAGGGCCACTAACCACTAGACCAACAGGCTCGTCCGACTAGTAGAATATAGGGGATACCCAGCTTCAGGTTTTACTGCAATAGGTAAACTGTAGCGTATATCTGTATGATTGTTTGTGTTGTTGTCTTCCTAAACATCCAACAAATTAAGACCTACAAAAATTGACTCATTTTAACATGGTATTTTTATTTTTCTGGCATAAAGGCAAGCTTAACCTTTCAATGGTGGAAATAACAGACACAATAGAAAGACAATAGGTGCACGAACACCGGCGTTTGCTTGGGGTTTAATGAATTAAGAGGCTTTTTTGCACCTCAAGTTTAAAAGAAGAGTTTCTTTTTTCTTTCAGTTTTTTTCAATAGCTTTAGAAAAATATTCAGTTTAAGATTCAACAAGTACATGTATTATGTTGCAATATTTATACTGTGGGGTTGGGTTAAGCTCGCCTGTGTACAAACGCTTTTCTGATTTAAATTATTTTGTAAAGTTTAGCATACAATAAAGAATCACAGCATAAATTATACCTACACATACAGATAAAAGTTTCATAAATATTATATCGAATTTTTAAGTCTCAGGTCACTGATATGAATGAATGAAGTAATCATTACAAGATAACGGCAAACAGATTTATCAATAATGATTTTAAAGAGAAAAATATTTTTGTGGCTAGATTGTCAATTATTAGAGGAATGGAAAATACCAGTCCAGTGTGCCTGGCTATTTATTTATTTAATTTTCATGCAAAAAAGGTACAAAGGTGGACTAATGCTTGAGGCATTCTGACATTCTCTACCAGTCAACCTAACCTATTAACTATGTTGGGGTCGGCTTTCTGTCTAACTAGAAGCAGCTACCGGTACTTTACATAGGGTTGCCCTATGTAAAATACTTACTGCCTACCTGATCTCCACAATCCAGTAACTGGGTAGTAAAAAATACTAAACATAATCTAATGTTTTAGACAGGTTTCTTACTATCCCTTCTTCTTCTTCTTCCTGCCCTTGTCCCATTTTATTTGGGGTCGGCGCAACACGTTTTTTTCTTTCATTCTGTCCTGTCACTCGTCACACTATCACTAACTCTCTTTTCTTTCATATCACTTCTCACACAATCCATCCATCTTTTCTTTGGCCTCCCTCTCCCTCTCCATCCATCCACATCTAAATTCATAACTCTTTTAGCAACATGCTTTTCATCTCTCCTCTTTACATGACCATACCAAGACAAACGATTTCCTTTCAACCTTTCAGTCACTGGCGCCACTTTCAAACTTCCTCTAATATACTCATTTCTCACTTTATCCATTCTCGTCACACCACACATCCATCTTAACATTCTCATCTCCGCTACATGCAATCTTTTTTCATCCGTCTTTTTCACAGCCCAACATTCTGATCCATACAGTATGACAGGCCTTATCACGGACTTGTAGATTTTACCCTTCAGCTTGAGGGACATCCGTGGGTCGCAAGTTGTTCCCGTGACCTGTCGCCATTTCATCCATCCTGCGTTGATCCGATGTGTTACGTCCCGGTCAACCTCACCATCCCCTTGGACGAGCGACCCGAGGTACCGAAAGTCGGAACAGATCGGTATGGGCGTTCCGGCGAGAGCTAAGGGCACTGGATTGGAGAGACCGCCGAAATCGCAGAACAAGTACTCCGTTTTGGTTCTACTCAATTTCAGGCCAACACTCTCCAATCTGGTTTCTTACTATCCCTAATAACCGCAAATTCAAAGGATTTATTTATTTACTAGCTTTTACCTGCAGCTTTGCCCGTGTACATAAAATATAGCTTATGTCACTCAGGAATAAAGCAGCTTTCTATCGGTGAAAAAATTTTAGCAATTGGACCAGTACCTCCAGAGATTACCTCCTACAAACAAGAAAAATAAAAAAAACAAACTTTACTTTTTTATTATAGTAGATATTTTTTTTTTAACCCAGGGCAAAGCCACTAGCAATAGTTAGTTTTATTATAAAAATATTGACAATAATTTCTGTCGTCAGTCTGACCTTGAAAGCAACTGTTAGTTTACAAAACTTTATTTAGTTTGTAGTCTGAAGACTTTAATGAATATTTAAAACTGCTATTGATTTAGTACACATCAACGAGCTTTTTCATGTTGTGTTGTCGAATATTTTACAAAATACTAAGTCATGATATCATAGTAAATCAGAATGATCTGTCCATCAAGTGTTTATTATCAGTAAGAACTCGATATGTCATTTTGATAACAAAATCTAGAAAAACTTTAAATAATTACTTACTCTAGTCGATGGATCCGGAGTCTGACACAGAGCTTCGATCTCTTGAGGTGAAATTCCTTCGTGTGCCATGGTTCTATTAGATAAAAACATATATTTACTAAGGATACAAGATAGAATATAACCTAGAAACACCGAACTTTGATTTCTGTATTAAATATTTATGATTTTTATCAAATGAAGAATTCTCACATGGGAAACCAAACTTACGTTTTTAATGCTTAAATCTCGTGATAAATTTCGAAAATTATAAGAAAAGTTCAGTAACACCTAACTGCTGATTGAAGTCCGGTTGACGTCTGCCAAAAATGTTATCAGCCCACCGCAATATTTGCATTTAGAAATAAAATTGTGAGCGATAAGCAGCTTACTAGTTTTGAAAATAAAGACTAAATTTAAATAACAAAAAGCAGTCAGTACAGACTATGATTGTAGATCTTATTGATGGACTCCATTTTATGAATGTTTCTTTACACGCACTAGCCAGTACCCTTCTAAAATAAAATAATCATCACTTGAAGAGAAAATGGGAGAAGAAAAAATCATGATTTAAGTATTTAAAATTCTTTATTAGTTTAAACATCATTTATTTTTAAGATAAAATTTTTCATACAAATATCTAAGTTCTTCCATCCACACAATGTCTCGTTCTACCGATGTTTTTAAGCATTCGTATGCTGAGACCATTCTTACGTTTTTATCATCTAAAAATATGTCGCCAATGACACTCAAATAATCCCCTTCTGTGAAATTCAATGGATTTTTCGCAATACGGTCCAGCAGACTAGACATAATGTTCACGTTGTCATTGCCTGATTTCGTCGCTTCAGAAAAACCGTAATATAAATCTTTCAAAATGGCCGGTGATGTATTTATATTACTTTTTGTGCTATCATAATAAATTTGAACTGATCCCGTGGCGTCGGAAAGCTCCATATTCGTCGTGCTGCCTGTTGTATTGTAAATAGATGTAATTACGCCATGTATCATGATGTTCTTGAATGTCAGGCCGAAAAATTCATAGATGTATTTGTTTTCTGTATTTTTGGCGCGAAATAAATCTTGAATATAAAGTTTCACAGGACTTTGTTGAAAATTATCCATTATTGCATTTTAGTAACACTGTTCACATTACTTATACTAGTCGTAGGGATATTTTCACTGTTTTGTTGTAAATAATCGTACCACATTGTTTGATTTGTTTACAATGTTTGACACTTAACAGATGTCAATGTCAATGAAATGTCATTAACATTATTTGAAGTTTTCGGATTCGTTCAAAAATAATTTCTAAAATCGTACAATAGAATACAGATCTGTAAAAGTTGTAATTCTGAATAATTAATTAAACGCAGACTCCTAATCCTGTAGGAATTATAAAACTAGTTTGTAGATTTCAGCCAACGCATTTAGTAGAGCGTGTTGATGATTTTGATTATACAGTACACATTCTTGTTCATGAGCTTTCTTAGAATGTCGGTTTAAAGACCTATATCAAGGACTTAGACCGCTCGTGGGTAAAATAAAAACGAGTGAAAATTATGTACTTATTGAATAGTTTAGATATAGTCTGTCTAATAAGTTAAACGACTTGGGTAAATCTTATGTAGTCAACACGGGTTCAAAAATCAAGGTTGATTAAGAGATAGAGATCATTGTTTACTAGAGTCTGTGCGGAAAGTAAACCATCGTGGGATTTGAGGGCGCTGCTGTAGATAAATATCGTTTTTGTTATGTAAGCAACATTGTGACGTCATTATAGTGCGACTGTTAAATCTTGATATTTTGAAACTATGTTAGACTAGCTTCTTCCAGCGGCTTCACCCTATAATAAAAAATATCCTATTAGCTGAATTTGCTCACCTAATGAAACTGCAAACTTATAGCTTATGTGCTATATTACCTATTGCAATGTTTATGATTAAGTTCATCTGTCTAGTAGTTTTTGCGCGACACATCTATACATACGAGTACCTCCATCCATCTTCACAAACTTTCGCATATTTTATAATATTAGTAGCCTATTTATTGAACTTGCTCACGTGATGAAACTTAGCAAAAATAAAGGTTATAAGCTATATTATTGCAACGTTTATCATTAAATTCATCCGTTTATAAGTTTTTGTGTAATGAGTAACAAACCGTCAATTGTGGCGAAACCTGGGGGAGGCCTATGTCAAACAGTGGACGTCTTTCGATTGTAATGATGATGAACATTTAAATGCAAACACGAACCGGTAAAGGAAAATAGCGTGAAGAAACTGCTGTACTGCCTATATAAGTAGGTTCCACCAACGACCACTTACCCAGTTCCAACGAAAATGGTTCTATCACTTTGACTGGGATCGGCCTATCATATCACTGACTAGAATATTGTAGCTAACAGCAAGTTTATGGTTACCCTAGTTAAATATATAGGTAAAAATGAGGTAAAAACACACTACCACTTTCTCGTTGTCTTGCTCAGTACATTTTTCCCTTTTGCTAATCAATGAAAAATATGAACTTAATGACTATGAAAATAAAGTACACTTTAGAATTTGTAATGTTGCTTCGTATAAAATCTATTTAGCCTGTCAGGGACCATCTCGTATATATAAGATCCTTGGGATCACTTTGTTGTCCGTCTGTTTATCTGTTAAAACCCTTTAACTCGAGAACGCTTGGAGGTATCGAGTTAAAATTAAAACTTCACACAATACAAGTCTTTTGATTTTGAGAAAAAATCAGACTTCTGAGTTAACGGAAAAAAAAGATACGGCCATTTATGTCGCAAGAAAACGTATATTTCGATACTCAAGGGAATCAAAGTTCATAGGGTGAATCCCGTTGACCTAGAATCCTGAAATTTCAAGGTCTCATATAAGTACAGGGAAAAACCTTAACAATTGTAAATTTGTTGATCCGCCACAAAAAAAAATGTTTACAATTCGAAAAAATCTTCGTAACACAATTCGGGAATTGATTTCATAGGTAAATTTGTCCAGAATCCTCAGTGCGCGAGTGCGACTCGCACTTGCCCTTTTTTATTTTAGTTGCTGTATCCTTACTCAAGACTGAAAAGAAATATTCTTAGTTAGTCGAAACGCATTATAAATTTAAAGTATCAATACTCTTTATACTAGCCAACGAAAATATTGACCAAAACAAAATAAACAAATATCGTCATGTTTAAATGAATTTCCGTTTAATTTATACATATTTGGAGTTAACAGGGACAGGAGTTTACCTAGGAAGTCTAAAAACATTAAAATAATAGTGTTACGTACCAAAAAAACAACATACCAATGTTTCCCAAGTTCGTGACTTTGTTTTGATCAATTATGGTGTGATTTGCCATTTGTTACCTTTGGCAAAACTGTAATATATTAAATATTAGTTCCCTTGCAGCTCAGTGAAATTTTTTAACACATTTCTGAAGATTTCAATTAAAAATCACAACAAAATAACACAATAAACATAAACTGGTGTCAACATTTTATGACGTTTGGCATTTGACGGATGGCTGGGTTGGGTTGCTACTTAAAATCTTTAATGTTGTTTTCACTTTATGCCACGACGGTTCTTTTATCGCACAGACAATAACAGAAGAACCTTATGAAAAGTATCGAATATAAGTATTTTTTAAATGATTAATTAATATTATACAAAATTTCCAAGTCGGTTGACATAATAGACAGACTATAGTGGACGAGTGGTAAACTAGCACGATTAACGTTCGGTGTAGCTATGACTTGGTCAGAACCAAAAAAAAGAGATACTTTAATGAGTGTTATTTTTCGCGCCTATCTTGTATGTTTATTTATTCATATTAGTAAAATACTGCTATTTTTGATTAGCCTCAAATAAGAACTTCGATGAAAAACAACGATTTTATAATTTTTGTGAATAATTTGGAATCTGTGGCTTGGAAATCTTTCGTCAAACTCGTCAAAAATTGCTTAAGAATTGAAAAGTCAGAAAACTATGTGGAATCGACCAGGACCTTCTAGATAACATCAAAAACCGGCCAAGAGCGTGTCGGGCCACGCTCAGTGTAGGGTTCCGTAGTTTCCCGTCCGTCACAATAAGTGTTCCCACTTATGAGTTTAAAAAAAGGCCATTTGTTACGTTGACATACTAAGTACGGAACTCTAATAAATACGGAACCCTAAAAACGGGCCCACAAAGGACGGTGATAACTAAAACAGTATGCAAGTAGTAGAAATGTCAGCGATTGCGCACTCGTAAAATTACGAATATATATAAGAAGCAACGATTTTTTACCACGGTAGGTCATGAAAGCACGGAAAATCTTAACAGGGGAATTCGGTTACTAATTAATATATAGATACCAGAAGAAGTTTTCGGTGGTAATTTTGGATTACGAGAACCGATTTTAATAATTCTTTTTTTGTTTGAAAGAAGATACGTTCAGGATAATAAAATATGTAAAAGAAGTTAAAAAAATGCTTGCATATACGATTATACTACAAACTTAGTCCAGAAATTATTTTGTACAACCTTTTTGTCTTTTTTGTACAAAAACTGTTCTTTCCATCAAGTTCAAAATGATTTTTCTAGAAAGTCCTTATAAAGTTCTACTTTTCAGATTTTTTTCATATTTCTAAACTTATGGTTCAAAAGTTACAGGACACATTGTTTTTTACTTTTGGAGCGATTATTTCCGAAATTATTGACATTATCAAAAAATTATTTTAGTAAACCCCTATTCATTTTTAAATACCTATCCAACAATATATCACACGTTAGGGTTGAAATTTAAAAAAAATCACTTCCCACTTTACATATAGGGGGGCTACCCTAATAAAACATTTTTTTCCAATTTTTATTTTACCACTTTGTCGGCGTGATTGATATACATATTGGTACCAAATTTCAGCTTTCTAGTGCTAAAGGTCACAGAGATTAAACGAGGACGGACAGACAGACGGACAGACAGACATGGCGAAACTATAAGGGTTCCTAGTTAACTACGGAACCCTAAAAATGATGGCTGTTACATGAGCATAAACGTACACAGCCATTTGGACCAGTTCCCTTAAAATGTTGGTACCTACAACAAGAACACGGAGAGCGCTTCCATCTGAACATAAAAATGATAGAAAATGGGTCCCAAGGTCGCTGTGATGAGCTTATGATGGCAGATTACTGTTGTACACACGGGGGGATTATAACAATGCACATTGTAAAATAAAAAACAAAAAGAAGTGTCCTAACTGTGTAATAATGTAGTTAAATGTTTTAAATTTGCTTATTTTGCTTTTTTGAGACACATCTCGTACCTCCGAAACTACACGTAGGATTAAAAAAATAAGTACGCAGTTGTAATCCTGGCACCCAATATACTAAAAATCAGTTGAAGTTTTGGTGGCACCAAAATCGCTGTTGACCTGTGTAATCAGCCATAATCTTGATTAGATAAAACAAAGTCAATTATTTCGTTGGTATATATCATGGTAACTTATACAAGGAAGTACTTAAATAAGTAGACACTTAATAATTTCATCAACAATTTCCTCAACGTTGTTCTTTAATAAAATTGTTTAACATCATTGGCATTGATTTTAGCATTGATTTAGCTAGGTAACCTATGCGCAATGTCTTAATGAACGCATTATCTAGCTTATAATGTCTATCATAATCAAATAATATATGAGGGAAGAGATTTCTTTAACGTATCTTAGATCATAATGTTTATAGACGGTGGCTTATTTTGATTGATTGAAATAATAGAAATGTCTTGATTAATTTTCATTGTATCGTTAACGTTACAGATTGAATTGAATGGTATTATGTCGATATTTGTAACATTTTAATCGTAATTATTATGAATTGAATGTTTATACGTAATATCTGAAGGTTTTTCTTCTACACTCACAAGCTTGCATTGGGTTAGTTATGGCTATGATAAGAGTAGGTATTTTCAAGTAGATAAACACCAACTTTAGTAAATATTAATGTAAAATACCAAAAACTTAACAATTTGTCCTAAGGTTAATGAAAAAAAAAGAAAATACAATACAACAAGAGCTGGTCAATAACAAAATGGTAATGACGTCACAAGTCAAGTAATCCTCCTACCCCCATTTCCGTGATCCCGCTTGTTTTGAAAATAATTGGCAACAATACGAGTATCGGCTAACGCGAATAAAACAAGTAATTAAAGATCGACTACCTTGTTTTGACTGAGGAGAAAATCAACAGGCTGATAATTTTGCTTCAATAAATTTTTCTATACGAAATTGATATAGAAATTGTACTAAAAACAATATCAATCTCAATATCCTACTAGGATAAGCAAGTCCGTTTGCCACGGTCAGTCTGAGGATGGGTGACCATTTGAACGTATCATGATTCGTCCGTGTCTTGGTCGGATTCAGTTAATTTTAGGAGATTTCCGTATCATCATCCTGCAGGTTTTTTGATAGTCCTGTTAAAGGTTCTTCAGTTAGCTCATGTTATTTACTTTCCTTTTTTATAAACTAGTGCCTGACTGCGAACCCACCTGATGGTAAGCAGTGATGCAATCTATGAGTGAGGCGCACTAGTTTATGAGCCCATTCACTCTTGCCTTGAAGACACTCAAATAATAATCGGAGGGGAAGACCGCAGCAGGCAGATTGTTCCAGTTCTTCGACGTACGCTGTATAAACGACGAGGCGAAACGCTTAGTCTGGACCGTAGAGGTTTCACCAACGTACGGGTAAATACTCATCGTAAGTCGGGTTGTCAGATGGTCAGCAGGGACCCAGCCGGGTCGAAGCCTACTGGGGCCAGGGTTATCCGAAAGGGCCCGGTATGAAGGCTAGAAGGAACGGGGTGGGTCTTTTAGTCAGTAAGAGTTTGACACTATCTCCCGCTCCGCCCATGGGCGGGGGATGTCAATGCATGATTTTTTCCCACCATAAAAAAAAAAGGGTTGTCAGATGGTAGAATTGAGATGGCGGAATCAAGTCTTGCAGTTCCTGCGCACACTCACCAAAATGCATCTGTATACTTTACGCATACATTCATTGACTTGTTTTACAATTTAATGTAAACAACTTCAGTAGTGTATTAAAATTAATAGTTGCTCCGAAAACAAAAGAGTTTAAAGTCGCCCCCCTGTAAAAGAGGGTTGTCACCTTGTAGTATTTCGATGACAAATAGGTACCATTTATTTATTTGGTTTAGAAGTACCTAGGTAATAGACCCAAAGAATCGCCAAACCTAAGTCGGAGGCAGGGTCTATTTCTCACAGAATAGATATATATTTCACACAGAATATACACCACTATTTTTTAATTAGTACAAATACTTATAGGGCTTATTAGAAAAGCCCTTGTTATTTTATAAGTAAAATCTCAATAAATAATATTCATAAACAACAAAGTTATTAGCGTTGGTTTATGTCCCAAAATGTCACTCAATTTATGGAAATATTGTCCAGGCTATTGATTAATGAATGAATAAGTGACAATTGTTAAGGAAAAACACTGTCCGCAGTATTTTCTAATAGCAATTGTTATGTTTGATTGATTTTATAATGAATTTACCTTTTCGTGGTCAATTTTAGGATTTCGGTTTTTTCTACTTTTGACGGGTACAGATAGAGCCCCATTTTTTTTGTACTAATTAAAAAGTAGGGGTGTATAGAATAATTCGGTCCATGGGGCCGAAAGGTTCTAGAGTGGCGACCGCTTACCGAAAGTCGCAGCGCTGAATGTTCTAACGCCTGAAGGCCTCACGCAAGGTGGACCGAGGACCTGGTAAGGGTTTCGGGAATCCGATAGATGCAAGACGCACAGGACTGTTCGTCGTAGTATCGCTTGGGGAAGGCCTATGTCCAGCAGTGGATGTGTTTCGACTGAAATGATGATGAGGTAACAGTTATAAGAAGTTCATATAAATCTCTACATTTATTTAAACTTCATGTACAGTAATGGTACATAGGCGGACTTGATGCAACAAGGCATTCTCTACCAGTCAACCTTTGGGTTAAAAAAGACAACACAGGTTTGCTCAATAAACATTTATATATTTATTTATTTTCCCTTCACACAGTTATCTTATGCTAGCTTTTAACATTGCTTATATCTTAGTGCTAACTTTGTGAGGGACTGGTGCCTGATGTAGGTATGTACAACAACCTGTATTACAGGTCACCAGGACCCACCCGGCCGCGGCTAGTATGCTATTATGACAGAGTTTAGCATGTCGCAGCAAGCAAATATTTAAGCTAAGTTAAACAAAAAAAGACAGAAATTTGATACTTAATTAATTCTTAAATAGTAGGTACATAAAAGACAATTTATACTTTATATTAATTCCAGGATGTAAGTGTGAGTGCTAGTGAATGTGTGATTTATTGTTAATGTAAATGTGAGGGTGCAAATGTACGTGTGTATACATTCTTAATTAACTGTGTTGCTTATGAAAATGATCTAATAAGAATGAAAACTACAAATTCTAACCAGAATTTTATCTTTGAAAGGGCAAAGAAACATCAAAGAAAAGATGAAATCTCACAGTGTGCCGAAAGAATATCGATGAAACAAAATCCTATATTTCTTAGCATAATTTTCAAAGATTGTCAACAAGATTCTCGTTTTTCGAGATAGTCATCATTCTCAGAAACCAGACACTTTTAATAACATCACGTCAAAATTTTCCGACTACCCACATATTACATTTGGTTAGGTATCAACCCTAACTAGAGGTGGCACCCGACGCGGCAATTATGCAAACTGCTCCCGTCTGTGCTCGCTTATTTGTAGTGTTTTCCCCGGCGGATAGAGGTGGGACATATCGATGGATAATTGAGACATAATTGATTTTGGATTGGTTAACATGGTTATGTTCATCGTGTGGCGGGATGTGGATGGCGCCATTTTTTTAGGAGCTATTTTGGATTTTTCGTATGTTTATGAAAATCGTTGGAATATGTAATGTTATGAATACGAACTACTGCCGTTTTGCATCGAATTGTATATGTTTCTTTGCAGCATTTTAAATAAGCTTATCATCTTTGTGCACAGCTTGACTTGCCTGCTGCTGGGCTTTCGTCTCTCTTTTCTCGTGTCGATTTCCGCGTCCTATGTTCCTCATCCAGTTTCTGCCAACTACATCGTTTGCCCATCTTGCTACCTGTCAACCAACATTCATTTTACCAGTTTTCCTCTACACCTGTCGTCACCGCGCCTTGTCTTGAGCCAAGCTTAGAATAGCATATTCGGCCTTATAATATTCCCACTGGGCTGAGGCCTAAGTCCCAAGCTCAGGCCTTCTCTCTGGGAGAGGGAATGGGCCGTAATCCACCACGCGGGCCCAGTGCGGTTTAGTATATGTCACATGTCTTTGAATTTTTGGTTCTAGGGCATGCCGGGTTTCCTCACGATGTTTTCCTTCACCTTTTTGAGAGCAGCGGTGTTGTGGCAATCTACAACTCGTAAGCCAAGCATATACTTGTGTTAAAAATGACATTTTATAATAGGTAATATAAGAGCACTGTTGGCTTAGTAGTATCGACCTCGATTTACGATTCCTAGGTCGTGGTTTCAGACCCTTATTTTGTGTAATTTATTTAATTACCACTGCACTCAAAACGGTGAAGGAAAACATTGTGAGGAAACACCGGCCATGTCCTAGAACTAAAAATTCGTAGACATGTGACATTCACCAACCCAACTGGGCCCGCGTGGTGGATTACGGCTCATTCCCTCTCCTAAAGAGGAGGCCAAAGTCCCAGCAGTGGGAACATTAAAAAGGCCGATCATGCGTAGATAAGCTTAGCTTATATGTTTTATAAAGGTTTCCTGTCTAATCTGCCGCTGAAGGAGGCATAAAAATCTAGACACATAAATATACTTTTTATCTCTTTCTCTTTTTTTCTCTCTACTTTATTAGTGAAAATGTGTTGTAGCATTCAGTAAATTCTTCAAAAGTATCGATACTCTCTCTGTCCCACCCCTAGCCACTCTCATCATCGATGCGTCTATAGCGAGAGCGTCGCATCGTAATCGTCTGCTTTTGCCCTTCACTATCGGGGTTATCGACAGCCTTATTAAAGAACACTGTTTTTGTTTTACTCGGAACAGCTTATTAAATACTTAAAAGTTTCATCGGGAAATGGGATTGTTTGTTTTTACTCTTTGGTCGGTATTTTTCGGTATTTTCTGTAGGTTTTTGCGGGAATATCTCGAGTGAAGTTCGGCGGTTGTTTTAATTATTTGCAAATTGATTCCTAAAGTCTTTTATACATAGCATGGGCAGAATAACAGCAGGACGAAAAAGAAAAGGATAGGTAACAAACATTGTATTTATTTGACAGCTGTCACACGCACCATACTGTAGTAATTGTAGTGTAGTGGGTTTTTGTGATGTAAAATTGGTGTAGTTTTTTATTTCATGTGTCTTTAAACAGGACCATAAAGTAGAATAATTGAAACAGGCGCGATGTTTATTTATTTATTCATTACACACTTTATTGTACACCATTACCTACACATACAAAATGTCAATTATGCGCGATGTTGTTAATATGGAGCTGCGAATTTTATTGTAGTTTTGACTAGTTCAACGAAGTTTGCCGAGAAGTTTGACTTGACACATTTACTGCCAAATGCTACAAAAACCAATTAGAACCAATGTGTAGATATTTTACATCAAAAGGTTAAGCATTGGTTATCCGCAGGAGAATCAAGGTTACGGACATAGTCCAAAGAAATGCCGAACTTAAGTGGTAGTGGTCAGGATATTTTGTTCGCAGAACAAACGGTCAATGGGGCCGAATGGTTCTGGAGTGGTAACCATGTACCGGAAAGAAAATAAAGAGGCAAAATTTTTTTTTTTTGTTTGTAGGAGGTAATCTCTGAAAGTGCTGGTCCGATTGCTAAAATTTTTTCACCGATAGAAAGCTGATTTATTCCTGATTGACATAGGCTATATTTTATGTGTGCAGGAGAAGCCGTGGGCAAAAGCTAGCATAATACAATAACAGAATTTAACCTGTAGGTACGTTTTCAATGTACTTCAGTGCTATTTCATAAAGACATGATGCACAAGGCACCCTACAGTTAAATTTCTCTGTATCGTTAACGCTTCGCTGAAACTTCAGTTCCTATGATCGACTCAATAATATTCCGGGAAACTTAGTAATTGCGTGCATCCCGGAACTGTGGCACAAAATAAATAGGTGCAGAAGACAATCTACATACAAAGCGCGCTCGAGCAACGCACACATAGACAACGCTCACGGACATGATATCTCGGCTCAATCGCCCGGTCGCACTCGTACAGTTCGACGCAACGCGCTGACGTGTGTGCGTACGCCTAGCGTAGGTATAAAAAGTGAAGTAGGTACATACATGAGATTGACTTCTGTACCTGTCTATTCTGTGACTGTGATGTTTGGAGGCTTTGAGGGCAAAGTATCATGTGAATATGAGTCAATGGAAGTTAGCGACATGAATATGTATCGTGCCTTCTGGGTAACATGATGAGGCCCTTACGGGGTCTATGTGGATTACTTTTTCCTTTTCTGTATTTTAACATGATGTCTGGCAGTTTTGAGTACTTGATGCGGCCTACTCTTTGGTATTTTTTTTGGCTCAACGACTTGACGAATCAAGTCGTTGAGCTCCTTAGTAGTCCTAAGTTTGAGCTACACGTATATTGACAAATGCTTGCACTGACTGGGCAGGTTCACTCAAATCTGTATGGTTCTTTTTTCAAAAGACCATCTGAGACTCTGATCTGCATGGTTCTCTTGATTGATCATTATAAATGGTGTTAAGGACAGCCCTCCACAAACTCAAGTCGTTGAGCTCCTTAGTAGTCCTAAGTTTGAGCTACACGTATATTGACAAATGCTTGCACTGACTGGGCAGGTTCACTCAAATCTGTATGGTTCTTTTTTCAAAAGACCATCTGAGACTCTGATCTGCATGGTTCTCTTGATTGATCATTATAAATGGTGTTAAGGACAGCCCTCCACAAACTTTAAGGGCTTGCTCAGTAGACGAAACTGAACAGGAAACGAAAAAAAAAATCCGCCTCACCATACAAAATTATTAACTTGATTGGACAGTTTGTATGGAGAGGCTGAATTTTTTTTTTTAAGCCCTTTAAGTTTGTGGAGGGCTGTCCCTTACACCTTGTATATTAAATTTGCTGTATGGACTTTTAAAGAGACTGACCCCTGAGTTTGTTTCGGTGTTTCTTCTCAGGGTAGTCAGCTAGGAAACACCGGCCTCATCTTTTATCGTCAGACGACTATCGTGTCTAGTTGTTCCTATTAAAGCAACTATTTGTCGTTGCCACTACAGATAGTCGCAACAACGACACACGATTTTCCGTCACGTTATTGTCGTGACTTTTTATCGTTTTACGTTTTTTTTTTTTTTTTTTATTTTATATAAACTAGTGCTTGACTGCGATCCCACCCGATGGTAAGCAATGATGCAATCGTTGATGGTGAGGCGCACTAGTTTATTAAGAGCCTATTCACTCTTGCCTTAAATACACCTAAACTTACTTACTTTATTCCGTCGTAATTCCCCTATTGGATTTCTTTATTAACGTGGGAAATCATTCAGTGACTTCTCCCGCTTTTGGACGGAGCGGGAAACCTATGTCATACTTTTATTATATGATCATTAATGTCTACATGTTGTTAAAGTCAAAGTCAAAGTCAAAAATATTTTATTTCACATAGGCCTACATGGGCACTTATAAAACGTCAGAAGCTAGTGCACGGTTCCAAATTGGTCGTTTCCTATGGAGAAGAACCGGCAAGAAATTCCATGGTTACTCTTTTTTAAAAAAGTGGTTGGTATTACAATATTGATAGATATTATGTAAGAACAGTTATTATATTGTGTGTATCTACGAGTGTGTATGCAAAATAAAATAGTTTTCTTTCTTTCTTCTTTCTTTTCTTTCTTTTTCTGACTAAAAAACTCACTCGTATGTTCCTTCTTTGCCTTACATTCCAGAGCCCCGGGGTTCACTTTCACTTAATCCATGGTCCCAGTAGGCTTCGACCCTGCTGGGCCCCTGGGGTATGGAGAAACTTTCACGCAGGTACAACCACTGTCAAAGGCTAGTGTTTTTAATAAAAGCTCAAAACAAAAAGGAAAAGGTCCTAGTACTTTATCACCGAATGAAAACTCGTTGAAAGTAAAGTAATACTGGATAGCAACCATAAAACGGATCCCTTGGATGCCTAACTCCGTTTTAGTACTTTTAAATCCGCTGGCTATAATTTTCCGCGCTCTGATCTGAATGGAAATGTACGACGTAACCAGGGTACCTAGAATATGATGGTGGCTTCAAGGATTATGGACCTGATATAAATGCACTGGGTTTTCGTATAGAAACACTGTTCGACTACCCTACTGTGTATTCCTGCTTATATTGCTGTAGTGGCTAAGACATGTCTGCCGCCGCTAGCGTCGACTGCTTTTATGCGACCATGCGTAAGCGGAGCGCATCTCTGGTGCCCAGGGTGCGCGGCAGCCCCAACATTGTGCTGATGATGATAGCTGACAGACTCGACTGTCCTTATATAAGGCGCTGCAAAGACTTGCATGTTACCTTGTGTTATGATTGCAAATACTTTAAATAATTAATTTGTTTGTTTGCTGGTGTAACGTTTTGTGTTATGTTCTGTGTATTTGTAATTATGAGTCCTAGTTACTTGTTCAAATAAATGATATTATTATTATGCTCTAAGTTCTGGGCTGCAGGATTGTCTGTAAGAGTTAACGTGGCAAAAGCAACTGAAGGAACACGAGTGGGTTTTAGTCAGGTGGCAAATTGTTTTCCTTTTGAAAAAAAAAACTTAGTGAAGTCCAATGGAATCTGCTGGATGCAATAAAGAAGCCTTTAGATCATTTTTTTTTTCGTTGGGTAAAAATCATCCAGATGACATCCTCCGCTCTTGGGTGGAGCGGCAGATAGTGTCAGACTTGTAATGACTAAAAAAACCACCCAGGTACTTCGTTGCCTTTTATACCGGGGCCGAGTCATCCTTTAAGAAGCAGACCCTTGGCCCCAGTAGGCTTCGATCCTGCTGGGTTCCTGTGGGCTTCGACCTTGCCGGGCCCCTACGACGGTCCTGATGTGAATGCACTGGGTTTTCGTATAGAAACTCTGCTCGATTATCTGTTTATTTATGCTTACACTATAACTCCTGGGCTCGGGGATTGTTAGGAAGAGTTACTGTGGCTTTGGAACGCACAACCCATTGCTGGCCGTCCGCAAGCCCGCGCCTACTGTGGCCGGAAATCGGGATCGGGATCCCAGCGGCTGCAGCGTGAGGGCCGTTGCCTCTACTAGCATTATTGCTTCGCAGAAAGAGGGGACTACCTGCTACTACCCCTCGCTTCGGATCATGGCCTGTACCAAAGCCCGGCGCGAGAAATCATTACCGCCGACCGCCCCCACGAAGACACGGCGTGTGCTCTGCCCAAGCGGGGCACACCTTTACCGTATGGTCCACCGTGTCCTCTGGGCTGTCAACACAGTAGTTGTCACTACTCGGCGTTTCTTCCGCACGAATCCGGTGCAGAAACCTCCGGAACTGACCATGTCCAATGAGAATCTGCGTCATGCGGAAGGTGAAGACGCCGTGAGTTCTTTCCGCCCACGCCTCAAAGAGGGGACTTACCACCACAATTAAGGCGAGCTACAAGTACTTACATAGATTCTTTACCTAGAAATACTAGACACATTTCAGGTTTCGTTTTTACTAAAACTGATGTTGTATCTAGACATGTATCTAACGTACATACACCATTGGCTCACTAAGAAGAAGTGGTCTTATTTAACGACCATTACGAACCAAAAATCGCGTTTAATTTCTAAGTTTAATTCCGCATTTCTTTTACTCCAATTAGGCAGAAACAGAAGAACCTTAATCATCATAACATTTCGGTACCGGCTTCAGTATGCAAACGTTTGCCAGCCATAATAATTAGCTTTAATATAATAAAACAAAAGTACTAATCCCAGTAATGCACACCACAGCGTAGAGGAATGTGAAGAAGGTAAATTCTAAACAAATTCTTACTCGCTGATCAGCAGGCTACGACAATACCGCCCAGAGTTCATGATGTAGCATACGGTTGAGGTGTGTCCCGCTTGGGCAGAGCACCGACGTGTCCTCGTGGGGGCGATCGGCGGCAGCGATCTCTCGCGCCGGGCCTTGGTGCAGGCCATGGTTCAGAGCGAGGAGTGGCTGGTGGTCGCCTCCTTCTGCGAAGCAGTAATGCTAGCAAAGGAGGAGGCCGCACGCGTGAGGCGTGAGGCAACGATGCTCACGGCCCCAGCCACCGTTGGGATTCTGATCCTGATTTCCGGCCATCGTAGGCGCGGGCTTGTGGACGGTGAGCAATGGGTAGCTCACAGTTCGACCGTCGACCGAGTCCAAGCCCCCGGGACGAAGGCAAGGAAGGAACAGGGGTGGGTTTTTAGTCAGTAAAAGTCTGGCACTATCTCCCGCTCCACCCACGAGCGGGGGATGTCGTTGGATAATTTTCCCACCAAAAAAAGCTTCGTCAATAGTACATTTTGATACAAGTGGAGAAAATTTGTCATTGTGACCGAAGCGGTATCCTGTAGAGCCGTGGGCTGCAGTGACGAATTTCTACGTGTATCAAACGACGTTTTAAAATACATTTACGGAGATATAAATAAACGGGGGTTGAAGCGCCACTCGTGGGGGTTGACGCGCAACATCTATGGGTCGCACTGCGCCCAGCGCTTAAGTTCGTAATTTACTGTTTTTCGCACTAGTGCGGAAACGTTTTCGAGCTTGAATTGATTGTAGGTATTTATCGTAGCAGCGCTTTCGCTTACGCGAAAGCAGGTTGCTCCATACAGACTTGGGAACCTCGATTCATCCTTAATGTTCTTATTCTCTCTTATGCCTTAATCACACGTACCGAGTAAAAGGGCGAGACAGTAAAATGTTGCTCGGTCGAGACAGTGATGTAAGCGAGTTGTAGAGGTAAATGGTAGGCCGAGCACTCGGCGCTGTGTTTACACGTACCGAGTACTCGGCCGAGAGTACTGTCTCGCTCGTTTATTCGGTACGTGCGATCAAGGCATTAGTGTTCGCCTTCTTGTGCAAAATTTCACGTTCCTAGTCTCAGCAGTTTTGGCTGTTCGTTGTTATATCAGATAGTCAGTTTCTCCTCATATACAGGGTTAATTCTAAAACACTGACAACCTATTAGGACTATGTTAAAAGAACATCATAAACAAAAACTTTTGTTCTGTGACTTTTAAAAATTTATCATACATTGGTTCATCAGATTTTCATACAAAAATAAAAATACTTAAATTGAACGTTCTGAATGTTACAAAGTTTATGCAAAGCAAACGATAGTACAATAGAGGAGGGGAGCGGGGATCGTGCGCGGGAGGCGTAGGTGCTACCCACCTACGCCTCCCGCGCACGATCCCTGGGGCCTAAGTCTGCTATTACAATAGTGTCAGAATGGTTTATCATTGACTTCATAATTGTTGATTTTGACAAGTTTGGTAATCTACTAATATAATGGCGTCATTATGACTTTCCAATGGTCAACCACTGACACTCCATTGAAAGAAGTGGCATAGAATGGTCATCTCGTACATAATGAAATATGAATATTTGACGTTTGCGGTAATCTGCTAAAACTTTGACAGTTTATTTGATCAGTGTTTTACCATTAGAACGTTATTGTGTAGTTATTGGTTTTAATATGCTCGAAATTATCATTCTACCACAATTCTATTACAAGACCAGTGACCGATCAATGATCGATCATTATGAATTAGCAGATTACAAACTTTTAGCAAAATGACAATGGGATCGTGTTGGAAGGACGAATTTATAAAAATAGCAGACTTGGGGCCCAGCTCCCCAGTACAGCAAAATACAGAGTTAAAATGTGTTAGAAATTACCACAAAATCTTGTTATGTAAAAAGTCGTAGAGCAAAAGTTGTTGTTTATGATGTTAGTAATACATTCGTGCAAGGTTGTTAGTGTTTTACAAATAACCCTGTATATAATGTACTAGCTTTTTCCGGCGACTTCGTCCGCGTACATAAAATATAGCCTATGTCACTCAGGAATAAAGCAGCTTCCTATCGGTGAAAAAATTTTAGCAATCGGTCAAGTACTTCCAGAGATTACCACCTATAAACAAAAAAACAAACTTTACCTTTTTATTATATGGATGTGCAGTGTGACGAGAATGGATAAAGTGAGAAATTACTATATTATGGGAAGTTTGAAAGTGGCGCCAGTGACTGAAAAGTTGAAAGGGAATCGTTTGTCTTGGTATGGTCATGTGAAAAAGAGGGACGAAACGCATATTGTTAAAAAAGTTATGAGTTTACATGGGTGTTTCGCGTAGTTCGTGCAAATTCGAAGCAATCCTACATTTTATATTTACTGTCGAATTATTTTGTTTTTTCTTACTAATATCGTTAATATATGGATAATCTTTGAACATTTCGTCGTTTCTACTTGCTTTTTATTAGTAACTTTGAATTTGATAACATTTCTAAAATCGAACTGAGACGGTAATGAGAACAATAGGGAAGGAAATGATATTGAAGCCTTTAAGGCCCAAGCGCCCGAAAAGTGCCATAAAACAGTGACTTTCTGAAGCCTACTCCTCGGTAACGGCCAGGTTAATAGGTTTGAAAAAAATTTATGTTTATAATAGATTCATGAACAACATTATCAACATTTGATTTTTTCGTGCTATTAATACTTTTGTCTAAAAAAAATATTTAGCAATTTCGCAACTTTTCGCAACTTTTCCCTACTCCTTCGAAACGGCTTGGATCTTTAGAAACATTTTTACACATAAAAATTGGTGGTTAAATATTCTTCAAAGTGAACATAACAAATGTAAATCAATCAATATTTAGCAAAGAAAATGGATTTAAAGGTCAGCCGCGCGCTTTCCGGGCCCTGCTGGTGCATTTATACAGATATGCGTACTGCCGCCTAGGCGGGTGCGAGAGTTGCATCCATTTAATTTCGGCCAGATGGTTCAAGGGACTATAAGACTTAATAAAAGAAGAGGTGTGCGAAGGTTATGAAAAGAAAAACAGAAGGCAATGCTGTTAAATTAAAGAAACGACGGTAAACGAACGGAATGAGGACGAAGGTAATGAGGTTTAAATCCTTTATTCAGTTTTTATTCAAAACGTTGTGTTTTTTAATATACTTAATTAATATAATTATTTTGTTTCTATTTACTCCGATTTATTTGATTAAAAAATACATTTATTAAGGATAGTAGTAAATGGACACCGAAGGAAATGAGAATAAGTAGAGTTTTTTATTTATAATTAATTATTTATGCTAATTACTACTGTAAATATTACATGCATGCACGCATAACTGTAGTACACTTGGTATCCGTTGGAAAGAATATACATATTTATGGAATAAATTGATGTTATTTTACTGGACGCATAATATGCACGAAAAAAAATAAACACCCACATGTGTATGGATGGAGGGGGAGAGGGAGGCCAAAGAAAAGATGGATGGATTGTGTGAGAAGCGATATGAAAGAAAAGGGAGTTAGTGATAGCGTGACGAGTGACAGGACAGAATGGAAGAAAAAAACGTGTTGCGCCGACCCCAAATAAAACGGGACTAGGGCAGGAAGACGATGATGACGTCTTTATTATATGTATTAGTGTAAATAACTAGTTGACCCAGCGAACTTCGTACAGCCTAACAGTCAATGAATGTAGTATATCTTTCGATATAGTCAACCGGTTGCGATGAAACAAAGCTTAAGGCGTATAGTCCCTTGAACCATCTAGCCGAAATTATGTGAACGCAACTCTCGCACTCGCCTAGGCGGCAGTACGCAAATCTGTGCATTTATTTGCTGCCAGCAGCGCCCGGAAAGCGCTTTAAATCCATTTTCTCTGCGAGATATTGATTGATTTACATATGCAATGTTCACTTTGAAGAATATTTAACCACCAATTTTTATGTGTAAAAATGTTTCTAAAGGTCCAAGCCGTTTCGAAGGAGTAGGGAAAAGTTGCGAAAAGTTGCGAAATTGCTAAATATTTTTTTTTGACAAAAGTATTAATTGCACGAAAAAATCAAATGTTGATATTATTGTTCATGAATCTATAATAAACATATGTTTTTTTTAAACCTATTAACCTGGCCGTTACCGAGGAGTAGGCTTCAGAAAGTCACTGTTTATGGCACTTTTCGGGCGCTTGGGCGTTAAGTAATTATCAAGTTACACACAATTTTAATGTGTAAATTTATCTACAGCGATTTAGTACAATTTACGGGATGCGCGCACAAATAAAAACTTCTACCGATTTATTATATTATATGTATAGATAAAGATATAGATAGATTTTACGTCAACGCATTCATTACATTAAAATATTCCACAACTATCACACAACGCTATCTAGTCCCAAGCTAAGTAGAGCTTGTGTTATGAGTGCTAAACAACTGATAATATATTTATCAGTTGTCTAGTACTCATAGTTATGTATTTCTAAATACAATCATCTAAATACAAATGTTTGTCCTGTATTTTTGTGTATGTGGTGTACAATAAAGAATATAATATATAAAAATATTATAGATAAATTACACTCAGACAAAGTACAAATGATCGTGCTCATCACACAAACATTTATCCTGGGTGGAAATCGAACCCACGACCTCCGGCATAGCAGTCAGGGCCACTAACCACTATAGACAAACAGGCCAGTCTAATTAATTCAATACTTTTTCCAAAACCCAGTTGAAAATCCATCATCATTATCATCAGCCTTTTTAATGTTCCCACTGCTGAGATTCAAGCGCTCTAGGAGAGAGAATGAGTAGTAATCCACCACGCGGGCCCACTGCGGGTTGGACACATGTCTTCGAATTTTTGTTTCTAGGACATGCCGGTTTCCTCACCATGTTTTCCTACCATTTTGAGAGCAGTGATGATGAAATAAATTACACAAAGTAATACACCTGGCTGAGTTTGAACCCGCGAACCACGATTCTTAAGTTGGGGCCGTTACCACTTGGCCACCAGTGGTCATTTAATACTCTTTATTTTACATTCATTTCCAAAACCCGGTTGAAAATATATGCTGTTATTTTACGTTAGTGAGAATACTTTTAATATTTTTTTTCATTTCTGGGAATTATAGGACATGCAAAACGAATGCTTTATGAAATTAAATACTCTATTTATTATGAGAACGTACTCGATTACTTGAGCTTACGTTTGACGGTATTTAATTATTTTATTTTTATTAAAGATGTTTTGAAAATAAAATTATTCATGTTCGTTTGTGTTTGTAATATGGTTTTTTTTTGGTTGATTTATTACTATTTTTTAGGGTTCCGTACGTCAAAAGGAACAAACGGAACCCTTACTGTACCCGCACACGGGCCTCAAAAAAAAAAGCTAGAAGCGGCCACAAAAAAAGCTAGAAGCGGCCGCAAAAAACAGCTAAAGCGCGCGTCACCTCTTTTGTCCGGAGAAGTTAAAGAAGAAAAAAAAAAGGCCGAAAGAAGAAAAGGCCGCCTCAAAAAGAAGCTTGAAGCGGCGTTTTTTTGTGGACCGTGTGCGGGGACAGTTATAGGATCACTTTATTGTCCGTCCGTCTGTCTGTCAAGACCCTTTATCCTGGGAACGTATCGAGTTGAAATTTAAACCATATAGGTACCTACTCGATATATCTATATATGTATAAGTATATATATAAAAATCAATGCCACTTTTCGTTGTAATTTTTTTATAACTCAAGAACGGGCTCATCTGTCCAAACCAAATGTTTAGGCTTTGTTTGGACTATTTAGTAGATGGTTTATGTGAAGTTTGGTAGGGTAGAGTAGGGTAGAGTAGGGTAGAGTATGGTAGAGTAGGGTAGAGTAGGGTAGAGTAGGGTAGAGTAGGGTAGAGTAGGGAAGAGTAGGGTAGAGTAGGGTAGAGTAGGGTAGAGTAGGGTAGAGTAGGTAAGAGCGGGAGCGAAGCCGCGCGGGCATAAGCTAGTCTATATAATTATATAAAAGGAGAAACTGACTGACTGACATATCAACGCACAGCCGAAACTACTGGGACTAGGAGCGTGAAATTTTGAACAAGGGTTCCTTTTATGACGTAGGCGAGTACTAAGAGAGAATTTTTCAAAATAGTGAATATTTTAAGAAGATAAAACAGGGGTCTAAAGTTTGTATGGAAAATCTAATTTCACGTGGGCGAAGCCGCTGGGCGCTGCGCTAGTCCGTCTATAATGTGCAGCTACGAAGTAAGGGCCTGCGCTCACTTGAGACAAGACGTCTTAGACAAATCTGTCTTAGAAAAACGACACGGGGCGTTATTTATTTATTTATTATAATCTTTATTGTACACTAAATAAACAAAAATACAGGTTAGGGCCGTTGATGAAACATCGATCGAAATATCAATATTTTTTTCGAATTTATTTTATCGGCTTTGTCTTAAAAATAATCGTAAGTCGGCTCGAAAATAATTTACTCAATTTATAATTCATGATATTTATTAAACAAATTAAATCATTAAATGTATGAAAATGTAGCGTTCTCAGTAATTATTCTTCAATTTTAATAAAACATTAATTCGTACCAATATTTCACAAGTGGTTTACAAATAAATGTTTATATGTTCAGCAGTTTGTGTAATTTATTTCATTACCACTGCTCTCAAAACGGTGAAGGAAAACATCGTGAGGAAACCGGCATGTCCTAGAACCAAACATTCGAAGACATGTGACATCCACCAACCCGCACTGGGCCCGCGTGGTGGATTACGGCCCGTTACCCTTTCCTAGAGAGGAGGCCTGAGTCCCAGCAGTGGGAACATTAAAAAGGCTGATGATGATGATGGTGTTCAGCTGTTTAAGTACTGCGATAATATCAATATTTCGATATATCGATATTTTATCAACAGCCCTAACGCCCCGTGTCGTAGACAAAACTGTTATATTTAAGATGTCTGACCTGTCTGAGACGTTTAGACAAGTCTGTCCAAGACGTCTTGTTTCAAGTGAGCGCAGCACACTGGGACCCGTCCATACAACGCAATGCTCAAAACTCGATTTTCAAAATGAAGGTATTTCAAAAAATAAACTATGTAAGAGTAGACTTAAGGATGTGTTACATCATTTGTACAAATACTAAATCAGTAACTGCTATCTGCTGTCCGGTGCATCAGCTCAAAGTTTACTTTAGACCCATATCATTAATTATCCGATAGCGTTCGTGAGTTTGTAGAGAATTTTAAAACATTTATTTCTGCAAGTAATCGTCACATTTAATTGAAGTGCATCATGACTGCAACTAAGCAAGGTATGGTTATTCTAATATTGTTTTTATGAACCTTGCCGATTAGTATTTTTGGTTTAATGACTAATTATATGTGATAGTATGATTTTTTATGTACTGAATCAAACATTTTTAATTTTTTCGTTTTTGCGCAAAGTTCTATTTTTGAAATATTTTTTACAATATCTACGAGTTGTTGATAAGTAACGAACTGAAGAGATTAGCAATAGAACTTTGCGCATTTTCCAGATAAAAAAAGTTTTCTTGCGCACAAATTTTTGTTAGGCGTTATGATGTTACTATAAAACCAAATTATTCAGTCCCTAACAATTAATTTTAATAAATAAGATATATTTTGAAGAAAACAGTTATAAATCGTGTCTGTCGCACCTACTTTTGATTTTTGTGTTTGATGTAGACAACTTTATTTCATTACATTTCAGAAGAAAGTTCATCATCATACTTCACCTTGAAAAATGCAAACTTATGTGAAATTATACAGCAAAGTAGCTTTAAATTTGTGGGAAAGAAGTTCATAGACCTAAAAACCTACTTTAGACATCATACCAACGGTCCCGGTTCTTGTTCGGTTGCTATAATAACATCATAACGCCTAACAAAAATTTGTGCGCAAGAAAACTTTTTTTATATGGAAATTGCGCAAAGTTCTATTGCTAATCTCTTCAGTTCGTTACTTATCAACACCTCGTAGATATTGTAAAAAATATTTAAAAAATAGAACTTTGCGCAAAAAGGAAAAAATTAAAAATATTTGATTCAGTACATAAAAAATCATACTGTCACATATAATTAGTCATTAAACCAAAAATACTAATCGGCAAGGTTAATAAAAACAATTTTAGAATAACCATACCTTGCTTAGTTGCAGTCATGATGCACATCAATTAAATGTGACGATTACTTGCAGAAATAAATGTTTTAAAATTCTCTACAAACTCACGAACGCTATCGGATATAATATGGGTATAAAGTAAGCTTTCAGCTGATGTACTGGACAGCAGATAGCAGTTATTGATTTAGTATTTGTAGAAATGATGTAACACATGCTTAAGTCTACCCTTACATAGTTTATTTTTTTTAAATATCCTCACTTTAAAAATCGAGTTTTGAGCATTGCGTTGTATGGACGGGTCCCAGTGTGCGCAGGCCCTAATCAGACTACTGGAAACTGGTGATAAGATTAATATACATTACGTCACTTTGTCTAGTTGCTTGACAATAATAATATGTATAAACCATAGTATTTGATTAGTTCTTCAATCGGTTCGTACTAGTCGCAAGTTTTTATTGGAAATATTAAAATTAAAATGTCATATTCTGTTTCTGATTCCGATTCCGAGGACGAAGAGCTGCCCTTCGATAGACAGGGTGTTGGCGATGTCATACTTCAGACGAGTCGCATATTTGACATACGTGTGAAGAAGAAGGATAATAAGAAGTTCTGCTATTATTGTGACAAAGACTCGGAGCAAGAGAGTTATGAAGACCTTTGTTCTGTATGCGGGGAAGAAATGAATAGTGAGTATTAATCAGAGGGGTTAGCCATGTTTTTGTAATCTACAATCATTAACGGTAGTAGAAAACTTCAAATGTATGGGAATGACGTCATCTCAACGCTCAGTCACGTAGTCAGCACAAAGGAATCGGAGGCATTGCCGACTTGAGGCGATCGGCGAAAGACATTAGAAACGACACGATCGTAACTTGGCTAGGCCTGCAGGGACGCCCTTGGGCGGAGCGGGAGATAGTGTCAGACTTTTACGGACTAAAAACCCACCACGTTCCTCCTTGCCTTTTATACTGGGGCCGAGCCTCCCTTTCGGAAAAAGACCCTAGCCCCAGTAGGCTTCGACCCAGTAGGGCTTTTCATAGGTAATTTACGGAACCGTCAGGGCTCGAGTCCGATTCGCACTTGCCTGTTTTTTTTTAAATGACTAGAGTACAAATACGGGCACGGATATTGAGCGCTGGCTTCAAGTTGCGCAGAAGTCAAATATCGCGACGTGAGACGCGGAGGCGGGGAGCGTCAGTGATTGGCTCGCCGCGCTTTGCGTCATAGACGCCACTCGTGATTCCTTCATTGCGCTTGCAGCACGTACCTCCCGACGACGACGATTGACTCGCCAATGTAGGTATGGAATGCGCAAAGTGATCCCCACTCTGACGCCGAGCGCTCAAGACCAATGCTAGTATTAGTAACTATAATTACTTTTATAATTTAAAATGTCAGGCTTCTGCCAGCGACTCCGCACACACGAAAGTGTTTCTTCGTACAAACTTTGGACATCCCTTTCATTTCCATAGGGGAAGAATTTTGGGAAATCCTCTTTTGGAGGTATGCGTAACAGAGAGTAAAGAACCACATACCTCCGTTGAAAAGGGAGGATCCTCCGACCAAACGGGTGTTATGGTCTGGTGGGCGACTGCACGATAGATTTCGGGCTGTCGTATTAGGGTCTAAACAGACGGACCGCAATTCAACTGCAATCCATCTGCAAATTGCAGTTTAAGTGCAGTTTGAATGCAGTTGACACGACTGCAATAGAACTGCAAACACGACTGCAAACCAAAAGTGCGGTCCGATTGCAGTAGTGTGAACTGCACACCGACTGCATCTGAACTGCACCATGCGCGGGAGGGCGGAGCGTGCGGGCGGGTGGGTATGATGCAGTTCGGATGCAGTCGGTGTGCAGTTCACACGACTGCAATCGGACCGCACTTTTGGTTTGCAGTACTATTGCAGTCGTGTTTGCAGTTCTATTGCAGTCGTGTTTGCAGTTCTATTGCAGTCGTGTCAACTGCATTGAAACTGCACTTAAACTGCAATTTGCAGTTGGATTGCAGTTGAAATGCAGTCTGTCTGTTTAGACCCATATATTCAAATCGTGCGGAGAACTTTGATTGCGCGATGCAGGATTAGTTCTTATGTGGCACCATAGATGACGCTACCCTCTCTTAGTGCTTGTCCACTTTAAAAAAGAAAATAAGCCCAGTAGTTTCGGCTGTGCATTGATATATGATAGTCAGTCGGCTTGTCTTTTTATATAGGTACAGAGTTACTTGTAAAATACTAGAATCTCTCAGGATTATGCTACTAACATCATAAACAACAACTTTTGTTCTATGACTTTAAAGATTTATCATATTTTCATATTTGTTCATCAAATTTATTAGAATTAGGATATTAATAGTATTTTATATATCATAGATTATCCGGAGCGAGGAGGAGTGGCAGGCGGTCGCCTCCTTTTGCGAAGCAGTAATGCTAGCAAAGGAGGCGGCCGCACGCGCGAGGCAATGGCCCTCGTGCCCGAGCCGCCGGGATTTCGATCCCGATTTCCGGCCACCAAAGGCGCGGGCTTGCAGATGGCAAGCAATGGGTAGCCCGCCGTCCAACCTTCCGACAATCGTCCGGACCGAGCCCAAGACGTCGGCGGCGCGTGGGGTTCCACGCGCCGTCTCAAGGAGTTGTCAGCAACCGTAAGGGCCCAGCAGGGTCGTAGCCTACGGGCCATGGGTGATTCGAAAGAGATTCCCAGGGCCCTGGAACAATGGCAAAGAAGGAACAGGAGTGGGTTTTTAGTCAGTAAAAGTTTGACACTATCTCCCGCTCCGCCCGAGAGCAGGGGATGTCATTGGTTGATTTTCCAACCTAAAAATAAAATATCATAGATTAGAATTTAAATATTTTTTTAATATTTGCTATGACCTGCCGTGACCTGTGTTGTACTTAGGGTGAGTTGCACCATTTAACTATAACGATAACAAAGCCGTTAACAGTTGTCAAATCGTCGAATAGACCAATAGGCAGCCGTTTCACGGCTGGTTATGGTTTGGTTATCGTTATAGTTAAATGGTGCAACTCACCCTTAGTATCGGTAGTGCCCAACTTTTGACCTTTTTAAATATTTTTTGGAAAAAATACACCATGGTCTAAAAACTATTGGAATCCATGTACTTACTGATTCTGATTAGGTTTTAAAAAATAACGTTGTGGTGGTCAAACGCGGGGTTATCCGAAAGGGCGCTCGAGCCCCGGTATGAAGGCTAGAAGGAACGGGGTGGGTCTTTTAGTCAGTAAGAGTCTGACACTATCTCCCGCTCCGCCCAAGGGCGGGGGATGTCAATGCATGATTTTTTCCCACCATAAAAAAAAAAAAAAAAAAAAAAAAAAGCCTGTTTTTTTATTATTATTGATAGGCTCGAGTTTGACCACCATCTCACCTGATGGTAAGCGATGATGTGGGCGACGATGAAGCACGCTTACCTAGAAGTAATTTATTCGCTCTTGACTTAAAGACCCCTAAGTTGTAGCTATCAGGAAACACAGACTCCGGCAGGGAATCCTGTTCTCTTTTTTCTAGAAACTTTTAATAAAATATTTGTTTATTTGTTGTAGCCGTAGACTTGAGAGATATCTGGGATGAAATTGAAGAAAACATGTTCAAGCAATCAAAATTGTATCGCGCCGTGTACAAGTTTCTAGTACATCATATAGTCGACTATGTAGAAGACGTAGAGAGTTTAAGTCGTCAAGATCTCGTCGTGCTTGGTAGGATCATCGAGGACCACGTTTCCGAAGTTCTTAGCAAAGAGGGTATGGAGATTCGATCAGACCTCGAGGAATACCCTGACATACCCTGGAGCAGTTCCCCAGAATAGGCTTCGTACGCAGCGCGCCAACAATACGTATGGCGAACGAGCTACCGGTTATTACCGACCCTCAGAAATAAACGTGCTATGAAAGCGTTTTAATATGGCCCATTTAAAAAATAAGACAACAGTATATTTTGGTAAAAGTACAGAATATTTGTCATTGCGACCGAGGTGGAATCCGCACGAGCCGAGTAGGTGAGTGTGTTGTGGAGCCGAGAGCTACAGTGACAAAGTCCGTCTATCAAACGAATTTTTTCAATACACTCACTAAAATGAATAAACGGGGGTTGACCAGCAACTTGCGGGAGTCGACGCGCACCCATCCTGATACGGTAAATGTAATAAAATTATGGCGGGGAGAGCAGGCACAGTTTTCTGCACTAGTGCTGAAAATAGCTTATTGCGTGCCTGTAAGCGGTGGGATAGGAGCGGGTTTTTGAGTGAGTGTATTTAGAAAGAGTATTAAATGGGTCGCTTTATTGAACCGCTTTCATTTTAAAAAATAAGAAAAAGGAGTTTTTTTTGCTTTCCTCTAGAATTTATAATTACGCACATAGCTTTACGTGATGATGTCTTATACAAAACAACAGGCCGTCATCCTGAGTGGTTTAAGAAGGACTTATAATAAGTAATTGACGATAATTATAGTACTGATATGATTGTTTAGCAGTGCGTCAGAGCAGTGATGGCCGAGTGGTAACGGCCCCGACTTACGATTAGTAGGTCGCGGGTTTAAACCCTGCCAGGCGCATTACTTTGTGTAATTTATTTCATCACCACTGCTCTCAAAACGGTGAAGGAAAACATCGTGAGCGTACGTGATACGTAGCCTATGTTCAGTGGACAATTAAGACGGTTCTGACGATACCTCATCTCATATGTCGAGTTCCGATTAGTGGATTAGGAGCTATGGGGGAACAGATGAACATACTAACTTACATACATAGCCTGTCAAAATCATAACCCTTCTTTGGCTTTGCCGTAGTTGGGTAAAAAGGGAGTTAGTGGTAGCGTGACGGTTGATTGGATAGAATGGAAGAAAACACGATCTGCGCCGAACCCAAGTAACATTAGGTAAGGACAAGAAGATGATAATTTGCACTAAGATAATGGTAACGGCTCCGGCTTACGAGTTAGTCACAAGCTTAAACTCAGCTAGTCGTATTACTTTGTGTAATTTTTTTCATCACAACTGCTCTCAAAACGGCGAAGGCAAACATCCTGGGGAAATCAACATGTCCAAGAGAACCAAACATTTTAAGACATGTGACATCCACCGACCCGCACTGGACCTACGTGGTGTATTAAGGCCCATTCCCTCTCCTAGAGGGGAAGGCTTGGATCCCAGCTGTGGGAATATTACAAGGCTAACTTCTTCTTCCTGCCCTTATCCCATATTACCAAAACAATCGATTTCTTTTCAATTTTTCAGTCACTGGTGCCACTTTCAAACTTCCTCTAATATTGTAATTTCTCACTTTATCTATTCTCGTCACACCACATATCCATCTCCACATTCTCATCTCCGCTAACATGCAATCTTTTTTCATCCTTCTTTTTCACAGCCTAACATTCTGATTCATATAGTACGACAAGGCTGACTATGCTATGCTAATGGCTGAGTGGTTCTTCTGCATTTACTTGCACAGTATTCATTCAACAGTTATCGTGCTCCACCATTTAAGAAATGAACTGAATCGCAGGCGTTTCGTTTCATTGTTAAAATAAGTGTTTGTTGTATACAAATTCAACAATCAACCCGGGTATAGAATGTTGTAACTGCATTGTATTCGGTTGTCCAAGATCGGAGACTCTACACTCGAAGTTCTGGATGACTACGTTTATCTGGGACAGACGGTCCAGTTGGGTAGGTCTAACTTCGAGAAAGACGTCAATCGTCGAAACCGACTCGGCTGGGAAGCTGCGCGGTGTCTTCTCGTCCAATATACCACAGTGTCTCAAGACAAAAGTCTATGACCAGTGCGTGTTGCCGGTGATGATATATGGTTCTGAAACGTGGTCGCTTACAATGGGCCTCATCAGAAGGCTTAAAGTCATGAAAAGGACAATGGCTATACTCGGAGTTTCCTTGCGTGATCACTTCAAAAATATCCGCAGGAGAACCAAAGTTACTGACATAGCCCGACTAGAGATTTGCCTTCGCTGGCAATATGGGAATATTGCTGGCAATATTGCCACCAATATTCATACTTCAGGCCAGGGCTTTGAATAACGTTAAAAATTTGGTATCGTTACCTTCATCGTACGAAGGTAACGTTATTAGTAGAGGTAACGTTATGCTTGGTAACGGTTCTTAAGTGAACTTTTACCGGTAAACTGAGTAACGTTATCGGTAAAAAGTAAAGTAACCAAGGCCCAAGGCTTGATAACGTTACCAAATGCGTTACTAAAATACCGTTAAATAATGTTATTTTGTTAAATCTCTTGGTTTCGTCTAGATTAATGCAGAAATTAGTTTGATTATGTATTCAACAACACTTCCACGATGCAATATTTTTCATTATACATAGGAATTAGGTACATTTTTTCTATTAAAATTTCAAAAAGTATACGTAAGTTTAAAAGGATATACTGCGTCGCACAACAACGCAGTAAGTAACGATAAAAGTTTCGATACTTGTAACGTTAATTGGTAACGTTATTTTGTAGATTCGATACCAAAGTATCGTTACTTGTGTTACCGTTAAAATGTTAACTTTATGAAAATAACGTTACTTACTGATACTTATAGTGTGAATTTTGTAACGTTAACAAGCCCTGCTTCAGGCAATATTCCCACCAATATTCCCACTTCACGGCAATATTGCCGACAACGGCACGTCTCTAAGCCCGACGAATCGCCAAACTTAAGTGGCAGTTAGAAGGGCACATTGCTCGCAAAACAGTTGGTTGATGAGGACAATAAGTTCTGGAGTCGCGACTGCGTACGTAGGTGGGCCTATGGACTTTTTTGCCCAAACCGGGAATCGGAGTCAGGAACCCACGCCCAACAGTTACACATGCGACCACGGGTCCATCGAGACAATTTAACTATAACAACAATATTAAAACGGCAGGATAAAAGGCACATAGATTAATTGATTGGATGGTATTCAAACGGTAGGTTTGTTGTGTACCACGTCTATAATAATATTAATTATACCATAATTGTTAAATGAGGCTGGTAAATTCTGTAAACAGTAGAAACTTAATTCCATTAATGGTAATTACGTAATGGCTCATTCATGAGCGCAGGGGCTGAAAGCCTTTTGACCGTCACGTGATATTTTAATAAATATTTTGTTTGTTTTTTGAATAAATTTTATTAAACTCATGACCCAGCCAAACCCAGGCTCATCACGGTGTCCCAACAGTGGGAACATTATAAGGCCGACGATGACGATGAAAGTCATGACCGAACTTTAAAGTAAATTATTACTTTTTTTTATGGTGGGTAAAAATCATCCAATGACAACCCCCGCTCTTGGGCGGAGCGGGAGATAGTGTCAGACTCTTACTGATTAAAAGACCCACCCCGTTCCTTCTAGCCTTCATACCGGGGCTCAAGCTCCCTTTCGGTTAACCCGGGCCCCAGTAGGCTTCGACCCGGCTGGGTCCCTGCTGTTGCTGATAACTCCTTGAGGCGCGCGGGAACAGTGCGCGCCGTCGACGATTTGGGCTTGGTCCGGACAGCTACCGGACGGCTGGACAGCGAGCTACCCATTGCTCACTGTCCGCAAGCCCGCGCCTACGGTAGCAGGAAATTGGGATCAGAATCCCGGCGGAGGCGGCGGCGGCGGCGGCGAGAACGCCGTTGCCTGATGCGTTCGGCCTCCTCCTTTGGGATCATTACTGCTTCGCAGAAGTCGGCGACCACCTGCCACTCCTCTTCGCTCCGGACCATGGCCTCAACCAAGGCCCGGCGCGAGAGGTCTCCGCCCAAGCAGGGCACACCTCGACTGTGTGCTCCACCGTGTCCTCCGGGCATTCCGCACAGTGGCGACGTCCGGGCGTCACTTGCGCACGAATCCGGTTCAGGAATCTCCCGAACGAACCATGTCTGGTGAGGACCTACGTCATGCGGAAGGTAAGGACGCCGTGAGGTCTTTCCAGCCACGCCTCAAAGAGGGGACTTACCGCCATGATTGTGGCGTGCCCAGCACTGGGTTGCGATAGTCGCTGACGCCATTTCACCATAAGATCCCGCCGGAGCTCTATCCGCCATGCCGTGACCTGTCGCGGTAGCGGACTTTCACCCCGGCGTTGCATCTCCACGCGCATATCGTGCATGTGTGCAAGGGCTGTTGCCTCCAGATCCCACGGTGGTAGGCCAGCCAGAAGGCTCGCCGCTTCGTGGGAGACCGTGCAGTATCCCCATCACCACCACCACCACCACCACCACCACCACACCACACCACCATCCTTATTGCCATGAACCTCTGGCAGGCGTTCAGCATGGCCGCCGGTTGCGTTTTCAACTACGGTGCCCACACCGGCGTCCCGTAGAGGGCCATGGACCGAACGATATCCCGCGTAGAGCCTCCGGCAGGAGGCATCTGGATCCCCAAGGTTGGGCAGGAGCCGCTTAAGCGCAGCCCCAGCCCGGTTGAGTTTGGGAGCCAGACGTCGGAAATGCTCCACGAAATTCTATCGGCTGTCGAGTACGAGTCCCAGTTACTTCATCGTCGACCCGACACCGATGTGAACTCCTCCTATCGTTAGTTGGGAACTCAATGGCGGCGTGTTCCGAGAGCGGTGACGGTGAAAACACATAGCCTCGGAGTTGTGAAGCGCCACCTCGAGTCCCAACTCCTGGATCCTGTCAACGACCATCGCAACCCCGCGTATCGTTAGAGCGACCGCCGCCTCGTGCGAATCTCCCTGCACTAGAACCAGCGTGTCGTCTGCGTAACAAACCACGCTGACCCCGTCAGGGAAGTCACCGCGTAGCACGTAGTCGTATCCGATGTTCCACAAGGGTGGCCCTAGTACCGACCCCTGCGGAACACTGCACGACATCTCTCGACGAAGCAAATTATTACTAGGCCGTTGCAAACATAACCTGTCAAAATGGGGGATTATAGACCCCTACGACAATCAGAGCGAGAACATTGCTCCTGACCAGAAGATAGCCTACTTATTAGAGTGCTCAGTGTCCTAACATCTGCACTTTGAAGGACCTAAAAATTTCCACTGACGAAGAAGCACATTTTCCAATTTCATAAAGAAAAATTCATAGAAACGAAAATATTTATTATTATTTATTTATTATATTCTTTATTGTACACCGCATCAACAAAAAAGACAAAAATAAAATCAGCGTGTTGTTTTTTTTTATTGTTGTTAGGTTCGTGTTTGACCGCTATCTCACCTAATGGAAAAAGACGATGCGGTCAACGATGAAGCGCGCTTAACCAGAAGTAACCTGAATAGGTTACTTCTGGTTAAGCTTTTGAGTTAAAGATTCCCGGGTTGTAGCTATCAGGAAACACAGATTCTGGCTAGAAATTCCACTCCGCTGGACGCACAATCAAAATGAATATATATCTACCGCTACATGGTCCACTTATTAGAGTGACCAAAATGTCCCCACTTCTGCACTCTGGAGGACCTAAAAATCGCCACTACGCCGCTATAAACCTGGCAGCCTGGGCCCTTAAAATTTTGAGGGAAAAGAAAACCATCGATTCGAGAAGAAGAATAGTTTGGAAATTCTAAAGAAAATCTGATTTTCTTTTTAGCCACAAACAAGATCTAATAGTGCTTAAGCCTTTACAATGTTCGTGATCTGATTCAAAATAAGTTACGTCAAATGCCGGAAGCAACTTATGGATACAGGTTTATTTGTAAAACATTAACAACCTTGCACTATATTACTAAAACATCATAAACAACAACTTTTGTTCAATGACTTTTTACAAAACATAATTCATTTACCAAAAACAACCTTCAAGATTTCGTTGATCTATCTAACACATTTCAACTTTGTATTTTGCTATATCTAACTACGTCTGTATGACACGACACAAGTGCATCAAGCACCCTGCCGCCCAATCCCTGCTCCCCTCCGCTATTGTACTATCGCTTGCTTCATATAGACTTCGTAATATTTAGAACGTTTAATTTAAATATTTTTATTTAAATCTGATGAACTAAAATATGATACATTTTTAGAATTTGAATCAGACGTCCAAGGTTTTCCTGTGCAAATAGTTTTAGTACTCGCTGATGAGTACTAAAATTATTTGCAAAAGGGAGTTAGTGATAGCGTGACGAGTGACAGTACAGAATGGAAGAAAAAAACGTATTGCGACCCCAAATAAAACGGGACAAGGGCAGGAAGATGATGATGACTCGCTGATGAGTTGTGTAACTACCCAATGTCTTGCCTGTGCAATGGAAAAGGCTATATATGCTCTGAGTTTCCTAGGAAAGAAGATATCCACAGGAGAAGCAAGGTTACCGACATTACCCGAAGAATCGTCAACCAGCCACATAGCGCGCACAATATGTTCACTTTATGCTCTACCCAAGTTCATCAAGATGATTATATTTTTACTTATTACACAGGGTTATTTGTAAAACACTGACAACCTCTCTGAACTATGTCACTAATATCATAAACAACATCTTTTGTTCTATGACTTTTAATTTATCATATTTTAGTTCATCAGATTTTCATACAAAAATAAAAATATTTAAATTTAACGTTCTAAATATTACGAAGTCTATGAGAAGCAAGCGATAGTACAACAGCAGAAAGAAGTGGGGTTCAGGTGGTAGGGGTGCTTGAAGCGCTTGCGTCGCGTTCTACAGACATACAATGCGTTCCAAATGAGAATAGGATCGCCCGCCATGTTGTGATGTCACAATTTACTGTCAAATCGAGAAAAGAAAATTTTAAACATTAATTAATTTACGAAAAATTTAATTTATTTATGAACTGTGAACGAAAAAAGTTTAATCAGAATTTAGTTCTTCAATTTTACTCATTTATAAGTTCTTCAATTTTGACAAAATTTCTACGATTTGACAGTACGACGAGACGTCAAAACATAGGAATCGGTCCTATTCTCATTTGGAACGCGTATTAAGTAAGTAGATATAGCAAAATACAGAGTTGAAATGTGTTGGATAGAACAACGAAATCTTGAAGGTTTGTTATTGTGACAAGTCATAGAACAAGAATTGTTGTTTATGTTGATAGTAATACAGTCCTGCAGGGTTGTTAGTGTTTAAAAATAACCCTGTTTGATACCTCATTTTTACTCATAAAAATCCAGTATAACCTCGAAAATTTTCACTATAAAAATATTTCTCCAAATTGACTCACTCCTATCGCCAATAAGGTTGGAAAGAACCCCCTCAAACTTTAAAGAAAGCGTTTCTGTTGGTACACTGCTTGAATTTAAAACAGAGCCTGGCATTCTGCTGGCCTAGCAAGGAGCGAGCTTGAACATAAGAGTAGCAGTACGGGAGATAAGGCTGCGGTCTATACCTTGCCGATTATTGACAACGATTCTTGTAGGGATGTGCTTGTTGAGTTGTGAGGGGTTAATTATGATGTCGATGTTTTTATGGGTCAAACGTTTCGACGACGTAACGTGCCACAGCATGGCACTGTGACGTATAGTCACGTTAATTTTAAAGTTATTAATTAATATAATATTATTTATAATTTTATAATATAAAATATTACTATAATTATTATCTACACTAATATTATAAAAAATAGGTAAAGTTTTTTTTTGTTTGTAGGACGTAATCTTTGAAAGTACTGGTCCGATACCTAACATTTTTTCACCGATGGAAAACTCCTTTATTCCTGAGTGACGGGCTATATTTTATGTAAATACTCCAATACCTCGCACTTTGGCTGCACTAAATGATCTCTTGGATTCTTATCCAACAAACGATCCGTTTGCGGATGAATGGAAGATGATTTTATTGGCATGTCAGAAGTACTGTGACAGGAATTGATGTACGTGTTGTTTAAATGTTTATACTTTTACTCTTTGTTTAGTTACTGTAATTGGTTGTTTAACCGTTGTAATTAATTAAATAAATAATGAATAAAATGTACGCGGGCGATGCTGCGGGCAAAATCTAGTAATATATATTTGTGAGACCTAAAAATCAAACAATTATACGATTGATTCTTAGTTTTCATTTGCAAGGATGTATTAACTCCACATATTTCTGCAGACAAAGTACTTGGAATGGTTTCATATTATAATAATAATTATAATAATTAATTATTATTATAATATGAAAGCTCAAAGAACCACTCGCTTTGCATTTTGCAAGCTTACAATAATGAATTTATAGAGACAGCCTATGTCACTCAGGAATAAATCAGCTTTCTATCAGTGAAAACAATTTTGCAATCGGACCAGTACTTCCAGAGATTAATTACCTCTTACAAACAACAAAACAAACTTTACCTCTTTATAAATATTAGTGTAGAAAATATCGACAAACGGATTATGAAACACACCACCCAGCAAATTTCCCATCCCTAAAATTAAAACCACACCTTCAACGATATCTTAACCTAAAATCAGAGTCACGTTCGTTATCGATGAAAATTATCGATAATTGGCGCATCACTAGGCCAGTGGTGCATGGCTCGTTCGGCTGAGTCGGGGTTGGCTCGGTGCCAGAAATGCGCTCTGAGACTACTCTCACATGGTAACAGTGGAAAAAAGGAAATAATTATTAGGAGTATGTTTTCTGTGGCAGGAAAATTTTTCATGTAGGATAAAAAAAATCTGTGCTGTATTGACTGGCCTGTTGGTCTAGTGGTTAGTGCCCCTGACTGCTATGCCAGAGGTCGTGGGTTCGATTCCCACCCATGATGAACACACATACAGACAGACAGACAGACGGACGGAAAAAGCGGATTATTGAGGTATGGAACTCTAAAAAAACGAAAGCACAGTGCAAAAACGTACCAACCTATTGTTCACTCTCTTAAAATGCAAGATGGATCTAAAACATGTAATTATTTTGAAGCAGTAACTCTATCCTTCTGTAAACAAGCACACGGTAACTTTGTAACTTGAACATAGGAATATAAGTTAAAATTACCGTAACATCGTTAACTCTACAGTTATTTAACTTGAACCCAAAATGTAGCCTTGAGGTAATTTTACCTGAAGGGACTTATGGTTGCTGCGGATGGGTAACTTGACTTATTATTTACTAGCTTTTGCCCGCTGCTTCGCCTGCGGAAATAAAATATATGTACACATAATATGTCACTCAGGAATAAAGCGGCTTTATATCGGTGAAAAAAATTTTGCTATCGGACCAGTACTTTCAGAGATTACTTCCTACAAACAAAAAAACAAAAAAAATCTTTTCCCCTTGATCAAAAAGTATCCAATGTCTGTCTCCTGGTTCTAAGGTAATCTTTCATTAGTCTCGGGTCTACTATTACTACGGGCAAGATAGTTTTTTCTCGGGGAATATCCATATTATTCAAACCTATGGCACGTCGGGGTCACCAGTTTGGAGGTATGCGGAACAGAGAGTAAAGTCCCACAAACCTCCGTTGAAAAGGGAGGATCCTCCGACCAGACAGGTGTTATAGTCTGGTGGGCGACTGCCCGATAGATGATTTCGGGCTGTCGTATATGTTCAAATCGCGCGGAGAACTTTGATTGCGCGATGCAGGATTTCGTATATTCTTCGTAGTTCTTATGTGGCGCCATAGATGTCGCTACATACTCAAAATAGCCCTACGTATTCCGATCTATGGTTATTGCATATAAAAATTGTTAAAAATAGATATTAATATGATTGATGGATTATAAATTTGTAATAAGACGGTAAGTGACTGAAAATCAAGATTTTCAGTCACTTACCGTCTTATTACAAATCGAATACAGTATCAAGATACTGTTTAAATGCTCGCCATCCTACCCACCTGTATGCACCAGCCTCCAAAATATTTCCGTTATTAGGCATATTGTACTACAACTTGGAAGTTGTCTGACTGATGAACGAGCGCCCCTGTTTGCTAAGGTCCGTCTTAATGTTAGATATTACCAGAGTTAACGTTGTACAAGCCTTTAGTACATTTTAAGGAAGAATTTCGTGTTTGTACTTACGACGATCATTATACTATAAAGTGCAGTGAATTATTTAAGTTTTAAAGTCGTTTGTGCTTGTGAATTAATATAAAGAGTGATGGGGAAAACATATGACATTCACTCCAACCAGCACTGGGCCCGCTTGGTGGATTAGGGCCCAACCCCTCTCCTAGAGAGCAGGCCTGAATCCCAGCAGTGGGAACATTAATATTAATTATGCTATATGCTTATGTAATGGGGAAAAGGCTATGCTCGGAGTTTCCTTTCGTGATCGCATCAGAAATGAAGATATCTGCAGAAGATCTAAGGTTACCGACGCAGCCTGAAGAATCGCCAAACTTAAGTTGCAGGGCGCAGAACAGATGTTCGATGGTATGAAAAGGTTCTGGAGTGCCGACCACGTACTGGAAGACGCAGCATTGGAAATCCTCGCACAAGGTGAACCGATGACCTGGTGAAGGTCGTTATGGTAATAGGCGAGGCCTATGTCCAACAGTGGACGTCTTTCGGCTGATGTGTAATGGGCCTAACACACGCTCAAGCTTCACCACAATTTCGCCTGCGTAAGCCGGTTTATACCCGTGTTGGTAAAACTGTAAAACGCGCTAACCCCTCAGCTCGGCTTGCGCACTTTTCGACTTATTTGAAACTTCGCAGGCGCAAGCCCGGCTTGTGCGTAATTGCCTGCGTGTTTGGTTGGACGCAGTCAAGGCTAAATATATTTTTTTGGAATATTTTGCTGTAGACCTTTCAAATCTTGGTCTGGTTTTCCACCACCACACCTGTGTTCCACCCCCAGTTTCCTTTTGCGTTCTAGGACTAGAAATTCCCATGGCCCTTGTGGGTGTCGGCTCTGCTGAGCCCCTACGGTTTTGTTGAAATCTCTTTGAAAGGGTGCATGGAACACTGCGCGCCGTTGACGACTTAGTTCTTATCGCATGGGTAGACTCCGAGCTACCGATTGTTCTGGAAACCGACACCAACATAATTGGGAAAATGCCAGGTAGATTTATTTTTAATAGTCTTAATGGGTAATCAGAAGATTCTGATCTTGTAGACTGATATGATAGTCAACATACGTGTGTGATGACGAGGCAGCTGATGATATTTAAATAAAACCACCAATTATCTTCAACTTCTTTTTAATATACAAAAATAAATTATATACATCCTTAGAACTAAATCGAAGCAACCGTACCAGCAAATATTGTGCTAAAAACGGCGTTAGAAGTTTAGAACATTTCTTTTTCAGCAATGGTCCATTAATTCATTAAACCCCAAGCGAACGCCGGCGTTCGCGCACCTATTGTCTTTCTATTGTGTAATTTCCACGATTGAAAGCTTAAGAGATCGTAATACTATTTTAGACAGAAGACAAAGACAAGAGTAGACAAAATTTTTTGCTGCTTGTATTGGACAAGCAGCAAAAAATTTTGTCTACTACAAAAGGCTAACAAGTCGAAATATCCACTTAAATACGACCTATTTTTAAATTAAAACAGATCTATTATTAGACAAATAAATCCAATGCTTATTTGCTTATTTTGGTTGGATTAGTAAACGTCAAATATTTATTAATTTTATTTATATAGTGGTCAGATAGAACTGGTTTATTGTTTAGACTTATTTGGTGTTTCAAATTTGCTATAGTTGATAACAAATAACTTCTAGGAGTTGAAGGTGATGGCGTTGAGAACAAGAAAGGGGTAGGAGTTGCGGATATAATATTCTTAATATTAGTATACAGATTATTTACAGGCTTTCTTGGAGTAATAGCTACAATATTGTCTGTAGTTACAGCATATACAGGTCTTACAGTTGAAACTAATGGTATAGGAGCATCTCTACGACCATTTACGTTCGTCACAAAAAGATCCTTCAACTCATCATAAGATGGTCTTACTTGTGACTGAGCTTGTGTATCCTGGTTATCAGCAAAAGAAGAGAATTTGCTTTTATGAGGTTGATATGGTTGGTCTAATTCTGAAGAATAATCTATGATTTCATCAGAGAACTTATAATCATTCTTGTCTCCGTTTGCTTTATTTTCATGCCGGTGGTTATAATGATCCAAGTAATCATTATTGTTGTCTGATATACCATCTAAAGTGTGATCACTGTTACTGGGTGCCGTAGTTACTGTGTAAGCACTTTTGGTTGGATACACACTGTAATAATGGAAATTATCATTCTTGTTTCCATAATCATTTATATTTTCAAATTGTGTCTGTTCATAATTATTTGGAGTTTTGTAAGTTGATGGAATCGGTTTCAGAGAACGAGGTAAATATTCTTCGTTTTCAAAATAATCTTGATTGGCTACATGATCATTGTATTTGTTTGTTACTGGTATGTTATGTCTAAATTCTTTATCCTTTCTATTTTCAATATCTATACTATTCTCATGGTTGTGGTGTTCATCGTATCGTACATCGGCTTTGTATCCGTTTTCATCAGCAGTGTAGGAAACTATTTGCATTCTTCCATCGGGGAGCCGAACTCTATACTCTCCATTGGTTGCTGATCCTGTGCTTTTTTGGGAGTGAGAGAAGTCGTCACCTGTTTTTTGATCTTTCACTGTGTAGGAGAAGGCGTAGTTGTCAGCCTGTAAAAAGAAAATTGATAAAAGTTACTTTGGCTAGAATTTTGTATGCTTAGTTGTTAGGTTAAGTGTAAAATACATTGATGATATCATAGATTGAAGAGCATTTTAATATCTAACGGTCATCATTCTCACCATCATCATCTTCGTGCCCTTGTCCCGTGTTATTTTGGGGCTGGGGCAACACGTTTATTTCTTCCATTCTGTCCTGTCACCCGTAATGCCATCCTTAAATCGCTTTTCATTCATCACTCCACACACAATACATCCATCAAATTCATTATCATCGTTATTATTATATATATTCATTTTCTTTCAATATCTTTCTTACGAGCTTTCATAGTAAGTGACATAAGCTTTATTTATCTACAATTTTTGCAATCAATCACATCATCTTTGTTTTTTAAAGATGGGCACCAAGGAACTGTTATACAAGGTGTAAGGAACAGCCCTCCACAAACTTTAAAGGCTTGCTCAGTAGACGAAACTGAACAACCTTAAACAAATTTTTTTTTCAGGAAACAAAAAAAAAATCGGCCTCGCGCATACAAATTGTCTAACAAGTTTATCATTTTGTATGGTGAGGCTGATTTTTTTTTTCGTTTCCAGAAAAAAAAAAATTGTGGAATGTTGTTCAGTTTCGTCTACTGAGCAAGCCCTTAAAGTTTGTGAAGGGCTGTCCCTTACACCTTTTATAAGAGAAATCTAATGATGACAGACATATAGACAATATAGGTATATACTAACGGGATTGTTATCCTTGTTGTAGTCTCTTTCATCCTCATTGTGTTTGTTATGATATAACTGATCTGGAGAATCCTGCAAAAACATACATAGATTTCATTAATCAAGAACGGTATGATGATGAATACAAAAAAAATAGCTTTTGTTGATTGGTTTTGCTAGGCTTCGACTGCGTGAAAAAAAAAAATTACCTATGGGATCACACTCTAAAGGTTAAACGTCCTACATCCTATATTCTATTTCAGGACATTTATGACATGTGCCAAAATTTTATCAAAGTTCGTTCAGCTGTTTGAGCGTGAAAGAGTAACAAACGTTTTTTTTTTTAGTTAAATAAATCATCCAATAATATGCCTCGCTCTTGGGCGGAACGAAAGAGTGTGTTAGACTTTTGAAGACTAAAAACTTGTATGAAAGGCTAATAAGGACTTTGCCTTTCATAATAGAGCCGGGTTTTCCTTCCAGAAGCGAACCCATGACCCCAGTAGCCTTCGACCCTGCTGTTGCCTCAAGGAGATGTCACAAAACCGTAGGACCCCTACGGTTTGCTGACATCTTGAGGCGTGCGTGGAACAGTACTCGTCGTCGACGTCTTGAGCTCGGTCCGGAGGGTTACCGTTACCGGTCGGTCAGACGGCAAGCTACCCAATACTCGCTATCCGCCGCGCCTTCGGTTGAAAGTAATAAACATACACACACAAACCTACATACAAAGTTTAACCTTTACAGTATTTGAAGTGAGATATGAAATAGTTAATAAACTTTTTCTCATAAAAAAAATGGCATTTTAAATTGTAATTTGGTAAACGTACAACTATTTCAAAGTTAAAATCAAAGTCAAGTCAAAGTCAAAATCATTTATTTCAAACAGACCATTTGCAGGCACTTTTGAATAGTCAAATGTCGTTCAGTCCAAGAAAAGTGAAGCTAAATTGTGCTAAGCTAATTGTGTAAATGTCGGTGCCGGTTGGTCTTTTAAGATTTCATCAGATCAGATCCATCCGAAGTTTTACTAAAAATGTGTCTCCAACACAAGACCTGTAAAGATAGATGTAAAGAGGATAAATAAATAAAAAAATAAATACCAACCTTATATTTATAAGCTGGAACATTCGGAACTGAATTCTGCTGTCTTTGAACATTGTCAAACTTATACAGTGGTTTCACAACGCGTAGCTGTAAGAAAATTATATAAAGTTAATTCAAACTCGAGAGCAGTGGTGGCCGAGTGGTAATGGTTCCGACTTATGAGTTTTAGGTCGCGGGTTCAAACCCTGGCAGGCGCATTACTTTATGTAATTTATTTCATTACCACTGCTCTCAAAACGGTGAAGCAAACATCGTGAGGAAACCGGCATGTCCTAGAACCAAAAATTCGAAGACATGTGACATTCACAAACCCGCACTGGGTCCGCGTGGTGGATTACGGCCCATTCCCCAGAACGAGCCAAGGCCTTTGGTCGGTTAGCACTTGGACCCATAGCGTTTCGAACTTAAACAGCTCAAAATTGTAATTAACAAGAAGTTATTTGCCACTGGAGAGCCTCAGCAGCTAAAGTGGTAGCCCACCATAATTAGAACACGAGGTGGCATAAAGGTTGACATATATAGTGTCCCATGCCAGAAGCCTACCCACCTTCCGCAGCACCAACGTACAAAACCGCTAAGTATGATAAGTAGATTTTCCTAGAAAAGCAATTCACATAACCCCATAAAGATACAAGCCAAGAAGAATCATAACGCAATCAACAGGACATAAACAAAACTACTACAAATTAATCACCGATATACCCAGGGCAGCGGCTGGTAAACGTTTACAATGATCCCCGATGTGATCCCAGGATAAACAAACACACCTGTTCTTGTCCACGGGTACAATGGACGCCATAATCAATCACCGGCCTTATGCCAGTGAATAGAGAAAAAATAATATCACGGATTCATTTTGTCGGAGGCTATGGAATGAGCGGGGTTATGAAATTGATAGAGGGCGGTTTGGAGGAATTTGATACCTAAGCAGTAATTTTGCCAATAGCTATGGCTAAATCTAATCGGTTTTTAGGGTTCCCTACCTCAAAAGGTAAAAATGAAACCCGTATGGATCACTTTGTTGTCCGTCCGTTTGTCTTTCTGTCCCTTCATGTCGTTTGTTTTGACCCTTATTTCGAGAAAGCGTTTAGATATTGAGTTGAAATTAAAACCATATACTCAGGTCAGCGGTCATTTGAAGCTGTAAAAAAATCAAATTTCTAAGTTAATGAAAAAAAATACAGCCGTTTCGGTCATAAAAAAATGCATATTTCGACACTCTCAATGGAATTAAAATTCATATGATACTTCCCATAGACCCAGAATCCTGAAATTTGGCACAAGGGAAGGTCTTATAGCACAGTTTTTTTTTCAGTTTTGTTGTAACTTCACAAAAAGTACTTTTTTTGCGGAATGTACGGAATCCTCAGCGCGCGAGTCCGACTCGCACTTGCCTAGTTTTTTGCAAGTTAACTGCAACTTAACTGCAAGTTAACTGTGCTACTGCAGCACATTCTCGATTCGATCTTATGAGAATCTCAAGTGTACTGGTTTCTGTTTTTTGAATTTCTCAGCAGCCGGTTGAATCAGGACTTTTGCCTAGTTGAAGGCAATAACTAAACTAAGACTTTAATTATGAGGATAATATTATTAAGAAGCCAGCAAGTCCTAGAACAAAACAATTAAGATATGTGACATCTACCAAACCGCAATGTGCCCGCGTGTTGGATAATAGTTCATATCCTTGAGAGAGGAGACCTGTAACCCAGCAGTGGGAATATTATACGTTGATTATGTTATACAAGTTACATTATGGGTTATACATGAGTTTTAAATAAAACTAGTGAAATGAAACGTAAGCATACCATATGCGTTTACCTATCACTTCGGGGACAGTCGTTATATTATGTTAGAAGAAATAAGTGTGATCAAATTCAAAAACAATGGCAATGATAATGACAGGATTATTATTTATGAAATATTTTAGAAAGCAGTCGAAAGTATCTATGAAAATGTATGTATAAGTAATGACTGAGGTGATACTAAGGTATTAAATATATTGCCATAAAAACCTGCGGTTTATTTTCCCTCTCTGAGCTGTATAAAATATGTTTCTTCCCATCGTCCCTTTTATTATTCTTCTCAATTTTTCTATGATATTGATCATTCTTGCGTTTCACATTACGCATGATATTGCGACGTGGTGGTAAACCTATTATTTCTTCAATTTCTTCTGCACTATTCAAGGGTCCATTCTCATGATCACTGAGTCTGTACCAAGCATCGCCATTAGAATCTTTGTGAAGATTCTCCAAGGGTCTCATTTTAAAATCTTTTCTGTTCATCAAAATACTGAACTGTCTTCTTTGAATTTGTTTGCTGTCAGAGTAGTAGTCCAAGTATTCCGAGCTGTTTGGTTCAATATTTTTAGTTCTGATGTTGTTTTACGAAAAAAGAAAATGCTTGTTAATAATTTGTGTGTTTTAAATGGGTTAAAACGTTTTTGTTTCGATATTTTGTGTTTGTTTTGTCAATCAATAAATCAATTCTTCCATGTACAGTCAGTGGTCAGAAGTACAGTTGCGTTCTACTAATGCTAGTATCTAAAACTGCTTCAATAAGTTCAATAGTTTACAACTAGTTTATTCTATACTTTAGATTTTATGCTACAATTTTAATCAGTCATGAATCATTGACCTTCTTCTAAAAACAAATTTTTGACACTTTAGCATTGGCACCATTGTCCCCTGATATAGATATAGTTTGTACTTTGTTGTGGTCTCATCTATTCAGTTTATCAAGCTTAGTATAGGCCTCTTTCAAGCTATGCCGTAGTACCCGGCCCCACACCTTGAGAATCCAGCTTATCCTTCCAGCTTTTTAAAATCAACTGTCTAGAATTCTAGATAGACAGAAAATGGCACCTTGAATGGCAATGTTGATTCATTGGTCAAAGAACAACCTAGCTCTCAGATTCCTTCACTTAACCTATTGATTTATATTAAACCTAATTATATTGGAGAAAACTTAAACCTTTAACTTATTGATTGACTATTCAAATTAAATGTGTGGTTTTCTTTTTAACTGTCTATTTTGACTTTTATCGCGATTGATTCAATTATAACATAAATATATATTTTTTTACTTCATTTGTTATGATTGGTCTTGTAAGTTTTGTAAGATTTTTCTCTCAACATTTAAATATACCGAAACAAAAACGTATAGTTCTAAGTTCGAGACATGTTAAAATTCAGAAACTCACATACAATTTTGCGAAATCAAATTCAAAGTTGTTGTCTTCTTCATCAAACTCGTCTTCATAAAAACTATAACTGTCATTGTTCTCATGGAAAGATTTTTTTCTATACATGGGTGTTTCTATCCTGTTATCTCCTTTGTCTTTTTTAACGTATTTTTTGATTGGTGATTTAGGCTAATGTACAAAAGATATGATTTTTATTTGAAATTTAAATAAATCATCCATGATTGTTGGAAAGAATGGAAGGAGGCCGTTGTCCAGCAGTGGGACAGTATGGATTAGCTATAATCATTATCATCTTTCTGCCCTTGTCCTGGTTTATTTGGAGTCGGCGAAACACGTTTTTTCTTCCACTCTGTCCTGTCACTTGCCACATTACCACTACCTCCCTTTTCCTTCATATCACTTCTCACACAATCCATCCATCTTTTTTTGGCCTCCCATCTCCCTCTCCATCCATCCACATGTAAACTCATAACTTTTTTAGCAACATGCGTTTCATCCGGACTAGCTATCAAAGCTAATTTAAATAAAATGACATCGACTGCTTTCCTGAGGCCCTGCCACGAACTTTTAATGCGATCCAATTGACGCCCTAAACTGATCTGTTAATAGGATGGAGTTATAGAGGGTGTAAAGCTCCATTCTTCTTTCTCGTTCGCTGGCCTTACATTTCAACGCGTCATGGTAAGGTTCATGTACCCCTAGCCAAGTTGAAAATCTGCATTTGTTAAAGCTACTAGAAATCTTCAAATATACGGGAATGACGTCATCTCAATGCTCAGTCACGTGGTCAGAACAAAAGAACCGGGGCGTGGCCAACTCGAGGCGTTCGACGCAAGCGAAACGGTTGTAACTTGGCTAGGGGGCTGGTCTAGTCTTTTTTAAGCGCAACTGCTGCACTTGAGAATCGATCGCCAATTACTATACTAAGTCAGACAGTATATGGTAGACTTCTTCTATCAGTAGTTACTTTGTTACAGCCTTTTTTTACATGCGTAATCATCAAAAAACTTCTTCCATTCTGGATGGAGTGGGAGAGATTAAACCCTACAGTGTTCCTTCATTTGTCGTCTTTTGCGATAGCTGCGGTGACCTTCCTTCTTTCCTCAACAATCCGCAGCCTTGTCAGGCGTCGGCCCTTACTGGTCCTATTAAACTTTGTTGGAACTAGGGATCTGGACTCATACCAGGGGCCTAAGTCTGCTATTTGTATAAATTCGTCATTCCAACACGATCCCATGGATTTAGCTAAAAGTTTGTAATCTGCTAATTCATAATGATCGATCATTGATCGACCAATCGTCTTGTGGTAGAATGACAATATCGAGCTTATTAAAAGCACCAATTGCGCAATGACGTCGTAATGGTAGGTCACTGATCAAAAAAACTGTCAATTTTTTTTGCAGATTACCGCATACGTCAGGTATTCATTTGTCATTATATACGAGATTACCATTCTATGCTATTTCTTTCAATGGAGTGTCAGTGGTTGACCATCGGAAAGTCATAATGACGCCATTATATTAGTAGATTACCAAAACTTGTCAAAATCAACAATTATGAAATCAATGATAGACCATTCTGACACTATTGTAATAGCAGACTTGAGGCCCATGTCAAGGGCATTATCATTATCGTCTTAGCCAAAAACCATACACTCCTCTACACACATCAGGTGAGATGGTGGTCAAACGCGAGCCTATCAATAATAAAAAAAACACACACACATAGGCCTAAGCTTTGCTACGAGAACTGGCCCTTTCTTTTTTTAGTGGGTTATCATCAAATACACCGTTAAATTTTGATCGTTTCAATCCCATGGAGGGTCGATCCGGTACATGAAACACCGTCGATTTGTAAAGATAAAATTAAAAAATAAAGTTCTTTTTTTCAAAACTCGTATTAATTTACGCATTTACGAAATTAATTTCTTTAAGAAAACGTCGGCTGAGCGAGTCCAATGACCTGTAGGTAGTAGTCGGCGTTGCGTACTAACTACCTACGGGTCATTGGACTCGCTAAGACTCGCTTGAAGATCAAAATTTAGCGGTGTATATCACATTTGCCATTATGGATAGGAGCGAGAAGAAGTGTCAGACTTCTACTGACTAAAATCCACTTGTGTTCTTTCAGTCGCCTTTTGTGTTCCAGAACCACAGTCTCTGTTTCGAACAATCCCGCACCGGGTTCGCTGGTCCTGTGTTTCTAGCATCAACTGGATACCCGCAGCCTCCATCAGGGAATGGCTTCTGCTCATAAATAAGGGTTGTCCAGCTGTTCAATCATGCATTCTCCAGATTGCAAGTTGAGTTCTTTTGGAGACGGTTAGTTAGTTAGTCCATTTATGTTCCACTGCTGGGTGAAAGCTCTCCTTTTTCCACACATGTCTGTCATCGGCCATTGCAGGCTAGTCCCTCCGGTAGTTGTCCAGCTCATCTCTCCACCTTCGCCTTGGTCTGCGGTAATGTCGCCTTGCGTTTAAAGGCGCCCAATAAGTGGCTCTTTTAGCCTAATGTTCATCCGACATGCTCATCAAACATGTCTGGCTCAATCCTACTTTAGAGTAGCTTTTCAGGTAACCTCTTTAATTTTAGTTTGTTTGGATGATAAGAAAATAAAAAATATCATCATCACCATCATTTCAGCCAATAGACGTCCACTGTTGGACATAGGCCTCCCCCAAGCGTCGTCACAACGAACGATCCTGTGCGTCCCGTATCTATCGGAGTCCTTCAACCTTCACCAGGTCATCGGTCCACCTTGTAGGAGGCCTTCGAACGTTGCGTCTTCCGGTACGCGGTCGCCACTCCAGAACCTTTCGGCCCCAACGGCCATCTGACCAGTCTGTGTTGCCAGTGACGACATATGGTTCCGAAACGTGGTCCTCACCAGAAGGCTTAAAGTCACCCAAAGGGCAATGGAAAGGGCTATGCTCGGGGTTTCCTTGCGTGATCGAATCGGAAATGAAGATTAATTAAATTGTAAATGTTGAATTAAACCTGATGTCTCCGTTGAATCGGTTGAACGAATGCCATACCAGCGCCTTTGGAGTTTTGTTTACTTGGATGAATGAAGTTCATCAATTCTTTCTAATAATTAGAAGAAAAAAAACTCTTTGAAATATTTGTTACAGGTAAAAAGTATAGAAACTAACGCAATAGTTTTAAAATTTTAGAGATAATTAGCCTTGGCATAACTGATGTTAGATTTTCTTGGCTTCTGATTATCCGTAACGATTATCAAAGACGTTAAAATGACAGCCTGGATCAAAGACTTAACGTACCGAGTTTCTTCAGAGAAACTCGGAATGCAATGAATGGTCACCCATCCATGGAACGACATCAGCAAGCGGAGCTTAAGGCGTATAGTCCCTTGAACCATCTGACCGAAATTATGTGAACGCAACTCTCGCACTCGCCTAGGCGGCAGTACGCAAATCTGTGCATTTATTTGCGGCCAGCAGCGCCCGGAAAGCGCTTTAAATCCATTTTCTCTGCGAGATATTGATTGATTTACATATGCAATGTTCATTTTGAAGAATATTTAACCACCAATTTTTATGTGTAAAAATGTTTCTAAAGGTCCAAACCGTTTCGAAGGAGTAGGGAAAAGTTGCGAAATTGTTGCGAAATTGCTAAATATTTTTTTTGACAAAAGTATTAATTGCACGAAAAATTCAAATGTTGATATTATTGTTCATGAATCTATAATAAACATATATTTTTTTCAAACCAATTGACCTAGCCGTTATGGAGGAGTAGGCCTCAGAAAATTACTGTTTTAAGGCACTTTTCGGGCGCTTGGCCGCCTCAACGTTTAACCTGTGCGGTTATATCATTAAAAAAAATTGTTAAATCACTGTACACTTAAGTCACTGAATCTTTAAACCACTGTTTTTCATAGGTTGGGGGAAGATCGGCATTTTAAGAACGTATAAATCAATATATCACTTTTTTAGCTTTATTTTTGATGCCAGTTACATTGCTGGGCAAGGTGGAACGTAACGACGCGGCACGCAATATGACTAGAATTAAAAATAAAGCTAAATAAATGGTATAATTTATATTTATACGGTCTTACCCCAATGCCGATCTTACCCCAACGCACTATAACCGTGTTTCTCGTGGCTCAACACGGGGGCTAGATCAACTAAGAAAAGTTGGCGAGTCACCGAAAGAAAAGAACAAGCAAATGTGAGGCGGCCCAAATGCTTACTGGACTGTTCGCAGACATTATTGAATAGAAAATGTCCGTGGACTCGAGTTCTGACTAAAGCTGAAGTAAGGCTCTAAGAATAATTTTATTATAATTAAATTAAAACAGACTAAACTACTACAGTCCTAGTACAGCAATGGAGGCCTGGTGATAAAGGTCCCGAGCTGAACGTCGTGTTTTCAAAACCTTCCAGGCGTTTTGCTTTGTTTATGTTACTGGCTTTTGCCCGCGGCTTTACCCCCGTATAGAATACTTATAGCATACTCAGGAATAAAGCAGCTTTCTATCGGTTAAATAATTTCAGTAATCAGACCAGTACTTTCAGAGATTACCTCTTACAAACAAAAAGACGTAAAAACAAAAAACACACCTTTACTCGTTAATATTAAGTGTAAATTTCATCACTACTGATCCCAAAACGGCGAAGGAAAACATCGTGAAAAAATTTACTAGAACCAAAAAATCGAAGTTAAGTGACATCCTCCCACACCCGCACTGGGCTCGCGTGATGTATTACGCCACATATCTTCTACTAGACATGAAGCCTGAGCCCAGAAGTGGATGCCTTTCTGCTGAAATGATGATAATGATGATTCCCTGTCTCTCTCTTTCTCTTCCACAAAAAACAGCTTAGGCTGCCATCAGACGGACTGCATCGCAGCAACCGCACGCAGTCCATATTCAACTGCATGCAGTTTGATCTGACTTTGCGCAGTTGGCGCCACGCATCTAGCCCATGAGCTTAGTGTATGATTTGATCTTTAAGAGCCTCAAAATAAAGTTGATAATGTCAATGTGCGTTTGCTCTTTGTAATTAACTGCACACTGACTGTATACGGTTAGCGATGGACAGCGTGCGTCGACACTACACGACTGTAGCCGACCGCGTAAAGTTGAAGGCTCGACTGCGTGCAGTTGATATTGACTTCACTCGACTGCAGCCGACCGTGTGCAGTTGATATCATGACTGCACGAAGTCGAACGTAAGACTGCATGCAGTTAAATATATCGACTGCGCGAAGAAAGTGCCATGTGCCGTCACAACGACAGGTCCTGTGCATCTCGCAGTTATCGGATTTCCGTGACCCTCATTAGGCCATTGGTCCTCTTTATAGTAGAGAGAGTGTAAGACTTCTAGTGAATAAAACTGCCATCAAGTAAATCTTACCTCGTAATCCTTATAAAAATCCTCCTTCCTATCCTGAACAGTCCTTGCAGTATCAGCGTAATCAATCTTTGACTCGTAATCATAGACTGGTGCCACCGTCGCCAGGGTATAGCTGTACGGCTCATAGTTCTTCCCTCTGGCCAGGTAGTTGGGCCTGTAGGTGACCTGATGGTATTGGGATTGGGCAGCCAAGGTGTTGTTGGGGTTCAGCTCGCTTCTGGCGATAGATTCGCTGAGCGGTCGAGAGGTCACGATGAGTGGAGTTGGTGGCGGGGGTGGGGCATCGTTTGGGAACAGTATCGGGCCTTTTCTGAAACAGAAATGATGAAGTGGTATTAAATTTCTGTTTAAAAATCGTAATTTTAAGATTTTTTTTGTATGCATAAGCATGATAGTTTAAAACTGAGTTCTATTTGATAGATCTTTGAGAAGAAATTCCGAAACAAATCTAGAAACCGTCGCGTCTTAAAAGTTCAAACATTTTTTTTAGGTATGGTTCTTCTGTTCTTTTTAAAACTTCGTTTTGTTTGGAATTCAACATGCCACTCGCGACTTTAAGATACTCCTTTTGTGCTGAGTGGGCAACCAAGAATACGGTTCACAAGCGGTTGATGCACGAGGACACGGTAGAACACACGGTACATGTGTGTCCCACCTGAGCAGAGCACTGCCGTGTCTTCGTAGAGGCGCTCGGCTGTAGCGATCTCTCGTGCTGGTCCTTGGTACAGGTCATGGCCTGGAGCGAGGAGGAATGGCAGGTGGTCGCCTCCTTCTGCGAAGCAATAATGCTTCTCAGAAGGAGTAGCTAAGGAGGCAACCGCACGCTCCAACTGCCGGGAATCAGATCCCGACTTCCGGTCACCGCAGGCGCGGGCTTGCGGACTTGCGACTTTGGTCAGTAAAGTCTGACGCTATCTTCCGCTCCACCTAAGAGCGGGGTATGTCATTGGATGATTTTCCTACCTAAAAAAAACCGTTGATGTACGGCATTAAAAAAAACTGACCAATTTCTGTTATCTTATACCGTCAACTTTCTAGCGAATGAACAGGCATAAAAATATTTAAGAAACACCGACTATCTAGACCATTAATCGTCTCGAGTTTTCTCCCTCAGCATTACAAGCGATAACTACAGGGAAATAATAGCAAACTAATGTGAAATCAATAGTGCAGCTATCTGTTGGGACCAGTGCCGTAAATAGCAGTGCATTTTCCGCACCCTACGCGAGCTTCTATAACTGCGCCCTATTTAAGGCCCAAGCGCCCGAAAAGTGCCATAAAACAGTGACTTTCTGAAGCCTATTCCTCGGTAGCGGCCAGGTTAATAGGTTTGAAAAAAATATATGTTTAATATAGATTCATGAACAACATTATCAACATTTGATTTTTTCGTGCGATTTATACTTTTGTCTAAAAAAAATATTTAGCTATTTCGCAACTTTTCCCTACTCCTTCGCAACGGCTTGGATGTTTAGAAACATGTTTACACATAAAAATTGGTGGTTAAATAATCTTCAAAGTGAACATAGTATATGTAAATCAATTAATATTTCGCAAAGAAAATGGATTTAAAGGTCAGTCGCGCACTATATGGAAGAAATGTTGTACAATAAAGTATGATAAACACTAAACACAAATACACTCGTGCGCTGCCAAAAAAATGAGCGCGATATTTTGTCTAATTGTATAGACGTGTTTGATGATACTGGCGTGCAGGTACGTATGTGTTGGAATCGAGCAAAACGAAAAAATAATAGTCCTGCCTAGTCTGGCCATTCTTGCGCCCGCCAGAGTCTGTGCCTAAGAACCGGTGGCACCGCCCTATTTACGGCACTGCTTGGAACCGATGGCTTTAACTGTTCAATTTAAACTTAGCAAGTTAGCGCTAACGACTGCTTATGGCTCGTTCGTGTTATTTTGAAGTTCATTTGTGAAAATATGTCAGAGATTAATAATGAAAAATCTGAAGATTTATGTTGTAGAAGAATGGGAAAATTAACACAGCTGGTGTTTTGTGTTTTTCGAAGTTTTGAGTGTCTATCCCATCTCGTTACTTTTAATTTAATATTATAATATAATATAATATATTCCACAACTACCACACAACGCCGTCTAGTCCCAAGCTAAGCAGAGCTTGTGTTATGGGTAGGTACTAGACAACTGATAAACATACTTATATATTTCTAAATACATACATTATTATACATAAATTACACCCAGACACTGAACAAATGATTATGCTCATCACATAAACATTTGTCCTGAGTGGGAATCGAACCCACGACCTCCGGCATAGCAGTCAGGGCTACTAACCACTAAACCAACAGGCCTGTCAATTTGATGTACTGACGATTCGGACTGGACAGTGCCAGTATAAAACTCGGGTTTCTTTTTCAGAAATTCAACGTGGCAATAGCGGGCATCGATCCTCTTTGAGGCTCGTTCTGGACGGTTAGCCCGTGGCCTCCCGGGCTAACTGTAACTGTTGCGTGAGGATCTCCATTCCCTCACGCGTGCGGCCGCCTCCTACGCTAGCATTAATACTTAGCAGAAAGAGTTTGTGTTCATGCAACGTCAATTAGAGACAAATATAATATATAAGCTAAGGTAGACGCCAGATTAACGTGGAATAACGTTCATTGACTCTTCTACATTTGTTGACATTCATTTAAAAAAAACGGAAATAAAGACATAAAGCTGTCTTGAGTCGACGTATATAGTGATCGTCATGAACAGTTTATTGTTTGTTTTTCGGGTACCTACTAGGAAAAGGTCAATGTATTTTATTCCACGGTTTTATGGCGTCTTCTCTAGTAGCAAAAGTTAGTCGTTTGTTGTTGTTGGTTGTTCTTTCAGTCCATCCTAAGGTTATCTGGAAGATATCTCTGTCAACGATAAGACCGCCATGGCAGCTTTGGACTCTGCGGAAAGGCGTGCAAAGAGACTAATTGGTGATTCAGATCTGGTTGAGTCCAGTCTACAAAGTCTTGAGCACAGGCGAAGGGGAGCCAGCCTTTCGGTGTTTTACAGGATGCACTTTGGAGAGTGTGCGCAGGAATTACATGACTTGATTCCACCATTCCACTTCTACCCTGGGACAAGCCGACAAATGGCGAGTATCCACTGTTATGTTGTTGAAACCTCTACGGTCCAGACCAAGCGTTTCGCCTCGTCGTTTACACCGCATACATCGAGGGACAGGAACAATTTGCCTGCTGCGGTCTTCCTGTCTGATTATAATTTAGGTGTCTTTAAGGCAAGAGTGAATAGGCTCTTAATAAACTAGTGCGCCTCACCATCAACGATTGCATCACTGCTTACCATCAGGTGGGATCGCAGTCAAGCACTAGTTTATATCAATTAAAAAAAAAGTGGTGAAAACACCCCTCACCAGAACAATTAGTATTGTGAATGAAGTTCATGAGCGACTGGATGTATTGTCGTGCACTTTGAGTGAATTCGCAAGACTTTACTATATATAGTTAGATATCTGTGTAAGATAATGTAGAGGTCTGTGGTCTAGTGGTTAGTGGCCCTGACCGCTATGCCGTAGGTCGTGGGTTCGATTCCCACCTAGAACAAATGTTTATGTGATGAGCATGATCATTTGTTCTGTGTCTGGGTGTAATTTATCTATAATATGTATGTATTTAGAAATATATAAGTAAGTATGTTTATCAGTTGTCTAGTACCCATAACACAAGCTCTGCTTAGCTTGGGACTAGACGGCGTTGTGTAGTAGTTGTGGAATATTATATTATTATTTATGTTGACCGAGCCCAAGTCGAGTGGACGGTGCGCACTGTTCCCGCGCGCCTCAAGGAGTTGTCATCAACTGTAGAGGCCCAGCAGGGTCGAAGCCTACTGGGACCAAGATTCTAGTTCTTTAGTCCATAAGAGTTTAACACTATCTCCCGCTCCGCCCAAGGGCGGGGGATGTCATTTAGGTGATTTTTACCCACCGGAAAAAGTATTATTTATGTTTAAGTTTTATTTTTAGTAGATTATATTTTTTTAGATTTCATCATAAACGTATGTTTAAATTTAAGTTTAGTTGTTATCTACACTGTCACATTAGGTTTTAAGGCCTGAACATAGATATAAAGAGGATAAATAAATAAAAAGTTTGTGTAAAAGTTCTGTGACTATTTCGGTGCACAATAAAGTCTATTCTATTCTATTCTAATTCTGAAAAGGCACATTGAACCAATGTATTGAAATCCCATCACGTCCCTATTCCCCGAAGGCTTCATAGAGCCTATTAACGACACTGTATCGTACACTGTACCGACGGCTTTCAATAATTTCGGAATGGAAAACCAAAATAATGCGTTTAATAGTATTAACTAACAATGACGCTTGTACACTGTGGAACTGACCGCTTGTTTTCATAAAACTAATAACCGTATAACACATAACTTTGTGTCATATTTAATCATCACTTGCTCTCAAAACGGTAAAGAAAAATATCGTGAGGAAACCGGCTTGGCCTAGAACCAAAAATTCGAAGACATGTGACATTCACCAACCCGCACTGGGCCCGCGTGGTGGATTATGGCTCATTCCCTCTCCCAGAGAGGAGGCCTGAGTCCCAGCAGTGGGAACATTAGAAAAGGCTGACGAGTTTCTTTGCGTGATCGAATCAGAAATGAAGATATCCTCAGGAGATCCAAGGTTGCTGACATAGTATGAAGAATCGCCAAACTTAAATGGCAAGGCACATTGCTCACAGACCAGATGGCCGTTGGGGTCGAAAGGTTCTGGAATGGCGACTGCGTACCGGAAGACGCAGTGTTGGAAGGCCTCCTACAAGGTATACCGATGACCTGGTGACGGTTGCGGGAAACCGATAGACCTCCACTGTTGGACACAGGCCTCCCCCAAGCGTCGCCACATCGAACGATCATGTGCGTCCCGCATCCATCGGATTCCCGCTACCTTCACCAGGTCATCGGTCCAACTTGTAGGAGGTCGTCCAACGCACCCTTATACAGCATATTTGACGTTAAATACAGGTGTGAAATGACGTCAACTTGCTATCAAGGTAATAATCTGACAGGCCCTTCGCTTAGAAGTGTTAGAACAATGTCATAGTTTTTATCCATTGTGTGAGAAAATAGGCAGTTTCATTGTGGAATTGAAGGTGCTGTCCACACATAATCTTATGTTGTGGGAACTAAGACCAGCTTCCTTTATATTTTTTAAACATAGTTATGAGTATTGTAAACACTAGGTTTTATGTCTGCGTTAAAGTAGGAAATGACCCAAGGCTCATGTCCGATAATCGGTGACCGATTTTTTGTAGGAGAAAAATAGAACACACTGATAGCAATAGTGCAATGCATACGTCCTACAAAAAGTTGGTCAGAAGTTACAGGACAATGTTACAAATATACAAAATCGGCCCGATTATCTGTCCTACAAAAAGTTTGACGTAGGCGGGCAGCCTAAGGGAACAATACTCCTGGAATAATAAGTATTCTATTTCAAGATATGGTATACTGGTGTGCTAAAGAACAATGGTCATTCTCCTAACATGCTTGGACTATATAAAATTAATAAAACGTAACTTGATGAAACAAATATCGTTTGATTTGCCTAAATGAACATTACTAAGTACGGCATCCAATATATTTTTAAAAGTACGGAGAAACTAGTAAATAATTAAAATGTTCTTTAAGGTTATGTGGTTTATTAGTAATCTGTAGAATTTCAAAAAGATGTCAAAAATAGTTTTTGTTGGCATACCTTTGAGTGAACGTACTTAACTTTACTCGGAGGCTGAATAATTAACTTCAAACACTGATTTCTCAGAATGCTTACATCCATATTCAAATTAACTTTTCATACGAAGACATGACTTAAAAGACTTAGTATCCAAGTCTAAAATATTACATAAAAAAAAAACTTGTTTGTCAAAAATAGGTTGGCTCCACGGAACAGTATGGCTCCATATTCGATTGATTTACGGCATTTTCAATTTTAAGATGGAAAATATTCATTCATTCATTCATTCAAAACTTTTCAGTTTTTTGAGCATGATGAAGTAACGAACATATACACGCACACATAATACGAGTATGTACATTTGCCTGCTTCTTTGAAGCAGTAATGCTAGCGAAGGAAGCGGCCGCACGCGTAAGGTAACTGCCGTCCGCCTCAGCCGCCCGGACCGCAACTCTGGATTTCTAGTCACCGTAGGCGTGGGCATGCGAACGACGAGCAACGGGTAGCTCGCTGTCCGGCCGTCCGGTAACCGTTCGGACTGAGCCCGAGCTGTCGATGGCACCAGCAGGGCCAGGCCTACAATACCATGGGTTTACTGCACAACTCTTCGGGAAAGACAGTCGTAAAGGTATGTTAAAAGTCTTACTTGGGTTGCTTATGCTGCACAAATTGGACAGTATTGAACGGAAGCTGGTGTGGCCTGGGAGAGTAGTTGGGCACCGCGGGGTCCTGGGTCCTCACTTCTGGCAGAATGAGGAGTAGGAGGAAGAACATAGTGCTGGGTGATGCGGATATCTGGAAAAGGAGAAAATAATACATTGAAATGTATTGGTTTATGCTGTAAATATCCATATTTTTCTAACTTACACCTATACATTTTGTTTTGAGTAGGGACATTTACTCAAATCTACATAAACTTTTGGTCCACAAGGAAAAAGATATTAAAGTACCACGGTTACCAATAGCATATACAATTATACATAGATATAATTAGCCTTTTAATGTTCCCACTGCTGAGACAGAGGCGTCCTCTCTAGGAGAGATGAATCTTCGAATTTTCGGTTCTAGGACATGCCGGTTTCCTCACGATGTTTTCCTCCACCGATTTGAGAGCAATGTTGATGTAATAAATTACACAAAGTAATGCGCCTAGCTGGGTTTGAATCCGCGACCTATAACTTGTAAGTCGGGGCCGTTACCACTCGGTCACCACTGCTCTACCAAAAAGCTGGATTTATTTATTTATTTAATGCTTTATGCACACAAAAGTACAGAGGTGGACTTAATGGGTTTATTTATTTATTTTGTTGTCCCAAAATACTTCTAAAATGTTATAGGTGGAAATTGGGATCGTGGGCCCGGTCCAAAGAACCCTACGACCTACCGGATATCAATTGAAACCTTAGATTAAATTAAAACAGCGGAAGATAGGAGACTCGCCTCCAGTGCGTGGACTGTGGCTTAATTTCACTCAGTCACATAAGCGCCCGCTTGTGTGCTTGTGTGTCACAGTGTTACGCAAAAACATTATTTTTTGTTTTGACTTGGATAAAGGTTAGGTATCAAAATGCCTTCGTGTCCTTTTGTGTGTTGTACAAATCATACAAAAACAAGTCACATTTCACTCGTTCATGTAGTTGTGCACAGAGTCCAGGTTTTCTGATTGTAATGTTAGCGCGTAACGTATCTTTTTACAGATTGAAACCATTTTTACTCATCAGGTTAATTAAAAGAAAATGATCGAGTCGAGATTTCCTGTCTACTATCGACTATAAAATAGTTCAATTTCCGAATTGAGTTACGAAGGTTTTTCCGTAACACAATTTTTTTTTGTGACATAATCATAAATTTACAGTTTTCAGATTTTTTCCTACAAGACCTTGATTCATGCCAAATTTCAGTATTCTAGGTCAACGGGAAGTACCCTATGAATTTTGATTCCCTTGAGTGTCGAGATAAACTTTTTTGCGACATAAACAGACGTATCTTTTTTTCTCATTAACTTACAAGTTTAATCTTTCACAGCTTCAAGGGACCGCAGACCTGAGTATATGGTTTTAATTTCAACTCGATACCTTCATGCGTTCCCGAGATAAAGGGACTTGACAGATTGATGAACAACAAAGTGATCCTAAAAGGGTTCCGTTTTTAGGGTTCCGTAGCCAAATGGTGAAAACGGAACCCTTATAGATTCGTCATGTCTGTTTGTCTGTCTGTCTGTCAGTCCGTATGTCACAGCCACTTTTTTCCGAAACTATAAGAGCTATACTGTTGAAACTTAGTAAGTAGATGTATTCTGAACCGCATTAAGATTTTCACACAAAAATAGAAAAAAAGCAATAAATTTTGGTGGTCCCCATACTTAGAACGGAAACCCAAAAATTTTTTTTTCATCAAACCCATAGATGTGGGGTATCTATGGATAGGTCTTCAAAAATGATATTGAGGTTTCTAATATCATTTTTTTCTAAATTGAATAGCTTGCGCGAGAGACACTTCCAAAGTGATAAAATGTGTGTGTGGCCCTCTAACTTCTAAAATAAGAGAATGATAAAACTAAAAAAAATATATGATTTACATTACCATGTAAACCACCAACGAAAATTGGTTTGAACAAGATCTAGTAAACAGTTTTTTTTAATACGTCATAAATCTAAAAAAATACACTATTATTAAAACATCAATCAAAGTTACAACGAACTACAAGAACTTTTATATCATGTTACTCGCCCATGAAGGGTTCCGCAGCAGAACCCTTCATGGGCGAGTCCGACTCGCACTTGGCCGGTTTTTTTACCTTTGAAGTACGGAATCCTCAAAAAATAGTGAAATACCTAATTCTACTTCGATCGTCAATAGTATCGAATTTGCACAACGGACAATGTTCTATAATTTTCACATAATTAACTGACATTGTCAAACAGCTTGTAGGTTTTTATAATAGACTTACTGAATAGATTACGTTATGTGTGATAAACTAATCGAATTGTGATTAGAGCGTGTGAATTTCTGAGGTTCGGAAGAGTAGCTGCAGGCCCGCAAACGGCAACTGCAGGAACCCAAGTGGCTTTTAGTTAGTAAAAGTCTGACATAAGAAAGACAAAAGTCTGTCGTACTTGCTCCACCGGGAGCGGGAGAATTTATTTGATGACTTGCCACTCTTCCTTAAAAAAAATCTACATGAGTACTCTTCAACTGACTCGGACTGTTACCGAACGGTCGGACGGCGAGCTACCCATTGCTCACTGTCCGCAAGTCCGAGCCTACGTGGGTTCGTCCTGAGACACTGTGTTAGGTATATTGGTCGAGAAAATACCGCGCAGCTTCCCAAATGCCCATTCGAGTCGGATTTGACGATTGACCTCTTTCTCGAAGTTAGATCTACCCAACGGGACCTTCTGTACCAGGTAAACGTGATCATCCTCAATTTCGTGTGTAGGCTACATGATGTGTACATGTTTACCATGACATTAGTTTTGGCTATGAGGAATTCAAAATAATGACGAAAATCAGAGAAAGTAAGAGAAATCTTCAATCTCTTAATTTTCAAACAGAGGCTGCATTCATAAAAGGCCCTAATCACTCCCCGATGAGTGTACTGGTATCTACAATTGCATAAAACAACGAACTCTTGTTAATTGGTTAACTTCGTTAGCTCATAGTGCTGATGTAACAGTTACCTAGTTCTCACCACGAGTACGATGCGATCATATCTCTTATGGCGTGTTTTCTTTTCATTCTTTGAACTGTATGAATGTATTAGCGTTGTGGGATCTTCTTGGGAGTATATCTTTCTAATGATAAATGATATTTATTTTGTAAATAGGTTTAAAAACACTTTTACACGTCAATTTTTTTTTTCGTCATTTTATGCTAGATGAGGCCGGTGTTTCCTATCTGACTACCCTGAGAAGAAACACCGAAACAAACTCAGGGGTCAAGGTCTCTTTTAAAGTCCATACAGTAAATATGTAATGGTCAAATCACATGAGAACCATGCAGATTTGTCGATGATGATGTTTATAAGGGTCTATACCTTTCTTTAGATGGGAAAATCATCCAATGACATCCCCCGCTTTTTTGGGCGAAGTGGGTATTACTGTCAGACTTTTATTGACTAAAAACCTACTCCTCTAACGAACGTTGCCTTTCTTACTGCAGCTGAATCTTCCTTTCAGAAGCAGATCTTTGTCCTAGTAAGCTTCGACCCAGCTAGGCTCCTACGGTTTGCTGATAACACCTTGAGGCGCGCGTGGAGCAATATGCGCCGTTGACATCTTGGGCCTGGACGGTCAGACATCGAGCTACCCATTACTCACCGTTCGCCGGAAATTGGGATCAGAATCTCGGCTGCGGTTGGGGCGTGAGCGCCGTTGCCTCACGCGTGCTGCCTCCACCTTTGCTAGCATTACAGGGTTCAATACCTAAGTCGGCAAAAATGGAACCCTTATAGGATCACATCTTGTTGTTCGTCTGTCAAGATCCTTTTTCTCAGAAACGCATGAAGGTATGAAATTAATATCAAATACTTAGGTCTACTACTACCCCAGGCAGCAGTGAAAAAATCAAACTTATTTATAAGTCAACACTGCCTAAACATAAGACCGTTGATGTTCCGTTTAGGCGCATATTTTGACACTCGCTATAAGAAATCAAAACCTATATGGTACCTACTTGCCGCTGACTAGAATCCTGAGGCATGAAATAAAGTCTGATCATAGTACAATCATGGAATAAATCTGAAAACTATACACTTGTAGTAAATATAACGTCACAAAAAATACTTTTTGGGATTCTAAAAAATCTTTGAGGCTTCGATTCAGGAATTGAACTATTTACATAGGTAAGTTTGTGCGGTACCCACAGTGCGCGAGTCGAACAGGCTGTTTCTGTGTTGCGAAATCTTTTTATTATAACTTATCTTATTCTGGAACACAAGTTTCAGTTACCGAGTTCTAGAATAAGACAAGTTATTTTTTTCGTCTGAAAACCTACAAATAAAAAATACTACCGAAATTATGAAAAAGTGAGCCTGCGTGAAATGACCCAACTCTATTCTAGAGCTTGAGCTTGGCAGAATTTTACTGGAATTTAATACCTGTGGTCTTCAGTTGCCTTTGGTGTTCTAGGACCAAAGGTTTCCTTTTCACAAATTCTCCGTGGTTCTAGGTATCGGCTCTTCTAGAATCCATGGTTTTGTTGACATTTCTTTGAGGCGTGCGTGGAAAATTACACGCCTTAACGGACGGTCAGAGAGCTACCCATTGTTCTTCGTATTATATTTTTATTGTACTGGATAGTAAATTTTCGCATGCCTCCTATGTCGTTTGATACACGTGTAGATTTGTCACTGCAGTCCTCGGTTCCATATCACACTCGCAAACGGCTTGTGCGAATTCCGCCGCGGTCGCAATGACAAAGTTTGTGGACTTGTATCAAAATGTACTATTGTTGTTCCTATACAACTTTTGTTTGGTACATGAGGATGAGACCTGACGGCCAATTATGATATTGGTACCTTGGAAAATGCCATTTGGTGGGAAAGCAACTTGTATCGACATCATTGTGTCATCTTATGTTTCAAGTACACCAGGGTAGCAGTTATGGAAATAAAGTGGAGTTGGGTAGTAGAGCACATAGCAAGGTACAGTGACGGTAGGTAGAGTCAGACAGTGACCAAAAGCCAGTTCCCAGACTGGTAGAAGATGTAAAACGATCAATAGACTACGCACCTAATAGTAGATCGATCGTAAACACAAACTGGCAAAATGGGAGATAGTAAAACTCTTCGACACCCAGTGCGAGTGCGCTGCTCCTGACTAGACGGTTGCGTACTTACTAGAGTGCCCAAAGTGTCCCTAAATCTGCTTTAGAGGACCTTAAACCACCGACGCCGCTATAAACGCCACCTACTGGGCCCAAATCCTCATCATTTCATCCGAAAGACATCCATTGTTGGACTGGCCTTGGCCTCCCTCAAGCGATGCTACAACCACCAATCCTGTGCGTCTCGCATCCATTGCATTCCCGGGACTCTCACCTGGTCGTCGGTCCACCTTGTAGGAGACCGTTTTCCGGTGCAAGGCCGCCACTCTAGAACCTTTCCCCATCAGCCATCCGTTCTACGAGCAATGTCACTTTAGACTGGCGATTCTTAGGGCTTGGTAAGCGATCTTGGTTCTCCTGCGCGATATTTTCATTCCTGATGCGATTACGCAAGGAAACTCCGAGCAAAGCCCTTTGCATTACCCTTTCTGAGCCCAAATCATCATCATCAGCCTTTTTTTTTAATGTCCCCACTGCTGGGACTCCTGTCTAGGAGAGAGAATGGGCCATAATCCACCACTCTGGTCCAGTGCGGGTTGGTGAATGTCACGTGTCTTCGAATTTTTGGTTCTAGGAAAAGCCAGTTTTCTCACGATGTTTTCCTTCACCGTTTTGAGAGCAGTGGTGGTGAAATAAATTACACAATGCGCCTAGCTGGGTTCGAACCCGCAACCTACAACTCGTGAGTCAGGGCCATTACCACTCAGCCATCACTGCTCACTGCTCACTGGGCCCAAATACTTTGAGGGAAAAGAAAACCATCGATTCGAGAAGATGACGAAGAAGACGTTAGGGGAACATATTCACTATGCGTACAGCTAAGGAGTGTAATTACTTGCTGGAGTCAACATCCTGATAGCTATAACCTAGAGGTCTTACAAGTCAACAGTGAACAGGTTGTTCGCTCCATTTTCGACCACATCGTCGCTTTCCATCAGGTGAGATTGCGGTCAAGCGCGAGCCTATCTACACTAATACTATAAGAGGTAAAGTTTATTTTTTTGTTTGTAGGAGGAAATCTCTGAATGTACTAGTCCGATTACTAAAATTTTTTCACCGATAGGAAGCTGTTTTATTCCTGAGTAATATAAACTATTTTATGTACGCGGGTGAATCCGCGGGCAAAAGCTAGTCAACAATAAAAAAGAAGAATCTAAAAGTAAAGAAGTAATACTTTGGGTTGTAGAATTATTGTTTGCCATCGCTATCTAAATTAGGAGAAGTTTTTTGATGACATCTCAGTGGAAAACAAAAAACAAAAAAGTAGAACTTACCATAGAACTTACACTCACCTTAGCTCCCACATTACAGCAATTTTGTTTGCACTTTTACAGGCAATAAGCACTTAATAAATCTTGAAACCTCTCTAGCTATTAGAGGATTTATTTTAAAAACGATTTGTGAAGTCAGAACGAGAATTACGGAGGTAGCCTTGCTAACTAATGGCTGTAGTAGAGTTGTTTGTTTTAGTCCAATAAGTAATAAAGAACTTCTCAGGTTTTTTTTTTCGGTGAAAATCATCTAACGACAACCCCCGCTCTTGGGCGGAGCGGGAGATAGTGTCAGACTCTTACTGAATAAAAACCCACCCCGTTCCTTCGTGCCTTCATACCGGGGCTCGAGCTGTCTTTTGAAACTAACCCTGGCCCCGGTAGGCTTCGACCCAACCGGGCCCCTACTGTTGCTGACAACTTCTTGAGGCGCGCGGGAACAGCGCGAGCTACCCATTGCTCACTGTCCGCAAGCCCGCGTCTACGGTGGCTGGAAATCGGGATCGGAATCCCGGCGGCGGCGAGAGTGCCGTTGCCTGATGCGGTCGGCCTCCTCCTTAGCGAGGATTACTGCTTCGCAGAAGTCGGCGAAGCGCCTGCCACTCCTCCTCGCTCCGGACCATGGCCTCAACTAAGGCCCGGCGCGAGAGGTCTCCGCCGCCGATCGCCCTCACGAGGGCACGGCGATGCTCCGCCCAAGCAGGGCACACCTCGACTGTGTGCTCCACCGTGTCCTCCGGGCGTTCAGCACAGTGGCGACACCCGGGCGTCACTTCCGCTTTACTCCTCCCGAACTTGCCATTTCCGGTGAGGACCTGTGTCATGTGGAAGGTAAGGACGCTGTGAGGTCTTTCCAGCCATGCCTCAAAGAGGGGACTTACCGCCATAATTGTGGCGTGCCCAGCACTGGGTTGCAATAATGGGGGGGGGGGATGAAAGGTTCTGGAGTACTGCGTAACGGAAGACGCAGCGTTGGTAGGCGTCCACAAGGTGGACCGATGACCTGGTTAGGGTTGCGGGAATCCGATTGATGCGAGACGCACAGAAAAGGTCGTTGTGGCGACGCTTGGGGGAGGTCTATGTCCAACAGTGGACAGATGATGATGATGAAAATATAATAAATTGCATATACCGATAGGTAATAAATACAAGAAAGAATGTTTATTTTTACATTCTTACGAAAAAACGAACTCAAATGTAATTTACTTATAACATAATCCTTGCTGCCGTAGGTAACAGCTTTTACAGTAACCCTGCCACGCAAATAAACCTTTAATCTATCATCTTGCAAAAAAATCCTACCTACATTTCTTTCATTCATCAAAAATCTCTAACAATGGCGACGCATGCAAATGGCGCCCGTTCGCACGGAGCGCGGGAAACAATCGGTCGCCATGACAACGCCAATATGGCGGATATGTCACGCGGTCACACGCGGCGTTGAATCAAGATAACTACGCATTGTTTTGGATTGATTGGGCCAAAGTAATTATTGACGGGGATTATTTTTGGGTTAAGCTGTGTATTTGTTAATATTGCTTAGATGAACATCGGGAAATATAATTGTTTATTTGATATTTTCCTTAGAAGTGGGTAGATTTTAGTGACGTAACTAATCATCATGGTGCTGGTAGCGTTTAAGGAAATAGTTTCTTTAAATTGCGTTACATCATAGGATTTAGAGCCATCATAAAGACGCAGTTCCAAAAGGTGGGCCGAAGATCTCGTGAGGGTCGCGGGAATCCGATGGATGCGAGACGCACAGGATCGGTTGCTATGGCAACACTTTGAGGAGGCCTATGTCTGGCAGAAGACATCTTTCGGCAATCAATGATGACGAGGGCGGGGTTAAGCATGGCTAATCTGTATGTCCTGTCACTGTTATCGTGTTCCTCTTTAGTTTCGTGCTTGCAAGTGCGACTGTTAATCGAGAGGCTCTTGTGTACGATTTCTGGGTCGGGCAAAAAGTGCTAATAGAAATACTCAATAGCAGCCCAGAGATTGGAAGTTGGTATTATGACAATCCCAGTGTCTTAGAAAATACGTGAAACCGTTGGTCTTTTGCCTGACCTCTCTCCGGTCGTGTTAGGTTGCCATCCCAACGGACTATGACAGTAAAGAAGCGAGATGGAGCATCGGTCTTTTACTCATTAAAACTCCAGTGGTCCTTCAATTTTCCTGTGCGAGAGACACGGTAAGTCTTTTAAACTACCTACAACTCAAACAGGCATCAACCCTAACTGGCCCGGTCAATCTTGCTGACATATTTTTGACAACACGCCCGAGTCTTGGTTATTACTAGACGGCGAACAATGGGTAGCTCGCCATCCGCAAGCTTGTGCTTACGGAACCACAACATAGCTGAATTAATAGACCATGTTTTTTTTTTGTGTTGTTGAACACGTAAAAACTACAATCTTTAGTAAAAGCTAAACGAAACAAATGACTACAAATAAAATTCGGATCTGCTTTAAAGTGTTGGTTGGGGAGTTGTTTTGCTAAATGGCTGTTAAGGCGTATAGTGCCTGGAACAACTGGCCGGAGTTAAATGCACACATACTCGTACTGCCGCCTGCGCTCGCATAGAGCCCCGCACCAATTTTTTTGCAAAATGTTCATTGATTTACATATGTTTATCCAGCAAACAAACTGCCCAATAAAATTTTTAATTTTGTATAGTGAGGCAGATTTTTTTTTTCGTTTCCTGAAAAAATGTCTTGTGGAAGGTTCAGTTTCGTCTACTGAGCAAGCCCTTAAAGTTTGTGGAGGGCTATCCCTAACACCCGGTATAAACTTACATCGATTTTACTACTATATCTATTAGGAATCAATTTACGAATACTTATTTAAGTAATTAAAACAATGCCACTAAACATAACTTGGAAAAATTCCAACAAAAGTCAGAAAATGTGTCTTCACTTTCGGACAACCCATTACTTGGGGCAGAAGCACTGCCCCCCAAAGTAATGGATTGTGCGAAAGTGTAACCCGGAGCCCTGGACTCTTATTTATTTATTTATTTATTCATTGCATTCATGTCGTTTACAAGGTGTTATTACATAATATAAGTTTCGTACATGAACCCTTACTCCTTTTCCTTCTCGCTTCACCCAAAAGCGGGAGAAATCATTGGGTGATTGCATCATCTTCCTGCCCTTGTCCTGTTTTATTTGGGCTGCTCACGAAGATACAAAGAAACGGGGGTTGAATCTCGTCTCGTGGGGGTCACTTAGCGCCCAGCCTGATATGATATATGTAATAAATTGTGGTGGAGGTGAGCTTACGCTCTTTTCCGCACTAGTGCAAAAAATAGAAAATTGTGTTAGGCACACAATTTGGGGCGTTAAAACTCGACTCGTGGGGTTGCTTAGCGCTCAGTCTGATATGATAAATGTAATAAATTGTGGCGGGGAGACCACACACACTTTTCCGCACTAGTGCAAAAAACAGTAAATTGCGTGCCGAAAAGTGGTTAGGATATAAGCGAATTTTCGAGTATTGAAAATATTTTATTTATATAGTATGCGATAATTTAACAAATCGTTTACCAGTAACCACACAAAAAGCTAAAACCGGCAATAAAACTGGCATTCCCACAATATTTATGAGCTGAGTGAACACGCTGTGTATATCGTAAAACAAACACTCTGTATAGGCCTCGAGGGTGCTATCGTTTTGTTCGGTACACACATTTATAGCGGGTGGTTGGAAGGTGAACAGCGGCTTTTTAAGCACCTTAGGTTGCGGGTTCAAATACAGATCAAGTGTTAATGATTTTATCAATGAAAAACCAAATGATATCGCCATCTAACTGCAAGGCGGAAAAACGGAACCCTAAGCGTCCCCGCACACGGGCCTCAAAAAAACGCCGCCACAAAAAAACGCTAGAAGCGGCCACAGAATAAAGCTAGAAGCGGCCGCAAAAACAGCTGAAGCGCTCGACACCTCTTGTGTCCGGAGAAGCTTGAAGCCGCTTCAAGCGTTTTTTTGTGGCGTCACCGCCACACACGAGCCACAAAACAGGCCGCCTCAAAAAGAAGCTTGAAGCGGCGTTTTTTGTGGCTCGTCTGCGGGGACAGTAAGGCAGGGCGCAAACGTGGACACTGTGTCTTGTGTCAGATACAAGCTACCGATGAATATTTATAGAACCAGTATGAAATCATCCTGTTCCTGCGCATACGTAAACATTTTTTAGGGTTCCGTAGCCAAATGTCAAAAAACGGAACCCTCATAGATTCGTCATGTCTGTCTGTCTGTCTGTCCGTCCGTATGTCACAGCCACTTTTTTCCGAAACTATAAGAGCTATACTGTTTAAACTTTGTAAGTAGATGTATTCTGTGAACCGCATTAAGATTTTCACACAAAAGTAGAAAAAAAGCAATAAATTTTGGGGGACTTAGAACTGAAACTCAATTTTTTTTTTTATCAAACCCATACGTGTGGGATATCTATGGATAGGTCTTCAAAAATGATATTGAGGTTGCAAATATCATTTTTTTCTAAACTGAATAGTTTGCGCGAGAGACACTTCCAAAGTGGTAAAATGTGTCCCCCCCCCCCTTTCTAAAATAAGAGAATAATAAAACTAAAAAAAAATATGATGTAGGTACATTACCATGCAAACTGCCAACGAAAATTGGTTTGAACGAAATCTAGTAAGTAGTTTTTTTTAATACGTCATAAATCTAAAAACATAGGTACACTATTATTAAAACATCGATCAAAGTTACAACGAACTACAAGAACTTTTATATTATGTTACTTGCTGCTACGGAACCCTTCATGGGCGAGTCCGACTCGCACTTGGCCGGTTTTTTTTTGTGTCTAGTTGCTTCCACTTAACACATACTCATGACGATCAAAAAGTGTTCGGTGTCGATAAATGGAATAAAAATTGTCTCCGTTTGTGCAGCACCTTATAGGATCACTTTGTTGTCCGTCCGTCTGCCTGTCTGTCTGTTCGTCTGTCAAGACCCTTTATCTCAGAAATGCGTAAGAGCATTGAGTTATAATTAAAACCAATTATACTTAGATCTGCGGTCCCTTGAAGCTGTGACAAATTTAAACTTCTAAGAGTTAATAAATAAAAAGATATGACCGTTTGTGTCGCAAAGATTTTATAAGTTTCAAAGCTAAAGTGAATAGGCTCTTAATAACCTAGTGCGCCTCACCATCAACGATTGCATCACTGCTTACCATCAGGTGGGATCGCAGTCAAGCACAGGTGTATATCAGATAAAAAAATAAAAAAAAAAACTGGGCAGGTTACATCTGCCGCATGCCGCAACAAAATTGGGCGAAAGCAACTACTGACTGGATTCCGAGCAGCAGGAGCCGGGGACGCGGTAGGCCCAGAAGGAGATGGCGTGACGATTTGGACTTCTTTTAAAAGAGGAGATGGCGTGACGATTTGGACTTCTTCCAGAAGTGGATAAGGGCAGAAAAGAGTGGAATAACGGAAGGGAGGTCATTGGCCTGCAGTGGGATACAACGGGCTCATAGTAATAACTCGCTAGTGAAAGTCATATCATCATCAAATCATAACAATTACATCATGAATTAGTTTTTCTTTTTCGTTTGCACCCGTGCACTGTTATTATCAAACCCAGTCTAGCCCCATAGTTTATAAATATAATAGTACTCTATGCCCCTTTGTAAGTCGGCATAGGTAACTCGTTATAATCTCGGTTTACGACGTTACCATTGCTAAATAATTATTGTAGACGTTTTGACAACTCGAAGGAAGTGAACAATGGAACGAACCAAAAAGTTGTTCATTGAGCATTGTGCTGAGCTCTTCCGTAGTCTCAGCCATGACAATTATGTCATCCGCAAACCGAAGGTGAGTGATGTACTCACCATTGACATTAATGCCTAGCCCACTCCAGTCCAGAATCATGAAGACATCCTCCATTGCGGCCGTGAACAGTTTCGAAGAAATTACGTCTCCCTGCCTCACACCCCGCTGCAGGAGGATAGGTTTCGAGGTCTGGTCTTGAAGTCGAACTAACATAGTGGTGTTTTCGTACAAACATTTCAGCACCTTGATGTACCGATAGTCAATCTGGCACCGTTGGAGAGTCTGCAGCATAGCTCAAGTCTCGAACGAATCAAAGGCTTTCTCGTAGTCTACAAACGCTAGTCAGAGAGGCAGATTATACACTTCGGTCTTGTATGTGTGTAGGTATGTGGTCTACGGTGCTGAAGCCTTTTCGGAATTCGGTTTGTTCGGGAGGCTGGAAGTAGTCGAACCTGCGCACGAGACGGTTCGTGATGACTCTGAAAAACAGCTTGTAGACATGGCTCTGAAGTGAGATGGGCCTATAATACTTGAGTAGGGCCTCATTGGCCTTCTTACAGTAGAGTAGAGCTCAGTAAAGCTTCCGAAAGAGTGGGTCTTAAAATGAACATGGAAAAAAATCATAACCTTCCTTTGGTTTTGCCGTAGTCGGGTAAAAACTAAAGTCATGATAAACAACCATGTAGCACCCACTCACATCATGATCGGAGACTCTATACCTTATAGAGAACTTTCTCGAAGTTGTGGACGATTACGTCTACTGGACAGACAGTCCAGTTGGGTAGATTTAAATTCAAGAAAGAGGTCAACCGTTGAATCTGACTCGGCTTGGCGGTGTTCGGGAGGCTGTGCGGTGTCTTTTCGTTCAATAAACCATAGTGTCTCAAGACAAAAGTCTATGACCAGTGCGTATTGCCAATGATGACATATGGTTCCGAAACGTGGTCGCTTATAATGGACCTCATCACAAGGCTTAAAGTCACCCTAAGGGCAATGGGAACGGCTATGTTCGGAGTTTCCTTGCGTTATCGAATCAGAAATGATGATATCTGCAGGAGATCTAAGGTTGCTGACATAGCACGAAGAATGGCCAAACTTAAGTGGCAATGGGCAGGGCACATTGCTCGCAGAACAGATGGCCGTTGGGGCTGTGCGGAACGCCCGGAGGACACGGTGGAGCACACAGTCGAGGTGTGCCCTGCTTGGGCGGAGCATCGCCTTGCCCTCGTGGGGGCGATCGGCGGCGGAGACCTCTCGCGCCGGGCCTTGGTTGAGGCCATGGTCCGGAGCGAGGAGGAGTGGCAGGCTGTCGCCGACTTCTGCGAAGCAGAAATGCTCGCAAAGGAGGAGGCCGAACGCATCAGGCAACGGCGTTATCGCCGCCGCCGCCGCCGCCGCCGGGATTCTGATCCCGATTTCCGGCCACCGTAGGCGCGGGCTTGCGGACAGTGAGCAATGGGTAGCTCACTGTCCGGCCGTCCGGTAACTGTCCGGACCAAGCCCAAGTCGTCGACGGCGCGCACTGTTACAGCGCGCCTCAAGGAGTTGTCAGCAACAGCAGGGACCCAGCCGGGTCAAAGCCTACTGGGGCCAGGGTTATCCGAAAGGGCGCTCGAGCCCCGGTATGAAGGGTAGAAGGAACGGGGTGGGTCTTTTAGTCAGTAAGAGTCTGACACTATCTCCCGCTCCGCCCAAGGGCGGGGGATGTCAATGCATGATTTTTTCCCACCATAAAAAAAAAAGATGGCCGTTGGGGCTGAAAGGTTCTGTAGTGGCGACCACGTACCGGAATACGCAGTGTTGGAAGGCCTCTTACAAGACGGACCAATGACTTGGTTCACTTCCTTCAAATTGTCAAAACGTCTACAACATCTAATTCATCATCATTTCAACAGATAGACGTCCACTGTTGGACATAAGCCTTCCCCAAGTGCCGCCACAAAAAACGATCCTGTGAGTCTCGCATCCATCGGATTCCCGCAACCTTAACCTAACCTAACCTTGGTTGCGGGAAAATACTACGCGCAGTGTTTTCCCATTTTGATCGTCATTTATTCATTCATAAATAAATAGCCTGTATAATATTTTCATAAATTGAGTGATATTTTGGGATATAAACAAACGCTAATAACTTTGCTGTATTTGAATATTATTTATTGAGAAGTCACTTATATAATAACAAGACCTTTTCTAATAAGACCTTTAAGGCTTATAGTCCCTTGAACCATCTGGCCGAAATTAAATGGTCACTACTTTCATACCCGTCTAGGCGACAGTACGGCTATCTGTGTTTTTGTTTGCGGCCAGCTGCGCCCGGACAGAGTCCCGCTGACTTTTAAATCCATTTTCTTTGCGAAATATTGATTGATTTACATATGCAATGTTCACTTTGAGGAATATTTAACTATCATTTTTTATGTGTAAAAACGTTTCTAAAGATCCAAGCCGTTTCGAAGGAGTAGGGAAAAGTTGCGAATGTGATGTTGTTGTATGTAATATTTTTTTTAGACAAAAGTATTAATCGCACGAAAAAATCAAATGTTGTTCATGAATCTATAATAAACATGTATTTTTTTCAAACCTAATAACCTGGCCGTTACCGAGGAGCAGGCTCCAGAAAATCACTGTTTTAAAGCACTTTTCGGGTGCTTGGGCCTTAAGTACTTGTACCTACTAATAAAAATTTGTGATGTAGAAGAAGTCTTGATGCTTTAAGAATTTTCTACCAGTCTGCATTACCATTTTTTACTTCTTTTAAGATGGGTAATTATTAAGTAACTCATCCTGCTCTAGGTGGAGCGAGAAAGAGTGTCAGATTTTTACTGACTAAACTAATAATAATATTCCACAACTATCACACAACGCAGTCAGGTTCCAAGCTAAGCAGAGCTTGTGTTATGAGTACTAGACAACTGATAAACACACGAATAGGTACTTATATATTTTTAAAAACATTATAAAAGTGAAATACCACTCACTGATTAATCACGAAATCTTAGAAACTATAACACCTACAAACTTAAAATTTGGCAGGTCGGTTCCTTATGAGGTGTAGACATTCGCTAAGAAAGGATTTTACGAAATTCAATCCCTAAGGGGATGAAACAATGGTCCAAAGTTTGTATGGAAAAACATACTTACAAGAGGGCGAAGACGCAGGCAGAAGCTAGTTAAATTACACCCAGACACAGAACAAATGATCATGCTCATCACATAAACATTTGTCCTTGGTGGAAATCGAACCCACGACCTCCGGCATAGCAGTCAGAGCCACTAACCAGTAGACCAACAGGCCAAATTCAGCGACTGATTCAAAGAGTCACCTTGTTCTTGGATCGTACAGGACACCTGAAGGAACCAAAGATATTCCCTCTTGCTCGAAATACTTGTATGGCCTACAGATAGATATTCCGGGTCTGTAGCCTGATTCACATAAAATCAAACAAGCCAAATATCGTTGAAGTTTTATAGTCGTTCGATCGAAGTCCTATTCAAAAGCGGTATTCACGATCTATCGACTTATTTCCAGTTACATTAATAAGTATTCTACTAGGATAATGTTTAATTAATGCAGATTTTTTTTAAATCGACGAATTTCAAACGACTTTAAAATCGGTGTCGTTCAAACTCGATTGATGGATGTGAATACGGAAATGGTCTAAACGACTCAATCGCTACGATATCGTTACGGTTTTCATTACGTGAATCGGGCTACTGGGTGTCTTGTGTATATGAGTTTACATGTTTGTAAACGCACTCATGATAAAGGAGTAATACCTAAAGTTGGCTAACGTTTAATAAACTGGGCAAAAGCGAGTCGGACTCGCGCCTTCAGTAGCCTGATTCACGTAAAATCAAACAAGTCAAATATCGTTGAAGTTTTATAGTCGTTCGATCGAAGTCCTATCCAAAAGGTATTCACGATCTATCGACTTATTTCCAGTTACATTAATAAGTATTCTACTAGGATAATGTTTAATTAATGCAGATTTTTTTTTAAATCGACGAATTTCAAACGACTTTAAAATCGGCGTCGTTCAAACTCGATGGATGGATGTGAATACGGAAATGGTCTAAACGACTAAATCGCTACGATATCGTTACGGTTTTCATTACGTGAATCAGGCACGTACAAACTCGCATGTAAAGAGTTCATTTTCCGATTAGTCTCGAAGTTTCTTCCAAACCCCAATTTTTGTTTTTGTGGCGTAACAATAAATTTTCTGTTTTCAGATTTATTTCTACACTTGTGTTTTAAGACCTTACTACATGCAAAATTTCAGGTTTTTTTTTTTTTTTTATTATGGATAGGCTCGCGTTTGACCACAATCTCACCTGATGGTAAGCGATGATGTGGCCGACGATGGAGCACGGATTCTGGAAGTACCTTAGAATTTTGGTTCCCTTGAGTGACCGAGTGTCGAAATATACGTTTTTTGCGACATAAACGGCCATATCTTTTTTTTTTCGTTAACTTAGAACTGCAACTGCAACTGCACAGCTTCAACGGACCGTAGACCTAAGTATGTGGTATTAATTTCAATTCGATACCTATACGCATTCTCGAGATAAAGGTTCTTGACGAGACAACCAGACAGACAGACGGACGGACGTACAACAAAGGGATCCTAAAAGGTATCTGTTTTTTTTTTGTTTTGTGGTACGGAGCCCTAAAAATGGTAGCTATTGATTTGTACTAACGTAAATAAAATTAAAATAAAAACTTACCAAAAAAAGTACAGGAAGTCACAGAATAAAAAAAGATTTTTTTTATCACATATCACAAAAACACAGCACCAATTTAAGTAAAAATCAAAATCTATATTTTTTCTATAATAAAATTTTAAAATCACTACAGAATTATAAAAAAAATCGTAAATTATAAATTAAAGATTAAATAATAAATAATGATAGGTATCGCTAATAAAGTTCTCGAATTAATAGTAATAATTTAATAATTATTAAATAATATCTAGTACAAGTGTGAAGCAAGCTTGTTAGTAGTAAAATGACGGTGGCGCAGCGTTCACTGTTATTTATTACTAAAGAGTGGCTCAAGTATAGGCAAGGAGATAGAGATACTAAAAATAAAAGTATACTGTCGACTTTCGTTCAAATGGTTTGAATTTGTCGAGAGAGAAAAAATAGTTTAAATGATTGAGTAATAGAATAGAATAAAGTTTATTGTACACCAAAATAGTAACAAAACTTTTAAAATAACTTAAATCTATGGGTGCAATGGCGGTCTTTTCGCTAACAGCGATATCTACCCGACAATCTTAGGTTGTTTTGCATATAGCATAGTCGGCCTTATAATGTTCCACGGGACTCAGGCCTCCTCTCTAGGAGAGCATTCCCTCTCCTAAGGCCTAGGCCTAGGCCGTAATTCACCACGCGGGTTCAGTCCGGGTTGGTGAATGTCACATGTGTTCCAATTTTTGGTTTTAGGATATGTCAGTGTGATCACGATGTTATTCTTCACCATTTTGAGAGCAGTGGTGATGAAATAAATTATAACAGCCTGGTTGGGTTTAAACCCGCGACCTACAACTCGTAAGTTGTGGCCGTTACCACTCGGCCATCACTGCTCTCAATTAATACACATTTAACAATCAATTTATTAACTGCTAATTTCTTAACAAGATCAAAAAGTTGGTGGTATACAAGGTGTTAGGACAGCCCTCCATAAACTTTAAGGGCTTGTTCAGTAGACGAAAGTGAACAACCTTCCACAACACTTTTTTTCAGGAAACGAAAAAACAATCGGCCTCTCCATACAAAATTATAAACTTGATTGGACAGTTTCAATCAAGCACTAGGTTATATCAATTAAAAAAAAAACTTAACACGAAAACTCACCTTAAATTGTTAAAATAAGTAGAAATCGCAAAAAAAGTCCCTTGAATCACATCCTGTTTTTAACGAGTATAAACACTATAAACAAACACTACACATCGTATAAAAAATAAAATTAAAAAGATTACAAGTTTGTATGGTACAAAAACCAAATATATTACCGTTGCATAATGCACAGTTTATTTAATATACAGTTTATTTTTTATAGTCATAAAAATGGCATACAATTTCGTTTACTCTTTTATATTCACATTGATATTAAATTTGTAGTTTCACACCTTTTTGGTTTATTGTAGATTTATTTTAAATAGTTTTTTTTTTGCATTAAAAGTGCAGTTTAAAATGTGTATAAATATTAAAATAATCTGCTTATCTTTTTAATATGTCCACTTTATTCATGGATAGTAGCAATATTTTTTATTTCAAAAGAGGAAACAGTTTATTTCAAAGTTTGTGTCACATGGATTGGCCAGAAGTGGCTAAGGTGAGAAACGAGTAGAATAACACAAGGGAGCCTTTTGCCCTGCAGTGGGACAAAACGGGTAAATCTTAATATTTACCTACAGCCTTTTTTTTTGGTGGTTAAAAATCATCCAGATGATATCCCCCGCCCTTGGGCGGAGCGGGAGATAGTGTCAGACTCTTACTGACTAAAAAACCCAGCCCCTACCTTCTTGCCTTTCATACCGGGGCCGAGCCTCCCTTTCGGAAATAGACCCTTGGCCCCAGTAGGCTTCGACCCAGATGGGCCCCTACGAATAATAATTACAGACATTTTTTGTTCAATCATTTAGAAACAAAATTATCTGGTGGGGATTCTTAGACTGATTTTTCCAAAAATACCCACTGAGTTGACTTTATTTGGCTAGGGGCGATTTATGAAAAAAAAAGTTACAATCCCCACTGGTGGGGATTTTTCGGTGGGGATTTTTGGAATAAACCATAATAATAAAATGTGTGTCACATAAATTTTTCTCTGTTTGAATTAAGAACTATGGAATATTTTAGGTACGTTACATCTTATATTGCTACTAACTGTTCCCCGTGGATTCACCCGCATCTCTGAATGCTGTTTTTCTCCCGTAGGTTATAGCGTGATATTTGGTTATTTAGAATTACCGGCACGGATCTTGAGCGCTGGCTTCAAGTTGCGCAGAAGTCAAATATTCAGTCTCTTTAGTGATGCGAAGTGAGACGCGGGGGCGGGGAGTATCAGTGATTGGCTCGCCGCGCCATCGTGTCACAGACGTCACTAGTGATTCGTTCCCTGCGTTCCTAACAACGACGACGATTGGCTTACCAAGGTATGGAATGCGCAAAGCGATCCCCACTCTGACGCTTTGCGCTCAAAATCTGTGCCGGTAATTGTACTAGCTATTGCCAGCTACTTTGCCCGCGTGAAAGTCGGTTTCTCCATACAAACTTTGGACCCCCGTTTCATCTCCATAGAGGATGAATTTCGAAAAATTCACTCTTTGCGGATGTCTACACCCTATAAGGAACCTGCCATATTTTAAGTTTGTAGGTGTTACAGTTTCTGAGATTTCATGATTAAATCAGTGAGTGGTATTTCGCTTTTATATATATATATACTTATTATTATTATTTATTACAGTTTGAAGGACAGCACAAAACATACTAAAAAAAAGCAAACATAGATGACAGCAAGCCAATTCAAGTCCTCACGTATCTGGCTTGTGCAGGGCGAGTAATGGGTAGCTCGCCGTCCGACCGTCCAGTAACCATCCGCACCTCAAGGAGATTTTGGAAACGATAGGGCCCAGCAGGGTCGAAGCCATGGGTGATGAGAAAGAGATGGGGCCCTGGAACAAAAGCAAAGAAGAAGGAACAGGAGGGGGGAACAGTAAAACACCGCCCCAGGACCCGACGGCTTGCCTGGAAAGGCCTGGGTCCTGGCCATGGAGGCTCTCGGGCCTCGACTGAGGGGGCTCTTTAGCGCATGCATGGAGAGGGGCCAGTTCTCACTTTGCTGGAAGACGGAGAAACTGGTCCTCATAGCGAAGCCAGGGCGCCCTGCGGACTCTCCGTCCGCGTACCGGCCCATTGTGCTGCTCGACGAGGTGGGCAAGCTCTTTGAGAGAGTCATTGCAAACCGCCTCGTCGGGCGCCTAACACGGGTGGGGCCGGACCTTTCGGACGGACAGTTCGGCTTTCGCAGGATGCGCTCTACGGTGGACGCCATCATGCGCGTGCGAGCCCTCACGACGGGGGCTGCGGTGTCCCGGGGCAGGTGTGTCGTGGCAGTGTCCTTGGACATTGCCAACGCCTTCAACTCCCTGCCCTGGAGTACGATCCGGAGGGCACTCCGGTACCACCGGGTGCCCGAATACCTCTGTCGAGTGGTCGAGGCCTATCTGTCGGAGAGACTTATAGTCTACCCCGGTCACCAGGGAGACTGGAAACGTCGAGAGATGTCGTGCGGTGTTCCGCAGGGGTCGGTACTAGGGCCACCCTTGTGGAACATCGGGTACGACTACGTGCTGCGCGGCGACTTCCCTGACGGGGTCAGCGTGGTTTGCTACGCAGACGACACGCTGGTTCTAGCGCAGGGAGAGTCGTACCAGGCGGCGGTCGCTCTAGCGACACGCGGGGTTGCGATGGTCGTTGATAGGATCCAGGAGTTGGGACTCGAGGTGGCGCTTCACAAGTCCGAGGCGATGTGCTTTCACGGTCGCCGCTCTCGGAACGCGCCGCCAATGAGTTCCCAACTAACGGTAGGAGGAGTTGACATCGGTGTCGGGTCGACGATGAAGTACCTGGGACTCGTCCTCGACAGCCGGTGGAATTTCGTGGAGCACTTCCGACGTCTGGCTCCCAAACTCAACCGGGCTGGGGCTGCGCTCAAGCGGCTCCTGCCCAACCTTGGGGGTCCAGATGCCTCCTGCCGGAGGCTCTACGCGGGGATCGTTCGGTCCATGGCCCTCTACGGGGCGCCGGTGTGGGCGCCGTCGCTGAAAAAGCAACCGGCGGCCATACTGAACGCCTGTCAGAGGGTCATGGCGATAAGGATGGTGCGGGGATACTGCACGGTCTCCCGCGAAGCGGCGAGCCTTCTGGCTGGCCTACCACCGTGGGATCTGGAGGCAACAGTCCTTGCACACATGCACGATATGCGCGTGGAGATGCAACGCCGGGGTGAAAGTCCGCTGCCGCGACAGGTCACGGCATGGCGGACAGAGCTCCGGCGGGATCTCATGGTGAAATGGCGTCAACGACTATCGCAACCCAGTGCTGGGCACGCCACAATTATGGCGGTAAGTCCCCTCTTTGAGGCGTGGCTGGAAAGACCTCACGGCGTCCTTACCTTCCGCATGACGCAGGTACTCACCGGACATGGTTCGTTCGGGAGTTTCCTGCACGGGATTCATGCGGAGGTGACGCCCGGGTGTCGCCACTGTGCGGAACGCCCGGAGGACACGGTGGAGCACACAGTCGAGGTGTGCCCTGCTTGGGCGGAGCATCGCCGTGCCCTCGTGGGGGCGATCGGCGGCGGAGACCTCTCGCGCCGGGCCTTGGTTGAGGCCATGGTTCGGAGCGAGGAGGAGTGGCAGGCGGTCGCCGACTTCTGCGAAGCAGTAATGCTCGCAAAAGAGGAGGCCGAACGCATCAGGCAACGGCGTTATCGCCGCCGCCGTCGCCGGGATTCTGATCCCGATTTCCGGCCAACGTAGACGCGGGCTTGCGGACAGTGAGCAATGGGTAGCTCACTGTCCGGCCGTCCGGTAACTGTCCGGACCAAGCCCAAGTCGTCGACGGCGCGCACTGTTCCCGCGCGCCTCAAGGAATTGTCAGCAACAGCAGGGACCCAGCCGGGTCGAAGCCTACTGGGGCCAGGGTTATCCGAAAGGGCGCTCGAGCCCCGGTATGAAGGCTAGAAGGAACGGGGTGGGTCTTTTAGTCAGTAAGAGTCTGACACTATCTCCCGCTCCGCCCAAGGGCGGGGGATGTCAATGCACGATTTTTTCCCACCATAAAAAAAAAAAAAAAGGTGGGAACAGTAAAAATCTGACCCGTTATGCCCAAGGGCAGGAGATGTCATCGGATGATTTCCCACTTAAAAAAAAACGCCTGATAATAGTGTCAAATTTAAACTTGAGAAGTAGCATAACAGCCCTTAACGCAATGGGTTAAACTTATTAAACGGTAAGAGCAGTGGTGGCCGAGTGGTAACGGCCCGACTTACGAGTAGTGGGTCGCGGGTTCAAACCCAGCCAGGAAACCGGCATGTCATAGAACCAAAAATTCGAAGACATGTGACATCCACCAACACGCACTGGGCCCGCGTGATGGATTACGGCCCATTCCCTCTCTTAGAGAGGAGGCCTGAGTCCCAACAGTGGGAACATTATATGGCCGACTATGCTATGCTATTAAACGGTTACAGTTACATAAACTAAGTCAATTGCTAGGGTTAAAAGACTAGCTAACTACAAACATTATATAGCCTTTCTCAATAAATAGACTATCCAACACTATAATAATTCTTCGATTCGGACCAGTAGTTCCATAGAATAGTGCGTTCTACCAACAAAACAAACTCTTCAGCTTTATATTATTATAAGTTTAGGTATTACAGAATTTACAGCGAATCTTTTATGTAATAATTTGTAAGAACTAATTTACAGTCTATGATTTTTTTCTGACCTAATGTAATTTTTGTTTTCTATACAATTTTATTAAAAAAAACTGAAAACTGTGTCGATGCTACATTGATTAGGACATTAGACATGTTTGTTTTTTGTTTGTAGGAGGTAATCTCTGAAAGTACTGGTCCTATTGCTAAAATTTTTTCACCGATAGAAAGCTGCTTTATTCCTAAGTGATATAAGCTATATTTTGTATACGCGGGTGAAGCCGCGGGCAAAAGCTAGTCTGAAATAAACTGACTTCAAGTCACCGTAACCTCCGATCCGACAACTAACAATTTCTGCAACCTAGCTCCTAAACTATAGAAAGTAAAGTTCCTTATTATAAGTTGGAACCTTATCGCATAGCATGGCGGACCATTGTTCCTTCTTACTTTGTGGCCGAGAGTTCGAAAGTTAGTTTGACAGAGTACCAAGTACCTATCTCGTGAATTAGCACAAAAGATTTTGTGATGCTGTAGGTTTTGTAAGGAGGGTTAGTTATTAGTATCTTGTTTAAAGTTATGCAGTTTTGAAGAGTCGATCTGTGAGGTTAAGCTGCGTTAGCCTCGGTTGGTTTTTGGATGGGTGACCATTTTTATTATAAGCTTTTATTTAGTTTCATCTGTCCCGATGTTTTTCTGTAGTCAAATCTTGCAAATTAAATTTGACCCACATCCCGGTTATCGATTAAGCTGAAATTTTGCATGCATGTGTAAATCAGATGACAATGCAAAATTATTATGACATGGAGTTGATCCGATGATGGAACCGGAAGGTGGCTATAGGAGCTCGGTAGTTAAACGACACGACCCCATCGAGTTTGGGCTCGTATGATTCGTCTTGACGAGTATTTATTATATAAGTATTGCACTGTGCTATAAAAACTTGCTATGAAAAAAACATTTTCATTAAAAACTTGTTTAAACTGCAAGCGAGACATTTTCTCAACAAAGATGTATATTTTTTATGACTTCATTTGTTATTGCTATATTTTTTTATTGATATAAACTAGTGCTTGACTGCGATCCCACCTGATGGTAACCAGTGATGCAATCGTTGATGGTGAGGCGCACTAGTTTATTAAGAGCCTATTCACTCTAGCCTTGAAGACACCTAAATATATAATCGGACGGGAAGACCGCAGCAGGCAAATTGTTTCAGTCCTTCGATGTAAGTACGCCGTGTAAACGACGAGGCGAAACGCTTGGTCCGGACCGTAGAGGTTTCAACAACGTAAGGGTGGATACTCGCTGTTCGTTAGATATTTTCTTATATTTGTCATGGAAAATATAGATTTGAAAAAAGTTTAGATATATTTTAATATCTCAAAATGAAAGAGTCACCGCAAACTGAAGGAACATGAGATGGATGAATATTGCCGGCAACGGCACATCTCTAGGCAAAACTCTATTGTCTACTTAAAGCTATCATCATCATCATCATTTCAGCCGATACACGTCCACTGTTGGACATAGGCCTCCCCCAAGCGTCGCCACATCGAACGTTCCTGTGCGTCCCGCATCCATCGGTTTCCCGCTACCTTCACCAGGTCATCGGTCCACCTTGTAGGAGGCCTTCCAACGCTGAGTCTTCTGGTACGCGGTCGCCACTCCAGAACCTTTCGGCCCCAACGGCCATCTGTTCTGTGAGCAATGTGCCCTGCCCATTGCCACTTAAGTTTGGCAATTCTTTGTGCTATGTCGGCAACCTTAAAGCTATAATTGTTTAATAATAACGTATTTTTAGTATAATTTGTTAACTGTAATGTAATTTGTATATGATTTCGAATCCTTTACCAACAAACTAGACTAGACTATGAAGTGTATTTGAAAAAATGCATTTTAAACATCTTTTTCTTATGGTACCTACTTTCCGAGGCACAGGGTTTCAGTAATGTCCTAAATAAAATTAGAAAAGTTCATACACATATAAACTAAAAAGTTCACATTTGTACTTGCCCTGTTTCGCACCAGAGGCGGTGCCTTCACCATTGGCGACACATCAAAGACACAAAATAGATAGGTACAGAAGATAATCTCATGTATGTACTTCACTTTTTATACCTACACTCGGTGTGTATGAGCGTTTGAGCCGGAACTGTTCGACGAGCGGGCCGAGGCGCTCCGAGACATCGTGTCCGTGAGCGGTGTCTATGTGTGCGTTGCTCGAGCACGCTTTGTATGTAGATTGACTTCTATACCTATCTATTTTGTGTCAAAGATGCAAAGCATTTTATGTAAATTAGGTCATTTACAGGCAATTTTGAAATGTGAAAAAGTCAGTAGTCAGAAAAATGATGCTAATTATAGAACCCAAAACGTGTCGCCCGGACCGAGCCCAAGTCGTCGACGGCGTGTACTGTTTCACGCGCGCCTCAAAGAGATGTCAGCAAACCGTAGGGGCCCAGCAGGGTCGAAGCCTACTGGGGCCATGAGTTCGGTCCTGAAAGGATAACCCGGGGTCCTGGAATGTAAGGCAACGAAGGAACTTACAATTCGGTTTTAGTCAATAAAAGTCTAACATGCTCTCTCGTTCCACCATAGAGCGGAGATGTCATTGGGTGATTTCCTAATTTTTTTTTTTCGATTGGAAAAATCATCCAATGACAACCCCCGCTCTTGGGCGGAGCGGGAGATAGTGTCAGACTCTTAATGACTAAAAAACCCATCCCGTTCCTTCTAGCCTTCATACCGGGGCTCGAGTGCCCTTTCGGATAACCCTGGCCCCAGTAGGCTTCGACCCGGCTGGGCCCCTGCTGTTGCTGACAACTCCTTGAGGCGCGCGGGAACAGCGCGCGCCGTCGACGACTTGGGCTTGGTCTGGAAAGTTACCGGACAACCGGACAGCGAGCTACCCATTGCTCACTGTTTGCAAGCTCGCGCCTACGGTGGCTGGAAATTGGGATCGGAATCCCGGCGGCGGCGAGAGCGCCTTCTTTCTTTCTTTCTTTCATTTCCTACCTAAAAAAATAAAAAAATAATTCCAAAAGCGTAGATCTCTATGGAGAAGAATGTGCAAGAAACTCCGTGGACACTCTTTCCATCTGATTTATAAGTATTAAGTAGCACCAAATACTGTATTACAACCTTTTGAATACCGTAATTTTATTAGAGACACAATAGAGAGACAATGAGAGAGCGAACGCCGCCGTTCGCTTGGGGTTTAATGAATTAATTCATTTACGATTGAACTAAAAAAAATGCAACTTAGTAAGAGTTACTATCTGTGCCTCCTGTGAAAAGTGATATAACTCGACTTATATCATTTTTGAGTTTTTTTACACAAAACTTATCAAAAAATAAATTACGAATTTTTTGGTCTAAATCACGTTCTTTAGAAATATGATTAGAAGAACGTGATTTAGACCAAAAAATTCGTAATTTATTTTTTGATAAGTTTTGTGTAAAAAAACTCAAAAATGATATAAGTCGAGTTATATCACTTTTCACAGGAGGCACAGCTATAATGTTGCGGAGGTTTTAAATGAAAACATTTTGAATATTAAAACTTTAATATTTATTTCATATTGTTTATTGAAATTTTCATTTATTTTCTGTATTGGCTGTGACTGAATTTTTACTATTTTCGAATTAAATATTTTTGTACGCCGATTACGGCAAAACATGTTGAGCTCCCCGTGACCACGGCGCGCCGTCGTCGGTGCTCGGTGCCGCGAACGGTGCGCCACGAGCGTATTCTGTCGATATTTTGCAGATGGCGTGCGCGCAAACAAAATGGTGGTAAATACCTACACATGTTTTTACAAATAAATTATGTTATCATATTTTTTTTTTGGTGGTTAAAAATTATCCAGATGACATGCCCCGCCCTTGGGCGGAGCGGGAGATAGTGTCAGACTTTTATTGACTAAAAAACCCACCCAATTCCTTCGTTGCCTTTCATACTAGGGCCGAGCCTTCTTTCCAGAAGCAGACCCTTGGCCCCAGGAGACAATAAGATAATTAATATTAAAAAATAGATAATTAATTTTAAATTCAAGTATTTACTACATACATTTTATTTTTGTGTCGTGTATAATTATTTAATTCAAATTAGCAATCCGTAATTTTGGTTATAATTATTAATTTGATGTACGTCCCGCAATCATCGGATTCCCGCAACCTTCACCAGGTCATCGGTCCACCTTGTAGGAGGATCGTTCATGGTGACGACACCTGGGGGAGGCCTATGTCCAACAGTGGACGTCTGTTGACTGAAATGATAATGATGATGATGAATTTGATGTAATTTTATGATCCAATGTTGATTGAAATAAATCTTCTTCTTCCTGCCCTTGTCCCGTTTTATTTGGGGTCGGCGCAACACGTTTCTTTCTT